>OY757936.1:25094760-25335932 GCA_963585895.1 Sepioteuthis lessoniana | reverse complement strand
CACACGAAAAAGAGAGAGAGAGAGTAGAGAAGAGAAAATGAACAAATACATAGGCAGATATATTCAATTCAGGTGTGGATAGAGAAAATATATGAATCTGGAGTCTTTCCTTCCACTCAGTGATTAATAAATGAAGCCACTGTGATCTTCAATTTCATTTAGGTAGGATGAGTGTATAATCCAAACAACCATGTAACCAAATAAAAATTGTACAATCAACAAAACAGCTGTACTCTGTAAAATATCTGGAAAATATTTTCTTTCTGGGAGGGATTTCTCTTTCTGCATTTTTGTCTTCTTTCTTTCATTTCTTTTCGATTAATTCTTTTAAACTCTCAGAGAAAGGCAATTGACACAAGAGGGGAAATGATTATTCCTTCTACAGAAAAAATGGGGGTTGGGTAAGAAGAATTAAGATAAAATACCCCAACATACCTCCAATGGACAGTATAGTAAAAAAAAAAAAAACCCTGATTAACATACAAATATACATATGTATTATATGTATAAGACAATCATGTATACTGGGGAGACAAACGATAAATGAAGGAAACCCCAAAATTTAACACAACTTAATTTCAGTGAGATACAATAGGAATTGGGCATTTTAGCTGGAATATTGTATTCAAGGAAACAAGTGTTGGAAAAATAATACAGTGGAGATGTGGGGGGCAGGGCAATCAGGGGATCGGGTGATGTGACATGTTGGTCAATTAGACAAGGACTAATTTAAAAATTCTTTTTTTTTTTTAAATCTCCAGCTATATTGTCCAAGTTTTCAATATAAAAGGCAACATACCTTGCTCACAATAATTGAAGTAGTAGGCAATAAACACAGAAAAAAATCTATGTACATGTATCAGCTGGATGATGCAATAAAATCATTTTTTTTCCAATTGATTGTTTCATTTTTATTTTTTCTTTCTTCCCCAAATTTTTTCCTGGTGGACCAGAAAATTAGTTTATTATTTTGGTTTTCAAGTTTTTGTTTCTTGTTTAATTTTTTTCTTTTTGCAGGTCAAACAGAGCAAAAAAAAAAAAGTTTAAAAGGGAAAATTTTGAATAACAGTTTGTGGCTGTTGACCCAAGTACAAAAATGAAAGCGCAACTTTTCTTTTTTAAAACCTGTTCTTTAGTTTCAAACCCAAGAATCAAAATAAAATCTAATTAAATAATAAGTGATCAATTTGTTTTTTTTTTTAATTTTATTTCCTCTAAATAAAAGAATGGTAAATTAATAATGTAAAAATCATTAAAATAACAAAGGAAATATTTACACCTTTTAATGAAAGGAATATAAAGTCAGAATTAAAACTGATTTAAGTTCCAGCAATCAAAAATAACAGGAAACAAATTTATTTTCATTTTGAAATTAAATGAAAGAAATAAAGTAATAAATAGCAATTATTCAATTCTTTATTTTTTCAGGTAAAAATTATAAACTTTATATTATTTTTTATCTTATGAATATAAAATAAAAAATAAAGATAAGGAACCTTTTCATCTGAAATTCTGTGATAAGATTTAGTTACTATAGTACATTGATTTTTCTCGACCAGCTTTTTTGTTTTGTTGTTTTTATCATCAGATTGATACAATGGCTGAATGATAAAGACAAAATTATTTTTTTAAGTTGATTTGAAAGAATCAATGCATAAAAAAAAATTATAATTCAAAACATCAGAAAAGAATTTGCTGTTTAAAGAGGTAAGAAGAAAAAAAAAATCAAATACTTAATGAACTATAGTAAAAAAAAAAAAAAAAAAAAAAAAAAAAACAACAAACAAAACAAAAAAATTACTTAAATCTATTTTTTCTTAATCCAAAGGGAAAATTAGAACATAAAACAAAGAGTTATATATGCGTGTGTATAAACAATAAAATAAAATATATTAAGTCTGATGATGAACATTATTAAAATGCTTAAATGTTTTCAAATCCAAAGGAAAAAGGAAATTATCAAAGATGGGGGGAAAAAATCATATATATATATATATATATATATATATATAATATATATATATATATATATATATATATATATATATACACACACACACACACATATATACACACATACATACACACACGCACAATATATATATATATCATATATATATATATATATACATAGATACATCACAAAAAAAAAAAAAAAAAAAAAAAAAACATAAGTAAAATAGTGTACTAATTTAGATGACAAAGCAATGACTAAAAAGTCGATTTCCTATTAACAAAAATGAAATTTAGGAAAGGATGAAAAAAAAAAAAAAATATGAATACTGATTTATTTTGTTTTGCAAAGATAAATGTACCTGGGGGAAAAAAACAACAAGGTTTGTGCTATAAAGTTGGCTTTTTCAAAACTTGTCAAAAAGGTTTTTGATTTTTTTTTTGTTTTTTTTTTTTTTGGCTTGTAATATAGCTGTCTATTGCTACACCACCTGCAGTGGCGTATGTTGTTAAAAGTTGTCGGTTTTTGGTGGTAATAGAAGTACCAATACAGCAGTGACAAGAGTAAGAGTAGTAGTAGTAGCAGCAGCAGCAGCAGTAGTCATAGCAACACTCCAGTCTTTGGATTACAGTCCACATCATTAGGTCTGCATTTCGTATATGTATACATATACCTACATTATTAAAAAAAAAAAAAAATACAAGGTATACACACACACATACTGATTTGAGGTGTATACAAAAATAGCCTGTCCAAATTAGAAAGATAGGGGTAATAAGGCTAGTTCAGTTGGACGAAGCAGCTGCTGCGGCGGCCGCTGTAACAAAGGGCTTCTCCAAGCCCATTAGAGCACAGTGGTCTTTCAAAGGATTTTGCAGAAGGGGCAGGCAACGTCGGCAAACACGAGCTGGCTCTGTCAACTGCTGGTGTGGAATAGGCATGTAGGCATTGGCACATTCTCCACAAAAAACTCGGCCGCAGTTGCTGGAAAAAATAAAATAAATAGATAATAAATAATATTAAAAATTCATAAATTATTTAAGAAAAAAATAAATAAATAATGATATATAATATAAAATTATGCATTAATTTTTTTTACAGGAAAACAAAAAACAATATTATAAAATAATACAGGAAATTTTAAAGGCAAAAATACAAATAAAAAAATAATATAATAATAATAATATAAATGATAAAATATAAAATAATATATAAAAATTTTCAATGAAAAAAAAATCTATTTAATGAATAATAATATAATAGTAATATATAAATAGATAAAAATATTTAATGAAAAAATTAAATGAATAAATAATAATTTATAAAATAATACATAAAATTTTTTAATGAAATAAATAAATAAATAAAATAAGATAAAAATCTTTTAATGCAATAAATAGATGAATGATATAATAATATAGAAGAGATCATTTTTTTTTTATATATTCATATTGGACTATTTCCCTCATGTATGTTCTTGGTTTTGGCATTCCTCTGAGATGTTCAATTCATTCAACTGGTTGTAGCAGCTGGTGTCAAATTCAAATGCAAAAAATAGACATTGGATAAGAGCTGAATGAATCGACCATCACTAGAAGAAGGCCAGTGGGGACACAGGCAACACATTGGGATTAAAAATATTGAGGGAAATAGTCTAATAATAGAAAAAAAAGGTTATATAAAATAAAGACTTCCAATTCTTTTCTTTTACTGGTTATATATATATATATATATATATATATATATATATATATATATATATACATATGTGACAAGGCCCAGGTGACCAGGGTTCAATCCCAGGGCGAGTCATACCAAAGACTAAAAAAATGGTATTTAATGCCTCCTTGCTTAACACTTATCATTATAAGGTACATATCAAGGGTAAAGTGGAGCAATCCAGGGAAAGGAGTAGCACCCTTCCCTACACATTGGTGTAGTAGCTATTGAAAAGGGCGCCTTTGGGTCCCCTTCGACTACAGTTGCCAACTTTACTTACTTTACTGTAAAATTCTCAGCCAGACCAAAAGAATGACTTCATGAATAAGAAAAAAAATAATATGATATATTAAATAATACAATATTTTTTTTAATGAAAAAAGAAAAAAATTAAATAGATAATAATATCATAATACTTCTGAAGACAAATAAAGAAAGAAAAAATTGAATAAACAAATAGCAGTATAATATATAATACATTAATTTTTTAAAGAAAAATTAAAAACTTTTTTTTAAGGTAGCAGAAGTACCAAGTGTCCCATAATTCAACACACTATGCACATTGTTTTTTTTAAAAGTTTCTTTAACCCTTAAAATATAAAATATAGTCATTCTCTTCCTGTCTGTACTGAAAACTTCTTAAAATCTTGTCATATGTGATATATTTGATAATTAAAATGATAAATACATAAAAAAAGATAGATTATATATATATATATATATATGTGTATATAATAAAGAATAAATTTAAAAAAATGTGTTAAAATTTGATTATATATATATAATAAAGAATAAATTTAAAAAATGTTATGTTAAGATTTGATTATATATATATATATATATAATAAAGAATAAACTTAAAAAAATGTTATGTTAAGTTTTGATTATATATATATAAAATAAAGAATAAATTAAAAAAATGTTATGTGAAGATTTGATTATATATATATATATATATAATAAAGAATAAATTTAAAAAAATGTTAAGATTTGATTATATATATATATATATATAATAAAGAATAAATTAAAAAAATGTTATGTTAAGATTTGAAAAAAATGTTATGTTAAGATTTGATTATATATATATATATATATATGATAAAGAATAAATTAAAAAAATGTTATGTTAAGATTTGATTATATATATATATATATATATATATATATATATATATATATACATAAATAAATAAAAACAAATAAAAAGTAAAAATTCATATGAAGTAGATAAAATATGTAGTTTTTTGTTTCTCATTTTCTGAGATGTCGTTGTTACTATTATACATTGACTCTTTCAGATAAGTTTAATCATTTTGAACAAAGACAAGCAAACTGGTCTGAAAGAATCACTGTAAAACAGAAATTTGTAGAGTGTATACATATCTAATAATATATTATCATAGATAAACGCTTTAAAATCTTGCATACACAAATTTATATAAAAAATGTAATTCAAATGTTTATAAATGAATTCATGCAAGTATTGAGCTAAACCAGGATGACATAAAGTCAGGTATTATAATGAAAATATTCTAATTTTATGTTTTTCTTTTGACAATCTTTAAGATGAATACAGAACATCTAGCAATAGCTATTTGTTGAATCCAAGGAAAAAAGTGCAACAAAATTAGAAATAAGTTTGAAAGATGATACATAGTTATTTTAATGTGCAGTCTGGCATATCATTAATATTGTAGTGTGCAGTTTAGCACATCGTTAATATAGTAGTGAGCAGTCTAGCACATTGTTTCTCTTGTTGTATGCGGTCTAGCACATTGTTTCTCTTGTTGTATGCAGTCTAGCGCATTGTTTCTATTGTAGTGTGTAGTCTAGCACATTGTTTTTATTATAGTGTGTAGTCTAGCACATTGTTTTTATTATAGTGTGTAGTCTAGCACATTGTTTTTATTATAGTGTGTAGTCTAGCACATTGTTTCTATTGTAGTGTGTAGTCTAGCACATTGTTTTTATTATAGTTTGATCCTTAAGATGAATACAGAGGAGCATGTAGAAATGTAGAAATTTGGGAATTCAAGAAATGCAATAAAACCAGAAATAAATTTAAAACAAAATTCAACAAAGCAGGAGCAGCAGCTAAAATGACATGCAAACCAGTGAAGAAACAGTGTATATCAGAGGATAATATGAATACTAAGAATCAAATCACTAATGAAAATCCATGTATGTCTCTGCCTACTGCTGCACAGAGACAAAATCCCCAAAAGTTTTGAAATGCTGTAGAGCAATTTAAGCTATCCTGAGATACTGATGGTCATCATCTTGAACTATTTAACACCAAAGTTAAGTCTTTTTCCTTTTGCAACCAATTAGATTCAAGTAATTAATAATCATAATTCTTTGTAAATAATTATAGCTTCAAGTAACTATTCTTAATACAAATAATTTGCACACATATATGGTTTCAAGTATTTATATCCAATTCCTATGATTTTTAAACCTCTGGATGGGACCCTAACAGTTACTACCATTCCAAACCAGGGTGGACTTGGAAGTAATGGCATCAAAAGGGTACTTAACACTCCATTAGTTCCAAAACTGAAGCCTCTCCCCACAGGATGCAGTTTAATGTTATATCCAGGACACTCCTTTTTTTTTTTTAGAGAGGGTATTACCCCTTTGCATATTTGGTACCTTCATTGCAACCATTGGTTTGTGAACCACTGCTGTTAGTAAAAACTAGAATATCCAGATGAAAATTAATTCTAAAATAAAAAGTTGTAGGTTATAACAGTTGACTGCAATAAAAATAGCCATTTGAACATATCTTGGTACAAAATTTGCATTGTTTTCTATTTGTGCAGTTCACTTTTTATTGAGCTACTTGCTCACACATGCAAATCACCAATAGGTTTACCACATGCATGCGCCTTAACAAAACTGCAAATGTTGGCAGTAAGAGAACAAATCAAACATCAGGGGAGCTTATCATCAGGTAGGTTTGGGCCCTTTGGTCTCATTTCACCATACAGATTTTACTTTCTTCTGGTATAAAAATAGAAGATTTTATTTCCTTTATAACATTATGATAACTTAACAGAGTATTACTCTGGTATTGAGTAGGGATGACTGCATGTTTGTACACAAATGGTGAGTGTGGAATGTTAAAATCAGATAATGACTTTGAAAATTTGACCACCAGTGAATTGGGTGGAAAATTGATCTTAGTAGTAGCCATTAAATTGGACATGAAAAGAGAAAAAAAAAACTTATGTTCAGATTTAAAGAGTGGTTGACCTCAGTTAAAAGAAATACAAAAAGTAAGACTTCTTGGTTGGTGGAACTTTTTACCCAGAGAAGAAGTCGGCTTTTTGATAGGTCTTGGTGGCAGGTATTGTCAGAAAGCATTATTTGATTCCTTTCTTCAGCTTGGAGAAGAGAGCCGGCCAGGGTAGTGTTGTATATTGACCTTCGACCCGGCCAAACATGCCATTCCAAAGACGGCGGAAGTGACACACTCTGATGGCCAGTTATGGGAAGAAATTGCGTAGGTGGGCTTGGCTGACAATATGGGACAAGGTAGAAGCCCGCGGTACAGCCACAAACTGATGCACCGGAAGAGAGTGACCTGTGAACTGCATGACAGTTATTTCTGCTTGATGACGATCAAACATGCCATTCCAAGGACGGTGGAAGTGACACATTCCGATGGCCAGTTATGGGGAGATATTGAGTAGGCGATTGAACTATTATATAACTCGGTGAAGACAGGAAGTCAGTTAGTTTTGGAGACCAGACCCGTTGGTGACAAGATGCGGTAGAGGAAGCCAGCACTCAGCAGAGTGGGCCCCCAGGCCTCCGGTTGAGCAGTATCAGGAGAACGGGAAAGAAACACTGATGGCCATAAGAGTGGGGGTCAATATGTGGCAGTTCTGTTTGGTCTCCAACTCCCTCTCACACATAACTCTTTCAAATAAAGTGAGAGGTATATTTTTCTAAGAACTGTGTCGCTTGTCTTTATTGTGTCGTCATTATGACTCGGCTTGCATATGCATATTTATATGTATATGTGTTTGTATAGTTGGTCATGGTTGTGACTATACAACAGTAGAATAAGAAGACACTCCGCATCACCATTGTCAAAATTAAGTACTGCTAAAGAAGAACTTTTTCTTTTCTTTTCCTGGTGTATAAGAAATAGATAAAGCTTATTGTTAAGTTACTCGGCGAATTTGATTGTTTCGTTGAAGGTGTTCCAGTTCTGATCCAACCGTGAAAAGGATGCAAGAGATATGAGTTACAATGCCACACAAAGGACCTGAAATACTTGTGTTGACACAACAAATTATTCATCAGGGGTTCATCATTAGACCACACTGTCACACCAAGACATCCGAGTTTTGATTATTCTAACTAGTCCGCTAGTGAACAAGATTTAATTTTCAAACAAACATGGCTGGCATAGGGTTACATTATTACTAATCTTCTATTCTGTAATCAAATTATTCATGATTTTAATGCATTTCATGATTTTATGTCCATCCTGTATATACATAAAAGTTGCCTGTCTGTTCCTTTTTCATGATATCCCTGTCCACTAGACTACAAGTCACATATCAAATATAAATCACTATGTCTTTCAGAGGGTTTCTAGCACAAATGTAAGATAAAGAATTACAATTATTATGCAGAACTATTCAAGTCTCCATAGTAATCACATTTCAGCCATTGTATCCTGTGGCTTTCTTCAGGTTTCTGTTGTATTTGGTAACCTTCTGGGAATTTCTGAGATAAGTAATTATAATTATTATAAATTAATCTATTCAGATGTTCCCATCTATAAAGTGAGGGACTTCTTACCGACAATGGTGTTTGCGTCTGCCAAACCAAAAAGCAGCTTCACAACCAGCACAGTGCGTCACGGCATGATCAGGCACCCACAAGGTCATTTTGGAGTCCTTTTCATCTATGTGTTCCCAGCTGACATCTGAGGCTGCATTGCTACAGTGACCGATTGAATGAAGCTCTCCACTGCCTGAGGATTCAGGAAGGGACACCTGATGGAATTTTAAAAAAAATAAAAAAAAAATGAAACAATCAATATACTTCAAGATATAAAAATTAAAATAGAACTATGGTGGATTCATATCAGTCTCCTTAGAAGCTTTCATTTGACCTTTGTCAAAACATCCCTAACTACTAGAGGAAGCACAGCACAGTTGGTTTGGGCTGTAGAATACATCGACTGCATCTCTGAAGAGAGGTAAGACCCCCGCCCTCACAAGTGTCCTGGATATGACATTAAACAATCCAATGGTGAGGCTCAAGCTTTGGGGAATGTGGAGTATTTCTTCAGAGCCATTGCTCCTAGATCCACTCTGGCCTGGAGTGGTAGCACCTTATAGGGTCCTATCTATGGGTCAAATAGAACTGTTTCACATTCAAACTGATTGCAAACAGATGACATTCTAAATAAAACTGTTTGATCATTTAAGTGTATGTAAACAAATGACTGATGTTTAATTAAATTGTTAGTGATAGATAGCAATACTTGGAACCATTTAACTTTGTTGGTTTATGCTGAACTGAATTGTTAGGAATAGAACAGTTGGATCTCAAAAATGTGTTTACAAATCATATTTAATATATATATATATATGTAAAAACAGGATTTGGTATTAAATAACCAACAATGGTTGATATGTCATAAAACCAAACCAATAGAAGAATCACATGGTGTAATGGTTATTGTTTTCATAAATAGTTTGTGTTTCACTTTGTGCTAATCTCCTTGATAGTAGAATAGACTAAGGTCTTTAGCCTTGGTATAGCAATCAGGAAAAGTTTGACTGCCAGAATTCAGTTAAATAGACAAAATAAACAAAAATAAATTTTTAAATTCAATAGTGTTTTAGTCATTTTCAATAATTTAACAATTCACTCTTCTTAGTTCTGCTAGTTGCAATGGTGATTCATTGTTGATGTAGTCTTTAAGATTATTTGTGGCCAAGACCACACACATATATATGGCATTATTTTTGGTTAAGACCATATATTCAGTAAATATAAGATTTATTGGTTATTAATTAATAGTAAAATTTATTTGATAAAACTAAATATTAAGATTGTTTCCCCACTGAGGGTTGATATATAAGGTGTTTAAAAAAAAAAAAAAAAAAAAAATGATGATAACATTTCATAATCTACTAACTTTATCAATTCTTGTTCATATGATCTCAAATTTAAACAGCATATGTAGAAACAACTCAAAACTATTTGGGGAAAGTCTCCATGGTGTAATGGCTATAGTGCTGGATTATAGTTTCAAAATGAGTTTGAAGTCTACTCATTCTATAACATTTACTTTTGGACTAATACCCTTGGAAAAGGTAAGAACCCCATTATCCCACACAAACCATGGGTTAAATAGTATGTCCTTTTTTTTTTTTTTTTTTTTTAAAACAAGGATTGCTTTGGCATTAAATAACCCACAAAGGTTGATATGGCATTGAACAAGTACAGAAATGTCATTCATTGGAAAAGAAAAGGTCTCTAAACATTAAACATAGAATTTTGAGTCATTTCTACACATGCTGTTAAAATCTGAGAAATTTGAATGAAAATTGGTCATTAGATTACAAAATGATAGTAATTTTTCTGAAACACCCTGTACATCTTAAATGATATCAATTTTTTTTTTTTTTTAAAAACACCCTATATATCAGGGTCATTCAACAACGGGAATTTTTTGAAAAAAAAAAAAAAAAAAAAAAAAAAAAAAAAAAAAAAAAAGAAAGAAATAATCTCCCCCCCCTGTAAACTCTGCATAGTTAGAAAATGGGGTATAACAAAAATTATCTTAATCTCACAAAGATTTTTGTTTTGAGGTTCCATGCACAACGCTCCATGCTTGAAGAGAAGTCAATCATAAAATTTCTGGGTGGTTGAGAAGTGCAAGTCATGTGAAATTTACAAAATATGTGATGTGTACAGAGAAGCACGTTTTAATCATAAAAATCTTTATAAATGGGCTAAACATGGAGTTATCACTATGAGCCTGAATTGAAAAGACAATCCATAGAGTAGAAAAACATTGACATGCTAGTAAAGAAAAATTGTTGCTTTGAACAGTTTTTTTTTTTTTGGGGGGGGGGGGGGGTCAAACAGTATTACAGGAAAAATTCACCTTATTTATTGAATGACCTGTGTGTATACACACAATGTTCAGAGTTATGGCAAAAAAAAAAAAAAAAAAAAAAAAAAAAAAACAATTAATGAAATATCTTACTACAGTCACTCTTAACCCTTAGCAGTCTGTAAAGGATTTTGTTCTCGAAGCTAAAGATCTTGTCAGTGCAGACAATTATAACTGTCAAACAAGTGTGAATTTTGTGGTTATGTTATGGGAATAATTAAATTAATCTTGACTGAAATCAGGTTTTTAAGTGGCTAATTTGCATAAATTTCTTTCATCCTTGAAAAAGGAATACAGTGGAAAGGGAAATAATCCTAATGAACAATACAGAGTGCTAAAAGGTTAAAACAGAAACAGTGATTGATTTTATACAATGTTTTAGCTACATATATCTAAGTTTAGTTCACACTTTTACATAAAATTTCCATCAAAACTTTTTTTTTTTTTATACAGGAAAACATTTGCTTAATAACCATTAAAAATTTTGATATATATATATATATATATATAGATAGATATATAGATATATATATATATATATATATATATATATATATATATATATATAGTGCACTTAGTATAATGGTGATCATCCTAGGAAATAAAAAGAGTAACCCAATTTTAAGGCATTTCATTTTGTGCTGATACCCTTGAGAAAGGAATGAATCTAGCAGTTCTACTCCTAAATATGGGTAAATACTATGTCAAAACAAGTTCTTTAGTCTTGGTTAAGCAACCAGTCTAAGAGAAAGAAAACTGAATTCAAACTAGCTTTACTCCACTAATCTCACATTCTGCCCATGGAGTTTTTGGGTATATCTCTCTCTCTATATATATAACACATACACACACAGTAGCGGCCATAAGTTAAGGAACAGAACAAATATTTAAATGATTTTTATTTGAAAAAAATTTGCATGTATGTTTACAAAATTTTCACAAAATATACTTGAAAATATATGTATTTATTACATATAAATTTTTCTAAATTTCTTTTTACAGTAAATTAATAGTTAACTAAAAAAAAAAAAAATTTTGCCATGGTCAAAAGTTAAGGAACACTTGAATTATAGTAATTTAGGTAATTTTTAAACAATTTGATGGTTAGTTTAATTTATAGTCAACTTCCATACATTGTTGGAACTATTTTTAAGCAAGATGGAGGCAAAAGCATGTAATTGTTTAACTCGAGAAGAAAAAAAAAGCTTATTTTAGCAAATCATGAAGAAGGCAAATCGTATTCAGAAATTGCTGGTATCGTATGATGGTCAAAAAGCATTGTAATTAGTAGATTTAAGGCTGACAAGACAATTGAACCAAAACCGAGGACTGGCAGGCCTCCTATGTCTATGGGAAGATTGGACAATTGTTAAAATGTCTTTAAGAGACTGTTTCAATAGAGCAAGTCTATTTCTCGTGAGTTAAATAAGGAAAAATTAGTGGCTCAGATTCCATGTCACATATCCTGTGGACAGAGGAACAATGGAATATGTTTCACTTTAGTGATGAATCTAAATTCAACTTATTTGGATCTGATTGTAAGAGGTTTGTAAGACATAAAAAATGAGGAATACTTATCTCTTGAATGTGTTAAGAAAACTGTGAAATTTGGAAGGGGGAGTGTAATGGTGTGGGGGATAATTCCTTCCTCAGGAGTAGGACCCAGTGTTCATTTTTATGGTAACATTAATGCCAGTGTTTATAAAGAACTTCTTCGCCAGCATGCCCTTCATCATTTATGCAAAAGGACAGTTGAAACACCTTTGCACAAAGCTAAAACTGTGTTAAGTTTTCTTGAAGAGGAAGGAATAGCTGCTTTGTAGTGGCCACCACAAAGCCCAGATATGAATCCTATAGAGTATGTATGGAAAATCATAGGAGAGAAAACTCAGAACAGAAATCCTCAAAATATTAATGATTTAAGATGTTTTTTGAAAGAAGAATGGGAAAATTTCACTACCATCTTTTGTAAGAAATTAATTGGCTCATGTGGTTGAAAAAATGCAATGAGGTAATCCAATGTAAAGAAAATTCACTAAATATTGAATTTTTCTTAATTTCAGATATTGATCTAACAAGGGTTTATGATGCATTCCTCAACTTTTGACCTGGGCAAAATGTATATTTTTGTTTTTTAGTTGACTTAATTTACTGTAAAAGAAAATTTAGAAAACTTTATATGTATTAAAAGCATACATATTCCAAGTATTTTGTGAAAATTTCATAAACGTACATGCAAATTTTTTTTCAAGTAAAAATCATTTGTTTATTTAACTTATGGTTATTACTATATATATATGTGTGTGTGTGAGCTGAATAATTATAAAGATCTTTTATTCATTTTGAGAATGAAGCATTGTCAAACACTAATTTTTACTACTATTTCTTCTTAAAATGACTCAAATTTAAACAAAGAAAATAAATGTCAATTTTTGTTGGGGCAAAGTTTGGTCTAAGGCCATATTCATGGAGCACTCAAGGACAAACTCAAAATAACTACCAGCCTATCACAGTAATGTCACAAGTACCTAATAGTTGTCATTTACCAAGCTTAACTTTATGGGTCTTGTAACCTGGTTTGGTCGTGGGATGCTACTAATGTTGCTTATCTTGAGCAGGAATAAATCTGGCAGAACTCATCTTTCTTCAGGTCTACAACTTGTTTGAATTCAGTTTTTTTCCTTGACTGGTGGCTATACCAAGGTTAAAGAGTTCAGTCTACCCTACTTTTTACTCAAAGCTGTAAGGCAAATAAATGGATGTGAAATGCAAACAGCCTCATTCTTGATTTAAAATTAATTAGCCAAGTCCACTTCCTATGACATAACTGTTACATCAAGAGCTTATAATTCCCTTAGTTACAATACATTCTCATTGAGTATTACATAATTATTTAAATTTCAATAATTAACACTCAACATTATAAAGGTAAAGATCAAGAGTTAAGTGAAGCAATCTAGAGAATGGACTAGCACCATCCCCTACACCTCGGTGTAGTAGCTATTCAAAAAGAAGCCTTCAGGTCACCCTCAACTAAGATTGCCAACTTTGATTTCTAATAGTGTTTTCTAAAACACATTAAAAGCAATCCTACATAATTTCATATGCATTTTTTTTAGTTTCATTAATCTAATTAAATATATTTTATTAAATCAAAACTTAAATACTTCTCTCTGAGCAGAAGTATTTAAGTTAAGTTTTATATAATATAGCATTTTTGATATAATTCAAATTAATAAAATTTTCATATCATTCAACAAGTTTTCCAATGGTCAAAGTACCTCTAAAACTCTTGATATTCTGTGAAGCTGCACTGTTATATTAAGGTTTTCCACATTTGAGAATTTTTTTTTTAAAAAAACAAAATGCATTGAGACTGGCTTGATTTATATTAAAAAAAAAAAAAAAAAGCAATAACTCAAGACGAAGTATAGATATATAATAAAGTGAACACATGTAGATAGATAGAATGTGCAGGGCTGAACAACCTATATATTTTAAAATTCAAATCAAGTGAAGACATCTAGATAAGATGTAGAGACCTGAACAATTTTATTCAAATTCAAGATTTTTTTTTTTTTTAAATATCTAACAAAAAAAACAAAAACAAAAAAAACAAGAAAAAACAGCATGCCAAAGTAAGAATTTTATTACAGCAATATTTAGAATCCTTGGAACAAAGCAATTTCCAGTTCAATTTGTAACTGAATGTATGAGTGTGGAGTTTTATCACACAAAAAAAAAAAAAAAAAAAAAAAAAAAAAAGGTTCCAAATTGTTGATATAAGGGAGATCACTACAAAATGCTAATCAAGAACATTCAATCCTTAAATAGACATCATAGATCACTGTTACAACAGGAACCCAGCAGATTCATAAGGCATGTATATGATAGAGAGAATGAACATTTGAGAGTTTAGAGTATTTCTAGTGTAAAATAAATTACTGAGTGAAGCAGAAAATTCTTAAGATTTTACTCAGTCACCTTATTTCATTTTAAAACAATTTCATAGCTGATTATGTTCACATCTGTATATCATTCTGAGCAAATTGTTTAAGTTCTAGAAAATGTTGACAGCCTAACAGTCGCCAGAAATTAATTTCAAAAACATTTAGGATGAAGGAAGCTCATTCAATTTTCCTTTAAATAATAAATTCGTAGAAAACTACAAATATCTAAAGAATAAATGAAATTATTTACCTAAACCCTTTGCAATAAGTAGGATGCGACACAAAGTCAATTTTTAAACAGGTTTGGTTTAATGGTAAATCAACTTGTAGGTTATTTAATGCCAAAGTTATCACTGGAAGAACAAGTGGGATTTAAAGGAATTTGTAACTTTCCCAAGAGTATTTAGTTCAAACTCATTCACTGTGAGTGAGAGTTGCTTTTCTCAAGGGTATTAGTGTAAAGTAAAATGCAAACAACCTTGTTTTGGCATTGAACAGCTTGACAATTCCATTTCTTACAAGAGCCATTATGCTAAGTTTGCTTCAAACAATAAATCTACCACAACTACCTAATGTCTGATTTAATTACAAATTGGTCAGTGAAAATATTAGGTTGAAATGTACCATATTTAATTATGCAAAGTGGGGTGCTTTGTATAATGGAATAGTGTTGGGTGAGCACATTGTTCATGAGTTCAATACTCACTGAGTGTCTCCATATTTGTGCCAAACTAGGTTAAATAAATTCAATATACCATTTTCAACAGACATAGGTTGGCCCATCTCCATTTACAAGCAACTGAAGGTATCCAAATTTAGGGTTTACATATCAGCTGACACGTCTTAATTATAATTAGACAATTTGATAAAAACCACAAAAGTAACCTATTCATTCAATTTCCAGACTTAATTTTAAATCAAATTCATGAAATTCTTAGAGGATTTTTATCTTGTTTAATGTCTTATCAACCTTCATAGATCATTTAATACCAAAGCCATTCTTATAGAACAGTACTGGTACTATTTAACCTATACTCTTGGGAAAGGTATTTCTAAGCTATAAGTCTCAAAGTGAGTAATAGCACATCTGGAGTTAGAACATGTTGCAGTCCAGTATGTTAACCACATTGACTAAATCACTTTAATCCATTATTCTTTTATGAAATGGCAGAGTTCTTAAAAGGAAAATAAAAAATTCTTTTTAAAGCCCCAAATGTAATATTTGTCCAGATAATAGAATACCTATCAATGTGCAATCTAGTAAGTTGAAGGGTTCTTTTCTAAATCATTCTTTCATAGTCAATATTTAGGATTTGTGTAGGAAAAAAAACAAAAAACAAAACAAAACAAAAAAAAAAAAAAACACACACACTGCTCATACTATAACTAGGATGTTTTCTTAGTGTCAGGATGTTCAGGAATAGAAGATCTTTCAACTCCCCCCCCCCCATCAAAAGAAAGTACCTTTATGCATTTACTTACACAAGGCCATAATTATAGAGCACCTAGTGAAAATATACACTATGATAAATCAGTTCCTAAATTGCCTTTATGCTGTATTATTTTCATTGCTCAGTGTTATGTCATTTAGATTAATAAATTTAATTTGATTACAATTGCATGCATTCTTATCTTCATGAAAGTACATTAAACTATTCATACTTTTTAATATAAATTATAGAAACTTTTTAAAGTTTATACAAAAATAATTAGCAACAATAAGCTATCCATCCATTTATGAATTGAATTCTTCAGATGAAGTAGCAGAATGGTCATTTTAATTTATTTTTCAATTCTTAAATAGATAAATTTTTTTTTTTTATGGGAAAAGGAAAACTAGTATATTATATTTAATATTGGGTGGGGGACGATTCTGAGAATTATATTGATAAATTTGAATAAAAGTTCAATTTGCCAACCTATAAGATGTACAAGGGTAGTTGGCAGGACTACCACAACTTCAAGACTAACAGCTGTTCATTTCAAACTTTAGTCTACAGATCCTCTTGTCATAATATCAGCATATTGGAGGCAATGTGGATTCATATATTTTTTTTTTTTGCAACTTATTACCTAAAACAAGGGAAAGGCATACATTTTGATCCTAATCTTCTGGTTAGGATTGGGGCACTAAACCTTATAACATATTGGCAAATAAATATATATAGGCTTTGAAAGGACATATGTATAAGGCTTTAGAGATGGGATAGGATTGTAAAAATTATTTAAGGTCTAGAGGCATGGAAGTAGAAAGAGTGAAAGTTTTATTAGATTAGAACTGTATTTAGTGTTCAGAGTATATTTTCATTATACACACATCTCATCCTTTTGGAGTCATCTTAGGAACTTGGTTAATCTGTGACTATATTAAAAGATTTTCAAGAAGAAATAGTACCCTTACTCCTCTATACTTAACTGACAACATACTTCCTTTTTGTACTGAAGGAATATGTTTGTAGGTTACTTGATATCTGGACAAATTTCAAAGCTTCTTTTAGTTTTAAGATAATTTTCTGTAAGATCAAATCCTTAATATTCATCATACTTTTCCAATAGTCAATGAGGTCCATATCCATCATCAATAAATAAATTAATTCTACCCAAGTATTCTATTCAATGATGGCCCTTGACAGGAAAACTTTAGCATATCAATAGAAAGGTTTAATTGATTTAGTTAAAACAGTCGATGTACCAGTCTATTATAGTATATTTCTATTGAGGAAGGATTTTGATTGTCATTTTATAGTTCTCATCAAGAATTTAGATTTTATTAGAAGTTTTTTTGCCTGGTTACAGTCAATTATATATCAACAAATCATGTGGAAAAATATATTCTCTTGATTTTCACTATTTCTCTTTGCAGAGATGATGAATGCAAGTTATTGCTGGTTGGCTAACATTAGTGTCTATGTATAATAGTCCACAAGAGGATATTTGTGGACATCTCTACTTCTTCAGCAGCACCCAGCAATAGCAGTCCATATGTTTCTCCATATATCGAAATGGCTTTTAATACCCAAGATATTGGTACCAAAGTATGTGATCTAATTTTAGAGGCTTGCTATTCAATATAGCTTCACCTTATTTAAAAATATGAATTATTTTACCCAAGTTCATGTAGAGGTCAATGCTGTGTGTGTGTGTGTGTGTGTGTGTGTGTGTGTGTGTGAGATAACCTTATGCTTAACAGCATGAAGAAAATTTTATTGGGTATATCAAAAGTTCATTTTATATACACACCTTAAAGGTAGACCAAAGATTTTTTTTTATACATCATTACAGCATTCAAAATCAGCAGGTCACACAATTTATATTATCAACTGCACATAAAATGAGGGAGTAGACTAATATTATCATTAAGTTACAAATTGAATTATAATTTTTCTTTTTAAATTCTCTAAATTTAAACACTGCCCAAACAAAATGCTGATATATATCATGTCGTGCTGTTAGCAGCACTATGTCTATCATCCATTGCTTCTAGTAGGTCTTCTAGACTACATTCTGTGTCTGTACAGAGCTGTTGTTAAGTTCTATTTAGTTGTCCAATACTTGCATGTCTGTGTGAAGGGCTCCATAGGAGAACATTGCTTATGAGCTCCTTCTCCAGCAGTGTCTTGCCCATCTTATTTGGATGGTTTTAGAGATGGGAGATTGGTGGGCATACAACTGTTTTGTGGATGTTGCTTCCAAGATTTGTTCAATATAGCTCTTAGCATTTTTGTGCAATTCCTATAACTTTTTCTCTATAAATTTAGTAAGCATCCATATAGTAGAATGGACATGACCGGGGGGGGGGAAAAAAAAAAAAAAAAAAAAAAAAAAAAAAAAGCATTTTATCAGAAAGGTTTGACTTTCATAGGATCAATAACCTATCAATATCAGTCCATGCCTTGTTAGTCGCTTATGTCATTTCAGTATATGAAACTGTTCCAAAGTAGGTGAACTTGTCCACTAATTTCCGAGAACCACCATTTTGTCTGGATTCACATGAAGGTCAATGCCACCTGCTGCCAGCTCCAGACAATGCAGCAGGGATTCAACTTAGGTAGGTGTATTTGCCAATTTTATAATTACGGCAGTTTCTTTAAGGGAGACCATAGGCTAGACGTATTTGCTCTATCTTCCCTCGATGTATGGAGTCAAAAAAAAAAAAAAAAAAAAAAAAAACTTTGAAAAATCTACAAATAGTTTCACGTGATTATTAGTTAAGCACCATGACTAGACCAATTAAACTTAGTTTTATACTTGAAAGATGGGAATTTACTTTCAGATGAAGCATTGTCAATCAAAAACCAGAAGAAAATTTAAAGGTTTGGTTTGCTATTCTGCAAGCCAATATCTGTTTATTAAGCAGGGGTAGCTGGCTCTTAACCAGGCTTCCAAAGCAAAAGGAGTTGAGGATAATCTGACCAAGAAATTCCATGTATTTCTGATAACTTGTAAAATAATGACCCAAGTGTTGTTCAATCAATAAATTAATTTTTTAAAGTCCAAGAGTTATTCACAAATTAGAGCAAGTTTAGATTTTTATCCTAATTAGATAGAATTAGTGATTTATTTATTTAGTCTGGAGACGAGTAGGGGAGACCACTTAGTTAAAACAGATGAAAATGAAGACAATTTTTCCTTTAAATTAATACCTAAACAATTAAAGAAAATTAGAATAACTTATGCTACAAACTGACAACATAACTTGAAAATAGTTGGGAGCAATTAGAAAAAAGCGTGCATTGTATTTTTAAACTAAGCATTATTCCGATGCAAATTAGTTCTGCAGCATATTTATTTAAAGCCATGAAGCACTAAATATCATTTAAGATTTTTTTGGTTTTTTTTAAAGAAAAATATAACAATTGTTATATAAATAAAAAGAATTAAAGATTTTACCTACCTTTAAGTCATACATTGTCCTTGCAATGTTACAAAATGACTTATATGCAAAAAGTTAAGCTGTGGTAGCAAATAATTACCACTATTTCTCACTGATGGCCCCACATTTTTGACCTTGTGCCACATCTAAATTCAGCTTTGGAAATAATTACAAAAGACTACTTTGATCAGTTTCATATTTGACTAGACTTGATTTTTTTCTCAATTAAATTGTTTAAGTTTTGCCAACTCAAAATTTGTTTTAATGGTATATCAACCTTCATGGGTTATTTAATGTAAAAAATATCCTTGTATACTGAAGTAGTACAATTCAAGACAGTGAAGGCTAATACTTTTACCAAGGTGCTAATCAACACAATAGTTCAACTGGAGTTTGTCAGTTCAGCATGTAAGCCACAATGCAATGGCTTAAAAAGCCAACAGAAGTCTTTACAAATTATATATATATATATATATATATATATATATATATATATATATATATATATATATAGTAATTTTGATTCCCTACATGTACAATAAATTGATTAAAAAACTGAATCCCTGGTTCTAAATATTACAAAATTTTCCTAAGAGGACAGACTAAACACACATCACATAGAAAAAGTTGGAAACTTGAATTTTTCAAGTTTGAAATGGAAAATATCTTTAAACTTCAACAAAATGTCATTAGTAAAAAGACTCTAGAAACTTCTGGTAAGTTTTCTCTTGATATAGAATAGAGATTTCTTTAAAACATTCCTTACATAGCATAAAGTTTTTATGCATAAAACATCAATTTGAAAAGTAAATATATACCAAAAATCAACAAGTCTTTGAATTTCAAAATTTTTGGTAATTATTAACTAAAGTGAACTTTAAAGCTGCTTCTCTTCCAAATTTTAATCATAATGCCATTAATTTGGAGATTTATTCATAAATTTGAATGCAAATATAGACTTAAAATATGATACAATAACACACCCACAAGAGTTTAATTTGAGTCAAAGTCATTTAATTGACCAACACTAGGTAGCCTTGCTAGTAAATAAAACTGCTCTTTAAAGTGTTTCTATCCTTACATCCAGTTCCTGGACATTGTCTCACATCCATATATAAGCATTTTTAATCTTATTCAGGTGTACCAAATGCAAAATTTATTTGACAATTATAAAAAGTCTTAATATGATCAAAGTTAACAGCAATGAGAGATTTAGAAAAACGATCATTTTGTTTCCACTATTAATTAAGGCTAATAGGTATTTCTTTTGTAGTCATTGCAATACTTAAAGATATTAGAAAGAATAAACATTTGAAATCTGTTTGGGCATTGGGAATATACACTTAACAGGTGTAACATTTAGATATTGACACATGATTAGTTTTGTAGAGAAACAGTTGAAGTTTATTAAGGCTTTTGGCACCACCAGGTGTTCCATTGTTAATCACGGTATCAAAACTTCACCTGATAAAGTATGCTTGAATTAGTCATTTCTTTATATTTAAGACATTTCGTAAAAATTACTAGTAACTAGGCAATCTCAAACTAGTACAAGCAATTTAAAACAAGATGTTTGAGTAAAAAGTAAAAGTCCCAAGAGATCAATTGGAGCATGTGGGCTAAATTTTCAAAAATAAGATTAATATCTACCAGCAACATTGTTTTTTTTCATTTTTTAGTGTTATTGTGAGCTTGTTTCCTTTTTTGTTAGGTAAATTCACTTAATTCAAAATACAGGAATCGATTTATCTTTGTTAATTATAGTTTAAATCTATGCATATATTCTGCACGATTTTCAATGGGTACAACATGAGTGTAATGAATTTCTGTGCATATTTTTGCACTAGTGCTAACATCAAAACATCTTAGTGTTAATACATATCAACATGCAATTTGTATCAGGAAATGGTGCTTATCAAACCATGGGATACCTAATTTGCAAAATGACCAAATCTGATTTTTGCAAATTGTCCTGTGTTAACTCATAAAAAGCAATAACTGTAAGCCAAAAAGTTATTTTAATCCTATTTAATCCTAGCATCATTCAGGTTCTATTTAGGAGAAGGGATATTTGTATTAATTTTTTTTGGGGGGAGGGGGAACAGTATAGACCCCACCACCAGTCCCTGGTAGGAGTGCAATTTGAAACCCATAATAAAAAAGTGGGCAGCAAAGCACAGGTACTATGAGTAAATATAAATGGTATTTAAGCAGAATAGAGAAGGATGAAGGAGGTCTCCCTGCTGCCGTTTTTGTTGTTAGGCAACATTAATACAGGAATCCTTCACAAAGGTCAGTATCCCCACTCCACATCAAATTGGTTTATAACCAATCAGCACTTGGAAAAATACATTTGAATTGACCTAACCCCTTGAAATTAAGACTAAGCCTAACAATTCAGAAACAAAGTTGTAAAGTTTCTTACAAACTTAAGGTGCTATCATATCTATACTTTAATGCTAAAATTTGTGTTAGAGGTTCATAGCCAAACAATTCCCAGTGACCAGAATTGTCAATTCTGGCAGAATGAGTTAAATTCTGGTAATGTTTTATAAATGGTGAGATCAATTTTCTGCTATGGCCAGCTACATTATCCAGTAAGTAGAGTAAAGAGACCTATATATGTACAAAATCTGAAAGAAATAGGTACAAAACTTCCAGCAACTAATTAAAATTAGTCAATGTTTAAAATTAAGTCATTTCATATTTCTGTATCTTATAGAATTTGGCCAATTAATTATTTTAAGATTTTTTCTTTAAAATCTCCCACCCTATAAGAAGGTACTCCTTGCTAGTTATCTAACAAGCTTTGTTTTGCATAGAATACTTACAGTACCTGCCGTTAAGTGACCACCCATCTGAGTACTGAATAGGTACATCTGTGCTTAAGTTCAATCTGGTGAGAACCAGACCTTCCAACAAAGAAAAAAGGTTTGAAAATATGAAGATATTTCCAGGTGTTTGGTTGAATAGTCAAATAACAGATCACTTAAAACTAACTGAACAATTTATTTAAATAAATTCAACTAAACACTTCGAAATATCTTTATAATTTCAAGCAATTTACTTAAGTCAATAGCTGATGCCATCACAACAGTGAATTTATTAGATGAGCAAAATCAACATTGTAATTTTTCAACTAAAGATTGATTTTGCCACTTTATCCTATTTTTACTTTGTTACAATAACCTAAAATTGGATCATTATAGACACTAACAGCTCTAATGTTCAAGCTATTTTTTTTCTTTAATTCTATTCTATGTACATAAATAAAAATAAATAAATGCAGGTAAATTTATTGTATCAAATTAATTGCTCTTATAATATAAGGTTTCCCTAACCCTTTAGCTAGTTATTGAATTCTCAAAAGCAATATTAGTTTTTGAATTTAGCTACAATAAATTTACCACATGAATGTAGTGGACACATTTAAAATGTACATCTTTATTTCAATTATTTAGCTTGTCATTCATAGTTTATTACAAGCTGTTTAGTTTACAACATTAATTCTTGTTAAGAGAATTTGAGTTACTGGGTATTATTAGAGAGCTGGTAAAAAGATTTATTTTACCTTTTTTAAAATGGAGGAGGAGGGGGATGGGGAAGAGATAGAAGCATTATATTGGATAATATTTGATCCAATTTTCAGAGGAGAGTCAAAAATAGAAAAGCTGGAACATGTAAAAAGCTTTATGCAACCTGCTAACTAACATTAAAATGTAAGTGGAATTTATTCCAGAGAAAGTATTCAAAAACTAAAAAAGGTACAAGCACCAAGTTGTATATCATCTATGAATGTTAAAGATTAGATATAACTAAGTCTATTTTGAAATTAACTGATACTAATTTTAAAAAGATTTAGAAACAAGAGAACATCAAGTGTATTTAGGGAATAGGATTTATTTTTGACAGTAAGTAAGCCAGATACAAGGGATAGGGTTATTGACCCAAATGAAAAAATATCAAGTCCAGTATATATTGATACAGCAAGTGAAATCTGGACAACTTAGCTTGGCAGAATTAGAAATACAAAGTATTTACAATATTTTTAGTGTCAGTTTTTACCATACCCCATTGAAAACATTTAAAAATTTGAAGCAAGTAAAAAGAAAATTTTAAACTATAAGTATTAAAGCTTTACAATTTTTAACACCAGGTCAAAAAGGAGAAAAGTCTCTTGCTTTTAAAATGTTTGAATAAAATATTAAAAATGGGGTGGTAGTGGCTGTTAAAGTTACACAGCAGATATTACAAGTTTAAAATTTATAGATCTTTATAAATTTTATACAAATTTAGGCTTTTTCAGAAATTTATTCAAAACGTATGAATCTAGAAGGGGAAGAGAAAAAAAATTTCCAAAGATTATAGCTATTGATGTATATTTTAGGATTCACTGTGTGGCGTCATGTTGCTTGATTTTTACAAGCAATCTAATGCAATTTCTCTAGCCAGATATGGTTTTATAATAGACAAGACTAGTGATTCTTACTCAATTTTTAAAACCAATACTTACAATATGACAAAGAATATACCAGAAACTTGACAAGCACAAATCTTAGATTGGCCATTGAATACTTTAACCTGATTATATATACACACTTTCTCCTAAAAGTTCCAAGAATTGATATTCATTTTAAGTTTAAATTTTAAGTTTAAGACATTTATATTTGTCCCTCTTTCTGTTTATTTGAATCAACAGATCACAAGTTTTTGCTACTGCAGATGAATGTTAATATTTGGCAAGAAATCAAATACTGCCTTGATATATATATTGTGTGACTAGAGGTTACACATACCAGGAACTTTAAATAGTTCTGTAGAAAGACAATAGGAAGTTTAATACACATGAGGCTTTGTAGAGAAACAAGTTTAAGGCTTTCAAATTTTTTCTTAGAAAATCTGAATCAACAATGCAAATTAAATTTTTGAACCTATTTTTTGCAGTCACTATATATTAAAATTAAAAATCCAAATTGTGTGTGTGTGCAAGTGAATGCACATAGAAGGGTAATTAAAACTGCACTCCTTATAATAAAGCACAAAACATTTAGCAATTCAGGAGTATAGATTTTAAAGGAGCCAATTTAATGTTAAAGCAATGGGTAGATACAATAAAGATTTTGAAAAGGGCTAATTATATCAGGAATATTTTGCATTTTAGTTTGTAAAATTTTTATGAATTCTATAAGAATCTAGATTTTAAAAATTAAAATTACATCTTTCTAATTGCACAAACCTTCAATTCTAGAAAGCTTAAACAATTGAAGCACAGACCTTAACCATATCAACATGAGAAACTAAAGAAAAATTATAGCTGTTGAACAATTTTATGAAGTTTCAAATCATTTCATCATACATGGTGAATAAAGTAACAGTATAGACTTTATAGTATAAACAAAATAGATAATTATTGGTAAATAAATTTTATTTGTTAAACTGGTTAAGACCTAAGGCCATAATATAAGGAGGCTTAATTCAAGAGTTTAAATTTCCAAGTGAGTGAGATTCATGTGAATGAAAGTTGAAATTTATTTTATTCAATTAACATCTTTAAAGGTTTGGATATTTTTGCTTTCTAGGTGTCATTAAATAGGGAAAAAAAAGCAAATCAGTCTATAGAAATTCAATTTTAAAAAGTCAATGATAAAGTGTTTACAGACTTAAAATTCATTTTTGGGAGGCGTGTGTGTGGGGCGGGGTGGGGTAATTTGTTCAGTCATTTTGAGGTAAGGCTTTCTGGATGTAATGATACCCACCTATTTTCATAGATGTTAGATAACTTATCTTCAATGTTTATAATAGTAAGTTTAGCATCTAAGTTGTGGTCTGTGAGGTTTAAATGTTTTAAACTTAGAATGATTCAGATTAAATTGTGAATATTGCTTGGAACAGTGTGCATTCTAAAAAATCTGTTTTTGCTATTACAATTTGATTCATTATAGATCTTATTGTCTATAGAACTAGTAAACAAATTTGAGCAGTTGATTTGTTTATAGCAGAGCTTTTCTACTTTTGGCAAAAAGAGTTTCTTAGGAGACTTGTTTTGAATAAGATTGTTACTTCCTATCATATCTAAGATTTTTTTAAGCCTACAATATGCAAGCATGCCAGTTACAAAAATCTATCAATTTAGGTTTTATTTTAAGGCTCTCTCAATGATTGTTGATAGGGCAAAAAGTGTATTCTTGAATGTTGCTACCAAGGAAGGTACAGTTTAATATTTTCTTTAGTTAATCTAAGGATTTAATCTTTTCAAAAGTAATGGTTCAGTAAATTATAATTTTTCTATTATCTAAGCTTTAAGGGCAGTGTTTTTTATGATAATGCAATACATTAAGATTCAATTTATATCTATAACTAGGTATAGAAAGCACAAAACATTTAAGGTCTATAGAACAAAACCTTAAAAGTTAGGGGCGGGGGAAATGGGTTGTGATTTACAGAAAAATTCAGAATTCCTTACTAAAAGGGTTAAATTTTAGTTTTAATGAAAGCTCTTAATGTTGTCAAGTGCCATGATCAGTGTGTATATCTCATTATGAAACCTCAAAAATAAGAGATCTTAAAAATATGGCAGAGGGAAAGAAAAAAGTGCTAGAATATAACATTTCAGAATGCCTACTTTTAGAGAAAAGCATTATCACCTACCCAGATCAATAAAATCTAAAATCCAAGCTCAGAACTAATCCAAATTTTTATATGAATGTCAATTTTACTATGCATTTTATGATCCCATCAGAGCTACCAATTATAAATAGTTTAAGATTTCAATTTTCACTTTAGGAATTTTTAAATTCTAGTAAAGCTACTATGAAATATAAATAGGGAATAAAAAAAAAACTAAATTTGTGAATGCTATTGTCTTGTAGACAGTTTCATAATGCATTTCCAGTTACATCTCATTCTATACTTTCTATGTATTACCCTTTATTCCTACATCGGCTGAAGTTGATCAAAATGTATTCCGAGCATGAAAATGTAAAACTAAGTAGCAATTTGTAATTTTGATTTTTTATACTGCCTATACATCGCAGATATTATAGATACAATCATTAAAAGTTATGAAACTGAATAAGTCACCTAGAGAAATTCTAAAATCCTAACTTGCCATGCAAGATCTGTTACTTTAAGGCAAATGAGTCAGTTAAAAATTTGTGATATATAATTATAGAATAAGACAAAAAATTGTCAACTGCTTATGCAAGGGAGATTAAAATTTTACTGAGTTTCATATCAATATATAATTACAAAAGAAATTCTAAAATTTAAGGAAATTTTTATTCAAGATTATTAAATTGAATAAGTATTTCTTTATCTTACATTTTAATTGCTTTTTATTAAAACTTACTTTGCCTTATACTATGACAGCAAAGAATGATGCTAATTGGAAACAAGGGTAATTCTCTGATGGAATAAGCCTGTATTCTTTTTGCCATATGAAGATTTTTTCTTCCAAAATTTGCTGTTCCTCACCATTTTCAGGATTATGCAAGTTGCAATTAAAACTAAGATTAAGATGAAAAAATACTCTTCAAAATTAAGGAAATAATTTCATTTGTGGATTTAAAGCTAAAACTAATTTCACTAATGATAAGTGTTTGTATCAAATTGTTCTCAGTGGTATATAACTTGTCAAACTGAAAGATTGCAAGGTCACTGAGAAGTACACATTTAAAACTATAAAGCGAAATATTCCCTTATTTCCAAACCTTTCAAAAAGGTTTGGCTTGTTACAAAGTTAAAGAGGTTAAAGATATTACAATATTCTTCCAAAAATTTCATATTGTGAGGATGTAGTCTTCATTTATAAAGATCACCATCACAGCAAGTATAATTACTTTCAAAATCAGTAATCAAGCTTAAATGATGTATTGTAAATACTAATCTTACAGCTTAAAAATCTCGAAATACATTGTATAGCATTAATACTTTTAAAATCATTTGAGGACTTCATTACCGAAGGGTAAAAAGAAAACGAAATGAAAATCAAAGAAAAAAAATCTAATGAATTATGAATCCTCAATCCTTACCATTTCATCCCTGTCATGCATTTGCCGGACAGTACCATTGTATGCTGAAGCTTGATACATGGTGGTCAGTTGTTCAATCTTCTGGTGATAGTCAGACCGGATTTCATTCACTCTTTGCTGAACGGTGTCAGAGTGGGTGGTTAAGCCATCAGGATCCAAGTGCCGAGTCAGACTGAAGCTTGACTGGTTATGTGCTATACTTGATGGTTTAGTCAGTGGCTGTACCTGTCAATCAAAACATTAATAGGTCAATATGGAGAAAAAATAAAATAAAAAATTTCTATGCAGAAGTCAATATGGAATTACATCACAAGCACTGAAAGCAATAAGTCATTTTTTCATAAAATTTTTCTTGTAAGTTAAAACTTAGCATACATTTATGAATTTGAAATCTGAACTAAAGCAACCAGGATTCAAGAAAAAAGTAAATTTTCACACACACAATTCAAATATGGTCTTTAAATCAATTTTCAGAAAGAAAAGCATGTTATTTACATTATCATTAAATAATTTAAACTCCAAGAAGTTGCATTTCAAAATACTATATTTTCATAAATCAAGTTAAAAGTGCAGTAGAAGTAACCAGAAGCCTAACTATACCTTATCTTTACAAGACAGTATCAGTGGAGAATGAGAAAATTTTTTGGCAAGCAAGCCAAACTCTTAACCCACTTAAACGGGATATTTACAACAACCGAATTTACCTTCCTGTAATACAAAACTAATTAAATTTACTGTTACAAACTCGGTATAACAATTTCAATAAGTTATCTCAAAATCTGAGTACATATCTGAATTCTTTCATAAAGGTTAAGTAAAAAATATTTAGTGCAAAAGTATCAAACTAAACTTTCAGTTTATATCTAATCAAACTAGAATTTATAAGTGTGTGTATATATATATCTCAAAGACTCTTCACTTACTAAAGAACCACTTTAATCTCTTAAATGGTAGTTCTGTTTCTGTGTTCATTCCTAATTACCATTAAAACATAGATAATCTTTTGCATTCAAACTTGTTAGACGTGATTAAAATAAAGATTACACTAAATCATTTGATGTTTCTAAAGGGGGGAAAGAAAAAATTAACTTAGGTTTAAAGTACTGCGGGAGCAGACTAAGTACACTGTATAGCATGTAAAAAAAAAGTCAAACTAATTTCAAGTTTGAAATGGAAAATATCGAGCTTCTATGAATTTTAGTTTTACAGACTCACTAGTAAGAAAGATTAGAGAAATGACTTCCTATGAATACTTATGGCACAAAGTTTTGTTAGAATTAAACTTCATAAAAGTTTGTTTTTTTTAAAATGTCATTTTCAAGGTTTATATTCACATACAATTTTATAAAAAAAAAAAAAAGTCCTTATGGAGGTGCTCATGATGTACTGTTACCATTGTAGGAAATGACATGGTGAACCAAGTTCAAATTCTGGACAAGGCTGAATTTCATATAGCACTAACATCATTGGGAAACATGAATTCAATTCTTCCTGCAGACATGAGTAAATAGGGCAAAGTGGATTCTTTAGTCACAGTATGGCAACCAGTTTAAAAGGAAAACTGAATTCAAACGTTAAAATTCTGCTTAACATTGGGTTGGGTGTGTGAGATTATATAAGTCCTTAAATTAATGCGAGCTGCTATCACAAGATTTGGAATGAAAGCATGCAAGTTTACTTTTTAATTATCAAAAATTTTAAGTTCAAGACTTTAGTTTTTGGGTATGTATTTATCTTTCAAATTAGTTTTATGCATAAAAACTTGTGTAAAAATGTTTTAGACAAAATATCTAGCTTCTGTTTCAAAGTGAAACTATATTTCATAACAGCTTAATTTGTTTTAATAGCACATCACCTTATGAGTTATTTAAAGCCAAAATTTGATTCATTTGTGTTCGATTGCAATAAGTACTATCGTCTCAATGTTAATTGTATTTCTTTAAATTCAACTGTTTTATTTGTCTATTATCATTTGATGTTTTATCAAGTATTCTAACACTAATTTTTAAACAGAGCTATTTGATCCATGAGATCTGAACAGATACTACCACTCTGGGTCATAGTGAACCTGGGAGTAATGACTGATGTGCAACTCATTCCTCAAAGCCTCACTACTAAATGCAGTTTACTGTCACATACCCAGGACACATGAAGATTAAGTAAAAAATACTTAATATCAAAGTCTATATTAAACTAAAATTTCTAATAGTAACTGTATAAAAGATAGAAACATGAAATTGTTAACTTAATTATGTTTTAAATAACTCTTCACTTACTATTTGACAAAATGAAAATTTATTTAACTTGAAAGTTAAATGCTATTAAGATATAGCCCTTTCACTAATAGAAACTAGATAGCTCAGACATTTACAATACATATTTATAAATATATAAGAACTATTGCAATTAATATGTAGAATGAATAGATTAAAACCTATTTCATATTAAATGATTATAATGCCAGTTTCAATGAAATTTGAAAACTTTGTTAGACTTCATAACAAACTAAGTCAACTGTTATATAAGCAGCTGATGCTTTCACACTGAATTCTATTTTATTCATCTAATTCCTGATAGTTTTAAATTAATTCAAAATTTAAATTAATCCTTAGTGAAATTTTCCAAATTTGGTAAGTTGGCTTAATCTACAAAAACATTAATATTAATTAATGTACATTAAAGATTTTAAAGAGTTATTTCCCTTGACTTATTAACCGCTTCAAGTTAATTATTTGATTTTAATGGTATGTTAACCCATCTAGGGTTATTTTATGATGGAGGTTAAGGAAGTGCATTCATTGCATAGTATAAGTATAGTACATGGGCCTATCAAAAGAATTTTTAAACAAATCTATTTGACCTACAGATGGTACACCAACAGTTATTACAACCTCATCAGAGAGGACCAAGAAGTAATGGCACTAAAGGAGTATCCCACTCTCCAAAACAAACTAGAGCCTCACCATCAGATGAAGTTTAGTGCCATAAGCAGGACATCTTGAATATCTGAAAGACCATTTAGTAATGGATTTAATTCAATTACCTTGAATATCAAGATTTACATTACTCTTGTTAAGAAAGACCCCCCCCCCCCACAAAAAAAAACCTTCAGGGTTTTTTTAAGCATAAGATAAGATTTCAATTCAACTTGATAATGTAACAATGCTATCAAAAAGCTAAATCAAATAAGTCTAATTCGAAACCTTAATTTGTACAGTTGAGAGAAAAGTTCCCATTTGCACCATATTTTAATTCAAACTGCAGATACAAGCATGCAAACTTGCTCAATCTTTTGCTACAAAGTTTTTACAAGCTTTACAAATTATCAGCTCTTAAAATCCTTTCAGTCCAAATTTGCACAATTTTTATTTCTATATTAAAGAATCCATAAGACCCTCATTAAGCATTATTTTGTTGATCAAGTGTTTTAAAAATTCTTAAGGACAGCACAAAACAATTCTAACAGTAATATGTAACAAAGAACTTAACATTTTCTTGTGATGCATATAATCCTATTAGGATTAAAAGATAATTTAAACAGGCTGAACCCTAAGACCATCTTGTCAGTGGCTAAATTTACTTTTGGCATTTGTCAAGACAATCATACCCTAAGATTCATCAACTAGTGTTGGGATGCACTCAGGGATTTATAAGTAGTAAATATAAATGTAGCCAAAGATATGGATTAATCACTTAAATGAGCCAAAGTTATTTTGGTTACATTCAAAATTAGCACAAATAGACAATTTGGGAAGGTATCTAAAATTATACCCTCACTTCTATATAACAGGTGAATGGCAAAGTTTTAAACTTTCCTGCTAAGAGCCAAAGCAACAACCAGATTATGAATAACTGATTCAATAAAGATTGTAACAACAGTTTAAATTTGGTGGTATTACAATCACACCCATTTGACTTATTTTATGCAGATTTCAATATCTTAAAAAAAAAAAAAAAAAAAAAAAAGAAAAGAAAAAAAAAAAAAACTGTTTTGAGAGATCAATTTTTCAAATTTTTGGCCAAGTTTTTTCTATTCCACTAGAAATCTTTATGCACAACTGGTCATGGTTACTGTTACAGTTGACCATTTCCCTACTGCTATCCAAGGGGAAGTGATTATAAGCCCAAGCAAAGCTGAAGAATAGATCTGCTAAAATATGCTGACATAAAAATTTAAAAAAACAAAAAACAGATGTAATTTTCCTAATTTCTGACATGTTTATAATTAATTTTGTGCAGTTTGAGTTTTGCACACAGTTAAAATATGAAGTGTTCCTATTTAAAATATAGTTTCAAATAACTTTCTATTCAATAATCATTTGTTTGCAAACAGTCAATTTTCAAGTAAATATCAATCCTTTGTAAACAACTTCAGAAACCTATTAATACTTATTTTACAGTTACATGATTTCATGTATTATCCAATACCATTTTCAAACCAAGCAATTTCATCCATAGATGGAACCTTAACATGCTGTGCCAGAGTGGACCTGGGAGTAATGGCAATAGAGGGATACTCTACACTCCCCAGAGCTGGTTTGATTTGATGGCATATCAACCACTCCAGAGCAGGAACTTTGCCATCAAAATGCACTTTTTGAAGTGGTGGTGTCTTAATTCAAAAACCAAAGTCTGAATTCCTTCAAAATTTTTAAGATTTTGAATTATGGATAAAATAATGCTGACTGGGCTCTAGTTTTAGTAAGCAATTATTCTAATAGGACAACTGAACTCAAAACCAGGACGAAGTCAAAACTGGTTTTCAACTCTTCTGGCAACTTTTGCTGGTACCAAGCTGTATTGGTTTTTGCCAGCCTCTTAGGCATCAATTTCATAGAGAGTTTCTGCTTAAGCAAATGTTGATCTTCTATACAACTTGGCTCAAAACAGGATCCAGATCTACGGTCTTTCAAGATCAGATGCCACTAATACTTATACAGGTGATTTATTATAATTTTTTTGATATGTAAAGTCTGAATAAACTAAGGAATTTATTTCTAATTCCAGTTCTTTCATTAAAAAAAAAAAAAAAAAAAAAAAAAAAAAAAAAAAAAAAAAAAAAGTTACTTACCTTATAGTCAGCCCCAGGTGTTACAGGTGTTAGCGTTTTTTTCAAACACTGTGCCATGGGGAAGTTTGGTGTGCTGGGACAAGACTCCGTCTTGGAAATATTCATTCTGCTGTTGAACAAGTAGTTCAACTTTAGTGATGAACGGGATATTGACTTAGTGTCTCCTCTTGCAGGCAGTGGGGCTGCAGAGGAAGGAATATCACTATAGAGGTTAACGTCAACCCGAGGGTCACTAATGTCACTAGTGCTTGTACTAATACTGGAGTAAATCTGTGAAGTCCTCTCACCATCGCACCTGGAACTATGGTATTCATCTTCCTCACCGCTGCTGCTACTACTGCTGCTACTACTACTACTACTGTTGTTGTGGTGCTCAACATTGCCATTCATATACAGGCTGCCTGACAGGTTAGAAGTGCTAGTAGATGTGTATACAGTGCTTACAGAAGTCTTAGTTGTACAGTCGGTTTTAAAATGGATAAGTTTATGAGGCTCATCCACAATGGTGTCTGTCGAACTGATGAAAGTCTCATTCCCAGGCACCTGGGAAGATTTGTTGTAAGTCCTGTGCGATTTACTACTAATCGATGTTAGGTATGAAGGGATTGCAGAATTCCCATTTACCTCACTATTCTTAAAGTTTATCAACATGTCTCCATTCATGAGCTCTTCCTCTTTAGCACGAAAGAGCTGTTCCTCATCTTCACCCTCAATGTTGTCTGCCTGCTCTTCAGTGGTGGATGGGTGGTTCCCATTAAATAGTTCCCCAGGTTGGCTGGCATCCACTTCTGCCATTAAGTGGTTGCTGTTCACTGCCACCATGCCATACATGCTGTTGGTGGTGCAATCCTTTGGCTGGAACACTGCCTGGTCATGATTATCCATGGCAATGTTTGGATCACTCAATCGCCTACTCAGATTGGCTGTATGATCCAGAGCGACCAGGTCATCATAGGAGCGAGTTTTGCCAAGGTTGCAGTGATCACTTTTTGGTTCGTCAATAAAGTGATCATTTGCACCAGTTGTAGGCAAGTCGTCAGAGCTTGTAGAGAAAGAATTGTTGGAGAGAAAGACATGTGTCCACAAACTCAAGTTACGCACATGGCATGATGGATATAACACCTGAAAATAAAGAAAAAGATTTTAATTTCTTTCCAATTGTAACATTGCCTTGCTGAAAGACAAGTGATTTAGTGTTATACAGCAATTTCCAAATTTTCTTAATTAAAATCTAACATTTTCATACCACAATCACAAAATATAATATTCTAATGTTCTGAATCTATTTAGGATAGAGCACTAAATGATTTTAGAGATGATCAGCACATGATGCTGAATTTGTCTAACAAAAACGCCATCATAGAAGAATCATTCCTAAACAATTGTTAACTTCAAAGTGTATAAAATATTTAAATAGGTAAAAATCAAGAGATCAAAAACATTAAAAAAAGAATCAAAATCATTAATTTTTGACTAGAATGATCCTTCATCTTCCCAAATCAAATTCTATCTGCTTTATTGCAACCCACTAGAGGGGTCATTTTTTCAACAAGGAACAGCACACATTAGAAAGATAGAAGGAGCTTCTGATGGGACCAACTCACATCCTCTTCCAGGCCAACTGCTTTATTAACTCTGCTATAAGGGCATGGATGGTATCACCAAAGTCCAAACATCACCTACAAAAAACCACTTGATAGTTCTGCCTCCAATTAGTCAGCACCATATTTTCATATATTTACCCATCCCTTCAGCACAAGTAGGAAGTGACATGGTCAATTTTTAAGTGGAATTAAGTTGGTTTGAATTTAGTTTTCCTTTTAGACTTTACATTATCAAGGCTTTTAAAGAGCCCAGTCTGCCTCATTTATCCAGAGCCAAGAGAGAATGTAAGAGAAAGATTCATGCCTTTCCCAAAGGCATTAGCATGAAGTTACATGCAAATAGCCTTGTCCAAGAATTGAACTTGGTTTGCTGGGTATTTCCTATGATAATTATTATGCCATACACTATTCCATTTTTATTCCACTGCATTATCATTATGATGTAAAGTCTGAATTGCAAAGGAATAAATTAATGATATTAAATATATCACAAATCTAAAACTAATTTTCTGCAGTTAACACATGCATGCATTTACCCAACACTTTTGCCATTGCCAGGATGTGAAATGGTCAATTTTACTGGTTTGAATTCCACGTTTCCTATTTACTCACAGCTAGGAAAGAACAGATGGATTCATACCTTTCCAAAGGGCATTAGAATGAAGTTAATGCAAACAGCCACATCCAGGATTTGAACTGTCAGATTCAATTTCCTAAAATAGCTGCTTTGCTAAGCACCATATTTGTTGTTTTAGACACTAACAGTGTATAAAAACAAGAAATCTACAAGTGAAATTTTGATGAATTTATGTAATACAGAACTACAGATAAAACTTGTATCAGACTTCTCAGCACAAAAAGCTAATTTGTCCTATGTATGGAGGGGTACTCTTGTTAATAACCAAATACTTGTTAAGTTTGTTCCCAAGTGTTCCGTCATAGCATTTGAAATAATGACTTGAAACTTAATGCTTTTTTAAAAGCTTGTATGGATTTATCCAACCTCTCAGCCATAAGATCAATTTTTAAGTGAAGTTTAACAGGTTAAAAAGATAGTTTTCCTTCTAGACTGGCTAAAGAGCCCAGCCTTATTCTATTTACTTATAGCTCGGAGGAGAATAGTTGGACGCATATCTTTACCAAGTGCTATGTGAAATGTAAACAATCTCATCCAGGATTTGATTTCAATTGCAGTGTTCATTTTATATGACTAGAACATTATACTATAAGCACTTCCAAAGATTTCTAAGCTACAAAATACGATGATTATCAAACACATACAAATATGTAATAATTTTACTCACATTTTTAATGAAATCCTAGATCAAACTCTTTACTAAGTCAACTGACATAGGCTGGGTCCAAAAGACAAAAGTTGGCAATTTAAGTAAAAAAACTTACCTGATCTGTTGATGGGTTATATAGATAATTAGTGAATCTCTTATTTTCTGATAAAAGAAGAGACCATACAGAAGCTGTCTTTGTTTTCAACTTGGCCTTTTTGCGTTCTTGAGCGTTGTTACATAAGAATGTACCAAATAGTCTTGAGTAAGTGTGTTGCACTAGTTTTATCTAAAAAAAAAAAAAAAAAAAAAAAAAAAAAAGTGGGAACAGTTACAAAGAATACTGTTAGTGTTGATGTGTGATGACAAAGCTCCATTAAAATTTATTGAACTCTAGAATGGATTTCGTATAATTTACTTGCATGATATTTTACCAAAACCAATGAAAGGAGAAAAGACATTGCAAATTTCTCTTTATAAGAAATAAATCATGCCATGTAAATTTACAAAATCTAATTTTTGTAAGTAATACAGCAAAAAAATAGTACAATATATTTGTTGTTATGTTATTCTCTTCATATAGATTACTATAATCAACATTTCAGTCACTGGCTGCTTTCAGGTACCTTTTGTTGTGCTCTAACCTTCCAACTAGACACATGGTTGAGATGGTTTGGTTCGTTTGGTTTTATGGCGTATCAACCTTTGTAGGTTATTTAACGCCAAATCCATTTTCATGTAAATCTGTTCTATTGAAAACAGTTCAGTTTAGCATAAGTACAGTTTGTCAAAAACATTTCTATTTCAAACTATTCAAGCAGTTATATGTAATAATGCAGTTAAGTGTAAATACAGTTTTAATGCCAAAAAACAGTTCTATTTGAAATAATTCAGTTAAGCATAAGCACTCAGTTTAAGTGTAAGTACGGTTTGTCAAAAACGTTTCTATTTCAAGCTATTCAGTTTACTCAATTCCTTTTAGCATAAGTATGCTATTAGTTCTATTTAACCCATAGATAGGGCCCTATCAGGTGCTACCACTCCGGGCCAGAGTGGACCTGGGAGCAATGGCAATGAAGGGGTACTCTGCATTCCCCAAAGCTCCAGCACTGCTAGAACCGCATCAGATTGTTTAGTGTCATATCCAGGACGCTCGTTAGGGGGGGGTCTTACCCCTCTGCAGAGAAGCAGTGTATTCTACAGCCCTAACTAACTGGGCAATACACAGATTTAAATGTCAGAGTTTTATTTCAGATAATTCAGTTCAGTATAAGTACATAGTTCCAATGTCAAAACAGTTCTATTTTAAACAATTCAGTTTAGCATAAATACAGTTTAAATGCAAAAAAAAATCAGTATAGTGAAAGAAGCATGGTTTTGTTCTATTCAACCCATAGATAGGACCCTTATCAGGTGCTACCACTCCAGGCCAGAGCGGACCTGGGAGTGATGGCAATGAAGAGGTATTCCACATTCCCCAAAGCTCCAGCATTGCTGGAACCTCGCCATCAGATTGTTTAGCGTCATATCCAGGACACTCGTTGGGGGGGGGGAGGGTCTTACCCCTCTGCAGAGAAGCAGTCGGTGTATTCTACAGCCCCAGCCGACTGGGCAAACATGGTTGAGAGGGTTAAGACATTAAGTCAAATAACATCACAGACTATCACCTGAAGGTAGTAAGTTCACCCCGGACCTGGTTTCAATAGGTAAAAAAAAAAAAAAAAAAAGAAAAAGAAAAAAAGGTACTCCCAAGAAATGGACAGCAGAATGAGGACAGTCTACTCCCATGATTCAAATAATGGATCAAATTTGGTTTTGTTTAATGCCATATCAACCTTTGTAGGTTATTTAATAGCAAAGCCATCCTTGTAGAAGAACAGTAATGATACCACTTAACTCATAGGTGGCAGAATAAGGTTCATATCTTTACCAAGAATATCAATCTGGAAATGAGTAATAGTGCAAGTATTACAACTTAGTTCAAACTTCAACCATTAATGCCATAGGGAATCCCAAGGGATTAAAAGGTTAGAATACAAAAGGCACCTTAAGAAGGCCCAAAAGTACAGTGGCTGAAACCTGAGCATAGCAACCAAGATGAGTATAGCAGTTAGTATATAATGAAAAAAAAAAAAAAAAAAGTAGATGACATTTTTTTAAACATTTAAACTGACATTTAACTCAAAAACCTAATACTTTGCCAGTGTTATTTGAAGCTTTTTCCTCAAAAAGATCCAATTTCCTTACTAGTAGCAGGGAGGAAAGGGACAAACCCCAGTCAAACTTATTTTTCATTTGCAAACTTTAAATCAACTTATGAACCTTCTTTTGGGGAGAAAAGTCAGACTGGAATTTTTAGCTAGGCTTAAAACAAAACAAAAAAAAACAAAAACAAAAAAAAAACGCAAGTTAATTGGACTGAATTTTTGTTTATTTTCTATTAGAACCAATACAATCTTCAAATGGCCATATCTGAATTATTTCTAACATAAGGATAGCTTAGTTATTCGGCATAAGAGAACAAACTTTATTTCATGCAAGTCTACCAAGATCTAATTTTGTAACAGCAAAAATAGTAAGAGATTTTTTCAGTAGTATTAAAATGCTCCAAATTAGAATAGAGCATTTTCAATACAATTAGAGTGTGGGGTCTGCATTCAATGTATCCTTCAGTCATAATTCTCAAAAGTATTTTGCTTTGTTATACAAGTTCTTTAAGATTTTAAAATCAATAGAGCTTAACAGCAGCCAAAAAGTTTTAAGCAAATATTTAAATTTTTAAAAAAGATGGGGTGAATACTTTAGCATAATGTAAAAATCTAAATTGTTTAGTGTAAATTTTTCCCAAATAACATGGACTTGAAAAATTAGTCTAATATACCATTGCTGGGTAGGATGTTGATTGATTTTATTTAAAAAACTTTCAACTGGTATTTAACTAGCACAAAAGTTAATACTTTATGACTCATTTTGGGAATTGTAAGTGGAGTCAAATTTCTGAATAGAGATTCTATAATTGGCAACAGCTGTTCTGAATATTTTTGCAACATTGACTTAAGAATCAATGATTGGAAATTATCAAATAACTATCCAAGTTTTATCTCAAGAAGCATGCATTTTTGTCAATTAGATTATAACCTTTACATTAAAGTATACAAAATGTGTGTTGGGGGGGGGGGAGAGAGAGAAAGAGATCAACCAAATCAGAACAAAAACATGTCAATCTGATTTTTAAAATAGTCTCATTCCAAACCGTTTTATGTGAGTGGCAAAAAAAATTGTTTAGAGCCATAAGTTTAAAATGATTTAAGAAAGCTATATCTAGTCCAGTTTTCAACTGAAAACCTATAGGTATGCATTCATGCTAGAAGACCTCCAAATTCTTAACTATGTAATGCAAATTAGAATCTTTCATTCTTTTATAAATAGAAGCATCACTATCATTGACCACTGTTACAGTGGGAACCACTGAGTGTTCACAGGTAACCTAGTTACAATATAAAAAACAGTATTTGCACAAAAACTTTTTATAAGCAAAGTGTTTAAGTATATAAGCTATAAAAGACTCACCAGGAAAGCTTCTGAGAACTCAAAAGCGCAAGGAAACTGTCTGTAAATTTGGTGTATACAGTCCAACCATTGTAAGAAGACTGGACATCTTTCATTGGGATCATCAGTATTAACATCATGGCCACAACGGTCAGCAAACTTATGGCCAAACTGTAGCCATTCTCTTTCCACAAGAATGTAAAAGCCCTGGAAAAAAAAAAAAAAAAAACTTAGATCAGAAAATTTTCCAGCAGCTAATTGATTTTAAATTTTTTTTTTTTTTTTTTTTTTTTTTTTTTTTACATATTTTCAATAAATTTTGAGGCTTATTTTAAAACTTCAACATGAATTTTAAATTAGATCAAATGTGTAATTAAAATTTTCTGTAATACAATAGGATTTCACTATTCAGTGTATCACCAACTGGGTGGTCACTTATCTGCAATTAGCATAATCTGCAAGACTTATGTTTTAGGCCTACCTGATCTTGCCTGATCATTGAAGCTCTTGCAAGTCAATTTCTTAAACCATCTGGTTATTGTGCTGTGATTAACCATCTTCATCTTTTGTACAAAAGTTTATGGTTGCTTTTACAGAAGCATGACCCAATTTGAACTCCAAGCATGCGTTTCCAAATTAGACATTACATGTTCGTCTGTGTAGCTTCTTGAATTGCACGAGTAAAGCAAAGAATATGTCAGTATACCACCAACTACCAAACATGGCTTGAATTGCTTTTGTCATGTGACATGCACTACAAACGAGCACATCAAAATATTGCAAAATTTTACTCATTCTAGTAAAGATTTAAAAATATAAATTGATGTAAATGACCTCAAAACATTTAAGTGTATCATTAGATACTGAGGGGAAGCTCAATTTAAGTTTCAATATAGAATGTGTATTGTGTGTGTACATATTTTACAGTTGGTTTATCAAATCAAATATTTTAAGTGTGTGGAATTTGATTGAACATGAAATTGACTTAAAGTGCTAAGTAAAAATAGTGCTCAGCATGAAGCTGTAGTGACTGAATTTTAGGTTTTCTTTCAAGCAAAAAATAAAAAAAAAAAAAAAAAAAAATTATTTTAAAAAGATACATGAAAGTTAAAATTTTTTGGCACATAGCTAAAGTAGTTTGATATTAAGTGTAGCTATCATGATATCTGCAAGGAATCTTTAATTTATCACTAATAATTTTAACTACAATAACTTCAGTTTATATCAATCATATATATATATATATATATATATATATACTATATATATATATATATATATATATATATATATATATATATACACACACACACACACATGCTTGTGAGAAAGTATTATAACCATAAATCTGTATCACAAATTCCTTATCACATTGCCAATCAAGGATTACTGTATATTATCTTAATCTGTCACTTCAAGATGCAAGTCTTGAGGTTTAATTTTATACTTAAACTGTATATTTCAAGAAACTTGAACAGTACCAAAATGTCTAATGTAATAGACAATCAACAGGTCATGATATACTAAGAAAAAAAAACAAAAAAACATGCTAATAGTGCCATGATTATTTGTGTATAAGACTATTTTCCCCAGATTTTATTAGGGGTACATACTATGTATGTAAATTTTATTTTGAGGCAATGAAAATTATTTTTAGTCAGTACAAATCTATAAAAAGTTGAACCAATGCTGAATTTAGGTTAATTTAGTTACAACAAATTCTAAAGAGTGTATATTAGACAATTTTTTTCAGAACTTTAAAGTTAAGGTGCTTGTTACACAATCATGGTAAATTGCTTAAAAAGCATGTTCACAATCCTTTTGCAGAGCAACAATATTTGTCACCAACAGTATCCAAGCAGAGCATTTGTGATAGCAAAATACAACTTATTTTCTTCTTGGCTGCTTATTGATCCTGTTATTGCATAGAAACATTGCAAAGAGGCCCCGCTTTGGTATTGGATTGCAAAGATTGTTTTGCAAAATATAAAACCGTGCGTGGTTTTCATGCTATTGTACTATGACAATTGATCAATTTTCTTTTTTAAATGATTGACTTGATTGAACATACCTTCTATTTTGCAAATTTTCCAATTTGCTTACTCTTAGATTAATTTTCTGTCTGCAAAAGGGTTTCAAAAATATTCACATTGTCCCCCCCCCCCAGAAATTTAAAAAGAAAAATTGAGCGTACATATGAGGTGCGGTAGTAAGGGTCAAGTAATAACTCGGCCAAGGCAACAATCTGTGGGGTTCTATCCCAGCCATCAGAGCAGTGCACTAAGACAGGGCGACCTTCCTTATGGATAGCATTAGCAACAATGCAGGCAGCTTTCAGCAGGTTAGCAATGTGATGAAGCCACTTTGTGTTCTCCAGACCAGAGAGCCAACTGAAACAGAAGAGAAGCTTTTATTTGACTTGCTAAATTCAAAGGCATAATGCTTATATCAAACTTTATATCAACATGAAAATCTATTTGATTTCATTTTGCAAATCATTTGATATAACCAAGCAAAAGAAAAGTTTTAACTAGTTGGTATTTAAATGCCCAACTATCAAATAACTTGTTACAAATCATTACATCTTAAAAGTTATAGAAAAGTGATTTTGTCTTTACTTAGCTTTTATAATGTATGCTAAGTTATTTGCAAATAGACATGACACTAACATTTCTATTCACAGAAGTAAATGTTCCAAGATTTTCTAAAACACTTTCAGTTTTATCTGAAAATGTCAACCATTTAAAAACATTCAGGTTATGGGAATATAAATGAACTAAGAAAACTTAAGTGTGTGAAAAAAAAAAAAAATTTCAAAAATTAGTTAAAATAAGTATTTTGGTTATCGACAAGAGTTTTATAAAGAAACAATATCTAATATTAAAGCTTTCTAGCAGTACCAATTGTTCAGGTTAACCTGAAGTCAGACTTTTCCAATGGCGGTATCATTGGGAGAACAAGTTTTAATAAACAGGCCAAAGCCTGGACTACAGGTGTTCCATTTTCAGTGTCAAAGACTATAACTTAAGTTATTTTATGTACTTTTGGGGAAATAAAACTACTGATCAAACACTCCATTTACAATTGGTACAAGATATTTGAAAATGTATAAAAAGATAAGTCCTGGACACTATCAGTATCTGAAAAATAATTCAAGTACATTTGAGTTACTTATGCAGCTCACAGAAATCAAAGGACAAATCAGAAGTTACAAATTTCACACCAAAAAATGGATTCTTCACAAATTACATTTATAGCAAAATATAAGTGATTAGGATAAAAGCATAGTGATTTTTGAACATGAAGGCCATTATATTATGAATAGTTTGAGATGTCTAACTTTCTATGGTGAGCCAACTCTAGTATCTTTCTCGAGAAAGATTTCGTTGACACCCAGTATTTAAATAAAACATCTGCAGGAAATCAACCCAGTTATGAAGTTGTGTATGTATATAAAAAACTTACTTGGCCTGGTCAGGAGAGGCCCCACAGAGGGTTCTTAGGGCACAAAAACTTTTCCTGATGGAATGTATATTGGCTAAGTTCATAAACTGGATCTCACAATTGGGATAATATTCTGTAAAAAGATTCAAAGTAAACAATTAAAATTTAAGTAATTTTCCCCCATTAAGATTTGCTACTTCATAAGTAGCAAGAAAGAATCATCCAGACTAAACAAGAGGGAAAGAAATACTGTTATATTTTTTTTACCCGTCTAAAAAAAAAAAAAAAAAAAAAAAAAAAAAAAAACTTTGGTTATGTTTAATGATTAAAAAAGTTAAATGCTCACATTTTTTAACAAAGTTTTAAAACAGCTTAGTTATGCTAGCCAGCATTTCACTATAGTAACATCCATTAGGCTGTTTGCAGTTCACTTTGTGCTAATAAAAAGGCACAAATCCATCTGTTCAGATATGGAAAAAATAGCATAGACTGGGTTCTTTAGCCCTGGTTAGATAACCAAAACTCAAAACCCCTGAACTTAAAAAAAAACAAAAAAAAAAAAAACGACTTGTCACATTCTGCCCATTAAAATCTAATCAGTGTTTTAACCTGCTGAGATTGTAGTACACGAGTACTTGTACAGCAGTAGCACCTAAACATTAATACTGTAAACTGATAAGAGAATGTACCTCAGTTTTAGAGTCTTTAAAAGACAAAATATGTTTAGCATGGTACTGCTTTGTACTATCAGGAATAGAGATGTCAAATGATAGTCTTAGTTTACATTTTTCTGCAAATAAAATTTATAATCATGAAGCTTGATTGAGACATTCAAGACGTAAATATTGCTACAATTATCTTTGTAGCAAATGAAGATCTTACCTGGCACATACCAGGTGAGGATTAAATGATCAGTTTCACAAGGTTGTCCTCACCCAGGCAGCACCTACCTTGTCTAAAAAGGTAGGGTAAAGTTCATTAACCTATCAACCCATAAAGGGGAATATCAACAGAACTAAGCTATTTTTGGCACTACCCACCTGTACTCTGGGAAATTCTCCACATTAAGAGTGACCTTGTATCAAATCTTGCTGGTTGCAAGAAGGAAAGATAAATAACTCACAGAACTGGCATACTTAAAAGAATTACACAGTCCAATAGCAAGTTGCTTATATGAATGGTCTTTGGTAGCCCTTTACACCTAATTTCTTGTTATACAGTTATAAGATGAAACTCAGCCAAAAACATCAATAGGGATGATATATCAGTCAGTGATCAATTCTAAGGGTTTCATAGATTAAACTCTGTATAACTTAATTGTGAACACCAGTGTAATACTGACAAATGTATTTTATGGCAGATGTTATAGAACAATATAGTTAAAAGTTTGTGATAATTGGAAAAGTATTAGTGTGTATATATATATATATATATATATATATATATATATATATATATATATACACACACACACACACCCCAAGAGACATTTTGGATTCATTAATACTTTAATTAAATCATTTAGTCAATATTTAATATTCCATAAGAAAACTTGATTTATGAAGTTAAAGACCAAAAATCTAGGAGAGTAAACTTATGTCACCAAAAGTATGAGAAAAAAAAAGATTGAAGTTGCTATTAACTAAAGTACAAGACTTAACTTAGTACAAGACCAGAAATACAGTATATAGTTGGGTGGGAGTGTTTGCCGAACTTGTTAATCATTACTTAAATTTTTTTAGATTTGACAAAGCCAAAAGTATTATAATTAATCTGCGAGTTCAAAATGCCAACCATCACACAAATAGTTAGAAGCAAACTTACCAGCACATTCGCAGCCACCTCCTTTAGCTCTGTTTGCAATAGCTGCACTGTAAGATCTGGCATCAATTATTAACATTCGATGAGCATTAATAGCATTGTCTCTTATGCCCATAGTCATTTCATCTGAAAATTTGAAATTGAATTATAAAAGTATATACCAATGAGTTTATGAAAAAATTTTTTCAGCTTATAGTCCACTAAGTGACAGCAATAAACTAAGCGTTTCCAACAAAACTGCTTAATATATTTTAGAAACTTTGTAGACATCCTGTTTATATTTCTTTCCTTAGAGTTTCATATGAATAGATGAGCCAAGTATTTTATCTACTATAAAAGTTAAAATCTTTTACAAATATTAATTACCTTGATCTTTATAAACATGTTTTATGAAAATGTACTTTGTTTACAAGCCAGAAATTTCAGTTTTATTGTCATCAAGTCATGCTAATAGGACCAAGTTACCCAACTTTTGCTATCATCTATTGTTCATTGCTTTTGGCAGGTCCTGTGGACTGCATCCAGTGTTTGCACAAGGCAGATGTATACAAGTCCTTGCTGGTTGGCCAATACTGGTGTCTGTACCAGTTGACAAAAAAATATTGTCCCTGCTTCTTCAGCTGTGCCTAGCTATCTTTTTAATCCTACTTGGGTAGTTTTCGAGATGGAAGATAAGTGGTCATACAGTGGCTGTTTCGTAGATGTACTTCTAGAATTTGTTCAAAACAGTATTCTTGCACGATTCCCATCTAGCTTCATGTTTTTTGTTAGAGTCCAAGTGGTACATCCATAGAGTAGTACCAAGACAGCTTGGAAAAAGTTTGTTTTTATTTCCTCATAATCAATAACCTAGCAATCATAGTCCACATTTTCCTATGTGTATATTGACTTTTTCAGTAGATGTTATATTGCCACTGAGGTATGTGAATGAGCAATTTCAGAGGCTTGCCAGTTTAAACAAGGAGCAGTCTCCATGAAAAACAAGCTTATTTGTATTCATGTAGAGGCCAATGCTTCTTTCTGCTTACTTCAGGCTATATAGTAGGAATTCAGCTTGGGCAAGGGTATTTGCACTAGATCATCTGTAGCCTGTGTGAGGTCTACTTGTCTCTTGATATGAAACCATTTTCTTTTATTAGATCCACTGACATTTGTACTACAGAATCTAGGCAGATTATCAATGTATTTGTGCTAATGTATCTCCTTGCAAGACTCCAGGAACAATTTCAAAGTTGGTGTCACCATTAGATGAGTGAACCATTGCTTCTATATTTTTGTAAAGCATAATAGCTGATAACAGTTTCTTTGGATAGTCTATATGTTAGGAAAGATGGAACAAGTACTGTATGGAATCAAATGTCTGAGAAATCTAAGAATATTGCTTCAAGACTTTTTGCACATAGCCCATCAGAGATTCAATGGATAATCAGAATTTGAAGTTGTGAATCAATGTCTCCAAAAATCATTAGGATGTTTTCCTAAAAATTTCTCATATGAAACCTTAGCAATAGCAATTATGCCTCTGTAGCAATTCCAAGTTGCCTTTCTTGGGGAAGGGTAAGATGCAGCCTTTCATTCATTTTCTTATTTTGCTTATACACAGCATTACAGAATCTAAGTATGTCATCAGATTTCCTTGTCTTTCATACTTCAGGAGATATTTTACCAAGGTGTACAGCTTTTCTACTCTTCAGTAGTGCATTAAGTTCTTCCTCTGTAATCTGTCCTAGTTTGATGTCAAGTTGGCAATTAATTTTTACTCCTTGGCCTTTACCTGGAATTAAAGTGTAGCATGTCCTTTGGACAGAATGAAGCAAAACTTGAGAGCCAGTTCCCAATAATTTCACTGCTATGGAACCTTCCCCATTACACTAGAGAAGGGGTTAGAGCTCCAGCATCAACATGATAGTTGCAGGAATTGAGGTTATTTTTGGATTTTCTCATAAGTAACTCTTGTCAAGTTAACCACATGTTGCATATCACACCCAAAGAGATTAGGTTAAATAAAGGATAAAGCTTGTTATATTTTCTAGAATGAAAACTAGCAGAGATTATCAAGATAATCAGAATTTGGATCTAGTTAGTTTTATTATACATTGGTAGGCCAAGAAAGTTTTAAAAAGTATCTAAATTTACAGAGTTGCTGGTTGAATAAAATTCAGATCCACACCCTTGTGACCAAGTTTTGTTAGCCAAAACAAATATACCATTCAAAATGAATAGAAAAAGGAATTCAATGAAAATTCATGACAAACTAAAATACTGCAACAGTTCAAAAAGATTTATTCTAATGTATATTAGAAGTTTTTTCTTTAATAAATGGTCAAGTGGTTTGAAAAAAAAACAAAAAAAAAAAAAACACTGATAATACTTGCTAAAACAATCTCATTCATAATAAGATTAATAAGGATTATATACACCTCTAAAAGAATGTTCAATTTCTAAATGAAGATTAGATGATCAAGCTTTACAATATACAATTACAGTATAGCATTAATACCATTTGCAAATTCCTTACTTTTTTCAACCTGTGTACCATCTGCAATTTCAGAAATTTCTGTGTGTATGGGAGGCTTACTATTGGTGCCTGGATTCTTTGCACAGGCCAAGGCAATTGCTTGTAGCAGGTTTTCATCTTCTGTCTTTCTCCAGCCCAGCCAACCAATTTCAGGCTGACTGCAGCGAGAAATAACAGCTCCACTGCGTTGGTCTCTGGAAGAAAAAAAAAGTAAAGTAAATTATTTTTGAAGCTTAGCTTTGTCTGGTGCATAAAGTTAAGTTTTCAAAATGGAAGGGCATATATATATATATATATATATATATATATATATATAAAGGCTTGAATAGTATCCACTAATATTTAGAAGATGCAGTTACTATACCTATTTAGCAGCGCAATGATTTTTCAGGTTGGCAACCTGACTGAAAAATCTGGCAGATAAATACTGACTGAATACCTGTGAAAGCATTCAGTTAATGTTTAACATTTAGACTTCATGTTCAGCTGATTGTAAATGTTCAGTTAAGTGTCATAAAAATGGAACAAGAATAAGAGTACTGTGATTCGAACCCCGTCATTTCAGATTATATCAATTACTTACAAGAATAATAAAGTTCTTTAGAGTGCTATGTCATTCAAGGGAGAATTTATACCATCCTTTGTCATCACCTAACAAAGACTAAGGGGTCCCATTGAAGAAAGTTCTAATACTAATGAGAAATTAGTCACATCTAAAAAGTTAGGGAATATTCAGTTCAAAGAACCTTACAATTTAGATAAAGACCCAATTACATTTTCATAAAAGCATTAACACTTACCGCCAAACCACAGAAGGGAATCTTCGCATAGATCTGAAACTGGCAACACTTTTGAGGTCTTCATCACTAATACAAGCTGGTACAACATGAATCTCTGGATATGAAGGACAGGCTCTGTTTAAGAGTTGCAAAAATTAAAAAAAATTTCTTTAGAATTACACAAAACTTAAGACCAAGATATAGATGAAATTAAGATCAACCAATAAAAACATGTATACTATATTAAACCAGTCCATTAGTATTGATAAATTTAGCCAAATATGGAATACAAGAATGAAATCTTACAATTAAGAGGGTAGCATGAACACAGCAAATTACATTCAAGTTTGTAATGAAATGTAAACTAATATTAGAGCAGAGGATCTAAGTACTGTGATAAAAATGTTAATGCTGAATTAATGGAAAATTCAATCCAACCTAAAATATTTATGTTTATTAACCAACATAATACTTACCTTTTTTGTGTGAAGTTTTGAGAAAAGTGAACACATAGCTAAGTCAAATTTATATTGCACATATTTAAGCACTTATACACATATAGACCCAAATAAAAGCACAGCCAAATTAATACTTAGCTTAGGTTCTTTGTTTTCTTTTCTTTCAAAGAATAGTTGTCTTCGAAGTTTCATTACTTTTTTGGTGTGTAACGTTGGTTATTTGAAGCGATGTCATTCCATGTTGAAAAATTTTTGTTGACTGTGACATTATTAGTCATACACGTCTTTTAAACAATGTCTGCTTATTTGTAGTTATAAAATTATTTACACAGACAGCTTTTTATTCTCAACCAATAAAAAAAAAAAAAAACGTCCTTTTAATTATTCTTAAAAATTAATACTAGCGAGAAGTTATATTTATTTTATTTAAATTTTGTTTTATATTGCAAAATTATATTGAAGGAATATTTATTTCTAACAGAATTTAATTATAAGATAAAGCAAACACCTAAGCTAATAACAGTTCGAGTTGAATAGATGTCATCTTTATTATTTTGGCAATAATTTACAAAATGTTATGTGAATTTATTTTTATAGATGACTTTAGTATTATTTCTAATTGCTTACTTGTGGGTCAGTCCTGAATTTCTTTAAGATTAAAACTTGTCATGAAATTTAGGATAAATGTTTTTCATTCAGTTTAGAGTATCTTATATCTCTTAACTACTGAACAGGAAGGGGATAGCTAGTTATACCTACTTTTGGGAATAAAAAAGAAATTTTTTTAATTTATGACACATTGGTCTTTTTCCATTTCAGATTGGATGAAAAACTTAGGTTAAGGATTGTTACATAATAATTCAGACATCTTATCCATCTATCTGAAGAATTTAGGGAAGTAGAGAAAGAAAAAAATAGGGGAGGGAGCAGCTACAGCTAATTAGGTTTTTGGTAGTTATCTATAGGGTCTAGGAATATACTTTAAAAATTCAAAATCTACTTAGCTCCTAGAGGGGGATATAATTATATTGATTATACTGCTAAAATAAATCCTTACTGTGCTCATCAGGTTTGGGTGGATTTTAATGCATATCAACAATTGTAGGTTATTTAATGCCAAATCCTGTTCATACATATTGTTTTGTAAACATTAAAATTTTTAAATGAGTGAGCTCATTTTTATTTTTTGCCTACAGTTTAAAGGTTTCAAGTATTTCTATCTCCCACAAATATTTCTATTTACTATTAATCATTTGTTTGCACAGTTAAATGGCTTCAAGTATTGCTATGTAACAGCAACAATTTAATAGTCATTTGTATGTGTTTAAATGAATGTGATTTGTAAGTGAATAGTTTGTAGGCAATTTCATTTTTTAAATGAGTTAAAATATTTGTTTGCACACTAGTATTGCTATTGTTTTTACAGTTAAATGGTTTCAATTATTGCTATTTAACACTAATAATTCTATTCAATCTTAATCATTTGCTTGCACAAAGTACATTGATTACAGTTCCAAGTATTGCTATGTAATACCAATAATTCAATTTATACAGTTAAAGAGTTTCAAGTATTGCTATTGAACACTAATAATTTACACAGCTAAATGGTTCTAAGTATTGTTATATATCAATAACAATTCAATTAAACATCAGTTAACAGTTAAATGGTCTCAGTTCTATTGCTAACAATTTAACTTTAGTCATTTGCTTGCACATAGTTTAAATGTCAAACAGTTTTATTTGAACTCATTGATAGGATGCTACCTGGTGCTACCAGTCTAGGTCAGAGCAGACCTGGAAGCAATGGCAATGAAGAGGTACTACACATTCCCCAAAGCTCCAGGAGTGGAGCTTCACCATCAGATTGTTTAGTGTCATATACAGGACTCATTGGGGTTCAAGCCCTCTGCAGAGATGCAGTCTATTCTACAGCCATAATTGTCTGGACTTGTGCTCATCAGGACAATTCAAGTTAATATCTGAAGTAAACATCTAGTTGAAAATTTCTTAGAAAAAAAAAAAAAAAAAAAAAAAAAAAAAAATTAACTTTTTCCTATCACTGGAAAATAAAGTGTTGCAGTACAAGCAATGATCATGAGGTAGCTATAAACAATTTGTTTTTCAAAGTCTAATGTTCTGCTAGTGTTTATCTGGTGTAGTATATGAAAATAAAACAGGGCATGTTTATGGTCACTTTACATCATTTAAAATCCCACCCAATGCAGGCTTTCAGCTAATAGAAACTAGAAGGACATACGGAAGGAGAGGGGGAACAAACAAACAATTTTTTCGCCGATTAGGAAATATACCGAGTCCCCAGAATTTTAGATTTATCCAATACAAAACCCCTTGATTAGCCAGCTCTTTTCAGTGCCAGTGTACAGGCATGTATGTATGTACGCATGTCCCAGCCCAATCTACATTTCTATATGTGGCATATATCTTTAAATTCCTTATCTGTAAGACAAGTCAAGCTTTTTCAAATAGCTTGCAACCATCTAGTGAAGCCACGAGCTAAGCCAAAATCTCTGGGAAAACTATCAAGTAACTACCTTTTTCACTTAGATTTTAAAATACAGAAAATTTTTACATATGTTAGATCTGAAGAAGCAACATCTATGTAGAAGCATTGAGGGAGGAGGGTGAAATATCCCACTTGGCTGCAGAGAGGCTATGTGGGTGAGCAGAATGTGTAAATGAGCAACCAAAATTATAGATATTAAAGATACTCAAACCTTAAAGTGTCATCCGATTTTCAAAAAGTTTTAATATCCTACAGTTTTATAAACTGCTATAGAAAAAAAATGAGTACTGCAGAACACACACACGAAAATTTCAACTCATGAACTTTTATTGGTATACATACTTGACACACTAGTTAAGCCATTAACAAGCTCAAACCACAATCTAATTTGTTCTAGTTATTCATAAATCTAAAGTCTTGTTAGAGTCAATTAGGATTACTTCAAAATTAGGGCAGGCAATCCAGAGTTAAATTCATTTGTTTTAGATAACTGCTATTTTATTATAGCTGTACAAATCTTAAGTTACAAAGACAAAACAAAATGGCTAGTTTATATAAAATTCAAAAAATATGATAGGTATACCAAGGCAAATTTGATATATTAGATCAAGCATATTCATAAAGACTTTTGAAAAGGTTAGCAAGAAACTTACATTCTCACAATAGTAAAGTCTGCAATGCTAAAACAATGTGGTCACCCAGATTCATATTTGAATCAGCTTTGAGAACAATAGATTTTAAATATAAAAATATTACAACCCATTTTTTTACCAGACAATAATATACACCAACAGTCCTTATAAATAAAAAAGATAAAAAACCAACTAGATTTAATTTGCCTATTCTCTTCAAAATGTGGTCATTGAACAAAATGTTATGTTGAATGGCAGTTTTAGTTTAATAAGCAAGGGTTGGCAGATTTCAGATGAAAATGATTGGCCAGCAATTTAATAACATCAAACAATAAAATTTCCTTTGTAAAATGACTGATAATGTATGCATAATATTAGGTCTTAATTTTTGGATTTGTAGATAAAGTGATACTTACTCATATTCATCATTAATATAAGATATCCGCCAAGCATTCTTCAAATCAAAATTCATACGCTTGAGTTCTTTTCCAAAACGAAGTTGGTAGCTATCATCTGGAGAGAGAGAGAAAACATCTAGTCAATAACTTTTAGTAAATTAAATGGTGGTGAAAGAAAAACAGAACATGTAGAGCATAAAGCAGCCATATTGCTTTATATTGGAAAGAGAAATCTTAATAGGGACTTATTACCTCTTCCCATTTCATTTTTATAGCAGTTTTTTTTATCTTGCAATTAAGATATTTAATTTTGTAATAAAAGCAATTTACTGGGTACAACTGAAATATCAGTAACTATTGTACAAGTAATATATTAGAATAAAATACTTTTGAATAGACTAAGTATCAACCAAAATGCCTAAAATTATGATAGTGTCGATGTTCAAATTTACACTTAAAATGATCAACTGAACTTCCTTGATTTTTTGGGGGGAGGGGGGTTGCATAAACTTGTGTATAGGTCAATCCATGATTTAGGTCACAAAATCATTGTGGAATTTTTGAAGCTAAGGGTTGCTTCTAGTCCTTCCCAGTGTCAACCTTACAAATTATTACTCGTGTTTAATGACACCAAAAGCCTACCTTATTGATATCGAAAAATTAAAAACTGCCTAAATAAGTTAAAAATTTACCATTAGCTTCTAATAGAAAGAGTAAAGTTTAAAAAAATTTTAAATTACAATTACTGTGAAGTTTTGACCAAGATAAAAGTATCATGAGAAAGGCAAAGAGAAAATGTTTAGAATCTAAAATGTTCTATTATTTCGACTTAAGATTTATTTTAGCAAAAGACTGAATGCAGAAAAAACAAAACCTTGAGATTTGTCAATGGTTTATAAGCTATTGACCAAGAAGTACTTCAAGAGTCATCTACAGCTTGGTGGTTAATTTCTTCAGTCAACTACTATTTAAAATATTGCTAACATTGTAATATAATAAAAACAGCCAAGAATCAATTCTAAATCTTCATATTCAAGTTTCTCAAAATGAATCATTGTATTTTTTTAATTTTTTTTTTTTTAAGTGACAGGTAAACAAACATTCAGTTTAATTAGTGCAGCTTATCCTTACTGCACTTTTCACCTGGACTAATAATCAAACTCAAGAGTCATAGTCATGACACCAGGTTTTAGTATCCTCCCACTTACTCAAAAGTAAGGATAAAAAGCCTATCAGCATTTTTATTTGAAGCATTAATCAAAAATCCTACTATCTCATTAAATGAATGCAAGTTCTAACGAGAAACAAATTTAAATGTTAAAAATATAAACAGGAAACACCAGTTAGAAAACAAAACAGTAATAAGACAAATGAAACTGAAATTCAATACATTTTCAAAAACAGATTTTATATCTCCAAGCAACATAACTTTATCTAAATTTTTGATCAAAGCAAGTTAAATTTGCCAGTGAGAATTTTTATCAAGGTTCAAGTTTTTTTAAAAACCATAAAAGATACATTTAAAGTTTGCCTTAAAAAATAAAGGATATAAAAAATTAAGCCACTTCTGCAGTTTCAACTTAAAAAGGAAATCATTTAAATACCAAACAGAAATTGAGCTAAAGCTCAGTCACTTAAATTGATGATATTCAAATTTAATATTACAATGGTTAGTAATTGTACCATTTCAAACAAAAACATTTCAAGTTTGTTTTTTCAAGTATAATTGTTACATTACCTCCCAAACAAATATATCCCTTGAATTCTCAATTCAAGAACAACCTCTACTGGTTAGAAGTGCATAAGGAGTTTTCAAATATTTAGATTTGGAAAATCACTTGAACCAAAAGTCCAGAAACAAAGATTTGAATATGCTAAAGAGACAGGGTAGACAAATTTATATCGATAAAAAAATTGTACTAAGCATAACCATTGTCTTTGTATTGGCAAAACTACTTGATGTTAAAGGTAGTGAACTTCTAAGTTTAAGTATTACAAGAAATGCCTATAGCTTAATCACAGCATTGTTTAAAAACAATATATTAGCGGGACCTTGGAAATTCTACAGAACAAAACAAAAATCAAGAGGCTATTTAAAAACAGGAAAGTTTTGCAATTTTATTGCACGAGTCACTTTTGCAATAAATTCAAAAATATACAATGACGATCTATATAATACTTTGTTAGTATTTAATTCTACTAAGACTAGTGTGTGTGCGCACACATAATGGTATTGCTAGTACTGAAGGGTCTTCAGGAAACCAATACACAATCTGTGTTTACTACTTAGTGTAAATTGGAGTTGAATGAAGTGTTAGATCTAAAGCAGCAACATCTACATAGAATATACCACTTGGCAGAGGAGGGGTATGTGGATAAGTAACAAGCAAATGAATAGGCAGAATAAAAGCAAGTGTTTTAAGACAACCGAAACAGCAATTCATAGCACCTTTTATTCTTAAATTAACTAGTTGGTTTGCTAATGATAAACTAATTCTTGTTTTATCATGAACAACAAAGACGTACATATCACTGTTTTCTAACTTGCTTTACTATTCTAAGTAATACTTACCAATTGACAGTTAATATCAATGCTACATAAAATAGCTTTTATTGTACGTGTTTGAATGCATGCATGCACACAAACCGATATTAGCCGACAGGTATAATATCACTAACACAGCACATCCCAGTAATACCTCACAATACTGCCAGACCAATGGTTTTTTGGTCACATTGTGGAAATGCTAAATAAATGTAGCCATTTCATAATTCTTTGTTATATTTACAACTTTCCAGTTAAAAGTAAACAAACCAAGCAATATCATTGTCATAAGATTTTAATTAACTGATATTGTCACACCATATTTAATAACAATTTTATATAGTTAAAATGACTTAATATTTACTGGTAGTTTATCGTGAGAAAAGTAATTCTGCATGCAAAGAAAACTCCAAATACTCATTTCCTTAAATAAATTTATAGTTTCAGTTCAATATCAAAAGCCATTTTTAATTAGATGGCTCTGCACCGTTTTGATAAATGTTATTCTACCCATGCTGTAACAATTCTACGGTCTTTCTATCAGTCACTAGTTTCTCTAATGTCATCCAAACTTTCCTAGATGTAGGTATATAAGATGCACACCTGTCTACACATATTACAGAGTTCTTTAAAATACAAAGCAATTTGTCATTGTACAAGTCTTCATAATACTAAAATGTCAAAAGATACAGAAAGGGTGACCAGTCCACAATACTAAGTGACTGCTTATAATACCTGGAGACAAGTTTTGCAACATTCTGGTACCATAGAAGGTATCCACTGGGGTCAGCAGTATCATGATAATTGGTGTATTGACATGTACATAACCTCTAGGCACAATTTGAAAGCCACACAGATGAAGGTGTAACAGTCTAAGTCAAGGATGTTTGCTTTACAAGTTTAAACAATCATAACACTGAAAGCAAACAAAAACATTGAGTGAAAGGTGAAGGTACAGAATCACAGTACAGTAATCAGGAGTTTCAAATTTTACTTGGATTGCAAGAACCTGTGATTGGTTGGCTGGTTGTTTCATGGCATATCAACCTTTGGTTATTTCATGCCAAATCCTGTTTATAAATATCAAATGATTTGTAAATGAATAGTTCATAACATTTTAAACTAGCCAGAGTTCACTTGTTTGCACACAGTTAAATGATTAAGTATTTCTATGAAACACCAACAATATATTTGTTCAGTTGAATGGTTAAACAGTTTTATTTGACCCATAGGTGGGACCCTAACAAGTACTACTCGTCCAGGTCAGAGGGAACCTGGAGGTATTGACAAAAAAAAAAACAAAAAAACTCAACATTTCCCAAAGTTCCAGAACTAGAGCCTCACCATCAGATGGTTTGGTTTCATATCCAAGACATCATTTGGGAGCAGGGCTTACCCTTCTGCAGAAATGCAGTTGATGTATTCTACAGCCCCAGCCAACAGGGTTGTGTCAAGAACCTTGATCAGGATGGCCTAAAACTGGATTCAGAAACCATAGTCCAGGAGGCAAATCTGACAAGCAGCACTTAGTATCAGGTGAGCTGGATATCTCCCAGTCCAGTTTGTCAACTTCACAACCTTGGCAAAAGCATCCAAATTGTGCCTCATTACCAAAATAGTGCAAAATTTGATTCACTCCCATATAAAAAAAACTAAAAAGTTGATGCAACTAGTGTGTGTATGTATATATATGCTAACAAAACCAGTGCTTACATTAAGTTTCTAAGTGCAAGACAGTTTACTGTAAAACAAAGTGAATATCAATTTTGTAATAGTTTTGAACTAAAACACCCCACCCTCCCCACAAAGAAAACTTAACTTTTGTGTTTGCTCTCACCTTTCAGAAAGCAAGGTGAAATTTACAATATTTCTGAGTCAACCGTCACATGTGCCTTTGTGGGCACAGATGGTTAATAAAGTTTTGTTCACATCAATAACAATGTCACACCATGTTTGATAACCAATGATTAAGTTGGTTACAGGTAAGATTCAAATCAAAGCTTAAAGGTATCAAGTGTACTAAGCTAAGAACCATCACAGAAAAGAATTTGAAAACATTTTTCAATTGAATTTCTCCACCAGTATACAAACTAGCCAAATAGGTCAAATCAGGAGAAATCCTGAAAGAATTCATCCATCAAATTAAACACAAAGGTGGATATTTGAACCGAGACTTAATTGTCAGAATTGTCACTTTTATAGGCAGTAGAGTTGACAGATCAGGAGATAGAAAAGCAAGATTTACAGAAGACAAAAAATATTGAGTTCAAAACTTAATACGTCAAGTTTTAAATAAAAGTGAATAGCATAAAGTTGCTAATTATATTTGAAATAGTTTTAAAATTGCCAAGAGACTTAATGATTTTGATGTACCATAAATAAAGAATTAGTTTGTGGCAGTACTGACTTGTGGCTTGCCCAGTTTTACCTATCAATGTCACACCCCACATTGTGCAAAAAATCCATTGCTACTGGCTTTACTTGAAACTAAAGTTACAGGTCAGCCAACTCTTGATTTCTTGTACTTTTACTAGACCTGGCAACCCACTACACTTGATTTGAACTGCCATTGCACTGTCCAACTTCTGATAGTTTCCTTGATCATTAATACATGTCCCTAGTTATTCACATGAATGAATTCACTATAAGAGTAAAAATAGCTGTGTGTATGTATGTGTATATATTTACAAAAGCTGAAGGTGTCAATTTCCATTTCCTGACAGACTTGAAATAGCATCCAAAAGGTTTTGATCTTTATAGGATGACTTAACTTACCAGAGTTAAGCAAGTCTTAATTCTTGCACAATTTATACATCAATAATCCTTGGTTAAATACAGAACAAATCCTCTTAAAAAGAGGGTTCAAGTTACACTGTCAAGTCAGCTAAAAAAAAAAAAACAAAAAAAAAAAACACTTGATGAGAATCAGACTGAACCATAAACTTCAATTTTTTCAATTCAGAAACAATCTCATCTTTACACTTTAAGAATCATTTGGTACCTCAACTTCCATGTGTTATCCAATCAGAAGAGGAGCATTTAAATAGATTTCTTATTCTAGTCAGGTTTACCAATAACAGAACTAAGAAAAATCAAAATCACAGTAATGATTTCAAAAGCAGAATACAACAGAAGATACAGAGCTTGAAATAAAATATTAAAGCCAATACATTTATACTATAACATGGAGCATTTGGCAGGAACCTAGCCAATTTAGCCTTATTCTTTTCATTTGATTTTAACTAGTTATGATGCTACCAAATAAACAAAAAGACAATGCTTACATTGATACGTCAAAATTTGCTTAAAATAAAATGCCTGTTCAATCAGTTTACATTTTTGTTATCAAGGTGAAGATTAGAAAAGCACTACCAATGATTTGGGGTCTGGAGTACAAAGCACCTTGCAGTCCAGTTCCCATCTACTACAACCAACATGATGGGTTGATATGGTGTTAAGATCAACCTATCTAATAAGGTTATTTCATGCCAAGTTTAACGAATTGTATGCATTTACATTTTTGTGAAGTTTTTTGCACAAGGTTATATCAAGTCTTATCTAATAAAAAGGTACAGCCATTCTAGGCCAGTGCAGACTTGGGAGTAATGGCAATGATGGGGTAATCCACTACTCAGAGCTCCAGAACTGGACCATCAATCTTAAATACAGTTTAGTGCCATTCAGTATACCCAGTATACAGTCAGTATATTTTAAGTTCCCACTCCCAACAGGGTTTCATATCCAATACTAAAAACTTATGCACAATAATATGGTGCAAAGTAACAAATCCTATTTGATATTTGTCAAAATGGCCTCACATTTTCCAATAATTTTTAAGCAGCTCTATTCAACCCATAGATAGGACACTAGCAGATACTTGAGTAATGGCAATGAAGTAGCGACTCCACATTCCCCCCAAAACTGGAGAATCACAATCAGCTGTAGTGAAGTGTCATACAAAAGACCCCACACCCCCATCTTTTGAGAAGGGAAGGGTTCTATGCCTCTGAAGATTTTCTGTACATTCTAAAACCTTAAACTAGGTCAGGTTTAATCCCTGAGGCATCCCAAAGAAAATAACTGAACATTTTTAATGGAACTACACACCCTCACGAGTCTCCAACACTGAATGCAACCTCATTATGGGAGAAGGAGAAATAAATCTTAGCTATTCACAAGAGATCATTTGACTTTGGGTAGTGGAGAGAAAAAAGTGTTGAAATATTTCAGCATCTTTGTCTAAAAATTAAAAAAATTTAATGTTTCATGATAAAGATTATAACCTTTGTAATCACTTTAATCATGCTTAAAAGAAATTAAAAATAAAAGTCAAAATATTATCCTAATTTAAAATGACAACTATTCATTACATTTTATTTTTGACTTTACTGCATTATAATTAAATTTTTTTAAAGTAAATTTAGGAAGTTTCTCAAAACAGGTATGTGTAGGAGGAAACTTCAGGATGACAAGTCAACTATTAAGGAACTAATCTGATGATTATCCAATCTCAAACTAATTCAAGCAGATTAATATAGCATATGTGGAAACATGGATATTTTCATTAATTTAAAAAAGGTTAAATCTGAAAATAAAATTCATCCCGTTACAGTAATCATTAAACTGCTGCTGATGACTAATTCATAGTTTCAAACAGACTGACACAGCACTGCAAAAATGTTATGTATTCATACTTCTGCCAATAATTAAGGATCAGAGTTACAGCTAATTGAAATGGATAGTGATGCATGAGCAACTCTTAGGATGAACAAAAGCATTAATATGATGTTATAGTAATTCCCAACTGAGATTAATTTTTGGCAAATTATAAGTTTTATATAACAGTTTGTCCTGCCAGGACTATAAAATCCTGCACACATACAGAGTGATTGAAAATAACATCACATCTTAAAATAATTGTATTTTTGTAAATATGGTTGAGAAATAATTTAAAAATAGAGTTACTTTTCAATCACCATATATATATATATATATATATATATATATATATATATATATATGTGTGTGTGTGTGTGTCATCAAGGAAGATAAGATAAAATTTCTAATTTTGTCAAGCAGCCCTAACAAGTTAATGAGTCAAGATTACATTTAAAAAGTTTTTAATTGGCATATTTTTATCCTTATTCTAGTTGCAGGGAGGATAAACGCTATCTTATCTGTGGTTTTAAGTTTTAACTTACCTAAAGTTGTAAAATAAAAACTGGCCTTTAACACTTAGCCTCTGGGTTCTCATAAGGAAAATGATTTATACACAAAAATGAGTTTGGTATAACTGTTGTAGGTAATTAAATTGATGAGCAAAGTTCAAATTAAAGGAGGAAGACCAAATTCAAACAAGCAGTACTCTGCTGAAAAATTAACATTGTCATATCCTACCAATGGCAGAAGAGTTGGAACAACACAAAAAATAAGCACAAACCAGAGACATTTGTTTAAAAAGCTAAAAGGGATTTGTAAAAAAAAAAAAAAAAAAAAAAAAAAAAAAAAAGAGGCACTGAACAGTTACAATGCTAAGCTGTTCATTTGCATTTATGATCTCCCAAGCCCAAAATATGGGTGTTATTGGGACAATTCAGCAATAATTCAGGATTAATTAGAACCATAGAAATTCCAATTTACTCAGAAGCCACCACCAAAAGATTAATGACATTTTGCTTTTTTTTAAACTCATATCTAAAACAAGGCTGTGGAGTTCATACATAAAACAAGTGATCAGTTCCTTTGTGTATTGATATAGGAAGTAGTTTTATGACATGTCGACCCTTATTGGGTTATTAAATACCAAATTCAGCCATTTTTGCACAAGCAATTATATTGATTCGAGCATTCCTATCAAATAAGTTCCAGAGCTATTCATACATAGATATTACAACTGCAGGTTACAATGGACCTGTTGGTAAAAGGTTAACTCCACTCTCCAGAGCTCAAGTGGAGCCTCACCACTTGATGCTGTTTAGCATCATATACAGGACACTATAGAAAATAGACAATTACAGGTCATTCAGGTTTTTTTAAGAGAAAAAATTAAGTCATAAGTTGTTTTTTTCCCTGGTTGTGGGAATGTCAAACTGTGCTGACAGTACAGATTCAGTACTCTTAGTCAAGTCCTCTTGATGGCAAGTATCCACAGAGCAGTTGGATACAAGTTTATGGTCAGCCAACATTGGTGTTTCCATGTAGAGGAGACAGGAGAATGTTATGAATTCATCCTTACTTCTTCAGCAGTGCCCAGTAGGTCTTAGTCTTGCCTTCCATCATACAAACCATTCAACTGTTTTGAGGATTTGTTTCCAACAGTATGCAGCATCCTTGCATAGTTCCAATATAGCTTTCTAAGTGTTTCACCAAAGTCTAAGTGGTGCAACTATACAATACTGACATGGCTATAGCTTGGAAGAATTTGCACTATTTTATTGGAGAGAGATCAGATTTCTATCAATAGCAGCTCATACTTCATCTATACTCATATTGGCATTGCTTTCAGTTGATAGGATATTGTTACTGAGGTATGTCACGTGATATCCCACGGAGACGATAGAAATAAGATTAATACTATCCTCCCGTTGGAATGAACAGTGGCAACCTGTCAAAAAAGTGACCGTTAAGAAAGAATGTAGGTCACAGAGGGAATATCAACAGATGTTGGTACTTAGTAACCTCAGGTCGCCGGACACCGGAAGGGAGAAGGAGAGAGAAGCCAAATGATTGGCTGGGACCCTAAAACGGAAGTGGCACCTTCTCCCCGTCGGCGAAAAAAAACGAGAAGAAAAATCAGTTATTGGAAGGGGCTCGTGGCAGACAGACCCATAGCCATTTACCCCGGGTGAAGAAAACAAAAACATATCTTGGACACAAGGGACCCAAGTTCTTCAAGCCAGTATTAAAAATAGCATAAAGTCTATTAGCCCGTAAAAGAAAGATTCTCCAGTGGAACCCCGTCGAAAAATAAGATAGTAACTTTGGGACTATTTCTCCTTTATACCCAAATTTTATATACCACCCTCTCTCTCGCAATTTGAAGAAACGAAAGAACAGAAAAGAAGAAACATTTATGTCCATGGACTGTTCAATTCAATATATATATTTGACACTTTGAAAGTGTATCTCTTTGTATAGTAAAGGATTCATGTATTTTTATGTTACCACATGGTCTAAGTTGTTCTTTGCAGTTTTGCTACGAATTTGTTGAGTCACATTTCCTTTTCAGCTTCTATTCGCCTTATGTTATCTTGCTTAGAATTGTCCTATTAATTCCCTTAAAATATCACACGGGAAACCGGAGTTGCCGACTAATACAATATAATATTACGACTAAAACCTATAGGTCCATATCTTCTGTTTTCTGGGGGAGGAAGTTTAGTGGCCTTGGTGGGTGTGTGGATAATGTGAAATTTGGAACCCCTTGCCAGCGGCGGTCAGTCTGGCCCTAAATTAATCCCTCACATAATATGCCAGGTCTTATATGCCCGAAAGAAAAACTGAACGAGGACTTATTCTATAGGGGATCAAGTGCCAACCTGCGCAGTCTTCACACGTGCAAAAATAAAATCCCGTTTTGGGATTTTAGGCAATTTGCCATCACAGGTATATGAACCTGTTTAATTTCAGAGGCAAACCATTTAATGAGATGTCATCATCAATTTAAAGCATAAACTTTATTAGAGTTCAGGCAGAGACCAATGTCTTTTGCTGCCTGCTCCAGGCTACACAGCAGAGATTTGGCTTGAACAGGTATATTTGAAAGAAACAAGACTTACCCATATTACATACAGGTTTTAAGGTCATTGATGTTCATAAATTACTTTAGAAGATGGTTATCACTTTCAAAATTGTATATGAAATATTTTCATAACATGGGAAAACATTGCATGTGATATTTTCTTGTTTAACTTTGGTGACCATTCACAGCTTTACTGGATTTCCAATCCTGTTCATAACCTCAAAAGCTGAATAAATGAAATGTTTTCAACCTTTACAAAGGATAACCCAAACAATTTCTCAAAGCATGGTTTAAATTGGGCCAAAAAGAGCCAAAGCCTTAGCTGTACAAAGACATTTAGTGAGTGATAAGAACTGGAACCCAGATTGCTTTCTGTAATAAAAAGGAAGTGTGCATTAAGTTTCACTTTGCATGATGCTAATATTACAGGTAGAAATGTGACATAGGTATACTAGTGCACACCCTGGGGGTGGGGTTAATAAAAGGAAATACTGCACCAGCTTAAAACAGGTCATACAAGAAACCGAATGCTATAAGTAAATCCAGCAAATAAGATAGAGCTAATAGTTTTGTTTTTGCTGCATTAAATGTGGATCAATTGAACATCAGGTTTAGAGTAAATACTGCCCCTGGCAGAAATTATAGAATCACCACATTTAAAGGGTGTTCAGTTTTGTTTTTAAATTAATACCAAAATAAACAACTTTTGATCATCCAATTTAACAGCTGAACATTCTGGCTTTGTTTTTATATATATATATATATTTTTTTTTTTTTCAAACATTAAAGGCAATAAATTTAAAATGAGATTTTTTTTTTTTTTAGATCAAATAAGAGGAACTTAATTCTATAATCCTTTTTACAAGTTCTTGTTAGAGCCATGTTTCTTTTCAATTAACCAAATCCAATAGCTCATTTAGGTTTGCAAACACTAACTTGTAGACTTATTTGCATTTGATTTGTGCAGGTATTTGTTTCAGAATTGCAAATGGATCCAATGATTTTTTTAAAACTTGATCTGGAAAAATAAAAGGGTCATTAAGTAACTAAATTTGTTTGAGGAATGGAATGTTCAGCTATTTTTTTAATATCTGATTTATTTACTACAAAGTCCTAAGTTGGATGAACATTTGTTATATGCAGTGATTCTATAATTTTTGCCAGGAGTTGACTATTAGCAGGAAATATTTTGTATGTACATGTAAAAGTTTAATGAATGATAAAAAGCACTCATTACAGTTATTAGAAAAATAAATGTTTGGGATAGTTACAAGATTACTGCCTCCTGTCAAGGTTGACAAATAAAACTAAAGTTTGATATAGCTTTTGTTTTGTGAGATAGAAGTGGTCCTGATAACTACCAACCCACCCAAATGCTCACATATCCACCCACAGTTGGAATTTGAATTGTTTACATATTTCATATGTGCAAATAACTGTTTCCACAATTTACACACACCTATGACAAGTATAACAGTGTATAGATATTGAATAACTTAGAAATGAGGTAGATATTTCTATTAACCCTGTTAATGTAGCACATTTCATAAATTTAATGACTTAAATGCACTTTTGACAAAAAAAAAAATTGCAGTTTCAATTACAATACACTATTGGTGCCAAGCAAATATTGCCCAAGTGTTAAGAACTTATTCACTGATAAAAATCTTAGTTTTAAAAATTAAAATTTCATGGCCAGGTTGGTTGGGTTTTATGGCATATCAACCTTTGTAGGTTATTTAACGCCAAATCCATTTTTACACAAATAATCAGTTCTATTTCAAAAATTCAGTTTAGCATGAGTACATAGCTTAAGTGTCAAAAACATTTCTATTTAAGCTATTCAGTTTATTCAAAGTTCTAATTCAGTGTAGTATAAGTACCGATTTTGTTTATAAACTGTTAAATGTCAAAACAGTTCTATATTAAGCAATTCAGTTTAGTGTAAGTACAGTTTCAATGTCAAAAACATTTCTATTTCAAGCTGTTCAGTCAAACAATTCTAATTCAAACAATTCAGTTCAGCATAAGTATGCAGTTTAGTTCAATTTAAACCATAGATAGGGCCCTATCAAGTGCTACAATTCTGGGCCAGAGTGGACCTGGGAGCAATGGCAATGAAGAGGTGCTCCACATTCCCCAAAGTTCCAGCATTACTGGAATCTCATCAGATTGTTTAGGGTCTTACCCCTCTGCAGAGGTGCAGTCGGTGTATTCTACAGCCCCAGCCGACTGGGCAATACAGAGTTAATGTCAAAACAGTGCCATTTCAAGCAATTCAGTTCAGCATAAGTACGCAGTTTAAATGTCAAGACAGTTCTATTTTAAACAAGTTTAGCATAAATACAGTTTAAATGCAGAAAACAAAGTCAAGAAACCACAGTTTAACTATTTAACCCATAGATAGGACCCTTATCAGATGCTCCCACTCTAGGCCAGAGTGGACCTGGAAGCGATGACAATGAAGGGGTACTCTGCATTCCTCATAGCTCCAGCATTACTGGAACCTCACCATCAGATTGTTTAGTGTCATATCCAGGACACTTGTGGGGAATCTTACCCCTCTGCAGAGAAGCAGTTGGTGTATTCTACAGCTCCAGTCAACTGGGCAATTCAGGGCCAGGGTTATAATTAAACAAGCACTTTTGGTAGGCATATCACACCAGATCAAAAATTTTTAAGTAATGTGAACTAAAAGTTGCATCTCACCCTCATGCATTAAGTACATTTGAACAACTAGAGTTGCTCTCTGCATCAAAAGGGTTAAGGACTCCTACACAGGACAACATACAATTTTTGCCATTGAGGTGAATTAACATTCCAAGTCTAAAATTTCAATTTTACAATCAAAATCTGCTCAGAGTTCAAACATTTTCAATTTTTATATAGAGAAATAAGAAAATTGACCTAGTCAAAACAAAATCTGGGGGAAGGGGAGATTGATATTTTTAGTGCATAAATTTGTCTAGCTCAGGCTCTACTCATTTACAAAACTTTTTGGTAAATTAATGGGTATCAAAACTAACCTCATATCCAGAACTATGTGGTTTTCCAGACTTTTTGTACAGGCATTTAAAATTCAGTATGTTATTGCTATACATCTTATGAAATGACTGACCAATTTCTATGATTTCAGGTTCAAATCAACAGCTACAGTAGCAATTGGAATACACCCTACTAAAGCCTGATTGTCACAGCTGGTGAATTTCAAAAATACAATCTGGATGTGAGAACACTTTAGAACAATAAGCAATAAAACTGTTTAAAACTTGGAAAAAATGCCACAGAATCGTATGGAATGCTTCAGACTGCTTTTGACCATCAGGTTTTGAGTGGCATAAGAGATTCAAGGAAGGCAGGGAGTCTGTGAGGGATGATGAGGTGTGGGAGGAGTAAGGAAGTCAATACACCAGAGTTGATTGGCCAAAGGGTTAGGGTTACTATGTTGAGATTTTAAGGGAGTTCAGGAAGAGGCCAGCACTCTTCAAATCGGCTCGGTGGCATTTCCACCAGTCCACAACTCCATCCTTGTCACAGACTATTTGACCAAGATGGGCATCAACAGTTCCTCAGCCTCCCTATGGTCCAGACCTTGCTCCCTGTGACTTTTGGTTATTCCCTAAACTCAGAGCCTGTTATGAGACAATTGAGGAGATGAAAGAGGCTGTGATGAAGGTCATTGACATGCTCACACAAGAGGACTTTCATGGAACCTTCCAGAAGTTGTTGGAACGGTACAACAAGTGCATTGCAGCCGGAGGAGATTACTTCGAAGGGACTAGAGTTTTATGTTTGTACTATCAATAAAAGTGTCCATATGAAGAAGTCTGGAAACTAATGATCCTCGTACTATAAAAATAATTTGCTCCATGTTTCAGATGCCTATTAAACACCAGAGCATTTCATTAAAAGAATCTTAGATGATTGCTATATTAAGCCTTTTATTTTAAAAATCTAATACAATCTTTGAGAAAATATTAGGCTTATGGGTCAAGATTTGATATCAGTAAAAAGCTAAAAGCTTGAGAGTTTTTACATTCAATAGATTGATTTTAACAGCATGTTCACCTATCTAAAAGGTTATTTTATACTTAGAGAATAGAGTACAATGTATATTCATATTTACATTTGAGTAGTTAAAAAGGTTTTTTGCACAAGCTTCTATTGAATGCAAATCTTTAAAAAGATGTATTTGACCTATAGAATAAACCCTAACAGGTTCTATCACTCAGGGTCTAGTGGACCTGGGAGTAATGGCAATGAAAGCACTATATTCCCTAGATATCCAGTACTAGTCACCATCAGACCCAGTTTAGTATCATACCCAGGACAACTTGATAGGAGTGGGGGTATTCCTCTGCAGGGGATATACAGATGGTGGTTACATTCAAGTTATCTGAATGCTTAAAATCAAATCCATCAGTAAGGTTTTTACACATTTAATTCTTACAGAAAAATGATCTGTGTTCTCCCATAACAATCAGATGACAAAGCATAATAGCCAATCCATAATTAAATTTGAGCAATTTTTTCCCTTTAAGAAGCCATTTTTCATAAAAACCTAAATTTATAACAAATATTGTCATTTGAAGGCTTTGTTGGAAGCTGCAAATCTCTTCACTCATGTATGAACAGTGGAACCCCTACTTCCATTCAGATAAGTTGAATAGTTCAGGAACAAGTATTTACAAGTATTCACTGAATAATTAAATTAAATCCAATTATGCACACTGCAAGCCAATAAAAGACTTGCTAAAATGACAAACTTAATAAAATTGAAGATAAACAGAATTGAATTAAAGAATGTCAAGTACCTGGGGAATTATGGATGCACAACTGGTAGCAAGAGGAATTCTGTTCAGTGTTGCAGTGGTCCACACACCAAGCATAAAATGCAAAGGCAAACAGTTCTTCCATTCGAGTCGGGGAAGAAATTACAGCATTGAGTCGTTTGAACCAATCTTGGCATGACTCATTTGTTGTAAATGAACATCTGAAAAAAGAATGATATTAATTTAGTTAAGTGACAAAGTTTGGATGACTAGATGATCAAGTGAGCTTGAAGAGTTCAGCAAATGATTTATTTTATATAAATTACAATAGATTCAGACATTCCTTTTAGATTAAATACCTAAAACATTTCAAGAAATAAATGTTTGAAGATCATTTTTTTATAACAATGATAGAAAAACTTTAATATTTACAATAGGTTTTAAGTTTTTTTTAATACAGGCAGATTTTTAGGACAAGTGTTTAGAAATTTTGCATAACTCAAGTTATTAAATAAAATTTGTACAACAAGCTAATAAATCTGGAAATTTAAAGTTTCCATAAAGTTTGCGATATATGGCTGTTTTCCAATAATATATCAAGCTGTTTTATGCCATATAATTTCTCTTCATGGAAATGGGCTTTATTTAGTGCCCATTTCAACCCAAGTAAACCATACTGGATTACATTGTACAAGTAGTAAGAATGATTCTTAATCTAACTTAAGAGACATCCCCCCCACCGATAGATTGCTTCCCTTTAAGAGGCTAAAGGGCTTTACAATTTACCTGGAGGAAGGAGTAGAGGATTCATATCTTTCCTAAGTTTATAAAATGGCGGAGAGTTTGAATTTTGTTAGCCAATTCCCTTCTCCATGCATGCTACCTATACCATCTGTTCTAAAATGTAAATTTCTTAAATGTGTTAACTTGTTAATCAGAAACAATGTAAGATACCTTTTGTCTCGCCGCTAAGAAAGCTACAATAACAGTCTATCCAGGCATGCATATTTGGACCATTGAGAATTTCTGCAGCCTTCAATAACTTCCATAACCATCCATCTATAAAAAGTCATGGACTAATACTGTGATGAAAAGTGAATTTGGGACAGTGACTTTCTAATTAAATCTGAGTTATAAATATAATGAAAATTAATTCTTTGGAAAGAGTAAAGTGTAGTTGTCTTCAGACAATACAACAGCATTATACTGAGAAAAAACAATACCTTAATGGATCTTACAGAAGGAAATTGAAAACCAACAATTAAAATTCACACATGTAATTCTAGAAAAAAAAACAAAAAAAAAAAACAAAAAAAAAAAAAACAAAAAAAAAAAACAAAAAAAAAAAAACAAAAAAAAACAAACAAATAAAAACTGCCTTATCTTTTCCATTATGGTATATAAACCAAAATTAGGGTGATAGTTTGATTTCTAATGTATTTTTATAGATAATGAACAATGGCAAATAATTTCATAGAAATGTGGATAGTAACTATTACTTGAAACATGTATGTTTAGTGCTACAACTCAGAAATAGAGCTAATTTTGCCTAAGTTCTTTCAGAAGGATAAGGCCCTTCAATATGTGTTAGCAGAAAAGGACTACCTTGACCACATTACCACAGCATTGAATGACCACCACATTCAGACTAAATGGACTTGAAACATAGTAAAGAATAAGACTTATGAGAACGTTTACAAATCTCAGAAGCATTCATCAACATCGATGTGGATCATTATGAACTGCGTGTCAGTTTTCTGGAGAGGTTGGAGGGATGTTACAACATTCATAGAAGCCATTTTGAGTACTTACAAGATTAAACAGTGCTAAACATGTACTAAAATGCAAAACCTGTGAAGTGTATACCTACTTTCAGCCAGCCACACTTTGAAACAAATGAGATTCTTATATTATCACAGCCTGTCATAGTAATTTTGTTTCATAGAAAGAGTCAAATGATAGTTAAAAATCAATGAGGAATTTTTCCTTGCAGAGTTTAGCACAACATGTTAAGAGCTAATAAGAGGCTGGCTTGTATCGAGATTTTGTAATGAAATTTTCTTCAAAATAAAGTCAAAATTGAAAATTCAAATTGTGATAAAGTTTTACATTTACCTAAAGTTGCTTGGAAAAAATTTGAATATTCAGAGAACGATTGAAAAGCATGGCAAGTTAAATGGAAAGATCAAATTTTTGAGTCAAATAAATTAGAGTTCCATTTCCATAACAGCTTGCTTACACTTTTGCCAGCTTCAAGATACTACAAACCTAAATCATTGACTTGCTGATATATTAAAATTTAAGTGGTAGTACATTTGGAAGAGAGCAACCATATCAGGATAAATAGCAGGTTATTAGATATATGCAAAATATTTATTTTTCACAAATATAAATGAATGAGAGAATGAATTCTTTCTATTAGAAGCTCTTCAGAGAAACTATAACCAAAAAGATACTTTAATGAGAAAAATGCAACCAAAGTGTGCAGGTATAACAGCAATATTAACAGTACAGTCCAAAGGGTCTAAATTCATGGTTTACACTGGCACACCAATTCCAGTCAAGTGATACTCTAACCAAAAAGAAATATCCAGAGCTTTAATAGAACTCCATGGAGAACTCGCCAACAACAAGCAGGCATGCCAAGCTATCTTGAAGCTGGTTGTTACATGTATATGCTACATGTTAGTGTTATAATTATGAGCATGGAAAAGCTGCAAACTATTGTTGTTAGATCTAAGGCAGAAGTTAATGCATATTTTGATCAAAATCTCACTTTACTCATATGCAACATTGGTTTATAGAAAAGCAAGTGATAAGCAAAACTAATTTGCTCAGGCAATAAAGCTATTACATATAAAGAGTATTAAAAAAAAAAAAAAAAAAAAAAAAAAAAGCCATGTTGAAAGCTCACCAGTTTCTATATAAATCAGCTAAATTACTGATCACAGCATATAAACTTTCTAAAGATCTTGACTTTAATCATAGTGTTGAAATATTACTGAAATAGTTTAATTAGTATGCACATAACTGTAACACTGCAAAATGTATATCTTTTATGCTGCTACAGTCCAATTTACAATGGAATTATAGTTCTGTAGAGCTGCAGTCAAAGATTTTTTACCAACTAAATTTGCTATAGTAGAGTCAACTATGAAGTGCTTATTAGAATCCTTCACTAAGTAAAAGCATCAGTATTCTCATATAGATCACTTATAATAGGACCCCACTGGTACATGCCATCAAGCAGGATAAGATTGTTTACTCAGAGTTCAAATAATTTAGAAACTTTTACATGGATTTTTAAAGGCAAAAGTAAAATCCATTAAACTTGAACATCAGAGTAGCATGAGCAAATATTAAAAAAATTCATTTTAGGTGATAGACTTGCATAGAAATTGATTATCAGTAATATGTATATGCATGTAATAATATAACTGCTAATCATTTTAAAATCTCAGTTACCTAATGTGAACTTGTCTGAGTAAGTTCAGTATTATAAGATTTAAAAAGAAAAAGATTAGGTAATCTTGAAACCCAAAATAGATAACATATCCACATTCAAAATACTGTGATTACTCCCATGTAAATATTACTCCCAGTACCTAAGAGCAATAAAACAAGTGTATACAGGAATAATGCAGTTAAAATTTCAAGTGGATTTTTATCTTAAAATGTAAATTTGGTTATCAAATGGTTTCCAAGATTTTAAAAAGGGTTTTAACAAAGTCCAGCTCAAATAAGTTCAATGTAGCAGCAGTATAAAATAATGCTTTGCAAAACTTCACTAACAAATTCAGTCACACAAGAGCTCATTTACTTCAGAAATATAAAACTTTATAATTTTGTTTGAAAAACAGAATACCTGAAAACTATCAATATATAAACCAAGACATACCACAAGTAACATTGTAAGACTTACAAATTTCACTTGTAGATTTCAAGAATTTAAGTAATCCACTTTGTATGGATGTGTATATACATTATATATAAAATGGTTTTCAAGTTAAGGATTTTTTTCATATGCATCTAAAGAAAGAATTAAGGTAGAAACAAATGTATTCAAACATGAAAGACTAATCTCCTTTTGATTTCCTAATTAGTCTTTCCTTTTCTAATACTTTATGTAGCATAGCATGTCTTTCACATAAATTCAATTTTAGTTTTTACTGAAAGTTCCCTAAACTGTACCTAACACTCTTCCAAATGAAAAGTGTGGAAGAAACAAACCCCACTTCTCTCAAAGATCATGCCAATAACATGACATTGTTACCAAGCTTCAACAGAACACTGCTGTATGGTTCTGACTCACTTAACATGCTATGCAGTTTTTCTTTGAGAAAAAGATGGCCTTTTTGAATCAAAAAGTTGTCCATTTTGTTGAGAGCTCGCCAAACTTCTTTCAGTTTAAAGTTTGTATTGGAGGCTGGTTTCTAAAGTACAATTCACTTTTTCAAGCTTCTCAAAGTAGTGAGGATAGCCTGCAGCAGTCAATTTAAATGGACTTCCTGATCATTTTTAGTGCCATATGTATCTGAATTGAGGTGGAGGGAAAAATAAGCTAATATCAGTTCCAGATACTGTTCTCTTTATAATGCCAACTCCAAGAATCACTTACAATGAAATTGTGACTAAGTTCTAGAAACTTTTGTAAAAAAAAAAAAAAAAAAAAAAAAAAAAAAGTTTTGTATCTATTTCCAGTGCCAGAAAGCATAAAAAAATGTATATTTGAGAAAATGTTGCAAGAAGTCTTAGAATTTGATCTCATAACATACACCGGAGGATATCATACATCAATATTTTGCAGAGATGATTTTGGAAAAGGGGGAATTTTTTATATTAATAGTTAAGAAAATTAGTGTTACCAGGAATATTTATGATAACCTTTGAAGCATTTAATTTATCTCATACAAAATGTTGACCGTTTTTGTTAACTAAAGTTCTGAAAGAGGGGGGGGATGATATGCCTCCTCAGCAACAAAAAACACATGGAATCAATTTCTTAATAGGTGGGCAGCCAAGTTTCTACGCTGAAAATATTCCTTTTTCTTCCTAAACAATCTTCTCCAGCAGTCCTATGCCCAAGCTCGTCTTGTCATGCGTTGCCAAGACTCAAAATGCTTCCGACTCTGGTGCATTCAGGCAGGACTTAAATCATACCAAAATGCCACATCCGGGCCAATCACACAATGTGGCAATTTACATGCACACCAGCATGTAGGTAGTCCTGATGTCAAACAATTCACGATTGGGAGGATGCAAGTTCCATCTTCCAATCGCCCGTTTCTTTCTCCCTGATCTCATTTTACACGCCAGACATTCATGCACACTTTGAGCTGCTGTGTGCGTGATTTCTCTTGCTACAAGTTCTATGCTGTGTGTATTCTAAACTATTCTTTGACCAACATTTAAGATTTAGAATATTTATAACAGGGGGAAGGTGTCTTAATTCTACCACTGTCCATAACATTACAAATATTCCAAGATCAAAGTAATATTGAAATTAAAATTGGACAGCCAACAAAAAGTAAAATGCCAGTTTATTCAGACATCTTAGATTTAAGAATCAATAACTTCATTTTTCACAGTAATTGTACACTAAGGGATTCGAATTGATTTTTGGGAACTCAGCTTAAATGCAAAAGCAAAGTTACAAATAGTTTGAAGTGTACACCAATAAATCCTCCATCACACATACAAAGCAGATTGACTATTGAATTTTGAAATCAAATTTTTTTGCACAGAATCAAAAGCAACTTATAAAATACAGTTTCCAATTATTTTATTGTTGGTTTCGGTTAACTAGTTAGCTATTAAATTTGTAGGATCAGAGTTCAACTTTTATATATTCAATATAGCAACCAGATGGATAATAGATTACTTGACTTAGATTAAATTCTATAACAAGTTTGTTGTCGTCTTACCTCTCTGCATGTGCAGTGTGTTCTACAGCCGACTGGACAAAAATCAGAATACAGTTCTATTAATTTTGCAAAATTCCAAGTAATAGTTGAGAGAAAAAAGTGGGAGGAGACTAAAATAAAAATCCAGTACTCACTTAACAACCATAGCATCCTTGCAGTAAATAGCAATGTGAAATATATCCCGGCTTTCAACAAACTCAATTAATCCAATTGGCACATTGACAAATGAATCCTTGAATTTTATTAGTACTCTGAAGTTTGACAGGGCTATAACACCATCAGCTGTTCGACCAAGATACTCCACAGATTCTCCGCTGAGAAGTGGAAAAGGGACTTGAAGAGACCGGTCCTCCGTCACAAGTTCTTTCTTAGGAAACAGCTCCGACTTGTGTATACATTCCAAATTAGATGGTTCATCTTGACAAGCCTGGAAAAATAAATATATTAAGGGAATATATATAAGTTATGTTTTTAAATTCAATTACCTGGATAGTAATCAGAAAATAACCCAGATAAATTGTTCAGTTTTCACATATATTATACATTTTTGAAGAGGAAGGGAAGAAAAAACTTAATGTAGAATAGAAAAACTTACTTTGATCAAATTAATGGGGTGGGGGGCTTTCAAGGATATTTAGAATAACCTTTGAAGCATTTTCTATTTAGTACAAAATACTGATTACTAATAGATCTTATTGAGTTTTTGTCAACCAAGTTCTTGGGTCAATAACATAAAAAGAAACCAAGTGGCAACAGTTTGTATTCATACAACCCCTCCATCCTAGCCAGGATGCAAGTCATTTTAAATTAGAACATTTAACTTTAAATTTTCCTTCTTGATTGGTCTAGCTCTGTTTACCCTACTATTTACCTATAGCTCGAGAAAGATGGATTCATACCTTTCTCTAGTGCATTAGTATGAAACGAAATGCAAACAATCTTGTTCAAGATTTAAACTTGGCTCTAAGTCCATTTCCTATGACTACAAGCAGTTCACCATGCAGCAATACTTCAAACTTTTTAAAACTGGAAGTATGTGTGTGCGCACATTTTAAGCAACCAATATTGCTTTTATCACCTTTAAAACTTACAAGTAAAAATCTTACCAGCACAGTTGCTGTATCTCAACATTAAAGTCAGAAGTAACCTTTTATGAAAGGAAGCATTAAAATCAATTTGATACTGAACAGCCTTCCTGAAAGCAAAGACTGAATTTTTAGTTAAATTAGTTTGATGTTAATATTCCTTATTTTTAAAGCCAATACAAATGTTTCTAAAGAAAAATGTCAACTTTTGAAACTAATTCAATTAGGTTTTTTTTTTTAAGTCATTAAGAGAAATAAGAACTTACACATGTTGGGTGCATGATTTACCATTACACAAATGATAGAATTACTTTCTGATTAGTTACTGTTTCACAGACAAAGGAATGTCATATACACATGTGCAAGAGGTGAAAGGTCACATGTTATCAGAATTCATAATCTAGGCAAACTGATCAGAATTAAATTTTGCTCATCACTGAGTAAGCAAAATTGACAGTTCAGAAGTGGGGGTTGACTGATAAATCAAACAAATGATCTGTAAAGGTGTCAATGTTTCCAGGTTTTATTTTATGAGTAAGTAATTAAGTTCCCAGATAGTTACAAAATAAACACTAAATGTCTGAGAAACATGAATGCAGAGATAGTAGTTACACATTCCAAGGCACAAGGAGATAAAAGTTTAATTTTTAAGCGAGTACAGCTGGTTTGAATTCAGTTTTCCTTCTATTAAGACAGTGCAAAGTAAAACAAACAGCCTCATCCAGGTTTTGAGCTCTGAGAGTCCATTTCCTATTATAACTTATATTACACATGCCTATTAGTGTATGGGAGTGGGCTGAAAAGTTCATATGAACTCTGCTGTTGATGACAAACCAATGGGATTTAAGGACTGCAACACCAATAGAAGTGTTAACCATAAGGCTGACCATGTTAAAAATAAAACCTTATTTGGTCACATAAAATCAGAATATGTTGAGCAGCCTATGAATTTTCCAGCTGACCCTCAGTATCTAAAGATTGGTTTAGAAATTTTTATCTTGTCATCTTCATTAGAACAAATTTGTATCAATTTGCCAGCCTTTTACTGATGTATGAATTGTCTACAGCATTGCAATCATAATACAATATGAAAAAGATTATGAATCTTTAGTGAAGCAAGATATGTATAGATAAATAGACACCAAACCACACGTCTAGCCTTGTTGCATTAATAGCATAAAGTCGCTGCAATTGTAACCCAACTTTATCTTGATAGTAATAACTGTACTGTAAATATGAGAGTGCTTTGTATGAATTCTATTTCTTAGTTCCAAAGTAAATAGACAAAGTTATAAAATATTTAGATTGAATCTCAGACAAGAGAATAGTAAAGTTATACAACCCAAATAATATCAATATAGTGAACAAATTCTTTCTATTTGCTTGACCTATTTTTACATAGCTGGTTTTATTAATGTCAGGTGGGGGAATACTAATTAAAAGGTTGCTCACATTACAAGTTGTAAATAGATTTTTTTTAAAACTTCAATTATCAAAATTCTGATGTTATTAAGTTATTTAAATGACTCACTCTGCAACAAGTTGATTTAAAAAACAAAAAGACGCATTTTTCTTCATTATAACATACAATGAGAAGTATATACGTCATCTATGACAGGGAGGGGAAAAAAAGCTAGTGTAGGCTGAAGTTACACATTAAGGGTTAAAAGTTATGAAAGCTTGCTGTCCAATGCATGATGAAATGCAATACAAAGAATGCAGGCTGCATTACTTGGTCAAAATTGGGATCAAGGAGGAGGGAGTATCACAAAGTTTATTTAATAAAATAAAATTTAAGAAAGCACAAAAGGATGAGAACCCAACAGACCACAGTAAACATATTTCCTTGAAAATTCTATCAAATCAACTGACAAGTCTGAAAGTTATTCCAACATTAAGATTTAAATTTCTCATTTATTTTGTATTAATACTAGCACATCTATAAAAAAAATAAATTAAAAAAGTGATATTCATGGATGGATAAACACTTTGCTTAGGATTAAGATATAGTACCCGTTCCTCATTATTTTAAAACATACTTTACATTAACATTTTTACCAAAGATTAACACAAATATAAAAACCAATATTTAAAGATTGGTCTTTTGTATTTTATTAACTTTTGGTTATTCTGTCAACTTTGAAGATGAATACCAAGCTTTGTGCTGTGCCACTAACCTGATCTCGCTGTAGAATGAGAAATTCTGCCATTATCACACGATATTTATTAAATAATGCCTCTTGTCGTAGTAAATACCTTTTATTACCACAAAATGATTATTCAAGGGATGCCATTGCTCAGCCTTTGAAATCAAGGTTTAGAACAAAAAAAAAAAAAAAAAAAAAAAAAAAAAAGTAGTAACAATAGTTTTAAGAATTTTAATCAGATTATCAGTATTCTACCACTGTCATAATTTCTCATTGTATAGTAGTGAGAATAGGTTACACGACTCAAATATAAAGTTCATGTTTTATATGAATTCTATAAGCTAATAATTAGAAGTCAAAGACAACTTGCATTTCTAAGACAAAAGTTGTCTCAAAACATTAATATTTAACAATGAATGCTTCTAGTTTTTCAAAAGACTTCATTAATTACCAACAGTTCAACATTCTGTAGGCAATTTCAAGAAAGTGATTACATATGAAAATCTAACAATTTATAACAAGCCAAACCTTCATATCCAAGTTATATTTATGGGATCCTAAAGTGCATTAAGACCTGAAACTGCAACTATGCCTGGTACATTTCTGGCAATTTTTTCATGGCAGTCTTAGTAACACAGGAGGTACTAATAGTATATGTATTACATATATAAGTTTGATACCTTTGAAAAACTTGAGACAAAGTACACAGGTGAAAGGTTCTGAATGTTCTATTTTTAATGCTTATATATACTGCATGGAGAGAAAGAAAATGTGACATTGCAGATTCAAACTAGAAATAACAGATGTGAAGATGATAGAAATGGTTTGGCTGGAACTGTCATGAATGGTTTGTAAAATTCAAGTTGAATTTAACTTCAGAACAAATCACAAGTTTGGAAATAATTTGGAAGTTTTTTTTTTTTTGGATGAATACACAACGGAACAATGAAATTGGTTGAAAAACAGCTGATCCATCAGTATTTTTGTGAAGTCTAATAAAGTTTGAAAGCAGGAAGACAGGTTCTATATGAATTGGAAAGTGAAGCATCTACTTTATGCTAGGCACAAAATATTGAGAGGGTTTATGATAACAAAAGTATCCAAGATTCTATAATAAGAACTATTCTGGAAAAGAAATTGCAACATGTTTGGCATACTACATTCTAAGTTGTTAAAGCATGCTGAAATTTACTGCAGTGTTAGTTTAGACATTACAATTCAAGAGAACCAGGAAGTGGGAAAGTCCTGTTGCTACAGGACAATATTCACCTACATTGAGCTTTTTTACCCCCCCCCCCCTCTTAAAAAAAAAAAAAAAAAAAAATAATATCACTCTGGATACACCATTGGATTAATAATTTTAAAACATCCTTTACTTTAAAGACATTCATTAAATTTTTGACAATGTTAAAAACTGAGCTGATAACTATATGAAAATTACATTAGTTTTATAAGATTGAATTTAAAACTGATGTAAGGTCAGACAGATTTCAGGAATAAATTTTTTAAACTTTTGTGAAGAAAGCTATAAAGACTCCTCAGAACAGCCAATTAACACTCCAGACTAGAATGTTTTAAATTCTATTTAATCTTAAGAGGCTGAACTGTATAAATCATGGCTGCATCTAATTGTTTTAGATCAACTTTATACTTACCCTTTTGTAAGTCTTAGAAACAAGCGATATTGGTATAGAATATACTGCCCCCTCCAATAAGTACGATAGAAAGTCTTTCTGCTTTTCTCATTACATTGGAATGCAAATTAAGTGTCCCAAGCTTATTTAACTCATTTTAAATGGAAGTGACAAAATGAACTTGCTTTATTGTAAAAAGGAAAATTCTAGTAGCATTTAAGTTGGTATGTAATAGAATCTTTTATAGCATCAGAGACTAAAAGATTACCCATTCTTATAATTGGAGGAAAGGTTTTTAAAGTCAATAATCTAAGCAAGATCAAGATTTTGGAAATTCTATTAATAAATCACTTTACGAGACCAGTTGATAAAACATAACCTTCATAGTTGCAGAAGTTACTTTAATAACAATTTGCTAATTTGAACCTTCATGTTACGACTAGTTAACAATTTGTTTAATCTAGTTTTGTTCCCATGATCTAATAATACAATTTGATAAAATTGCTGTAGTCACATGTGCTGAGTCATGAGCATGTCACATGAACTAATATTTAAAAAAAGAAAAAATTATTTTAAGAGATAAAACCTGTTCAGTATTTATCAACACTTTATAATTAAACACTAACAGTCAAAGTTTTATATCAATGAACTTCAGAAATTTAAGATACATAATTTTAGTTAAGACTTGAAAGAATGCAGATATGAATTTGTGAAGGCTGGAGTTTTCAAAGTTTTACAATTGCAAAAAACACTAAATCATTCTATTTAGAGGTTGATCAAAAGTCATTTTAATGAGCAATAGAGAAATGAGATAAGTCTCATTTCTCTTCTAAAACTTAATTTTTAGACAATTTTTTTAATTAGAAATCAAAACTTTATTTTAAGGGAGGCTTAAAGTTTAAAAATCTGTTCTAAAGAATAAACAAAAACTTAAAACCCACAATTTACTTAATTGTGGGAATTAAATATTTCAGAAAAAGTTTAAAAAATTCTTGTATAACTAGTTTGAAACTGAGAACAGCTAAATTTAAAAAATTTTCTAAAAATTTCCAAAGTATAAATTCTTAAGAGAAAATTTTTTTTCTAAGAACATTTAACTGAAGTTTTTAGAAGCAATATGCATTCTTATAGCCTCTTATGATGCTGGCTTCCCATCCCCATTTTTAAAATCATGCTAGTCTTAGATTGTGAATTTTATGTAAATATGCTAATTTTAGCATGATATTCAGCACAAACTTAACAAAAAACAAATACAAAACTAATGTTTTTAGTTCATGTTTTAATAACAAAGAGCTGAATTTTATCTTATGAGTGCATTCACAAATTTTTAATGCATAATCTTTATATCCACTTTAATCACTTGAAGATATGCCCAAGAAACTTATAGCAATAGCATAGGCTCTCTTCAATTGAAAGTATCTTACAAGAGTAAACACTTGCTCTTTACAAGTAGTAGATTCAAGAGAAACTAACCTTAGTTCTTAGAAAGAAAGTATCAACTGATAATTTGTAAGCCATTTGACATGACCTAATAGTGTAATTAAAAAATAAACATGATTTGATAGAAAAACTTTTAGACCAGACTGGTAGTTATACTTTGTAACCTAAAATTGAATAAAATTAAAACATGTAAGGTTGTTTATCATAACCAAAATTATTTTATATTGTATTTAGAAGTTAACTAGCCAGATCAGAAATTCTATGGACGAAAAAAAAAATCAAGGAACTATTAAAACAAGAAAGGATTTCCAATTTTATAACAAATCCTAGAGTTGCCTTTGTAATAAATACAAAAATATACAATATCAATTTATTCAATACATCTATTAATATTTGATTCTACCAAAACCATCAGATCAACATATAGTTTATCCTATTTTGTGGATAATGGTATTGCTGGTACCAAGGAATCTTTAGAGCTCTTTTTCAACCTTCAACATCAAATTAATCAAGCTTAGAATTTCAGAGATCAGATCCTCAAATGTTTAGTAAACCAATATACAGGGATTCATGTTTATTATGCTACTTAGTAGACAAAGTTAGCACAGAGCAATTTAACTGAAAGTATACACAATCTCAAAAGAAAGTCCTTTAAGGCAAGTAAATATTAGATGTGCATGTTCACCATTAATGTCTGAGGGAGGAGGATCTAGTTTTGGCACAATCCAAAACAATTGAGTAAAATTAGACCTACAAGTAATTTAAGTTATTTAAAATTTGAAAAATTCAAATAGTGAATGATAGGTCCTAAATGTTAGTTCATTGTGGGTTAGGAAACTCATTTTGTATTCATATGAAATTTAAAACAAAATTAAACTTCGAACTATTTGCTATTGAACTGGTCAATATACTTTTTATGCTCTTATAGGACTAATTTTCTTGTTTGTATTTAAAACAGCTGTATACTACAACCTATATTCTAACTTAGGCTACAGCCTCAGTTATAACTTGCATGTCTTGAAATATATACCATTTGCTACCCAGTACAGAGCCTCTTTGAAAAAGAGGCAATGAAAAGAGAAAAGGTAACTTAATGTGTTACCTGAATTAACTTTATACACTTTACCTAATATGCTATATCTCAAGGAGACATACTTTTGGCAGTGTGAAATAAGGAGAGATGTTTCACATGACAACCAAGAGAATGTTAAAATCTAGAAGATGAGTGAGAATTTTTATTCAACCAAATATAACTTGATTTTGATAGCATTGAGCCCAATATTCAGTTATTAACATACAAGAATTAAAGTCAACTTTGATAAAAATTAGAATAATACCAGTTTTGACAGGAATCTTTAAGTCTTTAAAGACATGTTCTCTTCTGAATATAGGGTAAATGGCAAAACTGATACATGATAAAAACAAAACAAACTAGCTTTTTAAAGTGATGTTAATATATTTATAAATACAACTAAAAATAGCAAAATAATTCTCAGAATCCTTCTAGTTCAACACCACATTCCCTCAAATTCAGCAACTATACAAAGTCACCAATTTATCTGTAGTTATGAATAGACCCAGTAATGCAATAACAGTTCAACCCTGTATAAACTAAGATTCCTACTTGAATTAAGACTATATTTTATAACTTAAGTAAATCAATGCATTTCAGGCATCTGAGTTTTGAAGAAAAAAAATGCAATGTTGAAAAGTTCAAAATACTAATTTTGTTATTCCTAACTTTAAAAACTGGACAAGGATATGCTAATGCATAAGTTGGTTTATCAGGTGGAGGAAAAAGAAAAAGCCTAAAATATAAACCCTGGAATAACTTTACAAGTTAATTATTTCTATAATACAATCCCAAAATTAAATCTACTTTGGGAGTGGCCTTGTTTTTAAAAATATTAACAGTGCTATAGTACATTTGAGATAAAGTGGCTTCAAAACTGGGAAGAACACATTTCATTGATTTAAGTCTTCATGTTAAGTATAAAAAAGTCATGAGAAAATCTATTCTAGAGAAAATAAGCACTTTAAGATGACAAGAGTAGATAAAATTCAGCTCTCAGTCAAGGATTGGGATTTATGATTAGCAACCATGACAGCTTATACATCACTAATACATTTATTAGTACAAGAGGTTATACACACTTCAATTTCAAAACCATTTATTACTAACTTATCAGTTATCAATTCAAGTAACCACCAGTTTAAACCTTTTTAATAAATTAGAGACTATTTTCTAATGATGTTAAACCCAATTCATTCAATCTGTTCAGATTGAGGAAATATAAAATTCTTATCACCAGGCAAGTTTTCAAACAGACATTATCTGGAACCACCTTGATCAACTCTAAGAGGGTACAATATTTTTGCATTATACTATGTTGCAGCAGGCTGGCTATGATACACAAGTAAAAATTTATAAGCAGTCATCTATAATTTAAGAAAAAGATGTAAAAGAAACTGAAGATAATTATACATATTAAGTAAATTCCTGAGAGCAAGTAACAAGGCAAGTGGCTCAGTGGTTACACGTGATTTTTTAAAATGTTATACTTACCATACTGGCAGGCATCTGGGGATTGGTAGGAGTATTCTCGCTCGAAGCCGGTCCCTCAGCAGCCTCCAGATTGAGGTAGCGGCTATTCAATCTGTAAGAAAAAGAAAGATAATGTCATACCAAGTGGTAGTTATTGAAGACTTATTAGGCATTATAGAATCGAGGAAAATGCACATCTATTAGTTAGAAAACATTCTGAAGATGTGTTTGTAACATTAAAATGCAAATCTTTCAATGTTCATCTTAATAGTAAAATTTTTTTTTTATTCTGCACATCTACCTAAAAGTCATGCAACAGCATCTCAACAGAACAATAAGAAATTCTATTGCAACACAAGAGGTTACTTTTTCCTCATTTTCTACCCCTCAGTTTTCTTACGACTTTTCTAGTTTTACTGACTCTAAAGGATTTCAGTTGACCAATGCTTCTGCATTCTCAACCGGTGATTTTACTATCTTGAAGCAGAAGTATCAACAGGTAAATTACTAAAAAAAATAAAATAAGATAAATGCTAATTTATAAAAAAAAATGTTCACATCTAAATAGAAAGGCAGCTTAAGTTTGTGGGAAATCATAGGTATTATCTGTCAATACTATCCTAAGTACAATTTAGGAGTTAGAACTACAATAGTAAATTGACAAAGTAAGCCATCTTACACCGAGAAAATGACATTAATGCTTGAAAAAGACAGCTTTTTATCATGCATTTTCCAGCTTATCTAGCTCATAAATTGAGAAAAGTTGGATTTTTAAAATGCTAATTGCTATTACAAATGCATTGAGAGAAAGTACCTGAAATACCATGAAAAGTTAAAGTTAAAAATCTTTCAAAATTTCTGCTTCTATCTTGAGACTTCAGAAAATTTTTCTAGTACAAAAAACTAACCAAAAGTGAAAATTAGACAAACAGAAAAGTTATCTAAATTCAAAATGTAATATTTAGCGTTGACTAAAAGACATTTAATTACAATAAAGTAATTTTTGTTGACTTAATTATACATTAATTAGTTGATTTTTTTTTTTAAGTCAAAAATTATAAAGACAATTCAAGGATTTTGAGTATAGTGGTTGCAAGTACTTTAAAAAGTGTGGATTATTTATGACATTGTCAAAAATCTACTTTTGTAACTAAAAATGGACCAAAAAAATTTATGAATGGATTATAGTTACAGATTTAATATTTTCCAAGTGCAGCGATTCAGATTTGACATCTATTATTCTACACTAATGATTTCCTTTAATAGACCAAAAGTAATCAAAAAACAAAACAAAACTAATTTCTCTAGCCGAAATGTCAGCGAGTACTCTTTGAATTCAAGAGATTAGTAGAGCTAAAAAGCAGTGACTAAGAACCTCAAATTAAAAGAGCAAAATAAATTCAACCAGATTCACTGACAAAGTTTATCTTGTCAATTTGTAATGTTTTAGTTACCAAGCAAAGTGACTATAGGGAAGTAAGATTTATACCATAAAGATAAAATTCTATTATTATAGAGACTTCCACATTAGTACTTTACTAATAAAGCTAAACTTTTAGAGACTTCCAAAGTTAAAGAATTGGCCAGGATTCATATGATCAGAGCTCTAACCATCAGTTAAAGAAAAAAAAAAAAAAAAGTATAAAGACATGTATGCTACAAAGTAATGAGAAATTTATGGTAATACAAAGCATTACAAGATTATCTACAAATCATTAATTCAATAAGATTGTATAATTATTTCAATGAATACAACATTTATAAAGTTGTAAGGCAGGATATTTTATCTAAGTTTACATGAAATATTGTCTTAAAAATAAAACCAAAAAGGTTCTTAAATGTGTATATTAAGATTAGTTTCATAATAGGTTGGGTGGGGAGATAAAGCACAAGACCAATGATCTTCCTCGGTATTAAACTATGAAGTTGAGTATTCAAGATGAAGACAAATTTAAAAGTATAGAAAAATTTAAATAATGCCATCATTTTTTATGGCACTAGTAATTTCAACATTAGTTTTTAATCTTTGTATTTTTCTTTAATGATATAAAACCAATTTGCCAAGTGACCTAGTTTTTCAACTGTTCCTTTACAATAACTGATCAAATTTTATACTAACTTCAATGATTTGACCCAGTTCAATTCTGATATTTAGGTGAATTCAAATTATGCCCCAGTTCTATCAAGATTGTCATGGAGATAAAATCATTAGTCTAACATAACACCAATTCAAAATCTTAAGGTCAAGAATAAGAAACTTAAACTTGCAAAATAATCAAGATTTCTTCCTCAATGAAAAATAAACTGATACCAAATGATTGACATTACTAAATTTCTCATTTGTAACCATAGACCAGTAAAAGATGATTTTTTTTAAAGAGAAATCAGCTTAAAATGCTTAATTTAATGAATAAAGCAACTCCAGTCAAATTTGCAATCTATGATACTCCTGGAGATCTTACATGCTGAGTGACTTTAAGTCATCCAAAATCTTGATGTAACTGAAATTTTAATTAGAATCCTTCACCCTTAAAAAGAAAAAACAAATGCTACTATAGAAACCCAACAGGCTAAGTCATCACATTTATATATAAATCTTTAGGACTTATATACCTGCAAAACTTTACTGTTACTACTACCACCACCACCACCACAGTAACAAGTTAATTATAGAGCATTTTGTCCAAGTACTCACACTCAGCAAACTATCCACAGCATGACAGACATACCAATGGAATTAGATGCTTCAATATAGATTAATACTTTCCAGAGGCATTTGTGTGAAGTAAATGAACAATATTTAGAATTTCAATTGTTTGACCATAATCATGACGTGTAGAGTAAAAATATAGTCAGTGAGCAGTTATTAAAATCTAGACGTTTTAGGCTCACCTAATTTTGTGCAGCCATAGACTGCACTGCTTCTGAGCAGGTGGAAAATATATAAATTCTAAAACATGCCAATATCGGTTAAAAAATAAAATTAAAAAATATCACAAAACATGCTTCAGACCCTGGGTTTACAAAAAGTGAAAGCCAAAATAGTTACATATCCCTCTCCACCCCATTGGTCTAATGGGGAGGCCCAGATAAGAACCAGGATTTAGAACACCAATTCTCAACGCAGGCCTACTTAAGATTTGATTTTACAGTTCATCTGACATGATCTTGAATGTTTTGTAAGGTTACTAGAAAAAGCATTTTTTAATAGTTATTTTGTGATTTTGGGACCACCTTTTGCATCAAAAAATTAAAACTGCAAAATAATGGCATTCTTAAATATATTACAAAATAAGTCAACTATCAAGTAATGAAGTCTATCCATCTCATCTATAGTGATTATATACAAATCCCACTCACCTCATTCAGCTTTGTTGGGAGCTGAAGAGACATTTCAGTGGTGATTTTGACCAGATCACTGGTTATTCAGTTTGGGCAAACAATCTGCTTCTCTTTGCAGCTTCAGCTGAAGTTTTTTTTTTTAAATAACTAAAAATGTGAGAGTGCATAAGTGATTAGATAAGCAAATTTAGTCTTAAAATAGCAAGAGACATTTTGTAAGAAATTAAAAAATATTCCTTTGGCATATGGTTATATGCACTATTTATTATTTGGATAAAAACTAACCTGTGACATGTTAGTCCCACTGTCACCATTCATAAATTTAAATTCATAGACAATCTTTCTGCCAGTCTACAAGTTCTTCAACCACAACTTTAGGCAATTAAGAAAAGGTCAGAATAAGACAAAACAGTTAATATCTGCTATGTGATAGAGCTAATGAGTCAACTCATTAACTTGTTTTATTTCCTTTGTTCCACAGAAGTTATGATTCAAAAGAAAGATTCAGATTTAAGTTAAAGCCATTCTGCAGAATTAGCTTGCATGATACACTTAAAGTAGCAAACATTCACAATTTTTAAGAAAATCATCTTGATAAAGAAACAGTAAAGTAAAAAAAAAAAAAAAAAAAAAAAAAAAAAAAAAAAAAAAAAAAAAAAGTAATGACTTAGAAATTGTTGTAGATCCCATCCCAATTATTTTGTCTAAGTCACTTAAATACTTAAACTGAAACTATCAAAGTATAACAAGATTATTCACAACTAAACTTACCAGTACTAGCTACCTGTATCATTATCCTAAGACTATATATTCCAGCAAGTTGTCTATTAGTAATGGAATCAGATGAATCTTTACAAGTCCTCTTGATACCATAATGCTAGACCATTTTTTATTGTCTTCAAATCAAAAGATTGAGACTGGCTTCATAAAATTTTCAAGTTGGTACTTGTTGAGAAGAGTCATTTTATTATACAAGTTGTTCAGCTGTACATATATCTTCATTTAATACCAGACTATGCACGGCTTTCTTCTGCTACAGAAGTTTAGCTGAAACTTTCCATTAAAGTTAAAACCAAACAATAGATGAACAAGTATAAAATATAACAATTTGCTTAAAAGAAAAAAAGTTATAAGTTAATGTGCAAATAAGTATCAATAGACTTGAGAAACTCATTTGTACTGCTGAAAACTGAACTTTGAATTTTAAGATTCAATTCTCAGTTCAAAGACCCTCCCCAAAAAATTTTTGGGAGTCACTGGTGGTTATATAGAAGACTTCAAGCACTTTTGAAAATTTTAACCACATATTTGATACCTTAAGCTATCAAACCATCTCCAAGTACACTTTTAGAAAATTTAGTGAGCTAGCATGAACAAAATTACTTTTAAACATTTATGGATTAATTGATTTCCTCAGAAATAAAAATAAGCCTTAAAAATTATCACAGAAAAAGTCTTCCACTTCTCACAAAAAATCTTGTGGTTTTTGGAAGTGTAAAAATCAAGTGTTATATTGCTATTCCATTTGCTATTTTTACTAATTTGTATACAAAAATAAGATTCAACTGCTGAATAGTAATCTAGTATTTTTGTAGTCAAAACAAGAACCTTCATTTTTTAAAACCCGTTTTAAACACAAACGCAGTAGATAATTATAAAAGCTATGAAATTTTAAAAGATTGAAAAAGTTTCTCAAATCTTTAAATTAAAAAGATTTGAATTAGTTAACCATATTTTTTTTTTTTAAATCACTAGCTTTTCTAAAGCTCTTTAGCAGGTTATTCTCAAGCTTATTTTAGGTGTGAAACAGCATTTCTGGAGAAATTTATGTAGAACCCAGACAAAAATAGATATATGCATGTGAATGTTAGTTTAAATGATTGATAGGTTAGAGTATCATTCAAAAGATACTTTGTTGATTAAGAATCTACATCTAATAGGTCATGAAGAAGAAATGAGATCATACAGATAAATCAAGAAAATTCTGAAGTGATCAATCATTTAATTACTTATCAATGTTTTGGATTTAGATTGTCAGATTAAATTAGGGTCTATACAAAAAATGTTCACACAATTTGGACCAAGAAATTTCAGTTTCAAAGAAGTTCAGATAAGACAAACCTGAAAAACTAAAACTAAGTTTCAATACTATGACACCCTACCTTGTAATACCTTCAATCATCGAGATCAATAAGTAATATGAATTACAATATAGCAATAAAGAAGACAAGCTTTATTGGTCCATATCACTTTGACATTAAGAATTATGATACCCGAAACCATTATAAAATGTGGATAGCATAAAGCCACTTTAAAAATAGAAATACCTATAAAAGCTTTAGAAATTCAGACATTAGAAATTCTTTTTACCAATAACTAGTTACAAGCATTAAGTTATTTCTGGCCAAATCAGATAATTTCATAACTTAAATAATGGTAGAACTTTATTCAACAAGCAGATTGGTTTTAATCTCTTAAATAACACTAAAGTTAAATATTTACACGAATTAAGCAAAAAGCAAACAAAAGATTTCAAACTTGGTTACAGTTTACACCAATGGCATATCAACCTGTCTGAGGTGATTTTATGCCAACAAGTTAAGGAACAGCACATGGTTTCAAGTAATTATTTCTACATAAAGTCATTTGTTTGCATAGTTATATGGTTTCCTTAGTAAGAAAGGATAGCTTCAAGCAACTATTGGTACATATTTGCAGTTATGACACTAAGTACTATCAAATACAATTTTTAAACAGATCTATTTGACCTACAGATAACAGGTACTATCACTCTAGGTCAGAGTGAACCTGAGAGTATTGGCAATGAAGAGTTATACTACACTGCCCAGAAATAGGGCCTTAACATCAGGTGCAGTTTAGTGTCATATCCAGGACATCTCTACTTTTTGGTGGGGGTACCCATTTGCAAGAGATACAAGCTATATTGACAGGGCAAAATTTACAGTCTTATGAGTAATAGAATTGAGCAATTACTATAACACTAAGAACCTCAGCAATTTCTATTGAGATTATTTTTCCAATCAAGAAAATTTTTCTATATAGTCTAAAAGTTCAGTATTAACATAATATAATTACTCATACACTAACAAATTTGTTGGCCAAAGCAGGTAGGTTTCAGTTGGCCAATGAGGATTTAATATTCTTTCACTGGCTCTATAACAGAAAATTAATAGATTCAAATTTCTGTAATCCAAGTTAACAGTAATTATAGAGTCTAAAATTGACCTAACACTTCCAATCATTCAAAAAAAAAAAAAAAAAAAAAAAAAAATTTAGCAATGAGGAATTTTTACTAGTACGATAACCACAGTTAACAGTCAAGTGGGAAGTTTCATGAGAAAAATTTTAATAACCAACTTTTCAGATCATTGATTTCATATCAAGATGGTCACTCCAACTTCAGATTATTGCTCTTCTAGTATCATCTAGATTGATACCCTTAACAGTCATGACTTTCCAAACCAGCAATAACCTTGCAGACCTTGGAGGTAGAGACAACAGTTACAACTGTTACTCAACTTGGTTCTCAGAGAAGGTCTTTGCCCACCATTAGGTGTCCTTTCATTTTGGTTGGTTGTTTGGGTTTTATGGCATATCAACCATTGTAGGTTATTTAACGCCAAATCCATTTTTATGCAAATAGTCAGCTCTATTTCAAGCTATTCAGTTTATTCATAAAGTATTAATTCAGTTTAGTATAAGTACAGTTCTTTTTTTTCCACACTGTTAAGTGTCAAAACTGTTCTATATTAAACAATTCAATTTAGTGTAAATACAGTTTCAATGTCAAAAACAGTCCCATTTCAAACAATTCAGTTTAGCATAAGCAGTTTAAATGTAAGTACAGTTTACATTGTCAAACATTTCTATTTAGCTATTCAGTTTAGTCAAACAGTTCTAATGCAAACAATTCAGTTTAGTATAAGTATGCAGTTCTATTTAACCCATAGATAAGGCCCTATCAGGTGCTACAATTCTGGGCCAGAGTGGAGTGTTCCTTTTAAGACAGGCAAAGACTTGCAGACTTTAGTGCATGTGGTATCATCTAGTCTCAAAAGAAACTGTCCTGTTCAATCTCCCACAAGACCAATTGACATATCCAGCTTTAAGAAAATGATTAGCAACAAACAGGAGTCAGACTTTCCTTAGCTGTTGCTTCACCCTTTCATGACTAATACAGCTCTCCCCAAAAGGTACATCCTGTTTAAATGTCTTTCCCTACTCGTATCTCAAACTAAAGTTTAAATTCCACCCCCACATAAGTTAAAAATAACTAAAATGACTAATATATTGCAGGTGTTATTTAATATATAGTCCAAAGAAAGACATTTCCAAATCAGATCAGGTGGAGATTTAGCAAATATTAAGACTCGTTTACTGTCATAGCAACAAACAACCAATTAATTTCTGGTTTGATTAAGTGATTTGAGAAAGGGATTTGTTTGAAAGGCAAAAAAAGGCTGGTTGAATTATCTTCTATACAGAAGATACTAGTGTTAACAGAAAAGCAGAATTCAATGCCTCTTAATCTGTTGAATGTCAAGAATGGATTGTCAAGTATCATACCACTGTATTGAATAACCACAGCTTGTTGGAAGTACTAATCAAAGGCTCCCTCCACACACAAACAAAACAAAAAGAACAAAACACACACACAAACAGCATTTTGTCCATATACAAGCAGACATGTCTAACTAGTATACAAATTTGTTCAAAGACATGTGTAAACAAAAAACAAACTACTTTTGAAGATTAATTTAAGATTAACAGCAGTTAAGATTTTAAAAAGGCCAGTTTTAAAGATTTCATCTAAATATATTTACTTTTTAATAAGTAGATTTTTGCTTTAGATGAAGATTTTATCAAAGTTAACTAGTATTTTCTTTTTAGTTGTTTATTGCATTGGCTCTTCGTACATGCAATTTAGGCTTCTGCAATAATTATTCTCACAGTTCAGTTCACAGCTGGTATAACAAGACTTCCAGAAAAAGAGCACAAGTCTCACCAAGAATATCCTGTATCATAGGATTCGATATGCACTGTTTCTCACTGTTATAGAAATAGTGACCTAAGTTGCTAATAAAAGTAAGATCAAAGGATCAGTCAATATATAGATATTTAGAGGTTAATTCATAGTGTAGCACAAATATGTATCATTTTCATTGTTGCCACTTTTGGGCAAGTATCTTTAACATTTTTATGTGCTTGTTCATCACAAGTAACAATGAAGTGGCAACTGACAATGAAGCTGTCCTGTTAAGTCATCTGCACACATTACCATGCACTAAAGCAATCTTAAATGGAAAGCATTTATTTAAGTTACAAAGATTAAATTTGTTCAATATTTAAGGTCTAGACTGTAAGTAGACCTACTAGAACCAGTTAATGAATGAATATCTTTAGCAGATTAACACTGGATCTGTTGTGATGAACTAACTGATTACATTACCAGGAGTGCAATTTCAATTTCTTTCCTAACAAAGTTATACAAGAACTGTGACCCAGTAAAAGCTGAAAGCAGCTTTTTTTAGCAAGAAGTGGTCTTGATTATCAGTTTTAACCAACTTGTTGGAACAGTCAAGGTAACAAAAAAAAAAAAAAAAAAAAATTACAAATATTCAATGTAAAAGAAAGTCACTATACAGGTTATGAATATTGGTTACACCCACCAACTAATCTTCCACTGAATTAACTTTGAAATATTTGCTATAAAGTTTACAAGCAATCTTATACATATTTGAGAAGGTTTTAAAGTTTAGTGGACAAGATTAGCTTACCAATACAGAACTTTAAACAAATCTTTCAATAGCCCAATGCTCTGCAATAGAGGCTTAAACTCATGTACAAGTTACTAAAAACACCAATGAACTAACATCCATTCACCTTGGGACCACATATACAGACATGTACAAGATTGTATGGAAGAACAGCAGTCCAAGAGAAGGTAAAGGGCTCATACAGCTTGGCATCAATATTGTAGCAGTTAATTAAATTCGAGATATTGGATTCAGAGTCTCTTCTAGACCAGCTGTTCACCAGGGACAGGGAGCCTAACCTGTCCTACAATTTTAACACTAGCCAAGAGCATCATAAAAAATAAAAAAAAAAAAAAAAAAAAAACTAAGACCAATTCCTGCTCAATGAAGACAACTGACACCCTCAAGAGTTCAGTTACTTCAAATGGGAGATAACGAGATTCACACCTTTCCAAAGAAGTCCAAAAATGAACAATAGCATGACTCGGGTTCAAACCTCAATATTTCAGTCTAGCTTATTAGCCATGGGGATCCCTAGCCTCACCAAACCAGCACATTTACTTACAATCTTATTCCAAGTTATATTGGAAAAAAAGATCCTTCAAATCATTATAGAAAATACCATTTTAATATAAATTTTCAATCCTTAAAAAATTTAATTTCAAAAAAGTTGAAAACAAGTAGATAAAAGCCAACAAAGTCTTTATGAACAAAGATTAGTAGAAACCAGATGACACCCACTTAAAAAACTGAAATTTTCAAAGGAAATTGGTTTGAAGTCAATTATTGTATTATGTTTTCTTTAATGTCAAACAAGTTTCTTTAGAAGTAAACTATTTTTCCAATAGTCCTTAAAATAAGTCAAAATTAATAGTCAGAAAATTACCTTAGTTTTTGAAGAGAGCAAACCTTTAAGTATATTTAATCATTAGACAGTTCTAGCCACAGGGCTGAATATATATAACCATACTAATTTAGTTCATTGATAAAGGATAGAAATAAACAAAGCCTAACTAATCTGCCAACTTGCTAAACTGCTGTGCAAGGATTGTCCTAGCATTCATGACCTACATTCTTATAAAGAGAGATTTAACCTTTCACAAGAGTGACCTATTTAGTATCATTCATTCCTTTAACCCAGTTTAATATTAAACAAGGTTTAAGAGTAAGAACTAAATTGAAACAGATGAAGTTTCACTTTCATGTATGAGGCATAATTTAGTGGAAGGTAAATTCCTGAGCATACAATTTAAAAATCAAACAGATTTTATATAGAACATGACAGAAGCAAATATTAGCACCTCGGGATGGGTTTGAAAAAAAAAATACTTCTAAACATTTATCACTCAAAAAGGTGCTACGAAGATACAAAATATTTATACATTATATAGTATTCCTACAATGTGACAGAAAAAGATAGAGATGCTCAGGCTTGGTTTAACAGCATAACTTTATGGGTTATTCAATGTCAAATTTTGATAGTAATTTATGCTCAATAAAATTAAATACAGATAAATACCATTTCTATTTAATACAATAAATAGAATACAACCCACTAGTGGGTCATTTCAAACTAATAAAAAATATATTCTGATCCCCTAGTGGGTTGCATTGCACTTGTTAATGATTTGTTTGCATATAGTTATGTAGTATGTGTTCTAGCCAATACAAATAATTTTTAGTTATATGGTTTCAAGTATTTCTGTATAGTAAGTTTTCAAACAGATCTACTTCATAAATAAAGGAGACCCTAACAAGTACTATCATTCCAGGTCAGAGTTGATTTGAAAGTAATGGCAAAAAGACATGCCATATGCCCCGGAACTGGAGCCTCAGTAGATGCAGTTCAACATCATACTCAAGATGCAGGGTGTTCTGGGTCAGTGACGATTCTTTGGTCATGAAACCAATCCCTTATTAATCTGGTGAAGGCTTTGGTCACAGCTATTTTTGTTACGGATTTATTTTTTTTTTTGCTGGAAAGGACTGTTGGCATTTCACTTCATTCTAATACAATTGAGAAAGGTATGAATCTTCTCCAGTTCTAAGTAGATAAGATAGACTGGGTTCTTTAGATCTGGTAAAGTAATCTTAGAGAAACAGCTAAATTCAAAACAGAAGGATAGGGCTGACAACTCCACACCCTATGGGGGTGGAGTTGTCAGCCCTATCCTTGCTATGTTCACAGATGTAGTGTTGTTGCAGACCTGTACTCCTTGAGTCTGAAGTTTAAAAAAATTGAGTACTTGAAAAATTCTTAATTTGAATTTCAACTGTTTGGATATACAACTTCACCAGCAATCGCATTAGACTAAACATTAATATTTAAAGTCAAAATTCAGTTTTTCATACACACAAAAGCAGTTTTTAATTCTAAGTACTAAGTTTACTATTTCATCCAAAATTCCAATATGGCATTAAAATGTGTTCATTCAATGACATTTTTAGTTCCCAAGAGAACTTATTGTTTTCCAAGGTTTAAGTTTGTTAGAGTTTGAATTTAGAGTTCTAATGAGGCCTGATAGCCCACACTGTTCTATTATTTACCTATAGCTGCATAGTAAGAATACTTCAAAAGTGCTTTTGTAAAGTTTATCAAATGAGATAATATATATATATATATATATATATAATTAAAAATATATCAAAACTATAAGCAGAACTGGTCCCAAAATTCTTGATATATGTATCATAGGAAATCCATTTACACTATTAATTTAGATAACCAATAGCTGCTCCTCATCAAGTATTGAGAACAGAACATAGACAGCAAGTATGGATTTTTTTAAAATTCAACTTTCTAGCTGTTCTATTCACAAGAATATTTAAAAAGCACATTTCTACAAAGCAAGAATGAATTACAACCAAGAACTTTAATTATAATTTAAAACATTTAAATTAAAATACTTCAGTTTTGTTTAACAGCATATCAACCTCTGTGGGTCATTTAATGCCAAGAAAGGTTAGGTTGGTTTTGTCTATGTGGGTACATGTGATTTGTAAGTGTTTTGCTAATAACATTTTTAAACAAACCAGAGTTTTTTTTCCACAAGTCATTTCATATACCTCCATCCAATATGAATCCTATTTACTTTTAATCACTTGTTTGCACATTTAAATAGACATGATATGAAAGATTAGTTAAGTAAAAATAAAATTAAGTGGATGCTTTGTAAGTGTAAAAAAAACCCCCAAAAACCCGAGCTCATCTTTGTGCACATCTAAATGGTTTCAAGTATTGTAGTTATTTGTTATACCTTCCAGATCAAGGCTGGCAACTATGCTGTCTGTGTCACTATCCATGCTTTCTACACTATAAAATTTTTGTAGGGATTTTGTTGATCCCAGGGCATTGCATAGTTTATTCATTCCCATAAGTAAATGTTCTTGATGCTGAAGGGACTATAATTTTGTATTTGAATTCATTTTTATTTACTAGTATAGATCCTTGTTCTTTATCACACCTCTAGAGGTGTAGAGTCTCATGAGGGTAGGTATTAATATCTATATTGCAGAATTTCTTCAGTGTTAGTAATGTTTCATCTTGTTTTTGTTGCCACCTCTATGAAGAGTTTCATTTTTTAGGTTTTTGACCAAAAGGGGGGCTAATTATAAAGGAAATGTTTTTTGATAATAAAAAGGTGATCATTTTGTTAGGAGTTCCGATAGCAGTACAATGAATTTAGGATATTGATCTTTGTCCAAATCAGATTTGTAATAGGTCTTGCTTGGGTTTTTATCATAAGCCATAAAAAATCAGTTGAGTTTTATTGACTATGTCCCCCCCAACCACAACAGAACCCTACTTGGGAATATGCCTGGGAGAAACCCAGGTGCCTACAGATAAAGGCTACATAATCAGTATACTCATGCTGATGATAGACAGTTACATAGGGTTCCTGGATTTTCATTCCAAAGTAATTACTCATCCAGAAACGAAAAGGGGTACGAGTCTTTCCTCAACATGATGGACCCTACAGCCATTGTTCCAATTCAGATTTTAGCAAAATCTGAAAGGGCTTACATGACCAGCCAATTGATTGAATGTGACCACCTGTCTACCCAGTAAAGGCCAAATTGAGTGTTGCACGTCATGTGGCCACTTTGGTTGCCAGGTTAAAGACTGTTCAGCCACCCATCAAAGGGGGTAGGGTCTTAACCCCTATGCAGAGGAGCAGCTGGCATATTCTACAGCCCCAATCAACAGGGCAGTAAAATACCCAAGGAAAATCAAGATTAATAACTTATTGGGTTTGGTAAGTTTACTTTCATATGTTGCAAAAATATAAGACAATAAATGAAGGAATTCTGTACATTAAACCAGTTTTTTTTTCCAAGGGAAGATGATTGGATATATAAAAAAAATCTTAAAAATAGCTGGGTAACTAAGTGTATAATAGATGAACATTTTTTGCAGTTAAGTTTTTAAGCTTAATTATAGTATCTAATGATAGAAAAATTAATCTATTTTAAAACAGATAATCATTTCATTTTCTCAAAAGTCAATTTGAGATAGACAGGACTAACAGGTACTACCACTGACCCAGAATGGACCTGGAAGTTATAGCAACTAAGGTGATTATACATTTGTGTGAAGTCACCTTCAGAGAATGCACTTTCCAAAAGCTCCAGAACTTGATGTAGTTTAATGTCATATCCAGGATACTGATTTAAGGAAGCCTGTTTAAATACACCAATTGCTTAACTTGCAGAAAAACAAAAAAACTACTTTTTGTTGGTGCTATGATATTACCATTTTTATACTAACATTAATAGCATCTTTAGATTAACAGACAATTATTTTTCATACCTTTATAAAATGCTAGTTAAAATACAAAAATTTAGAAGTACTGAACAATTTACAGGAATAATAGATTATTTCTTGCAGTAGATATGTAACATGACTCAGGATAAGTAATTTCCATTGCCCCCAGCAATGACCTAATGGATAATAGGAAAACAATATCATCCATACAGCTCTGTTGGTGGAACTTAGAATATGACTGAATCCCCAGCTGAGAGGGAGAACAGTGTCCTAGCCAGACACCCAACAACATCTGATGGTAAGGCTCTAGTTTGAAGATTGGAAGTACTCTATTACTATCACTACCAGGTTCACTGACTCAGAGTGGTAGTAACTGTCAGGGTCCCCCCGGGTCAAATAGATCTGTTTAAAAATTATTAGATAGGAATACTAGATACTATCTAACAAAAGAATAGTCACTTTAAGGTTATAATTGTTTAAGGATAATTTTTTAGTTAAATGAAACCATATAATCAAGTGAAAATTTAAATATTTGAAACCATGTAATTGCAAATGAATTAGTATAAGATAAAGCCATATAACTGCAAGTTATTTGCATTAGGAATACTTGATATCAAATGTGTAAAAAGCTCTTAATGACACAAAAATGCAAACATGTAATGTATGCAATTTTTGCCTCTCCAGGCATGAAATAATCCCAGACAGGTTGATATGCCATCAAAATTAATCATCTGCAGGATTAATATACCAAATTAAGTTAAGTTTCTTTGATAATTTGTAAGAGACTGGGTCAATGAACTAGCAAAAAAGACTCCAATTATAAATACTGGAAGTTACAATATTCATTTTAAATATATTGTTAAACCTTATTCATTGCCTTTGTTCAATAGGCAAGAGTAAAAAAAATTTAAAATTTAGCAATTACATTTAGGTTGTTCCCTTCCATTGTTTATGACTTGCATTTCGAGCACCAATCTTTATCCAATAAACATTAAAATTGGTGGCTGCTCACAACTTAAAGGAAATCGGCAAATGCTTTTGTTTCAATGAATCAGACATTTTCACGACTCCCAAAAGATTAGACTGCAACAACAAAATACAATTGTTTAAATTAAGAAATGGCTGGAGTAATAGCAACAATAGATTGTCAAAGTTACAAGCATATTGACTAATTAGAATTCCTATAAGACTACCAGTTATACACTGACTTGTCCTCAGCTGAGGAAAAGTTTCAGTGTACCTTCCAACTTTCTGCTGTAGTTTTGAAAAACTACATTCAATCCAAAGGAGTAGCTTGTTATTCTACTGTTCAATCAAGACGATAGTCAGGGTAGTATATAAATTCACAATAATTCACTAAATATCAGTGTCATTGCACAAGTCAAAGATGGTTAGAGCTATGATCAAGTTTACCATAAGATCTTGGTATTTTTTAGTGGTTTTTCAATTTAAAGTATAAATTTTATCCTTAGGGTCATTCATGTCAAAACACCAGCAAAAAGTTGAAATCTGCATCCACTGACACCAAATTAATTGAAATTTGGCACTAATGTTCCCTTCATGAGTTAGGAAAGGGTGCCAAATAATTTTTGTCTAGGCCTTATAGCTCAGATTGGGGGAGGTCCTGCTTTTGCCTCTAAATTTGGTCTCACAGGATCTTATTTTTGTTTTTTTAAAAAGTCTTCCAGGCATTCAATATTTCAGAAATTTGGTATGTAGGGCAAATGAGGAACGTGGAATCCAAATATCCAACTGTTTTAAGCCTATAAAAATTTATTTTGCTCAGCAAAATGCATGACCCCAAAATCAAGTTTTCACCTTATAACCAGTCTACAGAGAGAAGAGAAAAAAGACTTCAATTTTCCTATTTTTTTCCAACATCTATGTCTGCTGAAGTTCTAAGAATTGTGATGTGGTTAAGTCTACTTTAGAAGATATGACCCTGCCAAAATGTACATTTTTCCAATGTACATGCAAGATTTCAGTGAAAGTTTATAATTAAAGAATCATCTTAATGCTTCCTGACCTTCCAAATGTTGATATTGTGCTAAGTAACCTCAAACTATTCAAGATAGATTTTACTAATAAAAAAAAAAAAATTGCTTTGTAAGGATAGATTGTCTTAACAAGTGGCAAACATTATCACATATGGAGTAATCAATAGGGCATAGATTATTTGGAGATGGCACTAAATATATGCATGAACTTGAAAGAAATGCTTTGTTTACTTTTTTCTTAGTTTTATTTTTAGTCATTACAATTTTTCAAAATTAATTTCATGAAACAGATGTCTTAATTTAAATTAAAAATACTTGAAATGATTGTAATAGTGCCATTTGGTGATTTATAAGGGCTTTTAAAACATTCAAAATATAGTTGGTAGAGTTTCATAGCATAACTTTTGTACGTTATTTAATGCTAAATCCTATTCATATACACAATTTGTAGGTATTTTTTTTTTTAAGGTCATCTCATTGCACAGTAAAATGGGTTAAAACAGTTCTATTTGACCCATAAAATGGGACCCTAACAGATACTACCACTCAGGATTAGGAGGGACCTGGGAGTAATCACAATGAAGATCCAGTTGACTTGGCTGAGCAGAGATCTAGTATTGATACTTGTCAATAGAGATGAGCAATTCAATGCATTCAGTTGCAAGCATTGATCAGAGTAATTGGAGAGATTTTAATTTAGAATAGGTTTCTATACAGGTGAACTACTGTCTAGATAGCTAGAGTCATTCAGTAACTAAGAAATTCTGAGTACACTAAATGTAATAGTTTCAGATTCATGGCAAAATGGCTATATGAAAAGTTGATTTTAAGCCTTTTCATGTAGCACATTCGGCAACAAATAGCCTGAATGCATTTGACAAAAAAGAGCCTGCAAATGAAAAATTGCCATTTCATAATTACAATTCACTATTGGCGTCAGGGGTATATCACAAAAGCATGTTTACAAGAATTTTTTTCCCCCCACTGATATTTCTAAAAAATTTAATCTTAGCACTAGGGTATATTACACAAATATAAACTTTTCAAGTATTGTAGACTAGAGTTACATCTTGACCTCATACATTAAGTACATTTGGTAACAATTCTCTGCACCAAAAGGAGAAAAGTTTCTAAAGTTGAAAACCTCAATTTTAACATTTCAGACATTGAAATTTAAACTTTACACACATATCAAGCAAATCAGAGCTGAATAGATGAAATACTTTGACATCCTATAAAATTAATAGGTTATCAAGTTGTTAGTGATTTAGAAAGTAAAGCATAGATAGTTTGATATACTGAAAAGTCATTTTTATAAATCTGACATTCAAATAAAATATTGAATTAAATTTTTTATCCTTAGTTATTTTTTATGCAAAATATTTTAAGGTCATAAACTAGTTATATTCATAGGTTTTATTCCAAGTTTCATAGAAACATATTTGGAATACAATTTAAAGATTTTTAGAGATGTCAAGTTTTATCTTGATACCAAGTAGAATAAACATTTTACTAAGAAAATATGTAAATATGTGCATACACTTTCATTTTAATTTCCACAATATATAACGGCTGTGATCAGATTTTGTAAAGTTGAAAATTAAGTGTAGTGTCATGGCTAATAAGCAAAAACTTGCCTTTGATAACCAGGTCAACTATTTTTATAATTATAACATGGTTTTGTTACTGGACATTCGTAGATCAAATTAGAAAGGAATATAGACTTTGGCAAAAATCTTCCTACAAGTTGAAAGCCAGGTCGAAAGGAGGTAGATTGATACTGGTCTCAACTATCCCACTAGTTCTATGAACCCCCACCCCCATTTCAAATTGAGAAGGATGCAGTCTCCACTTTAGAACAGATGGTTAATAAAAAGTAAGCTAAAATTAAATATAGCCTGGTGCTTTTAAGTGAAGATACGGTATCAAGCTTGTCATTTTATGATAATTCCAATAAATTTAAGTCAGTGTTTACATTTCTGAAGAGAGATTGGCAGCTAAAATGAGTAAAATTGAACTATCAACAAATACTTCCTTAAAAGCAGTTACTGCAGCTTGAAGATTCTACACTTGTTTCTAAATACATGTGACGATGACAAGAAAATAAGGATGCTTCTATAAATATTAATCATGTAATTTAAATTCTTTTCTACACAAGAGAATAAAAGAAATTGGACTAAGCACAAAATATTTGTTTTACCAAAAAGACTAAAAGTAATTGTGAAAATATAAAGTGATAAGTAAAGTTAGTGCAAAGCATGTTCTTTAACTAAATGAAAGTATGTTAGTGATATTTTCTAGAACACTGGGCAAGTCACTTATGTGCAAAAGTGCAAGTTTAAAATCAAAAAGACGTTTTCCAATAACAAAAATGGTTTGTTTTACAATTGACATATTTGGAGGAAAGGATAGTTTTTACGACTTCAGAGCACATTTTAGAGGATAGAATCGTGTAAAAATCAAAATTTGACGCCACGCTTAGTGTAATGGTTAGCAAGCTAGTCAAACCATTACTAGTGAGTTCTCGTTTCATTGAGTACCTCATGTCCGGCTTTGTGTAAAAAAAAAATAAATAAAATTAAAAAATATCAAAATACTGAAAATGAAAACTATTTTCATACACTATTTAAAAAAATAAACGTAATGCGAAAATAAGCGACATGTGATTCACTAAACTCAAGTTGTTCATGTTAAAGAAATCAAGTACCAATTTTATCAATAATCGTATTAAAAAGACAAAAAACGATTTTAAATCTTAAGCTAAGTAGCTGGCCCCCGAAATGGCACTGGTTATTTAGTCGAACGCCCACACAGATGCGAAAAATCAGCTGGAACTAAAACTAACGACTATTTAAATATCGAAATATTTCTAAAACCGAATATGACCTTGTGGTCAAAATGCAATACGAAATAAACTAACGCCTTCCTAGTTTAGAAAAATAAACACTTAGTAAACAGCGACAGTACTTTTGGTTCGAATAATTTTGGCAATATAACAGATTTTTTATTATCTTATGTACGCACGACATTTTAAAAAAAATCCAAGCAGTCAGCCATTCACTAACCACCACGGTGGTTGTCCATTAAATGCCATATGTAGACAAAGTGATTACTGTTACTGTCTACGTGTTAGAGGGTAGATTAGGAGTAAGCTGAAAAGAAAATTTACAGATAAATTAGGAGGTAAAGACATTACTAATGAAATTCTAGATACAGAGAATTTTTTTACGTATATTAGAGATATGTGAATGAATGTACGAAGAAAGACTACTGGTTACAAAGAGAGGGACCTATGTGGTTTCACTGTAGCACATTTTTTAGGGGGGGAGGGAGAGAGAAAGATTTGAACAGTTAATGACCTTTAAGTAAAAACTACATGACTAACAAGTTTAAAACAATGTTACCGCTAACCTGCATTTAAGATTTTACTAGTCGTATTACGAGTACCAAATTGATATTCACTAAGACACACGCAGATAGTCACAAGTAAAAACATGTTAGGCTAAACTCACCCGGAACCGTCTTTATTGCAGATTCTTCTTCAAGCTTCATCTTTTCTAAAAATTCTAATATACATTTATATATTTCGTAACCTAGGAAAAAACTGACGGCGAGACCTTTTCAAAGAATACAATTAAAATTCTTCAAAACAATTTCCACTCAGATTTGCAACTGAATTATGTGGGTCTGAATTTGATCCAAATGTCAAATTAAAATCTTAATTCTAAATATAACAAATAAACGATGATTAATTATCCCCCTCCACACTTTCTAAATAGAAGTATTTAGATAATCATGGACCGTAGGTACAACTGGAACCCAACAGGTTAATGAACGGTCTAAGCTACATATAAAAATAGCACATAGGAATGAACATTTAAGGTTATGAATAAAATAAACGGCGAAGTAGTATAATTTTCAGAATGCCATTGAATTAGAAAGTCTTTAAACAATGTAACAAGGATTTTAATGGAAATTGTGACAGATAAAAATTAAATACAGATAAAGTATTTTAAAATTAGATTTTATTTGAAAAAAATGTATATTCCTTTATTTTAGTAGTAAATAAAGAAATAAAAATAGATTTTATACTCCAAGGCCAAAGAACGACATTAAGATGAATTGTGAAAATACTGCCAAGTTGAAAGGCATAAGAAAAATTAAATTCCGGAAAATTACTGAAAGTTTAAGAAACCCAATTTATTTTTTACTAATAAATCCGAAACTAAAATAGATTCTATTATTCATAGTAGCAGTTAGTGTGCCAGATGACAAGGTTGCATTTTGTAAACATGTCTCCTCTCCCACCATCCTTTGTGTGCGTGTGTGACTTGCAAGAACACGTTTACTAGAAGTTATAATCACGTTTTTGTTTGTTTTGTTTCTTTACAAATAAAATCAAAAATAGAAAAGGAACTTTTAATTCAGATCCGAATTTGTATAAAAATAAGATGAAATAAATAGTTCACTTTTGATATGAAAAACGGATTAAGTTAACTTTATTGTTGTGACAAATAAAGAATAATGCTGATGAGTGCAAGATAGAACTAAGCATTGTTTCTGTGATTAAGCCTTTTGCAAGATTTTTACAAAAACTAAAAATCAAGTAATAAAACATTTTAAAAAATTAAAATAAAAAGCACGAACAAGTAACGTCTTTTTGTTAATGTTAGTTTTTAAAACTCACGCTGGAGGTCGAAGTAGCCATGACAAGTCTTTAAAAGTAGTTTTATATTTGTAAACAATACTTTAAGTTTAAAGATAAGAAACTACACGAGTATTTTCTTTTAATACTAAAATTAAAAACCCCTGTCAAAATATAAGTGTATATTGTTTTTACAAAAAGGTTTTGAACTTAAAACAAATGTCTAACAAGTAACGCTAACCTTTCCTGGTTAAAATCAGGACAATATTGACGTTGATAATGATGTCAAAGTTGAAGACAGAAAATAAAGTTTTATATACCTTTGTCAAAATAAAGAGTCAATGAAAAATGTAAATAAAGAAAAGACAATAAAATGCTATCTGTCAAGTAAAGGATAAAAAAAACAAAAAACAAGGAGCGGTTATAAGAGCAAGAGAGAGACAAAAACAAGATATTTTCACATACCTGAACAAATGGGTCTAGTACTTCTATTTATTGAGCACCAGACACAGATGAACAGACCGAAAATTCCGTAGATGTTTTTTGGGATGGGACAAAAGCCCTAACGAACAACAGCAGAAAGTCCAATGATAGTGTCACTGTTGATGCGTCCGGCTAGGGTAACACAAAAATGGCGGTTGGGATGCAGTCAACAGCCGATTACGTCATGCTTGAATAGAATGGGCTTGTCTACAACAGTTTGGACATTCAGACGAACAAGCTCGGTACAGAAATTTAAAATAAAACACAGAATCCGACGAGAATTTTTTTTTAGGGTATTAAACAGTAAGCTTTTAAATATTTGTAACCATTTAGAGCGTTAGAAATAAAACAAACTTTCTGTATATTTAGTTTTAATTTTTAAACGGAAGTTTCATACGAAGTCAGTTTGTAGAGTATGGATGATCAATAAGATCATAATTTGTCTTCATTGACTTTTTACTTTAATAGCTATTCCAAATTCTATTTCCCCACTTAAAGTTATAAGCTGGAGTAGTTTAGATTGTTTTTTCTTCAACCAAATGGTTTATTTATTAAAGCAGTTTACTTTTCAAATTCAAAAGCATAGCACTTTTAAAAATTAAGTAAACATCTAGAGAAAAAAAATTGAATAAAAACTTGGTACCAGAATACAGAGTCAAGTGTCCAATCCTTTGGAAAAAAGAAGTGTCAATATGCAAACTTAATCCATAAGAGACCTTCCAAATCAGAGGATTCATTTTAGATTTATAAGAGTAAGATCTAGGCACTTCGTGTCTTATGTTATCAAGCTAAAGTTTCACTTGGTACCCCATGCATCTGACCTAATGCCACAACCAAGCTAAGCAAATAAAGATATGTAAAAAGGAATTTCCATAAAATATCAAAGATATCCATTTAAAAAAAAAAAAAAAAAAAAAAAAAAAGACAAACTATATGAACCATAAATAGGACCTGAACCGATTACCACTCCAGGTAAGAGTGGACCAAGAAATAATGACAATGAAAGGGTACTCCACATTCCCCAGATATCTAAAACTGGAGCCTCACTTCAGATGTAATTTAATGTCATAATCAGGACACAAATCAACTGATATGATTTCAGAGTTTTCCTTCGAGACCGATTGCCATGTCAAGTTTAAGTATCCCAGTATACCCTTCCATAGCTGCGGGGGAAGAATAATTTGGATTCATACCTTTCTCAAAAGTTATTAGCATCATGTGAAATGCAAACAGCTTCAGCCAGGTTTTCATCTCCAGTTCTATTTCCGACAACACTGTTTGGCCACAAGCACTTCCTAGATGCTGGGTTCTTTGACATTAACCATTATGGCTTATCTAAAGAAAAGAGTCATTCTTGAAGAATGGTAGTCACCTAGGTACAATGCATGGGAGATATAGCCATTGTTGATGGCAGATTTGCACAAAAACAGTATTACCACTCGTTCAGCTTCTCTTTCCATAAATTTAAAGAGAAAGAACTAAGAAAAAGAATTTTTTGCTATTGTCAAAAGAATTTCTGTTTAAATGCTCATATTTCACTGAAAATAGAGAAAAATATCTCGGCCTGAGTTTAGAAGACAACTACATGATTTATAATCAAAGTTTGGTTGCTAATCAGTCAACAGTTAAGTTCATTAATGTAGCTTGTTTAAAAAGTTTTGGTTTTCCAGAATCTCCATATTAGGGATTCTTAATGTGGGATGCAAGCCTCAAAGGCTTATACAAACTAAGTTCTAAAACCCTTTGGATTTTGTTTGCTTAATTCATATAACTTAAAAATCTTAGCATTGTAAGAAATATACTTATAATTCATATGTTGCTGTTAGAGCTTTCACCATAGGAGTCATCCCAGCCTACTATCATTTATAACACTTTCCCTCTGCATGGAAAGATGATATAGAGGGTGGGATTTTAGTTTGCAAAGTATAATATAAGAGCAAGATTAAGAATACAAGCTCTTGATAGATTACCAACTATTTTATGAGATATATTTAAGATATTGACACTAAACAAAGTTCTCTTTACTGTAACTGAGCAGACAGTTAACACTCCATGAACCCGGCTTCATTATACTCCAGCATGTCTCCATAAAAACCATGACAGACTATCATACTGCTAATGATTGAAATTTGTAATGAAACATTTTCAGTGTCTGCAGAGCTTTCCAAAAACAGTTTAATATTGAATTTCCAACTTCTCAATTGCCCACCTTGTGGATTTCTGTGGACTGTATAATTAACTAGCACAAACAAGCTCCAGTTTGTATATTTTTTTTAATACAGGTCTCAGGACCAACCTTTATACAAACATCCTATGGTTTCAAGTTTCTCATACCAGTTTTAGATGAGATGGTCTAGTCAGTGATTTCTGAAAATGCCATCTCAGCTATAGTTTTTTTTGGCAGCCTGACAGAGCATCTTATGCTGCTGAAAGCTTAAGTGAACTTTTTGGAAAGTATTGTATATACAAATCAAATAATTCTTAAAAACAAAGAAAAACTTCCAAGTATTATCAAGCACATTAACTATGAAAGGAGTTTGGAAGGACGAGTTTTAATGTTAAGGAAATCATTTTACCAGACTATGTAAATCAGTAAACAGATCAGCTTAAAACAAGTCAGGTGTTTAAGAGCAGTTAACATTCAAGTGTTGGTAAACGAACCAAAATACTTTATACTTCATTTCAAGTCGAAGGTGAATCTTTGGTGCTATTAAAAGATCCAATACAAAAGTTATCGGAAGTAGTAAAATTTCAGTAGACAGTAATGTAGAACTTTGAATAGCCTAATGGTCAGCAGCATGGGAAATAAATCAGGAGAGTCAAGTTAAAGTTCCAGTTGAGACGATTTGTATTTAATTTGCACTAGCATGCTGGGGGGGGGGATCAATCGCTTCTGATAGAAGAGATAGGAAACCAAACTCGGACCTCTATTCTTAGTAACTAAGATAAAACCAAGTTTGAATTCAAAACTTGGATTAAAGCTCCGTGAAGTGCTCTTAGGAAAGGGGTTTATACCTACTTTTATTAGATAATGGATCAGGTAAAGTATCACCTTAAAGAAAAAAAAATTTGTACCAGTCTAAATAACGTTATGTTGAGGCCCTATATTCTACAAGGAGGTACCCATGTGTAACAATTAGACAAAAAAAAAAAAAAAAAAAAAAGTCAAAAGAAAAACAGGACAACATGTCAAAACATGTATCCTCAATGATATTAAAAACGCAATACAAGAAAAACAGTGTAAAAAATTAAGAGCAAGAGTTAAGGAATTGTTAAGTGAACTTAAGTTGTAAGATATGCCAGCCAACTTATGTCACTTAGGTTAAGGTCACCTGCACGTGAAGCAACGGACACTTAAGTTGTCAGTCACTGGCACGTTAACATCTTACTTGGACGGTCTGCAGCATACATAGGAGAACAATGTTCTTGCATTTGTATCCCAAAACAGAACCTAATGTTATGTCTTGTGTGCTGATTGGTTAAGAGCCATTGTTGGCAACCAATCACACAAGCTGTAATCAGGTGATGTTGGTGGGGGCAGCAAATGTGAGGTTTTGCATGTTATTTTTACATGGTGTAATGTAAAGCTTTGTCAGAAATGGACACAAGAATTCAAGTCCTGGACAAAATTAATGGCATCTCAAAGAGCTAGAGGGAGAATAATTGAATTCATACCCCTTTTCAAAGGGTATGAATTCAATTATTCTCCCTCCAGCTATATGTAAGTAGTAGGGCAGACTGGCCTCTTTAGCCAGAGTTAAGCAATCAGTCTAAGACTGAATTCAAACCTGTTAAATTCCATTAACAGAGGGACCTTGCACCACATCCTGCCTATATGGATGGATTGGTAAATACATATATTCTACAAGGGAGCTACAGGATAGAAACAAATTTACCATACAGGACCCCCCAGTCTTGAAAAAAAATATAATATAGAGCATAAAGCAAAATAAATTCAGGGAGTAAATATAAAAAAAATAGAAAGTTTAAGATAAAACAAAAGATCATGAACATGGAGAAACAAAGACACTCTAATTGGTAAAGCAATTCTAGATATATACGAAAAACATAGATGGTGGTAGAAAGAAATTAAAATTAAGCATGAACAAAAAGAGAAAGGGGAAAAAAAATGTAACAAACCCCCAAAAATTAAACCAGCTCATTTTAAGACTGTTTCCAAGTCAAACAAATTAACTGACTTGGGGAAAGAGTATATATAAAGAATGGAACAATCTATTGTGAAAAAGGTATGCAAGATTGTCAATTAAAATGGTTTGTTCAGTAAAAGGGAGTGGTCAGCTGTACATTAGCTTATTCCATAGAGAATAAGGAATGAAAAATTATTTGATCAAATATTTTATTCAGAATAGACCCTCATTTTAAAACTTTCCACTGGTGCTTAATTTATTACAGATGGGTAAAAATTCTTGGACACTGTTTTTTGAAAAGCAGAGAGTAAAATTGCTCTTTAAAAATATAAATGAACAATGTATATATATATATATATATATATATCTATCTGCCAAAAATTTTGCTTGCATCTAATCAGTTGGTGTTAACTTTTAGAACCAGAGACTTTCAAACTCATGAGCTGCTCCCCCTAGACTGAAAAGCAACTTAAAATGTAAAATGCTGTAAGCTGTTATTGAACGGTTTCATGGATTAAGTAACAGATTGCAACATTTTACAGGCAATTTAAAATATATTTTAAAAATAAAAGAATTAGAATATTTTACAGACAATAGCAATGTAGAAATGAAACTTCTCTGACAGGTATTACGGCCATCCAGGTGTATTTACATCTAGGTAGCAGCACAAATACTGGCTACTCGGGCTCTAGAGATTAAGCTTACCAGGGCAAAAAAGCCAATCTATTGAACTGAAAACAAGGTAGAAATAGTTTAATCCAAAATGCAAAGGTAAAGAATGCTGTTAATATTGATTGGCACAACTAGGCCATTGGCCTAGTTGGTAGAGTGTTTGCCTATGGTTCGGGAGACCAGGGTTCAATCCCAGGTCAAGTCATACCGAAGACTAAAAAAAAATGGTACTTGATGCTGCCTTGATTAACACTCAGCTTTATAAGGTAAGGACCAAGGGTAAAGTGGAGCAATCCAGGAAATGGAGTAGCACCCTCCTCTACACCTCGGTGAGGTAGCTATTGAAAAGGGAGCCTTCAGGTCACCCTCGACTAAGGTTGTCAACTTTACTTTACTTTATGTGTAAAATCAGAGAGTTTTTATTTAAAACTACTTATGAATTATACTTAAGATTCAACCTGACAAGCCCTTACCTCCTTGGCCTTTGGATACCCTGCACCTGAGTTCAGAAAATTCACAAAAACATTAAGCACAAAATATATACAAATTTCACTCCAGCGAGAAAACACGTCAGTTTAAATCTATCCTGTCAATCAACAAAAAGAAAAACTGTGAATGGTCATTATATTATACCTTCTACCACCATGTCAGTGGAGCCTAGAATATGCTGATTGCATCTTTTGCTGAGGAGTAAGACCCTCCCAAAAAGAAGGTCCTGGGTATGACACTAAACTGCATGATGGTGATGCTAGGCTAGTAGCTTTGGTGAGTGTGGAATTATCTCTTTGTTGCCATTATACCCAGGTTCAGTCTGAACTGGGGTGATAGTACCTGTAGGGTCCCATCTATTGGTCAAATAGACCTGTCTGAGATAACGTTTAATATGATTTCGAACTACATTAGCTCTTAAAACATTGATATTGCAGCTATGAAGTGTTTAACTGTTTAAAATGATTGAGAAAATACATTCTTGTACTGTAGAGAATTGGAGACCCTAATTATTAAACTGACTTTAGCATAATACCAGGTATCTCAATATGCATGGGATCCACATGATTGCTAATAGCTCTATTAATAATAAAGTTGTGTTCTTTTTTGTTCCAGATTTCAAAATAGTATACTATAACAACTATTAATCCTAGATCATAAGGCCTTGGACCAGAGAGGAAAAATATTTTGCATCACTACTTATTCAGAGACAAAATCATTCAAAACTGTGTCAAAATAGATGCAACCCATTAATATGATAATGATTTATTACTGAGACAAGAAACCCAAAAAAAGATTGCATATCCTGGAAGCTAATATAATAAACCCTTAAAAAAAACATGTCTCTAGCTCAAAAGATCAATTTTTTACAGGACATGTTCCAAATGACCACCATTGCACTTGTCTCAGTAATGAATCATTATCATATTAATGGGTTGCATCTATTTTGAGACACCCAATAAGAGTTGACACACTGTAAAACTAACCAATCTTTGGAAGAAATGATAGTGCATACATGGGTTGATTAGTCCCACAGTGTCAACTGTAAAGCTTTGTAAAAATATCAGACCCTGTATTTCATTTCCTTTAAGAAGGCCTGAGATATACAAGAGTCATTCAATAAATAAGATGAATTTTGCCTTGGCAATAGAAAGTGCTCATTACAGTTACACCTTTTTCAAAGAAATCAATAATCATGAGTCCTTTCATATCCAAGAAGTCCTTCAGCATCATTGTTACAGACTGCTGCACCTGGAACTTTTTCTTTAGTGGCCAGTCAGTGTGTTTCTACTCCATGGACTGTCTTTTCAATCCAGGTTTGTAATGGCAAACCGATGTTTAACCCAATTGTAAAGATTTTTTGATGAAAACATGCTTCTCCATACATATTACACATGCTTCTGTAAATTTCATATGGTTTTCACTTGTCAGTCATTAAAAATTTGGTGACAAACCTCTGTTCAAGCCTGGGGCATTCTAATTTACTAATCAAAAAGGGTTAAAATGCATTTTCTTTTGAAAGACAAGTGTATTAGAATTAGTGATAAGTACCAAAGTGCTTGTAAATATGAGAAATGTCAGAACTTTTCGGCAAAAGTTAAAATTGTGACAATATAATTTTAGTAGAGAGGTCAAAAAGGGTTGATAGGACAACTCGACAAACCAGGGGAAGAGTAGGAAATATATTTATAAAAAAAAGCTTGTGTAATGATATTTTCCAAGCCTGAGAAAAAAAATTTTTTTTTCTAAACGTTGGCATATTTCATGATTAAGATATGGGATAAACAGTAACTACCCCTAAAGAGGATTGGGGTTAAGGGAAATACAGAATAAGTCAGAGTTTTTAAAAAGGGGTGGACCAAATCTCCAATCCCTAATTTGAAAATAATTATTTTGTCATTAACTAGTAGCATTAAGTTCCATGCCAACCCATACCCACTCCTAACTGGGAACAAAATTGCATATAAGCAGTGTATTTTCGCTGATTAAGGGCCTACTTTCCAGCTGCTACTGGGGTCTATGTCACTTGAAAAGATCTCTTGAAATCACAACCTTGTGCCAGCCTCTGAATACCCCAGTGTCGTGACTAAGACGAGAATGGGAAGGGTTGAAACTACTGTATGTACCAAATGATATAAATGACAAAGTTGATACATTTATAACCTATGTGGTCTTTGTTTCTTTTAGTTGAAGAACAATTTTTGATGTGACACCTAGCTATTTTTTGTTCAGTACTTCAGTGAGCTCATCCAGTAACCTTCTTCTCATCTTCTCTGATCAGAAACACAATCTAGACAGAGTAGTGAGAGTGGTTGTGAGGGACATAGATACTGAAGTTGTGTAAAGGAATTTTCTATATACTCAAATTCATGATTAAAAATTTGAGGGGCCAAAATCCTTTATATGTGTTAAAATAAAAGCTCTCGAAATTCACAAACGTAAATATTTTCCAAATCTTCTTAACAATAATTTTTCCAATTATGATTTATTAGTCAGATATTTTATTTTACCTGACAATTCAACCATAAATATCAACAAAAAAAACCTTAAATAACTAGCTCTTCAAAGACAATAAAGAATTTAATTAATAATAAAGATAACAATACCAACATTCAATCTAATGCTGGAGTTTACACTATATATATATATATATATAAAATCTCATCTCATTTATAGCATTGTATTCTATTGTGTATATATATATATATATATATATACACAAACACACACACACACACACACACACACACACACACACACATGTATATTGATTTGGTTTCTTTGTTTGATGGGATATCAATTTTTTGGTTAATTTAATACCAAAGTCATCTTTATAGAAGGACAACAGTGGAACTATTTAAGGGAGATAAGGGCATAAATATATATATATATATATAAACATACAACACACACACACACACACACACACACACACACACATATATATCTAGCATGTGCTTTGTGAACTAATGAACATGGGTAAACTTTTATATAAGTATGTAAAAAGTATCCTCTAATTGTTTTGCCATAGCAGTTCCAAATTTTTTTTCTGATTAATTAATATTATTATTTCATAAGTAGTCTTTTATAAGTATTTCTTGTGTTTCTAATAAATTGAATTATTAGAAGTAATTTTTCACATTGACCTTTGCCCTGTGAACTCAGGCTAAGACAAGTGTTCAAATGTTTTGAAATTCCTGAAATGCTTTTTTCCTTGGCTGTGTCCATAAAAAGCCAGTAGTGATATGTTCGTTTTGACTCATAAAATGAAAAGAATAACATTCTAAGGTTTTGGCCAAAAATCTCCATAATTCTGGCTACGGACTTAAGCAAATTGAAATTCTAATTAGATCTCTGCATTTAATGAAAGACTAAATTTGGCAAATATTTTTTTTTTGGACTAGCAAGGTTATTTGGCTTTGTCTGGGCCTTCAAGGAAAAAGTGAATGAATTTTGTTCTATCAAATTTTAACTTTCAATCCTGTCTGCTATAATAAGTTTTCAGTATACTCATTATATAGATAAAACCTAGGATTAACAGGGCAGTTGGTTGGTTATTTTTTTAATGGAATATCAACTCTTATGAGCTATTTAATGCCAAATCTTGCCTTTTTTTTGTATGTATGATTTCATGTGTAATAATAAACTGGTAGAAATAATTTTTGCTCACTTCAAATGTATTGATATATAATAGAAATAATTTTTATTAATTTCATTAACTATTTCTCTTAATGTGGTTGACCTTCTGCCACTGCCTTCTAACACTTATTAGATAAAAAGGGTTTGGTGTTTGTTTGCCATAAGAGCAATTTGTAGAAAATAGTAGGGACTTAATTCTATAGGTGCTAAGACTTGACATGAACAGCCGATTACCCAGATCGGGCCTCTCTGACTAACTGTCTAGCCCAAGTAATAAAGACAAGATGGAGTGTTGCTGGTTATGTGACCGTTTAGTACCTGGGTTATAGACTGCACAACCACCAAGATTCCATCCTCAGTTATTATGGGTCATTACCCATGGCCAACAGGTGTCCCCATTGGTGGGGGATTCTTACCTTCCTGCAGAGCTGCAGTTGATATATTCTACAGCCCCAGCTGACAGGGTGTTAATAGGGTATTAGATCTTTAGTAATCTGTCAGCATTGGAACCTGAAGAGTCCTGCATTAGTGAGAGTTTTCAAGCTTTAATATCTAATGCTTTATGCCAGTGCTTCTTAAGCTATCTGATGTGGCTCACTGGAAGGATATTTTTTCAATATGCCACAGACTGGTACCATATTTGTCCCATATTATTATTTGTTTATGATCCAAAAAAATATTGTGTTGAAGTTATTGACTAAGATTAGTTTAGTTGTGACACAAGATCAGAAGTATAGGGCATCTAGTGAGAATCAAAGTCACTAACAATGGTTCGCTAATATAGCTTGCTAACCATTACACTATGTAAGATATCTATAGTCATGTTAATTACATACAGGAAGAATATAAAAATATAATTAATATAAAAATATGATTAAAGTTGACACAATTTTTTATATTCATGTTGTAAATGAGTAGTTTAATGTGAAATTGGAAACTTGTGTATTGGCAGTTGATGACTTATGTACAAACATTGGTATACATACCCCAACTTTGAATGGTACCGCTTTATGCTGTACCAAGTTAAAGATTATCTATGATTTTATTATATAATTAAAACCATTATCATATATATTAGGGTAAATTAAAAGTATTTTTATTTTAAAAATCTCAACTTTAAAACTTATGTCATGTAAACATTTAAAGACTATTCATGACTCCAAAATATAATTATTATTATTCTATTCTTTGTGAGTTTTTCACACCAGTTATAATTGGTGGTTTTCACTGGAATCTGAGGGACAGTAAGTTTCTTCAGTTCTCCAGAACTCTTTGCAGAATTCTTGATGATCTCAGCAGTATTGAGGTCTGAACAGTCAATTTATCCATAGATCTTTTGCACCTACAGTCTCTTTTCTAGGCTTTTTGGGTTTGTTCCAAGGGCTCCGACTATAATTGGTGTAACATAATGGCCGAGGGATTTCGGTTTATGTCTTTGGGTTTAGTTAGGCTGAGAACCTTTCGGCTCAGCACATGGGTTAGTTAGGTGCAACATTAAAACAGGTGTTTGCGCGCGCGGGCGGAACAGATGTGTAACTCAGAGATGTCACAATAGCCCACATTGGAAGCAGGGTTACGGAGTGTGGGTGACATCACGCATTGGAAGAGCGCGGAGGATTTTGGGAGATTTTGAAAAAGTCAGTGAGTTGAGACTAGACACCAGTGAGTTGAGATGAGACCTGCCTCAGGGGAAGACGGTTGGTTTTTGCTTGCTCGCGGAGACCTTTGTAGTGGGTGCCACACGTGTTGTGGGGGGTGGGGCAGATGAAAAAGCTAGTATAGAAAGATTGTGCCTCCCTCCTTATGTCGAAGAACCTTTAAACTCAAAGGTAATAAAAAGGTTTGTACCTCAACTGAGATGTGTTTTTCGAGTTTCGAGATTCCTATGTTCTATCTTTATGGACATTCAAAGTACGTTTCCCACATAGCCATATCATGGCTATAGTACATTGACATTACTATCACCTTTATGTTCCAGACCTTTTCTAAGTTCTCAAACAAGATTCAGATATTCATCTAGTTTTTCATTTTCCTTTATTTTAACTAGATCTGCAAATATGGTGATACATCTATTTTTAAAGTATTTTTTAAAATTCTAATGTTTATTTTCATGCACACATCCAAAAAACCATCAATGACTCCACTATGATTATTATCATTATTAGAAAAAATATGCGTTCTTCAAGTGCAAATATTAATATAATAGAATATTGTATTGCATTAGAAAGATTAATGAAACTAAATAAGAATGCATATAAAAAGATTACACTTATTTTTAATTCAAAATGATTTCTATAAAGAGTTATTCATAGGATTGCTTTATGTGAGTAAATATCAAAAATATCAATATTGGGCAAAGTAAAGAAAAATTAATAAAATAAAAATAGAATTTAATATTATCTAAAATCAAATTATTACATTAAACTTATTTGAAATAAAGGATATATAATCCAAGAATAGAACAGTTTGGACACTCTTTTCATCACACCCAACTTTCATTGCTAAATTTTCCTCATTATCCTATTCAACTAAATAAGACTGTAAAAAATAAAATTAAAGTTATTTCTTTTTGGTAATAGATTTTTTAAAGATTAATTAAAATAAAACTAAACAGTTAGAAATCAATAATAGTAAGTAAAAGTAAAGTTGGCGACTGTAGGTAGTCGAAGGTGATCTGAAGGCTCCCTTTTCATTAGCTATTACACCGAGGTGTAGGGGAGGGCACTACTCCTTACCCTGGATTGCACCACTTTACCCTTGATACATACCCTATAATGTTGAGTGTTAAGCAAGGACACATCAAGTACTATTTTTTGAGTCTTTGGTATGACTCAACCTGGGATTGAACCCTGATCTCCCAGACCATAGGCAAACACTCTACCTATTAGGCCAATATATTTATTAAAATCAATTTTTTTTAAGATCAAGGTCTGAAGTTACCTTTCAACCAGTTTACTGATTCCAGTTCCATGTTCTTTGAGGCAAAGAACTCATCCAGTAAAGCTTCCATTTCCTCTTATTGAAACATCATAAATGTAAGAAGTAAGCTAAGGATCAGAACAAGAAATAATCCAAAAGAGCTAGATCCAAACTATATGCTGAGTGTGGCACCATTTTGATTCCCTCAAGTTCCAGGAGTTTATTTTAGGTTATTCAAGCAGTATGTGGTTTTTCATTGTCTTGCTGCAGAAGAGCTCACTTTCTGTCAACCAATGCCAGGTAATTTTGTTATACATTTACTCCAGCTATTCAGAGTGCAGGTTGGTATTGACAGTTTGACTGTCTGGAATGAAATTGTAAAGAATAACTCTCTCATAATTCCACCAGATGCAGTGCATCACTATGTGTTCAAAATGCCTATGTTTGGCTACAGGTTCTGGAATCAAGCCTTTGTTTAACCACTGCTTATGCACATTAGGATAGCAGAAAAGTATTCACTTTTCTTTGTCTTTAATTGGAATCATTTTGAGATGAGGCTTCTTAATCTGAGAATTAATTTTTTATTTATTGCGGACTTTTTGTCCTCATCTTGGTAGTTTTTGTGTTGTTTCTTCTTCACTACGTTTTGGCCAAATTTCACCTTTGGCCTTCTTCAGGTGATTAACCGTGACCTTGGATAGGAATGCTGAGTCTTGTAACAGTATCCCCAGTAATTACTGCCTTCCATAGTTGTTTGGGGCCCGTGGCACAGCGGATAGAGACATTGAGTCTCCATGGTTCCAGGTGAGCATTGTCAGAAGAGAGCGATTTCAATTCCTTCCCAAGCCGGCCAGAGGTTTACTTGGTTAAAAACATGGTGCGATAGACAACAATTATGGAAGGCAGTAATTACTGGGGATACGACTACAAGACTCAGCATTCCTATCCGAGGTCGCGGTTAATCACCTGAAGAAGGCCAGAGGTGAAATTTGGCCGAAACGTAGTGAAGAAGAAACAACACAAAAACTACCAAGATGAGGACAAAAAGTCTGCAATAAATAAAAAATTAATTCTCACTTTTCTTCATGCTTTATCCTCTTGAGGAAATGCATATGCACAAGTTTTCCAGGAGTTCCTTGGAAGCATCCACTTGCCTCTGTGCTTAAGCTGGGGTCAATTTGTGTGATATAATTTGATAGCTTTATCATGGTTGTGAAGATGATGAGCCACACTAGACTGTGAGATACCAAGCTCACCAAACTCTTTGACTGCTGCTCACTGAATTTGCCTCTATGGCATGGAGCATGGATGTGGCTGCTGCCAGGGCAGCTTTTAGTAAAATCAACAGGTTCACTTCACCAGCCCCACTCCTGTGTCTAAGACCATGAGTGACCTGGTCCCTTTCAGTAAAATTTCTTGGAAAACAAAATAGCCTCCAAGTTGCTGATAACCTAAATAGCAAAAAATGATCTAAAATCAATAGAGAAAATCTTACTTTGGCAAAATAAAGGTAATTAGATAGTATAAAATAGTACATTTAGTATCCAACAAAGTCTTAGGAGATAAACGTTTGAATGTTTAGCTAGTTCGGGTGCTGGGATTTGGCTCTTTTCTTCTGGGAACTCACAGAGAATGCATAAAAGGTTCTTTTCGCACATGGATCTAGTACAAAATGGACACACCACATCTTCGCTCTGTTAAAAGACATTAAGAAATTGCCTTTCAGCCTGGATATGCAAATGAGATAAAGGATATCAACTCCGTTGAATTGTATATTTTAGTTTTAGCAAATTATTTTCCCTTAAATCATAAATGTAATTGCACTTTAAAGTTATTTCCTCTTGATTCGAATACACAATTTGTACATTTTAAGGGAAACTATTAAGATATTATAAAATTGTTTTAACAATCATTTATCTCTTTTCATAAATGAAAAATAAGTCAAAATATTTTAACTGTTGGAATTTAGTAACTTTTATTTTTAGCAAAAGTGTTCCTTGTTGATTTTAGAATTAGACATGTTAAAAGATAGAAGCTTATTAGTTTTTTGTTACTTTTTTTCTTTTTCACTAAATGTATGGAATTTGTTTGTTTGTTTTGTAAATAATTTTGTTTGTATCTTATGAACATTTTCCAATGTTCTTATGTCAAGGTTTTTTTGTTTTTAATTGCAGTTTTCACAGCTGCAAATGTATGTGAAATAAAATGTTTTTCTACATATTTGGGCAGTCTCATCAGTTCTCTTATGGATATAAAAAGTTCCTGGCTATCGGCAGTCACATGGAATCCATAGTTCCAGTCCTACTTAACTTTGTCAGATTGTTGAGGTTCTTGGAACCTGAGCGAACTTTCTTGAGCCAACTGGTCACTGTACTGTGATCAATTGCATATTCACCTTTTGCACAACAAATAAGGCTCAAGAATCCAGTCAACTCAACTATTTACCAATACAAAGAAGAGAAAGGTTCATGCCTTTCTCAAGGGCATTAGATTGATTTATTTATTTTGACAGCATATTAACCCATCTAGGGTTATTCTATACCAAGAGGTTAGGGAATTGCATTTATTGTTTATATTTACATTTTTGTGTTGTTATTTCTTAAGAAGTGTTTTTGCATACAGTGGAATGCAGATAATTTTTAAACAATTTGACTAAAAGATAGAATCCAAACAGTTATAACCACTCCTAGTCAGAGTTAACCTGGGGGTAATGGTGATGAAGAGGTAGTCCACACTCGCCAGATCTCTAGAACTGGAACATCACTGTGAGATACAGTTCGTGTCATACCCAGGACACTTCTTTCTGCAGGGGTCCTACTCCTCTGCAAAGTATGCAATCAACATATTCTAAAACTCTACTGTTAGAAAATTTAGAGTGAAGCAAAATATATAAAATACATATATGATAATATCAATAATGATTGGACAGTTTAGTTTAGAGAAAAAATCTATAAAAAAGCAGAGATAATATAATTGTTTGTAATTTTCTTCTCTAATTAGTTTCAAGTGTGAACATATTTTTCAAGCTGAAGTTATTTGAATTATTAATATATATTTACCTACCCTTCTGGATGTGCAGAATGTGACACAAGGTCAATTTTTAAGCAAAGTTTAACAGGTTTGGATTCAGAGTTTTCTTTCTCCAAGACCAGTTGCCACACCAAGGTTGAAGACCCCAGTCTGTTCTACTATTTACCCATAGCTGGAGGAAGAATACTTGGATTCATACTTTTCCTATGGGTATTAGCATTAAATAAAATCCAAACAGTCTCATCCAGCATTTGAACTCATGACACTGTATCCATTTCCCATGACGGTAAGCATTACATAATGAACACCTCATCTTGAATTATTAGTATTGTAATTATAGTTATTATTGTACTGACTAATTATTTTACTTTATTAGAATGTATTAACCTAATCTCTTGATAATACCAAATTAGATCTCATACATTCAAAACACTAAAGAAAAGGTTAACAACCAAGCAAAACAAATGAACTCATAACAGAAAAATGAATAAATAAAAGTATAAATTATGTACATATCAAAAGCCAGACTGGAACACTGGGTGTTTCAATGTAGCAGACAAATAAATCTATGTTGCACGTGAATGATGAACAAAAGAAGAGTTTAAAAGAGAAGAAAAAAAGAAAAGAAAAGGTTTCCCTTTTGTTGTGAGGTAAATAGAATTAGAAAATAAGCATGGTTGTTAGTCAACAAACATTTTTGAAGCAACACAAAATGAAAGCAAAAAAAAATCTCCTACAAAGAAATGTACTGACAACAAAAATATTTTCCCAGATAATAAATACTTAATTTCTTTCTTTTCTATATCTCCTCCTTCCTCTCTTTCTTTTTCCTCCTTCTCTCAGCTTCGATATAGATTGTGTCCCCTATCTCATTCCTTTCTCTCTACTTAGAGTCCTGAGTATGACGATAAACTGCATCCAGTGATGAGTTTCCAGTTCAAGAGCTTGGAGCTTTGGAAAGTGTGGAATCACCCCTTATAACCATAATTTCTGGGTCCACTCTGACCAGAGTGATAATACTTGTTAGAATAACATCTATGGGTCAAATAGATCTATTTGAGGTAATGAAGTGTTTACATGTTTAAAATGATTGTGAAGATACATTTTTGTACCATGTATAATTGTTAAACAGACTTTGGCATAAAATAACCTAACATGGCTTGACTTGCCAGAAAACCAACCAACATAGACAGATTATTTGAGCTTGACCTCTGAGATCATTTGAGGTCATTGGAGATTATCAGATGGCAAATTATATCATTTCAGGCTGAGCAGATATCTTATACAAAAATGTTTTCTAACTTCACAAATGGTGAAACAAATGAACTCAGATCCATGTTATTCACATGGCCAGCTTTATGCTAAAATTTACTTAGGTTAAAAGGATTCAATGAAGAAGGGCTGCTGAAAAGTTCCTTGTCTCTCAATTTGACCAAGTTTAGAATCACTTAGAGGCATGAAATGTATATGTTTACCCAAACCCTTTGCCATGGGCAGGATGTAATACAAGGTCAATTTTTTAAGCAAGTTTGAATTCAGAGTTTTCCTTCTAGACTTGTTGCTTTTCCTCAGTTAAAGAACGCAGTCTACTCTACTATTTACCCATAGCTGGACATTAGTTTGAAAAGGAAACAAAAACAGCTTTTTCCAGGATTTGAACCTAGCCCATCAAGTCTATTTTCTAAGATTACACTATACACCACCACCAATTTCTAATATATATAAAGATGAAATGCAAATGGGAAAAGTCCATTAAAAAGTACTCAATGCTACTTTGGCAGAACAGGTCTAATGCTTAAAATATCCAAATATCCAAAGTCTGTTATTTGAATAGAAGTAGCTAAGCCACTGTATTTAAGATTTAACTAAATTTGTCATATATCATGATGTTTGTTAATGTGATTCAGATGCCCTTATATATATATATATATATATATAGATATATATATAAAATCAATAAATTATATATATATATATATATATATATATATATATATATAAATATATATATATATAGACTCCCCCTCCCAAGGGTTGAGCACTCTGGCAAAAGAATTTACAGCTACCACTCATGTAATGCAAAGTTCTTCTAATGAATTGAACACTCTGTATCCAATAAGGCAAAATGTAAACAAACGAAAGCTAATACATAATGCCTTATAATTCCCAAGCTGACATATGTTACCTGATGGCTGAGTGGTAAGATGCTAAGTCTAACGTAAAGTTAGGCAGGTTTTGATCCCTGATTGAAGCATCCTGCCTGTCTAGCCACACTGAAGAGTTGTGATACAATGAAACAGTCTGTCTGTGGATGACAATATAAATATATATATATATATATATGTATATGTGTGTGGATTTTAGAAATCTGAACAGTCCAAATACATTTAAAATGATGAACTGAAATAAATCAGGTGGTAAGTGACACAGAAGAAATTTGTTAATATGTCTAGTGAGAAATCAGTCACTTTTTTCTTCAGCGATCTATTGTTTTCATGATATTCTGGATTACATCATTTTTCTTCTAGACCCAATCTGCAATTATTATAACCTCCTTTATATGCTTCACCTTTATATATATATATATATATATATATATATATATATATATATATATATATATATATGTATGTATGTATGTATGTATGTATGTATGTATATTTATTTATGTTCTGTCTTGTTATTGTTAGCAATTGTGTATAATAAAAATAAGACCAGGGTGTATTGTGAATTGTTTAAGAACCATTTAGAATAAATATATATATATTGTTTGATATAGGTTCAATTTATTTTAGTATTCATGTAATTTAAAAATATATATACAATTTAAAACTATATACATAATTAAAGTTTAATGTTAAAATGTACTTAATTTTGATGTAGTCTTAAGCATTTTAATTCCAATTCTATTGCTTTCTTAATAAATTTAACTTAAACATCATGAAAATAATGATATAAACTAGCTGTTTATTTTTATCCCTCCACCAAAAAAAAAAACCCAACCTGGTTTAATGAATTCACACATCATTGAATTTAAGTCTTATGCTTGTGACAAAACATTTAAATGAGAATAAAAAACACCAATGTATTTAGGAATAAGTCTTCCTTCTCTGCTGATAAGGGGAATCTTAAAAACAAACAAAATGAATTGCTAAGATAAAAACAAAAAATATGATGATACTGGTCAGGGATCTGAGAAATGTCTTGAGTGACATCTAAAAACCACTGGATGCAACATACATTGATGAAGGCTAAAGAAGACAAGCAGCAATGTTGGGTTCAAAACAAAGATGAAGATAATAGTCTAAAATATAGAAGAAATAAATGGAGTCTGAAATTGCTTTTGCCTTTTGTTTAAACTTGTTTGAGAGAACTGACAATAGCTTGAAATATGTCTAAGGCCTTTATTTAAAAAAAATCATACTATTGTAGCTGTGAAAACTGGAATATTTAAAAACAAGGCCATTTAATATACTTGCTAATACAAAATAATTCAGATGATACAAAATATCATTTAAACATGCAAAATATACAAGTAATATCACAATGATAATTCTCAAAGCCATGTGTGCCAAAAAAATCATAAAAATTTGAAAAGTACTCAAATACAAAGGAGAGGAATATTTATACATCAACACACACACACACACACGCGCGCATATATATATATATATATATATATATATATATATATATATATATATATATATGTATATATATATATATATATATATATATATATATAATATATATATATTTGACTAATAAAACAGACACTTCACTTCTATTAATTTTATTGGTGATCTGTTCAAGTCTTCATATGAGTCATTTGATATCTGGATGGAATGAATTCAAAAAGGGGCATATTTTCCCCAAGTACTTTCAACCCCAGCTGGGGCAATCTTCAAAGGAATGAACATTTAAAAATGACAAACATAATGTCATTTCATATGTATTTATCTAAAGAGTAGGAGGAAGTACAAGTGGAAGGGGAATTTACGAAAGAGAAGAACTTTATTGAAGTAAGAGGAAGAATTGGTGGGAAGTCTTGAACGGATCATTAATAAAATAAGCAGAAGTGAAGTGTCTGTCTTATTCAATCAAACATGTTTAAAAGAGAAAATGCTGCATATATATATATATATATATATATATATATATATATATATATATATATATATATATATATATATATATATATACAGCTCTGTACAGACACAGGATGTAGTCTAGTGAACCTGTCAGAAGCAATGGATGATTGAAACAAATGGAGAGAGAGAGTTAGGGAAATTGTGCTAGCAGCACAACATGATGATGATATATATATATATATATATATATATATATATAATATATATATATATATATATATATATATATATATATATAATGTGTATAACACAAAAGACTGACAACTAACCTCCTTCACAATCAAACCCAAAAAAACTTACTCCCTAAATTCACAACTAAATACATTTAGTGTAAGGAAAATAAGATTCTAAAAAAACAAAGTTTTCATCTCATCAGAAAGGAAAAGGGTTAAAATAATAGATCTAATGATTCAGTCACAAAGCCCTTGTGTGCTTTAAAGTAATAAGAAAATATTTATCTTGTTGGCAAGTTGGCAGAAAGTAAATTTAGGGGATAAAGTAATAAAAACAAAGAAAATACAGGTAATGGTATCTTCTCACGTGTCTGACTCCAAGAGCCAAACATCTTGTCACCAGAGCCTTACTCCAAAAGACCATGCTAGAATTAAATTGCCATTATATAATGGCATACTGGAAATAATGGTAAATATTACTGCCCAAAATCAAGAAATAATTTAGGCCACCCTACTGTTCTACCCAGTTAAAATTTCCAAGATCCAAACTGTGAGAAAAACTGCAATTTAAAAAGCTAGTATTTTACTTTGTAAGAAAAACAAAAAAAGGGAACTATTTTGTTTTGGCGTAAGGATCCTCTTTTATTAAGTAAAGTAAAGTTGGCAATTTTAGTTGGGGGTGACCTGGAGGCTCCTTTTTCATTAGCTACAACACCGAGGTGTAGGGGAGGGCACTTCTCCATTCCCTGGATTGCTCCACTTTTTACTCTTGATCCTTACCTTATAATGCTGAGTGTTAAGCAAAGCGGCATCAAATACCATTTTTTGAGTCTTTGGTATGACTCGACCAGGGATTGAACCCCGGTCTCCCAGACCATTGGCAAACACTGGAGTGACAAAAACTCATCCTTTCTTAAGGGACTATTTTTAGGGAGTAAACTAGAATGACCATCATTACAGAAACTGAAAAAGGTACTGAAAAGAAGTTGTTTATTTATTCAAAACAAAATACCTGGGTGGAAGCCACAGAGTCCCTGGGGTTAATAAATAACATGCTGGACTGTGACATTGTAATCAGTGAGTTCAAACTCCAGTCATGATATTGCAATCACTTTTAGATAAACACCTCTGTGAAAATATGAATCCCTTTACCCACCCCTTTTATGAGTTAAATTGTACTGTCACTGTTCTTTTGCAAGGATGGCTTTGGCATTAAATAACCCTACAAAAGTTGATATGCCATTAAATCAAAGTACCCAACCTAACCTATTGAAGAAATAATGTCTCTTTTTTTTGCAATACATTTGTTCTGATTGACATTTTCAACTGGTAATATTTACAATGATTTTACCATTTTCAGTGGGTGTTTAGCGTTCACCTAGCATGCCCAGAATATACACCTTTACATTTTACTTAAAAGAATACAAAACACTATTGTTGTATCTCTCTTTAGTCACCAGAATATTACCTATTTTCTATGACCCAATTCCATTTAATAAAGAATGTATACATATAAATGACAAGAAATGTAGGCAGTAATGTATTTAAAACCAACACAATTCAAGGATTAAAGTTTTCCATTATTAATCCAGTTGTCCCTATCACTCTAATTCCTATAGAAGATCAACCAGTTTTTTTTCATATTTAATATGATTGTTGGCTTAAGTTCTCATTTTTATTGTAAACTAGTTGGAGTACCTGGCATTTCCTGGGAAAAAAGTGATCAAGAATTAAAGATTATTAAGTAGTTGTTTATACTAAGCCAGAAGCATAATACATTAAATAAGAATTGAGCTCACAAACAATGGTCAAATAGCCTTGTTTGAAAACCTTTACACCAGTAGTTTTCAAACTATTTTTGATCAGGACCCCTTTCTATTACAAGGTCTATCTCATAGACCCTCATATAAAAAAAATGAAATTTATCGAAGCAATATTCACAAAGCAATTGCCAAAGTAATTGTTATGTTATTCAAAAGAGCCATATTTTTTGTCATATTTTGCTTGTCCTATTTATAAATAGGTCAGTGGTGTTTACTAATTACAAGAAATATGAATTTGTGGTTCTATTGCTAATTGGATAATATAAATTTTCAAAACACACTTGCAATATCCGTGGAACCCTGCTATTGATGTTATGGACCCCCTGTGGTCTCTTGACAACATTTTGAAAACCACTACCTTACACCATTGAAGGTGTCATTTAATTTGGCACAAAACTGCAAGTATGTGGCAATCCTAGTGAGGATCAAATTCAGTTGTAATTAGTCTGAAAGAGTAATTTGCTAATGATTATACCATGACTCAGTGTTTTAAAATTTACAAAACTTAGCTTAGTTAGAGCACAAGGTTCTCAGTGAGAATCAAAATCGTAAGTAATGGTCTGCTAGCCTGACTCATTAATCATTACACTATACAAGGAGCCCCATTAAACTAGAATTTTAAAGATCATTAATAAATTTTAAAAACAAAGGATAACATAGTTTGGTAGTTAATCTTAAAATTAGATTTTAATAAAAAAAAGAAGGAGAAATCTCAAGAGAGAAACTGAATCTCTTTTAAAAGCAACGCAAAATAAGAACTAATTATGTCAATGCAAAAACTGATTATATGTAGAATAGTAAGTGTAACGTATGTGATGACAGGCATGAAAATAATAAGTGAATGAAGCAGGGTTTAGAATATACTGACTGCATCCCCTGCAGAGGTATAAGAATCTTTCAAAAAGTGGGTTACTGGGTATGACATTAAACCACATTTGGTGGTAAGGCTCCAGTTCTGGATTTTTGAGGAATGTGGAGTATGCCTTCATTGCCATTACTTCCAGGACCACTCTGTTACTTGGGTCCCATCTATAGATCAGATATATCTGTTTGCAAATTATTTGTATAATATAGTTTGGTTTGGTTTGGATTTGTTTTATGGCATATCAACCATTGCTGGTTATTTAATACTAAATCCTGTTTTTACATATATATTAAATACATGATTTATAAACACATTTTTTGATACATACAGTTAAATGATAAAACAGTTAAAATGGATCAGAGCTCATTTGTTTGCACACAATTGAATGGTTTCAAGTATTGCTGATTAAACAGTTCTATTGCTAAATTGAATTGTTTGAAAGAGAACGATTTTTACATTTAACAGTGTGTAAACAAAAAAAAAAAAAACTACTTATGCTAAACTGAATTGTTTAAAATAGAACTGTTTGTATATATAAATGGATTTGGTATTAAATAACCAACAATGATTGATATGTCATAAAATCAAACCAAACCAAACAAAAGTTCTATTTCAAACAATCCAATTTAACATAGGTCATTTATTTGCACTCAGTTTAAATGTTAAACAGTCCTATTTGACCCATAGATAGGACCCTATCAAGTGCTACCACCTCAGAGTGGACCTGGGAGCGATGGCAATGAAGGAGTACTCTGCATTTCTGGAGCCTCACCATCAGATTGTTTAGTGTCATATTCAGGATACTCATTGGGGAGGGGTGTATTACTCCTCTGATGAGATGTTGTCGGTGTATTCTACAGCTCCAGTCAACTGGGTTGTTGTATAATAAAGGAATACTTGATATGCAAAAATCCCTGAAGAAATGATATAAAAATGTAAATATAAACATACAATGTAAGCAATTCCCTAACCTATAAGCATAAAATAAGACAAGTTGCTCTGTCTTCTATCTTGCATCATATGATAGTATTAGCCAATCAAGACCCAGACATGCACTCATAATTTCAGCCTATTGTTTTACTATTTTATTCTCAGACCTCCATACTAGAAATATGTTTACTTTCAACTTCTAGCTTGTCAGTCATCAAGCAAGTATTTAAACTGGGGCCAATTGCACTGAGTGTCTCCTTTCACTATTTATGTCTAAACAGCAGAAATTATCACTTTATTATCATAAGGTGTTCAGCTGTGCACATGTCTTCATTTTAATTCTAACTTTTAAGATACGTACATATATAGAAAAAAGTGTGAGTAAATGGACTATATTTTGATACTTGAATATACTATATTTTGATACTTGAATATACCATATTTTGATACTTGAATATACCAGAATATACTACTATGTCTTTAGGTAATATACCAACATATGTTACAGTAATATACCAACATATTTTACATTCACCATCCATATAAGAGTAATTTTACATTATTGTTACATTTTATTTTATGAAATAACAATGGTTCATAAGTTGCCATCTTCATAGTAGTTGAGGGAAGGATAGATTAAAGAAATATGGTGGTTGAGTGGATTGTATCCAGTTGAAAATATGGTTTTTGAATATAAATATATAGTAAAAAAAAATAAAGATAATGATTGAAACTTACTTTTATCTGGATAGCGTATGTATTATATTCCTGTATGATTTTTTTGTATTTTACTATTTTCTCAATGAGATATTCTGAACAAGTACTCATATTTTATTTTCTATTTTATACACACACCTTCATGAACATCTTTCTTTTACTATTGTTTTCATTCATTGTTAATGCTTTAATAAAATTGTTTGTTGGACTCTAATAAATAAATATATCTTTTAGATTTCTTCCTATTTAAAACTTTAAGTTTTATAAATCTTGTAGCTTTCTTTTTACTAAAAGAATAAAGTAAAGTTGGTGACTGCAGTTGAGGGCGACCAGAAGGCTCCCTTTTCAATAGCTACTACACTGAGGTATAGAGGAGGGCATTACTCCTTTCCCTGGATTGCACCACTTTACCCTTGATACGTACCTTATATTGCTGAGTGTTAAGCAAGGAGGTACCAAGTACCATTTTTAAAGTCTTTGGTATGACGCGACTTGGGATTGAACCCAGGTCTCCTGGCTCATTGGCAAACACTCTATCCACTAGACCAATGAGAAAATACTATAAACATATTACGGAATTTCCACAAGTGGTCCAAGTAACTAAAAAAAGTGTAATCTAATATCACTGTAAGTAAAGTAAAGTTGGCGAACTTAGTCAAGGGTGACCCGAAGGCTCCCTTTTCTATAGCAACTACACTGAGGTGTAGGGAAGGGGGCTACTCCATTTCCTGAATTGCTTCACTTTACACTTGATCCATACCTTATAATGCTGAGTGTTAAGCAAGACTGCACCAAGTACCATTTTTTGAGTCTTTGGTATGACTCAGCCCTAGATTGAACCCTGATCTCCTGGACCACTCTACCGATTAGGCCACAATTACATATTAGTTGAAAAAAAACATGTCCATGCAGGTAATGTTGAAGTTTAATCAGTATAGCTAAGGCATTCAATCTCTTAATTTTTGTAAAACTGACTAAGCTAAATAGAAACAAGAAGTAATTCAAAAGAAAATCTGTTTTTTGTTTCTCAAGAAAGAAATCAATAATTATATGTGTCATCAGTCAAGTCATTTTGTTTGAACAGAAAAACAAAATGATGTAAATTTTTGTGTCGCTTATTATTCTGGGTTTTAAAATAAACTCTTCAAAATTAAAGATAATTTGGAGTCCTTGCCATATATACGTATATATATATAGAGAGAGAGAACAAGACAGACACAGAGACACAGAGAGAGATGATAAAAAGCATTGACTCTGAAGACTTAAATTTTTAAAATTTAAAATAAATCTTTTGAAATTAAAGTTAATTTGGAGGAAAACACACACACACACACACACACACACACACACACACACACACACACACACACACACACACACACACATATATATATGTATGTATGTATACATATATAGTGAGAGAAAGAGATGATAAAAACTACTGAGCCTGAAGACTTCATTTTTCAAATCTTAAAAAAATCTTTCAGAATCAAAGTTTATTTGGAATACATATATATATATATTAGGGCTAAGACCCCACCCCGTGAGTGTCCTGCATACGACATAAAAAAATCTGATTGTGAGGCTCCAGTAATGCTGGAGCTTTGGGGAATGCGAAGTACCTCTTCATTTCCATCGTTCCCCGGTTCACTCTAGCTCAGAGTGATAGTGCCTGATAGGGTCCTATCTATTGGTCAAATAGAACTAAACTGTATACTTATGCTAAAATGAATTGTTTGAAATAGAACTGTTTGTATGTATAAAAATGAATTTGAAATTAATAAACTACAATGGTTGATGTGGCATAAAACAAAACAAAACCAACCAAACTATGTGAAAATTATTAGTATCAGATTGGGATACTTGAAACCATATAACTCTGTGCAAATAATTGATATTAGAAAGGAATATTTAAAACCATATAGCTGTGTGCAAATTATTAGTATTAGATAAGAACAGTTGAAACTATATAACTGTAGGCAAATTACTTGTATTAATGATAGTTAGATGAAGCTATTATTAGATGCTTAGTGTTGAGAAAGATGTTTAAGCCAAGTCCCTAATCTTTGAGTCTCAATATAATCAAGAGTATATCAAGGATAGTATATGTGAAATATACATATATATATATATGTACAACTCATTCACCCAAGCAAGATGTGATACAAGGTCAGTTTTTTTAGCAGAGCTTAATGGGTTTAAATTCAGAGTTTTCTTTCTCCTAGACTATTTGCCATACCAAGGTTAAAAAGCCCAGTCTGCAAACTATTTGCCTATAGCCAGAGGGAGAATAATCCAGTTCATACTTTTCGTAAGGGTATTAGCACAATGTGAAGAGCAAATAGCCGCTTCCAGTATTTGAACTAAGGTCACCATGTTCATTTACTGTGACAGCATTACACTTTAATTATACATTATATCCATGATATATATATATATATATATATATATATATATATATATATATATATATATATATAGAGAGAGAGAGAGAGAGAGAGAGGTATGATAAAATAGTACTGAGACTGAAATCTTGATTTTTTAAAAAATTCAAAATTCAAAATTTGAATGAAGATCAAAGCACAATGGAGAAATTTATGCATTAAATGAATAGTTATAATGACTTGATGTATTAGATTAATAAATATAATGAATAGATGAATTAAATAAATAATTATAATGACTAGATGTATTGAATGAATAATTATAATGAATAGATATATAAAATAAATAATTATAATGAGTAGATATATTAAATGAATAATTATAATGAATAGATATATAAAATAAATAATTATAATGACTAGATATATTAAATGAATAATTATAAGGAATAGATGTATAAAATAAATAATTATAATGACTAGATGTATTAAATGAATAATTATAATGACAAGACATCTGGATAAATTAATGCCAATTTGAAATGCTATGTGAAGCAAGTTTGAACTAAAAAACTTAATAATGAAAACTTTTGTAGTTCTTATCCTTATTTTAAAATAAATATTTCAAAGTTAACTTGTAACAAGCACACGCACTCACATATGTATATATGATCAAAAAGTTTCAAGCTTGCAATTTTTAATTTGGAAATTTGAATGAAGATGTAGACAAACGAAGAACTTTAGTAATAAAATGAAATTGATATCAATTATATAATATGAATAATAATAATGATAATAAAAAAGTTATGGAACATGAACTTGACAATGACACCAATTGTGGATGTGGTGGATGTGGGTGAACAGCTTCATTCCATGTCAAAAGAAATTTTGAGGTGCTAATGAAAAACAAGGAAGTGGAAAGAATTCCTCTGATTTGTATGGAAATTCACCATGGATAGTCAACATTGACAGTTTTAAAGTGAATACATGAGAAGGCTGGAGGGTATATAGCTGAAATGTTGTGGACATTGGAAAACCCTGGACACTGCAGGAAAAGTAAGGATGAACTCATAAGTGATGTTTTACTATGGACCCCTACATATAGACTTACCAGTACTGGTCGACTAGCAAAAATTTGCATACATTAGTTCTGTATGGATAAAAATTGGTGAGTTTTCATGTTGTAATGGCTAAAGTGGTGGACTGCAACCTTGAAGTGAGTTCAAACTCTAGTCTCACTATTGCATTCACTTTTAGACTAATACTCTCCAGCTATGGGTTAAATAGTATCACTGCAGTTCTTCTACAAGTATGCCTTTAGCATTAAATAACCCATGAAGGTTGTTATGCCATAAAACAAAGAAACCAAATGGATATAGGATGTAGTTTAGAGAACCTGTCAGGAGTGAGGAATAATTGGGGAAGATGGAAAGAGAGAGAGAGAGTGAGTTAGGCACTCTGTGCTATCAGCATATTTTGATGATGACAACGTAGACAAGAAAAATAGTCCTTCCAATACATAATAATAATAAACCTTTCAACCAAAATTCACAGCCCAATCAGCTGGGGCTGTAGAATACACTGACTGCATATCTGCAGATAGGTAAGACCCTTGCCTATAAGTGTCCTGCATATGACGCTAAAGTATTTGATAGTGAGGCTCCAGTAATGCTGGAGCTTTGGAGAATGTGGAGTACTCCTTCATTGCCATCGCTCTCTGGTCCACTCTGGCCTGGAGTGGTAGCACCTGATAGGATTCTATCTATGGGTCAAATAGAATTGTTTAACATTTAAACTGTGTGCAAACAAATGATTTATGCTAAATTGAATTGCTTGAAATAGAACTGTCTGATTATTTAATTGTGTGTAAACAAATGACTGATATTTAATTGAATTGTTTGTGATAAATAGTAATACTAAATTATGCTAAATTGAATTGTTAGAAATAGAATTGTCTTTTTTATCCTTTCACTAGGTGTATCTAAAAACTGTGTTTATAAATTATATATTCAATATATATGTAAAAACAAGATTTGACATGAAATAACCAACAATGGTTGATATACTAGAAAACCAAATCAAACCAAACCAAAATTTAGACATGAATTATCTGCTCTTTGAGAAATTTTTAAAAATTCCTTTGTCCGCATTATGATGGCACATAACCTAGTGAAAAGATGTGAGGATGTTAAGAATAATGACTCAGACTTTGAAATTTCCTTTTTTTTTCCTGGCAACCTTTTAGAGGTAAATAGCAAACTATATTTTCAAATAGAATTTAATGCTTTGTCTATATTGAGCCAAAATAATTTTCATTTATCTTAATGAGGAAGAAAGACTTTTACTTTTGATTTTAGACTTTGTTATGCCATGATAGGACTTCTGTTCATATTCTTGAACTTGAAGTCTTTTATTTATTAACTCATTTTTATGTATGCATTTGAATAGACCTACTGTAAATTGTGACTAATAAATTGAGCTGGCACATAAAGAAACTGACCTCGAGATTTTTAGCTCAAATTTTGGGTTAGACTTAAACTTGCTATATCAGGCTATTGTGACATTTCAGTTAGTGTTTACAGTCAGTACATCAGCTGTTAAAAATGGTGTGTGATACAGTGTTTATATAATACCTGATTTTTATCATTAAGGGTTTTCAGACTATTGTCTTCATCTTTATTGTTATTTCCACAACATTTCAGCTGATATGTCCTCCAGCCTTATTCAGGTGTTTGTCAAACTCGGGAACCTACATGGAATTTTGAACTACGTCTTTTACTGAATCCATGGTGGTTGCCTGTTCTGATTCCGTTAGCCATAACTGGGTACAAGAGTTACATATTCCCATATTGTTACTCGCCTGCAGTCAGGATTGACCCTGCAGCCTCTAGATGATTATCTCCTTAGAAGCTTAAGGAACCAACGCCAATAACCGTTATGCTATGTATCCTGCTGGACACATCAAGCTTTGTCTCAGAAATTTAAACAACTAATACCTAATTTGTATTACAGTTTTATTAAACTCTGTGTTAACTTGCAATAACTAATAATAATAATTTGTAAAAGATCATAACATCAAGTAACTATTCTTAATACAAATAATTAGCTTAATTATATGGTTTCAAGTATTTCTATCAAATACTAATAACTTTTACACAATTATATGATTTCAAATAACAATCATTTAATAATAATAATCATTTGTAGGCACAAAGTTATATAGTATCAAGTATTTCATCTAATAATTCACAAATAATTCATGCATAATTAAATCCTTTAATGTAATTATTCTTATCTAATAATAATTATTTATTCACAGTTATATGGTTCCAAATATTCATTTTTAACACTCTTTGAGTATTAAAAGAATGTCTACAGTTCATGGAACAAATTTTCGATTGAAATTTACTATTCCCAAAAAATGACAAAGTGACTATGAGTCAGTGGCTCCAAGGAATTTATTCATTTCCTCAGTTTTCATTGCTGTCAGAGCTTCTGGCCTTCTGGACTAGAATTGTAGCTCAGAAATTCAAGACCTTTCTTAAGGAATTGGCACTATTCAAGTGAAATTTTTTGTCTACTTTCATGAAGAATTCCAAGCACTTGTCATAATTCTTTGTGATGCTGTTCTTTGGTTTCAGAGAAAACTGGGATATCAGCCACATAACAAAAAATGCAAGTAGCCTAGAGAAACATATTGTCCTTAAATTTTTGAAAAGCTGATGTTGCATTTGACAGACCAAAGAGCATGTATAAACACTCAGAAAGTTCAAATGCTGTCTTTTTGATGTCCTCTTCTTTCATTGGTATTTGCTGATAGGCTTATTGTAAATCTTCTTTGGGAAATACTTTTATACTTCCTAATTTTGAGAAAAGTCCAACTATATTCAGTACTCGACATGTGTCAGGCTTAGTAACTATGTTCAAGTTTCTATAATACCCACAAGCCTGCCAATGTCCAGGTGTGGATTTTGGAACCATATAAAAAGTTGGCGCCCTCAGTCAAGGGTGACCCAAAGGCTCCCTTTTCGATAGCTACAACACCGAGGTGTAGGGGAAGGTGCTACTCCATTCTCTGGATTGCTCCACTTTGCCCTTGATCTGTACCTTATAATGCTGAATGTTAAGCAAGGTGGCACCAAGTACCATTTTTTGAGTCTTTGGTATGATTTGACCTGGGATTGAACCCTGGTCTCCTGGACCATATACAAAGGTAATAACTAAAGTGATTATGATTGTTTAATGATTCCTGTTTAAAGAAATGTGAATTCCACTCTGGGGATGGCGGTGAAAAACTGCTCAGTTCTATGGCATTTCCTTCAGGTGCTGGAACCCAGCTCAAACCCATTTTATGGAAGAGGGCAAGTGAAGGGAGTTATTTAATATTGTCATAAATACCACCCAGCACGAACACCAGGCAGCAGTATTTACATATTTCATTTGTAAAACTATCATAGAAACATATGTATCAATGATCCATTGACTGATTTTAACAGAATGTCTACCAGTCTGAGATTATTTCATACCAAGAGGTTTGGGAATTGTGTACATTGTATGTTTATATTTATATTTTTTGTGTAATTTCTTAAGTTTTTTGCACAGGGTTATATGATATCAAGTATTCCTATCTAATACAAATAATTTGCTGACAGTTCTATTTGCAAGGAGGAGAGTCACAATGGCATAGTGGTTAAAATGCTGGACTGTGACATAATTGAACTCCAGTCATGCTCTTTTGTTCACTTTTGAACTAACACTCTTGGGAAAGTTATGAACCCCCCTTGTCCCCAATCTATGGGTTGGATGGTATCACTTCTGTTCTTGTACAAGGATGGTTTTGGCATTAAATAACCCTTGATAAGCCATTAAGCAAGGAAACTAAACCAATCTAGCTTTCTTGCTAGTTTCTTTATAACAGGGTCCTGATGAGAGAGAAGTTGCCTTAAGTTCTACTCCCAATTGCCTTCAATCATACCGATTGATCATCTTCAGGGAATTTTTTTGTTGGTATTCTTTGTTAGTCAAATATATTTCCCAGTTGAATGTAGCCCAGAGCACCTATTCAAACTCCAGTTTTGCTATTATGTTCAGTTTTGGACCTGTAAGAAAGGTATAAATCCCCTTATCCCCCCAGCTATAAGTTAAATAGTATCCTTGCTGTTCTTCTACAAGGATGGTTTTGACATTAAGTAACCCACAAAGGTTGACATGCTATTAAACAAAGAAACCAAACTAAACCATATCTATTTGACTTATAGATGGGAACCTATCAGGATCAGAGTGGGTCTTGGATTAATAGCAGTGAAGAGGTACTCCATGCTCTACAACTGGAGCCTCACTATCAGGTTCGGTTTAGAGTAATACCCAGGATACTCTTTTATTTGTAGGGAGAGGTCTTATCCTTCAGCACGGGATACAGTCTGTTTTCTAAATCTCACTGACAGGGGGTCTGTATTAATGAGAAAAGATAACTTTGCAGTAACAACTTAGGTTGCAACCTCAAAAAGCAGTAAAATTACCACAGGATTTTTCTTGCTCCTTATAAAGCTAGAATGCAATACAAAATTGGTTTTGTGTAGCATGCCCAGGTGAAGCAAACTTCAGGAGCAAGGGGTTAAAACTGCCCAGTTCCATCAACATTCCTCATGAAGAATGCATCAGGTGCCAAGCAATAAACCCAGCCCTTACCCTTATTAAGCAATAGAGAAGGTGCTGCCTAGGAAAAAAAAAACCCTGTAAGATGATACCAACTGGCATGAATTCCAAGAAGTAGTGTTTGACTGTCATAAATTAACACTTATAGTTTCAATCTGCCCTATTAGTTTTCTGGTGAGGAATTGTTGCTGTTGGACATAGAGATTCTGGCTGGTGACCCTGACTGGAGTTTGATTGTATATAGTAACACAGATAGAAGAGAAGCAAAGAGAGTTGAAGAGAGGCACACTTACTAACCTGGAATGTTATACTTTATGCTTATAGCAGAGTTGGAAGAAATACTACAAAATAACAAGAGAATCAACAAATTGGGTGAAATTTATATACAAAAATGCACAAAAGAATTCCTTTTCCTTATGTTAATTCAGAGGGCTTGCAAAGAAGTTGTTGAATGTTTTTTCAATGGTATTGAATTCTTGGTAAGTTCACAGATGACTTGTTTTAGGTTATCCTTTGATGTTTATGTGCAATATGGTTATCCCCACCTGGTGTTGAGGTGAGCAAGAGAACTACTGTCTGTTGCAGATGTACAGTGGCTGCAAGAATAAGAACTAAGAAGTGTTATTTATATGCTTTTAATAGGAACAAGAAAGTATCCATCACTTCAGCCTGCAATCTCTTCTAAGTGGCCAAAAGGATTTAATCCCTTGTCACGTGATTAATCTCCACTATGTCCACTAGTCAGACTGACCTTGAATGGCCAACACGCCATCCTATTTTTTGACCGTGATAAAGAGTTTATGAATCATAATGAGATTTTACTTAGCATGTAACAGATGTTACACAATGACACCCTGGTTTACTTATTTTTGATTTTTGTCCAAAATATATCCACAACATATATTGAGTCTCTGGTTTTAATAATTAAATAAACTTCAGTGAATACCTGGGCTTTTGAAGGTACTGCAGCTCAGGTTTGTCACATGTATCTTTCTGGGGAGGATGTGGTGGCCAGGACAATATTACTCCTCAAGAAAGAAATTAATTTATCTGCTAAAATTCTGAGTCCAGTCAATATGAGGTTCTTAGCCAAACCACCTGACCAAGGAGCTCAAGCCTGCTTAGGAACCCCAGGAAGGTGAGTTTTGTATATTTTCTATGAATACTACTTTATGAAAATTGATATGTAGTAGAGTGAGGAAACCCTATATCATAGATTCAGAGGAGAGCATGAGACTCTAGCATTGGCCCTGTTCTTAGCCACAGCAATAACTGGTGTTATACAGGATGTTTCAAAAAATTTTATATTATTTAAGATATACTGGGTATTTCAGAAAAATTTATATCATTTTGTAATCTAATTACTTGACCAATTCTCATTCAAATGATCTCAAATTTTAACAATATGTGCAGAAACAACTCAAAATTCTGTTTAATGTTTGAATGCCTTTTTTTTTCCCCAGTGAATCGCATTTCTATATCCAAAAAGAAAAAATATAAAACATAAAATTTTGAGTCATTTCTGCACATTCTGTTAAAAATTGAGATCATCTGAATGAGAATTGATCAAGTAATTAGATTACAAAATGATACAGATTTTTCTGAAACACCCTGTAGTGGGCAGTAGGATTTGTATGAAGTGGTTTCTGAACAAAGTCTCTTGCATGTCCACTTTATCTGCTGATGCCATTAATGCTCTCAGGTAGACAGTCTACCTGTCCTTCTTATCTCACTGATTAACTTATAATAAAGTTCAAATTTTGTCCTTTTATAAGTAGAAATAAAAACTGTTTTGAGTTTGACATTTTTGTTTTTGCTATTAACATTAAAGTTTGAAGTTCTGCGTCCAGTTCTGGTTGAGTGACTTCAAGAACATGTCAACATGTCTTGGGTTATTTTATGCCTATAGTTTAAAAAAGTAGATATATTGTATTTTTTACACACACACACACCTATATATATATATATATATATATATATATATATATATATATATATATATATATATATTTTTATTTTGTATATTTTAGATTTGTATGTAATTTCTTAAGTTTTTTGCACACAATTATATGATATCAAGTATTCCTATCAAATAAAAATAAGTTATACACAATTTTATGGTTTCAAGTAACTCTTTCTATTTAATAAAAATCACCTGTTTGAAAACTGTTACATGGTTTCATGTAACTAATAATCTTTAGTAAGTAAAAGTTGGTGACCGTAGTTGAGGGCGACCAGAAGACTCCCTTTTCAATAGCTACTACACCAAGGTGTAGGGGAGGGTGCTACTCTTTTCCCTGGATTGCTCCACTTTACCCTTGATATGTACCTTATATTGCTGAGTGTTAAGCAAGGAGGTGTCAAGTACCATTTTAAAAATCTTTGACGTGATCTGGGATTGAACTCAGGTCTCCTGGACCATTGGCAAACACTCTACCCACTAGGCCAATCAAGTCAATATTCTTTATACAAACAATATATAAAATCAAGTATTTCTATCAAATACTAATAATTTTTGAACAGATCTATTTGACCCTTAAATGGAACCCAAATACGTACTACCACTCCAGGTCAGAGTGGACCAGGGAGTAATGGCAATGAAGCAGTAATCCACACTCCCCGAGTTCCAGAGCTAGATCTTCACCATCAGAGGAAGTTTAGTGCCATACCTCTTTTTGGAGGGGTGGGGGTCTTATTCATCTGCAAGGGATACAGTCAGTGAATTCTAACCCCCATCGACAGTACAGGTTCAGTTATGGTTATAGTGAAAAAAGCAAATAGTAGAATTTTGTCTCTGGATTGGTTATGTTTAGTAACCTGAACTGGGTCTTGATAATTGCGAACCTGAGAGTATCAATTTTCTCCATTAAATGCAGGAACTTTAATACTACTACTAATGTAATTTACAAAGCGCTTTGCTTCGATGTGGCACAAGGCCGAATGAATGGGGCGCCCAATGAGACTCGAACTCACTCGTGTAGGTCTGCTAGTCTAGCTTGCTAACCGTTACACCACCAGAGGTGCCCCTTTAATACTACTACTAATGCCACATCCATATCAGTCATCTTTGCGAATTAGTGGAGAGATGTAGTTCAATGTCAGGAAAGCACTTTTCAAAGAAAACAATACTCGTATTCTCATTTGTTCTTTTAAAGCACCAATAAATTCCCCATTTTTCATCAAGGCCCAATATTAGCTTTAGTATATCCATGATATACTAACATCAAACATAATGAAAGGAAAGATAAAACAAAATTATTTGTACATACCAAGAATATTTAACATCTTATGTACATAGTATACCTACAAGTGGTATTAAAAGGAAAGAATACACAAATATAGCCCAACAGCTAGAACTATATACACATTGTTCTATGAGCAAGCATTATGTGGAAGAGATACAAAATAGAAAACGGCTTTTGTGATAAGGGTAGGTAAGAGATGGCCATGTAGCTTTACCATTCTGTGTCAAGAATCAGAGACAATGTCTCAACTGTTCAAAGATCAGAGATTAAAAGAGATTGAGAATGGGTTTTGGGAATTATCATGTGACCTCCTATAGGTCACAAAAATTATCCAAGGGAGATAATTATTTATTCTATCCCTACACTTAAATTGTTTACAAATGCTTATTATCATTAGTTTGTTGAAACTATATAATTATCTGCAAAAAAAATGACTTTATCATTAAATAACCCAATAAAGGTTTACATGCCATTAAACAAACCAAACCAAACCAAACCAACATAGCATATGACTACATAATTAGATTACATAACTTGTTTTACTCTATGCAAGACTCCTTGTCTAATCAGTGGTTTCAAAAATATTGAACATTTCATCAAAGAATTAATTGAATCAAAACAGGAAGTTTTATTTATTTTGATATGAGAAATATTGCATGGTTTCCTTGGCAACATAAATGAAAGTAAAAATATAAATCTAGTTTAAAATTAGTCCAAGATTTCTTTTCCCTTTTTTACCTTCAACTTCTTTAACAGTTATCTTGTCTTCTTTTTTTTAAAGTCCATCTTGTCTTTTTTTTTGTTTTTATTTAAGTATCTTTCTTATATTTTCCTTTTGTTGGTTAGGTTATTTTTACTTAGCGGCATATCAACTCTCATGGGTCATTTAATGCTGAAATCTGTTTTTTTTTTTTTTTGTAATCTTTTTATTATTCTAAAGTATTTTTTGAAGCATCTCTTTTGGTTTAAAATCAATTGTTTATAGAGGATTCGCTCAGAATTTTTTTTAATGGTGTTTATATTTTATTGTATAGCTTTATTTTTTTATGTATTGTATTATATTATTTGGATCAGTTTTAGGGAATAGATATTTTAAGTTATTTGTCTGATAAACTGAAATCACAGCAGCTTTCTAATATATTTTTCATTGTGTAGGGCTCTTGACATACAGTGCATATTGTTGTTGGTGGTGGGAGTTCCTCATCTTTTTAGAAGGAATGAGAGTGTAATATATGCATACCTTATCTGGATTCTAACCAGAACCACTTCTTCCTGTCTTAGCTTTCGACATCCTTTATACCATTCATCAATGGTTGGTTAGATATTATTTGTTGCTTTTACAACCATTCCATATTTCCAGCCACTTATTAGTGATAAATTCACTGATGGTTAATCTTAAATCAAGGAAGAATTTTGGTTCCTGATAAGATTTATTTGTTGTGATTTTTTGGTAGCTCTGTCTCTTTTTAATTCCCATGGATACTGATGTGGTTCCATATCCAACACTCTTTCTATTTATTGTCTTTCTTTTTCTACTTTTGCTGTAGTTTGTCTTTTTTTTTTTCACCTCTTAATAAACATCTAACCTTTTTTGTTTATTTTTGCATTTTAATAAACATCTAACCATTTTTTGTTTATTTTTGCATTTTAAACATCTAACCATTTTATTGTTTATTTCTGCCTAATAATAAATATCTAACCTTTTTTTGTTTATTTTTCCCTTTTAATAAACATCTAACCTTTTTTTTTATTTATTTTTCCCTTTTAATAAACATCTAACCTTTTTTTGTTTATTTTTGCTTATACTTAGCATAATGGCTACCATCTTAGAAATTGAATCAGTGAGGCTGTTTGCATTTCACCTCATACTAATACCCTTGGGGAAAGGCATGAATTCATCAAGACCAAACCCTTTTAAAACTAAATTCACAATTCAAATGAAAGTTGACTTGCTGACTGAATAATGATGCCATGAATTTATATGCATAAAAGAGTGTGTCAGTATAATACTAGAAACATTTGCATGAGTCTAATATCTACCCTGTTGGTGAAGCTGACTATCTACCTGAAGTAGGATAAAACCCTCTCTCAAGAGTTGTTCTGGGTATGACACTAAACTGTATCTAATGGTGAAGCTCCAGTTCTACCTCTTCATTGCCATTACTACCAGGTCCACTCTTACCCAAAGTGGTAGTATCTGTTAGAGTCACATCTACAGGTGTAATAGATCTATTTGAAAATCATTAGTATTAGGTGAGAATATGTGAGACCAGATAATTAGTCAGGTCTCTTTAATCTCATTGTTTAATGGCATATCAACGTTTGTGGTTTATTTAATACCAAAGTCATCTTTGTTGAAGAACAGTAGTGGTACCACTTAACCCATAGCTGGGGGAATAAGGGAGTTCATACCTTTCCCAAGGGTATTTATCCGAAAATGAATCTAATAGCATGACTGGAGTTCATGCTCATTTATTACAATGTTGCTGTCTAGCATGTAAGCCAATACACCACAAGGATATTCCTTCCTCCCCAGATGGTTGTGAGCAAACAAATGATTATTATCAAATAGAATTATTAATGCTATGAAGACTTGAAACCAATTATTAGTGACTTGAAACCATATTTCTTACAAATTATTGATTTTAGATTGGAATACAAGAAACCAGAGAATTTTGTGAAAATTTTTTATATTAGACAGGAATACTTAATACCAAATAACTAAATGTAAAAAAAACAACCTCAAAAAAAGTAAATATAAATGTACTATTTTTATCACTTAGAATATTCAAACAATCGTCTTCATTTTCATTGTTATACTCCCAATGTTTTGACCGATATGTCATTCGGCCTTCTTCAGGTGTTTCATGTCAAATATGGGAGCCTACATAGAACCGCAAACTGAACCCTTTATTTAATCCACAGGAGTAGATTGTTCTAATTCCATTAACCCTAACAGGGGACAAGTGTTAAGCTACAGTAAATATTTCTTGTTATTTCCCTGATTAGTCTGAATATTCTAAAAGATAAAAATTATAAAGCTTCGTCTCAGAAATTTAGACAAATAGATGTACTATGTATGTAAATCCCTAACCGAAGATGGGTTATCATGCTATTAGAGTCAATTAATCAATCAGTTATTGAGTCTAATATGAAGATATTACACAATTTAGCTAAAATGTGAAAGGTCATATAAAGTTAGGGAAGATACTTTTATGACTGAATAAAGTTACTATAAACATTGATATAAAAACATTCTGAAAACTTTTGCATGATGGAATATATCAGGGATGTAGAACCTGTAGCCTTAAGGTTGCATTGAGCCATCTAAACTCTCAAGTGAGGCCTTCCAAGACCCCGTCGAAACCACTTTAGAACCTGATATCCTTACACATTCTTGCAAAAAGCAATCAAGCCTAGTCATCTGGGGCTGTAGATTAAACCAACTGTGTCTCCATACACACAATGACTGTCCTGGATATGACACTAAACTTACTTGTAACTTTGAGGAATGGGGAGTATGACTTTATTGCCATTACCCCAAGGTCCATGCTGACCCAGAGTGGTAGTACTAGCTAGGGTCCCATCTACGGGTTGAATAGAACTATTTAATTATTTACTATACTGGAAACCATTTAACTGTGTGCAAGTAATAAATAGCAATGCTTGGAACCATTTAACTCTGCATAAAAAAATGACTGTTGAATTAAATTATTAATATTATATAGGAATACTTAAAACCATTTAAATATGTGCAAACAAATGAACTCTGACTCATTTAAAAAATGTTACCAACAAACTATTTATTTAAAAATCATGTATAAATGGATTTTAGCATTAGATAACCCACAATGGTTGATATTCCATAAAAAACACAACCAACCAACCAACCAACCAACCAACCAACCAACCAACCAAAAAGCAATCTCAAAAAGAGTTATTAAAAGCTTAATAGAATTTTTTATTTCTTTTAAGTTATATATATTGATTAAATTTGGACTTACTACAAATTAAATCTTTGGTTTTTGTTGTTTACATTCAAAAACTTTGATGGTTGGTTGATTAGTTGGTTGATTGTGTTTTATGGCATATCAACCCTTGTAGGTTATTTAATGTTGAATCCTCTTTATACATATGCTATTTGTAAACACACTGTAGATAGCATTTTAAATGAGCCAAAGCTCATTTGTTTGCACACGGTTAAATGGTTTGTAATTAATAGTTTTTAGATAATCTTATTTTTAAATGAGTCAGAGCTAATTTGTTTGCATACAAGTTTGTTAGTTTATTCAGTTCAATGGCATATCAACCTTTGTAGGTTATTTAATGCCAAATCCTATTCATACATATATATTAAACAGGATTTGTTAACACATTTTGTTGATAACATTTTTAAATAAACCTGAAATCATTTTTTTCCATATGGTAAAATAATTTCAAGTATTTCAATCTAATATGAATAATTCTATTTACTATTAATCATTTGTTTGCACACAGTTAAATGGTTTTAAGTATTGCTATGTAACACTCCCAATTTAACATTTGCCATTTGTTTGCACCCATTTAAAGAGATATTAGCCTAGTGGGTAGAGTGTTCACCAATGGTCCAGGAGACCTGGGTTCAATTCCAGGTCATGTCATACCAAAGACTTTAAAAATGGTACTTGATACCTCTTTGATTAACACTCAGCAATATAAGGTACATACCAAGAGTAAAGTGGAGCAATCCAGGGAAAGGAGTAGCGCCCTTCCCTACACCTTGGTGTAGTAGCTATTGAAAAGGGAGCCTTCTGGTCACCCTTAACTATGGTTGCCAGCTTTAAAGAGATATACATGATATTTGTTAGTTTGTCTGTAATTTCATTTTTAAATGAGAACTAATTTGTTTGTGCACTAGTATTGCAATTGTTTCTACACAGATAATTTCAATTATTGCTATCTAACAGTTATAATTTTATTCAATATTTATCATTTGTTTGCATACAGTGAAATAGTTACAAGTATTGCTATTCAACATTGACAATTCAATTGAACATCAGTCATTTGTTTACTCACTGTTTAGATGTCAAACAGTTCTATTTGACCCATAGATAGGACCTTATGTGGTGCTACCACTCCAAGTCAGAGTGAACCTTGGAGCAATGGCAATGAAGTGGAATTCCTTATTTCTTAAAGTTCTAACACTACTGGAGCCTCACCATCAGATTATTTACTGTCATATCCAGGACACTCGTTGGGGTTGTTTTAGCCCTCTGTAGATATGCAGTTTGTCTATTCTACAGCCCCAGTCAATAGGGCTACTTAAACTTTGAGTGCAGCCTTAGTATACAATAAATTTCAATGTAACCTTTTAACATGAATAGGTTCTCCACAAAAGGGATATACAATATAGCTGTAAAGGTAGTATGAGACCATAGAGAACTAAGGAAAATACCTTGACGTTTGAACAATGTTGTTATATATTTATATGAATAAAAGATTTTGTCAAAAAATGCTTTCATATCAAGCTGATAAGAAATACACACACTTTGACGAAAAAGTAAAGAAAAGCAGAAAAGATCTTTGATGAGAAAATAATATTATTACAACAAAACTGCTGAAAACTTTCACCAACCTAATTCTATAAAATATACAATTTATCTGAAAAGCTGTGTAAAGTCATAGAAAGCAAAAGAAAATACTTTGATGGTTGTATAATGAATCATAAATAAATCTGTTGCTAGTGGGATATCTTTTGATAGTAGTGTTAATGTGTTTTAAGGGAATGTTGAAAACATTACACACACCATAGGTATGAATATGGATAGGTAGGTAGGGCGGTATGAATATATATTAATAGTAATCAGTATTCAGAATAATGTGGTATATTTTTATGGGAAATTTTCTCAAAATCTTCTGGAAATTATAATGTAATATAATGCCCTCCTCATCACCATCACTACCCTCGGCAATCTGGATAGTGGATGTGTTGGACATTGGCAGAGGTGTAATTGCCAGGTGCTTGTGGCAGAGACTACTACTTTGGCTCTGACCTTGAGGGATAGTACCTGTTAGGGTCCCATCTATGGGTGAAATACTCAATACTGAATAAATATTGCAAATTATTTGTTTTAGATAGGAATACTTGATATCATATAAGTGTGTACTAAAAAATTAAGAAACAACACAAAAAATGTAAATATACATGTATAATATATGCAATTTGCTCACCTCTTGGCATAAAATAACCCCAGACAGGTTAATATGCCGTCAAACTCAATGAATCATTCTAGAGCTGGATCCTCCCACTTTTTTTCTTTTGAATGGTCTCATCCCTCTGTAGAGAATTCAGCCAGTAAATTCGAGGATTCAGCAACAGGGTGATCAATGGAGGTATAGCATCATCAGAATGCTAGACTTCTAGAAAAACATGTCAATTTGATTTTCCAAAGAAACTTTTTTTCTAATTCTGTTGAGTCTCATTCCAAACTTTATTCAATATTGAGTTTATAAAAAGTGTTTAAGTTTGCATTTACCCAATCCTTCCACAATGAGCAAAATGTGACACAAGGTCAAATTTTAAGTGGGTTTTAACTGGTTTGAATTCAGTGTTTTTCTTCTTCTAGACTGGTTGCCATATCAAAGTTAAAGGGCCAAGTCTGCTCTACTGTTTACCCATTACTAGAGGGAGAATTGTTGGGTGCATACCATTCTCAAGGGTATTAGCGCTATAGTCTGGGTGACCAGAGTTCAATCCCGGGTTGAGTCATAACAAAGATTCAAAAAATGGTACTTGATGCCTCCTTACTTAACACACAGCATTATAAAGTATGTATCAAGGGTAAGTGGAGAAATCCAGGAAAAGGACTTACATCCTCTCCTATACCGCGGTGTAGTAACTATTGAAAAAGAGCCTTTGGGATGCCTTCGACTATGGTCAACCAACTTACTACGTTATGTAAACAGCCTTGTTCAGAATTGAATCATTATTTAAACAATGGAGATATTTTCAGTCCCCCTTCCCTGCCCCCTAAAACAATACTCAACAAACCTCCCTCAGTTACTTGTTGAAAAACATTCTTTAAGGCTTGTAATTTCTCATGTGTCTAACAAAATCTTTTGAGGAAAATTGATCATGTTTTTCCCTGATTAATGCTTCAAATTATAAAAATGAATACAATCAACTAGAAAGCCATCAATAATGAACATCAAGACCCCCCCCCCAAAAAAAAAAAAACTTAGGAGAAAACATTTACCTCAAATAATCAGAGCATTATTATTGAAACCTGTAAGCGATTCATATTAACACATCCCAAAAAATTTCAAAGAGACAAATAATAATTTAATTAACATTAACTTATATTAATTTCTGATCTCTGACAATACCTTTCTTCCAGATTTTCAATGCATTTCTATAGTGAAAACGTTTGAAGCATATTTATATAGTAAAATCATTAATGAGACTGTAACATAAGGGTATTAGGTTTATAATAGCATTAGCTGTCTAGAAAATCACTCACTGTGAGTTTGAGGAAGTATAAGAATAAACATGACAAAAGACAAGTCAAAGAAAGTTGTCATATATATGAAAAGATATACTTGGATAAAGAGTCTTGGACAAATTTCATTATGATTCATAAACTTCTCACTGGAGAAATAGAATAGCCGGTAGACCATTCAAGGTCATTGTCTGACTAGTGGACATAGCAGTGATCAAGGAATTAAGTTTTTTTAATCATACTGAAGCAAACGCAAACTGAAGCTATGGATGCTTTCTTGATCCCATCAAAAGCATTTAAATAACACCAAACATTTTGCAATAGGCAGTGCGAATTCTTGCTGCTGCCATGTGCCTTCAACAGACAGTAATTCTTTTGCTCACCTCACAACAGAGTGTGCTCCAAGATAGCCTCTGACCTGAGCTTACTCGCAAGGATTAAAATGTAATATCTATTCTTTTCCACTCAGCTGTGTTCTTGTTTTGGGACAGGATGTGGTTAAATTTTAGCCTTGTGCTGCAGCAGCACCTCTACCATTGTAAAAAAAAAGGAGGGAGGATTAAAAGAGTTTGATGCCTACATGGCAGTGTTCATGGGACTGTGGGCATGCCTGTCAGACCCCAAGTTAAACAGATCAGGAGCTGCTTATCAAACCAGGGAGGAAACAGTTTTAAAAAATCATAATAATACTCTTTGATTGGTTGCCCTTTTACATCAAGGCAGTATAATCAGTTCTTGTGATATTGAAAATGGCTGTATATTTTTCAAAACTTGTGCATATGTGGGTGTGGATTTAAGTCTGTGTGTGTGGGGGGGTCTAAAAAGATGGCTGATTTATACTATTGTTGGCCTTATTTCGATGAATTATACCAATTACTGCGAGTTTTTCTGCTGTCTGCATAGGAAGTGAAAATTTGCAAAATGACTGGAGCAATCTTTGGGGCTACAAAAGCATCTGCAGATTGTAATTTTTGCCAGTAAAAATCAATACATTTGTAATGGAAGACACATTTTAACAGAAAAGAAGGAATTGGCCATGAATCGTTTCTGTTCACAGTAGGATTCAGCAATCTGCAGCTGCTTTTATGAGGGCAGAGAAAGAAATATCTATCCAAGGTCAATGAAGTTTCTCTTTGTTTCACAGTTAAAGAGTACTGAATAAGGAGTACTCACAATTTTTGTAAATGCTCATATGAATATGTAAGTAAAGTTGGTGACCTTAGTCAAGGGTGACCTGAAGGCCCCTTTTCAATAGCTACTACACAGAGCTGTAGAGGAGGGCACTACTCTATTCCCTGGATTATTCCACTTTACCCTTGATCCTTACCTTATAATGCTGAGTGCTATGCAAGGTGGCATCAAGTATCATTTTTTAAGTCTTTGGTATGACTCGACCTGGGATTGAACCCCTGTCTCATGGACCATTGGCAAACACTCTACTCATTAGGCCAATGGCTCGGTTAATGAATATGTACAAATATACAAATGAAGAGCAGGTTGTCTCCAATGGCATAATGGCTAAGGTGCTGGACTGTGGCTTTGAAGTGAGCAAGTTCAAACTCCAATCATGCTATTACATTCACTTTTACCTTTGAGAAAAGTATGAACCCCCTTATCTCCTCAGCTATGGGTTAAACAGTCTCATTGCTGTTTTTCTATATGGATGGCTTTGGCATTAAATTACCCATGAAGGTTGATGTCTCATTAAACAAAGAAAACAAACAACTAATAAAAAATACAAATTAGATAGTGCCCTTTCAGTGGGGCTTAGAATATACTGACTGTATCCCCTGCTGAGGGGTAAGATAATGCAACATATGGAAATCAACCACAATAAGATTATTTAACTGATGGAAACATTTAATCCAGTGAGGAATCTCACATATAGGTTGTTTGGTTGGTTTTTATGGCTTGTTGACACTTTGGTTATTTTATACCAAAGTCAATTTAACCAATATGGTCTCCAATTATATATGATGCAAAAATATATCTTCTCAATCATTTTAGATGTCCTATATTTGGCACAAAATGGCATCTGGTGGTGATGCTCCAGTCCTGAATATTTGGGTAGTGTGGAGTACCCCTTCATTCTCATTACTCCCAGGTTCACTCTGGCTCAGAGTGGTAGTATCTTTTAGGTTCCCATCTTTGGGTCAAATTGACCTTTTTAAAAATTATTTATATTTGATTGAACGATGTAAAAAAAACTCTTAAAGAACAATTACACAAAAAATATAAATAACAACTAATATGAAATAATGAACATGATTCCTTAATCACAAGGCATAAAATAACCCTAGATGAGTTGACATGCCATTAAAATCAATCAATCAATCAATCAATCAATCAAGAAATTGGATAATCATCATCTATAAGATTATCTCCCTGTCAATAGGGCTTATAATACTCTGACTCCATCCCCTAAAGAAGTATAAGACTTCTTTCCCATAAAAGGAGTGTCCTGTTTTTGACACTAAACTGCACCTTCTGGTGGTGCTCTGATTCTGGAGATCTTGGGAGTGTGGAGTACTCTTTCATTGCCATTACTTCTGGGTTCACTGACCAAAGTGGTAGAATCTATTTGGGTCTCATTTATGGGTCAAATAGATCTGTTTGAAAATTATTAGTTTTACTTGAAACCACATAACATTGAACAAATTATTAGTATTTGATAGGAATACTTGAAACTAGAAACCAGATAACTGTGTGTAAACTAAAGATTATTATCATTAAATATGAGCAGTTACTTCAAAACACATATGTGTAAATTATTTGTATTAAGAATGATTTGCCAAAACCATATAATTGATTGCAAAAATAGAAAAAAAAGAACTAACTGTAGCATTGAATAACCCAACTAAAGTTGACATGCTGTAAAACAAACCAAACACTATAATCATAATAGATAAGATATGAATATAAGTGTTTGATTATTACTCCCTGTCACCACGTCAGATGAATAATGAACCATTCCATTTTGATTGAGAAAAAAAGGGAAGAATACAAATATGCTACACATTAAAAGAAAAAAAAAGAAAAAGAAAGAAAGAAAGAAAGAAAGAAAAAAAGAAAGGGAAGAGAGATGAACTTATAATGGTATATCAGATGCTTTGCATCTGCTTCTATAAAAAGTTAAAAGAATAGGAGGGAAGAAAGAAGTGAAGATAGATAGATAGATAGATAGATAGATAGATAGATAGATAGAGAGAGAGAGAGAGAGAGAGAGAGAGAGAGAGAGATGGAAAAGACTGATAGAGAGAAATAGAAGAGACAGAGAGAAATGGAATAGAGAGAAATGAAAAAGATAGAAAGAAAGAAATGAAAAAGATAGAAAGAAAGAAATGAGAGAGAGAGAGAGAGAGAGAGAGAGAGAGAGAGAGAGAGAGAGAGAGAGAGAGAGAGAGAGAGAGAGAGAGAGAAATGAATAATACTTACTTTAAAAACTTCTTTTTGAAGATAAACAAAAAACTGTGATATTTCATTATAATAAAATCTACTGAAAGTCAACAAATTGTTTAGTTTTAATAAAATCTTCTGTATTTATACATTAATAGATGAAGCTGAACATTAAATCTGAACTAGACTATTTACTCTTATTCATTTATTTGAAATGAATCAAGTAATGAGTAATAATAAATGTATAATGATAATCTACAAAATAATTTACTCAAAAATTACAATACAAGCATATATAATCTAAATGGTTCATTTTCAAAAAGTTTAATAAAGTTTTGTTTACTCTTTCTTTGTAAATTTATGTATCAAAATAAGACAAAAAAAAACTTATAAAAAGTGGATTTGGTTTGGTTTGGTTTGGTTTGGTTTGGTTGAGTTTTATGGCATATCAACCCATATAGGTTATTTAATCCTGTTTATATATATATATATATATATATGTATATATATATATATATAATAAATATATATTAGATTTATATATTTAATGCCATGGAATTTAGTCTGTAACCCCTAAATTCCATGGCATTAAATGTACAAATCTAATATATATTTATTTATCATTATTATTATATAATAGCTCTCTCCAAGATATTGAGTACACTCTATATCATATTGCACTTGCTTCGCCACAAACCACAAAGTGATTTAGTGAAAACCAACACTGTTATTATATATATATATATATATATATATATATATATATATATATATATATATATATATATATATGCCAAATCTTTTTTATATATATATATTAAATATATGATTTCTAAACATGTTTTGTAGATAACATTTTTAAACAAGTCTGAGCTCATTTTTTTTTTCATAGTTACATGGTTTCACTTATTTCTATCAAATACAAATAATTCTATTTACTATTAATGATTTGTTTGCACACAGTTTAATGTTTTCAAGTATTGCTATTTATAATTCACAATTCAATTAAACATCAGTCATTTGTTTACACACACTTAAATGATCAAACAGTTCTATTTCAAACAATTTAGTTTAGCATAAGTACACTATTTAAATATCAAACAGTTCTATTTGACCCTATCAGGTGCTACCACTCCATGCCAGAGGGGACCTGGAAGTGATGGTAATGAAGGGGTTCTCCACATTCCCCAAAGTTCCAGCTTTACTGTAGCCTCACCATCAGATTATTTAGCATCATATCCAGGACACAAAGATGCAGTCGGTGTATTCTACAGCCCTAGGCAACTGGGCTACAGACAGTGAAGTGGTTTCAAGTATTGCTCACACTAATAGTTCCATTTGCACATAATTAAATGGTTCCAAGTATTCTTATTTAACATGAATAACTCTATTTAGTATTAATCATTTGTTTACACACAGTTAAATGGCTTCAAATATAGCAAACACCAATAGTTTTATTTGCACACAGTTAAATGGTTTCAAACAATGCTATGTAGCATGAAGAGTTTAATTTAACATGAGTTATTTGCTTTTACACAGTTTAATGTTTAAACAGTTCTATTTGATCCACAGATGATACTCTAACAGGTACTACCACTATGGCTCAGAGTGAACCTCAGAGTAATGGCAATAAAGGAGTACTCTACATTCTCCTGAGCTCCAGAACTGGAGCATCACCATCAGATTGTTTAGTGTCATATCCAAGATACTTGATGGTGAGGAAACCTTACCTCTCTGCAGACATGCAGTTAGTGTATTCTACAGCCCCAGCTAACTGGGTTGATAAAAGTGATATTTTTATTGGTATAAATAAGTTGGTCAACTGTAGTCAAGAGTGACCTGAAGGCTCCCTTTTCAATAGCTACTACACCAGTGTGTAGGGGAAGGCACTTCTCCTTTCTCTGGATTGCTCCACTTACCTTTCATCCGTACCATATAATGCTATAGTGTTAAGCAAGGAGGCATCAAGTACTATTTTTTGAGTCTTTGGTATGACTCAACCCAGGATTGAACTCTGGTCCCAGATCATTGATAAACACTTTACTCACTATGCCAATGGGATGGCATCCTTTTGATTTTAGTTACTTTATTATTGTAAACTTATCAGATCATTATTTTTCTAACATTAAAGAACAATAAATATCAAAAGCAAACTAAGGAATAAGCTCTCAGTGAAACTCAAAACCATATCCCCTTTTTGTCTCAGGATAGCCTGATTATTTATACCAGCTACAAGGCTTAGAATATACTATGTGCATCCCTTGCAGGAGGGTAAGCCATATTAAATGTAGTGCTCTGAGTACAACAGTAAATCATATCTGGGGGTTAGCCTGCAATTTCAGTGCTCTAGGGAGTGCGGAACCACTCCTTTGTTATCATTGCATCTAGATAAACTCTGACCTTGAGATAGGGGTAATGGTAGTACTTGTTAGAATCCCATCTATGAGTCCAATAGATTTGTTTAAAAATCATTAGTATTAGATTGGAATACTTGAAACCATTAAGAATAGTTACTTGAAGTTATGATTGTTTACAAAGGATTCTTCTTCTTCTTCTTCTTCTAATTATCATTATTGATAACTTGAAATCATGCCATTGCATGAAATACTTGAAATCATATTATTGAGTACAAATTATTCGTAGAATATAAGAATACTTTAAAGTATATAACTGTATGTAAGAAAATAATTATTATTAAATAGGAATAGATACTTGAAACCATATTATTTTGTATGAATTATTTGAAGCTATAAGTGTTCACGAATGATTATGATCAGTTTCTTGAAATCATATATATCATATACAAAAATCATATAATATATCATATACAAAAAGTGACTTTGTCATTAAATGACCCAACCAACCAAACCAAAATTTGGCTCTTATTAAAGAATGATACTGTGTTTTAACTCAAATCTAATTGATTAGAAGCAAATTGTTTGTCCATATATATATATATATATATATATATATATATATATATATATATATGTCTGTGTCTGTGTGATAGATAAATAGATATGAACAGTCCAAGACAGATAGATCAATACATATAAGTAAAATAATGTTGATTTATAATTAAGGTGATAACATTTTTTTCTTTATACAATCAGTCTCATTATTTTGTAGATAGAAGCAAGTACCTCGTGTGCTGTAATGGTTAGCAAGCAAGGTTAGCAGACCATTGTTAGTGAATTTGATTCTGATTGGATGCTCCATACTCCTGGCCTTGTGCCAAATGAAGCTAAGCTTAGTAAATGTCTGCACATATACAAACATAATGAGAACATTAGTGATAGATAGAAAGATATGAACAGACCAATATTGATATATATGAGAGAGAGAGAGAGAGAGAGAGAGAGAGAGAGAGAGAGAGAGAGAGAGAGAGAGAGATGAACAGACCAAAATAGATAGATATGAACATATCAAGGTAGATAAAGAGATTGATAGACATGAACAGACTGAGAGATATAGGGAGAGAAAGATGAACAGACTAAGATAGATAGATACATACATAGATATGAGCAGACCAAAATAGATAAATACATAGATATGAACAGAGTGAGAGAAAAACAGAGACAGTAAGAGAGAGAGAGATGAACAGAACAAAATAGATAGCTGGCTAGATAGATACATACATACATATAAACAAACATAAAGTTAATTTGTAATTTAATGATAACTTATAAAAAAAACTTAAGAAATTACACAGCCTAATTACAATGTAGACAGACCCTGGCATCACTCATTGGGCAATGGTTAACAAGCTATGTTAGCAGGCTATAGTAATTCAGTTTGAGTCTCACTGGATGCCCCATACTTGTGCTAAATAAAACTAAGCTTATTAAATATATACAGACCTTGTATTATATTGATCTTAACAGACACTGGACTCTTATGAATGGAACTGCAAACCAAAACATCAAGATTGCGGAAGGATAAAAAGAAATATCCAAGCATCAGGACATTTCTTCAGAAACCTGTCACAACAAAACGCCTACATAGACCAGCGAATCAAATATATATTGATTGAATGGAAACAGACACCAGTCACTATGTGAGAGCTTAATGCTTAGAGCATTGAGCTGGGGCAACCTGATCTAAAGTTTAACCAGTAGTGTTATATGTGACTATAAATTGAACCAAGAAAAGAATTGGCTTTTTTTTTCTTTTCACTTGGAGTCAGTATTCTATTTGTGTGCAAATATCTGTATAGAGATCTAAGGATTTATCTTTGATTCTTCATTGTTATTTTACTCTTTGCAAGTTTTTCTCATCAGTTTTAACTGGTGGTTTTTCTCCAAAGTGACAGCAAGTCTACTCAGGTCTCCAGGTAATTATATAATTATTATTATAAAATTATACTGTTATATATTAAGTTTTTAATTTTGTTTTACTCTCTAGTAACAAACTGTTACAAGGTCTTCACTATACAAAGTTTGATTCTACATTGGATTTATATATGTAATATTCATTTTTAGGTATCAAGGTTTAACATATATTTTATTTTGGAATATTTTGAAGTAGTTTATGATTTAGATATTTAGATTAATTGATATTTTCTATAAATATAGGCTGTATCAAGAAGTACTATTTGTATGTTGTTCAGTGAAATTTCACAGAGCATTTCTTTCAAATATCTATTCATATTTCATTAATGGGACAAAGGGCAAGAGCACTTGAAGAGATAACAATTGTTTTAATGTTTTACATATAATTATTATTATTATTATTATTATTATTTTAAAGTCTGTTTCATGGATGGGTTTAAAGATTATCTATCACTCTACTGCATTATTATTTTACTCCTTGAGAGTTTTTCAGACCAGTTTTAATTGGTGGTTTTTCACTGAAGTCTGAGCGACAGTATGTCTCCTAAGACCTACTGGACTCTTCCAAGTATTCTTGCTGATCTTAACAGTTCTGTAGTCAAGATAGTCACAATTCTAAGTCTGATTTCCAGATCCCCAAGGTTCTTTTCCTGGCCTTTAGGGACCATTCCAAGAGCACCTACGACAATTGTTATCACTGTCAAGTCTATTTCATGTACATATTCAAAGATTATCTATGACTCTCCTATATTATCATTATTATTATTATAAGAGTTTTTCACATCAGTGTTTACTGGTGGTCTTTCACTGGAGTTTAAGTGACAGCAAGTCTCTTCATGTCTCCAGGACTCTTCTCAGTATTCTAGTGGATCTCTGTAATACTGTAGTCTGGATGGTTTCAATTATTCCTTTGATTTCCATTTCCTCTAGTCTTTTTTCCAAGCCTTTGGGGACCATTCCAAACATACCAACTACAACTGGTATCACAGTCACTCTCATCTTCCATAACTTTTTTAGTCCTCTGTCAGGATCCAAGTATTTACCTATCTTTTTGCTTTATTCTATTTTCACTCTGTGGTCTTCTGGAATAGCAAAATCTATTAAATGTTAAATTGTTTTTTTTTTTGTTAATTCCGGCCAGGATTAGTTGATTGGTCTGTGTCTCAAGATCCCAGAGAATTTTATGCATCTTATTCTCTAAGACATATACTGGTTTGTGTATATACCATTTGGTAGTATGGTCCAATTTTTTCTCTTGCACAGCTCCCAGTGGATCACCTTTAAAGCCTTGTTTATATGCACATTTAAAGACTATCTATGACTGTCCTATATATTATTATCATTATTATTATTATAACCATTATCATTTCACTCTTTTAAAAAAATTTCACAGTAGTACTTGCTGTAGGTTTGACAAACATTGAAGTCATTGAAGGTTCCATTGCTCATGGTTGACTATTTTTTGATGATATGAATGGTTATTATTGTTGAAAATGGACTCGGCAAACTAACTTCAAATACTGGACAAAATTGTTTGCATCTCTCTTTATGCTAATTCCCTTGGGAAAGGCATGAATTCATTTCTTCAATTGCCCAGATGGCTGTGGGCTGTAGAATACACTGATTGCTTCTCTGCAAGTAAGATCCTCCTCCTTCACAACAAGTATCCAGGATATGGTATGGTGAAGTTCCATGAATGCAGAGTAACCCTTCATTGCCATTGCTCCCAGGTTCACTCTGACCCAGAGTGGTAGTATCTGATAGGATCCTATCTATAAGTCAACTTGAAATGTTTGATGTTTAAAGTGTACTTATGCTAAATTGAATCATTTGAAATAGAACTATTTTGACATTTAACTCTGTGTAAACAAAAACTGTACTTATGCTAAACTGAATTGTTTAAAATAGAATTGTTTTTATGTTTAAAAATGGATTTGGCATTAGATAACATACAATGGTTGATATGCCATAAAACCAAACCAAACCAAACCAAAACGATCATTTCTTCACTCTACAAGTATCAGTAAATAGTAGAGTAGTCTGGAATCTCTAACCTTTGGTAGGAGCAACCAGTCTAGGAGAATAAAAACTGAATTTAAGATCCCTTCTAGTGTAGCAGAGTAATTTGATGTAGTGGATTGGCAAAACCAGGAGCTGGAGTCCCAAAGGGAGTCCAACATTGTGTTCAACCTTATTCTGGCAACTCCTACATCAACATGTACCAAATTGTTGACCTTCCTTTGGATAATATCAGAGTTGTGAAGATGTAAAAGCTGCAACATGAGCAACTACTAGTCTCAAAATTACCTTGCCAAAAGCCTATGCTAAAATCCAGGCATACTGGACTCTATATTAGACTCTGCCATGCCCTTGGATAAAATTCAGTTGCATTGAAAAGAGAGACTTACAGGATGGGCAAATGTTGGTCTATCAGATCCCGCCCAACCCTTTGATAAAATGGAAAGGGGAGACTTGCTGCATGGGCAACTATTGGTCTTCTATATTTTAATGTTGAAGTCTTCGCCTAGATCCAGATGTAGATCCATAGTCTTGTGAGACTTGCTGCATGGATAAATGTTTGTTGATCAGATTCTCTCCTATGTTTAGATAAAATTTGGTATTGGGAAAAATAGAGACTTGCTGCATAGGTAACTATTAGTCTTTTATACTATAATGTCAAAACCTTCATTCAAATCTAAATGTAGATCCATAATCTTATGAGAATGATGGATTCCAGGGATGAAATGCCTGGATACTTTCAAGACTACCTTGTATACAAGGGTCAGCTAAAAAGTTCACAGGCTGACCAAGATACTTTCATGGAATGTGACCAAATAAAATTTATTTTTCAACATAGTTTCTCTTGTGTATACAATTTTTCTATTAGTTTTGCAATGCTTGGATCCCATTGGTCAAAAAAGTCAACAACTGTAGATATGACACCATCATACAAACTTTTCATTCAATTAATTTTTCAGCCAACCCCCTCTATAATCTTGAATGAGGACTAAAGTTTTTCTATTGATTTAAAGAATGCTAGTCGATAGCTGACAACTTTATCTTGGTGAGTTTTGAATAAACTGGATGATAAAAAACAACCTCAGTCGTTTAATCAAAAACTGATGACAATTTTATAAAAGAATTGTCAAGTAACATGCAAAATCCTAATAAATGGAAAGGAATTGTTAGACAGGTTTGATCTTGTAAAAAATGATAATGAATCAGATGCTACCCAAGTTATTGTCAGGGAGACATGTATGTTGATCTGCAAAAGAAAATAATTACAACTTTGAAGCAATAAATGAATTGATTTTTCTATTAATTAGTATCCTGGGTAAGACACTAAATTGCATCTGATGGTGAGGCTCCAGTTTTGGAGATTTGAGGAGTGTGGAATATAATATCATTGTTATTGCTCCTAGTTCCACTCTGACCTGGTGTAGTAGGGTCCATCTATGGGTCAAACAGAAATATATATATTTAATCATTTTCTATACTTGAAACCATTTATCTGTGTGCAAACAAATGACTGATGTTAAATCGAATTGTTAGTATTATATAACAATACTTGAAACCATTTAATTGTGTGTAAACAAATGAGCTCAAGCTCATTTAAAAACAGTACTACCTATAGACTATTTCATCTATAAATCATATATATCTAATATACATATGTATAAGCAGGATGTGGCATTAAATAACCTACAAGATTTGATATGCCATACAACCCAACCAACTAACCAGCCAACCTAACCTCTAGGCATAAAATAACCCAAGGCAAGTGGACATACCATTAATATTAATCAATCAATCAATCTATAATTTAATTTAATCATTCTCTCTCTCTCTCTCTCACACACACACATGCACATGCACATATGAAAATACTTCCAAACACATAGACACACAAATATTTACAAACATACATGTATGTGTAAGAAATAATTTGGATAAGGATATCTGGCAAGGTTAAAAACCAGACTGAAAAGTTAAAACAATTGTCAGAATCATGTGACATTATGACATCTTCTGTACCTGGATGCACATATTGAGGTGCAATGATGCATATGTGCTGGTGTGAACATGTCTATATGAGTATGTATGGAGGTGCCCGTGGTGTAATGGCTATTGTCGTAGGAATTGGACACGGCGACACGAGTTCAAATCCTGGACGAGATTGATTGCATTTCACATAGCACTAATACCCTTGGGAAAGGTATGAATCCAATTATTCTCCCTCCAGCTATGGATAAATAGTAGGACAGATTAGGTTCTCCAGCCTTGGTGAGGCAACTAGTCTAGGAGAAGGAAAACTCTGAATTCAAACCTGTTAAACTCCACTTAAAAATTGACCTTGTGTCATATCCTGCCCGAGCGGAGGGGTTGGGTAAATATGATATGAGTATGTATGCATATAGCCATAGTGTATATGTATGTGTTGTTTAATAATGCAAATACAGGCCGACTCTGTTGTTTTGGATACAAACGGTTTTATTAATTTCTGGCTTCAGTCCTTGACGACACAAGGCGAGAGACACAATTCCTAGGGGCCTATGCTAACCATACTATGCTGACTCCCCCCGCCCACGTGCATGGTACATTTTGTGGTGTTTAAGATCTCTGCTGGTAGAGACCCGAACTGATTTGATCTGATCAGATCTGAAAAACTCAACTGTATGCTTCAACAGTTGAACTCAACTCTGTCTTTTCAAAATCTTAAAGTTCTCAGGACATCTCTTCCAGGCATGATGTCATCCACCCACTCAATTCACTCCAACGGCTGTCCAGCCCATTTCCTGTCTGGGGGTTTATTATGACAGAAGATGATTGTCATATCCTTTCCGTGCAGGCGTAAGACTGTACCATCTGACTATGCACCTGAACTAAGAAACACCAAGTAGTTCAAAGCCTTACCAACTAAATAATAAAATATAATTTTAAAAAAATGATTAATATAAAAAAATCATTACCTTAATTATATAACATATGTATGTATTTATCCAATCCCTCTACACAAGCAGAATGTGACACAAGGTGAAAGTTTTTTGAAGAGTAGTTTAATAGGTTTGAATTCTGACTTTTCCATCTCCTAGTCTGGTTACTATACCAAGCTTACAAAGCTTAGTCTGCTCTACTTTCTACCCATAGCTGGAGGGAGAATAGTTGGTTGCATACCTTTCCCATGGGTACTAGTGCTATGGGAAATGCAAACAGTCAAGTCCAAGATTTTAACTTAGGTTACCATGTTCATTTCCAATGATGATAACTATCATACCACAAGCACCTCACACATACACACATATGCAAATACATATAAATACACACAGGCATAAATATATACAAACATACATATACATCTAAGAAATAATTTGGAGAAGTATATCTGGCAATGTCTTTAAAAAAAACTGACTGAAATATCAAAACTAAGTCGTAGAAATTATGTAGCACTCTAAGGTGTTTCTGAGTGTACATATTTAGGCACAATAATGTACATACATATAGATGCAAGCATGTCTATATGAGTATATATACATATAGGTAAAATGTATATAGGTGTACAAGGTTCATTCAAAAATTTCTATGCCTCACTCAGAAAGAAGAGTCATACCTGAACATTTTTGTTGTGGTAATACACTACCACTCCTTATAAAACGAGAAAAACTAATTTAGATTTTTCTAGTTTTATAAGTAGTGTCACCACAAGAAAATATTCAGCTTTGGCTCTTCTTTCTGGGTGACACTTAGAACTTTTTGAATAACCCTCATATATGCGTGTGAGTGCAAGTGAGTCTATATGGGAGCATAAATAGTATATATGTATGTATATACATATGGATATGAGTGTATAGTAGTATTAAAAGGATAGCTAAATGAGTTAGGGAGGTCAGCAGATTTTAATAAACAATTAAAAAGAAAGAGAACATTTCTCAATAGAGATGTAAGGGTTACTTTTTTAATGCTCATAATAAATTTAAGTGTTAGTATAGTCAGAGGTCAGTACACAAGGATATTACTATTTTTAGGTATTTTAGTTTTAGAAAATCAAAACTGGGGAACAGTTTTCTTTTCTGGAAGCCTGAACTCTATTTATTCAAGAAAGCAATCAGGTGTGAAAGAGAAGAGTTGCAGCAAAGACTAGAGGGAATTCAAGCCTAGTGTAGTAAACTCCAGTGGGTCGCTCAAAAGAAAGAAGATAACAGCTTAGTGTTAAGACACAGAGTAGAATAAAAAAACTGCTCACTGTACAAGTTGATATTATGAAGAGTCACATGCATAACCTGACAAGGATAAGGTTTGGTTTGGTTTCATCGTTTTGGAGGTTATTCCATGCCAAAGTAAAAGAATAGTAGTGGTACTATTTAACCCATAAAGTAAAGTAAAGTTGGCAACCTTAGTTGAGGGTGACCCAAAGGCTCCCTTTTCATTAGCTACTACACCGAGATGTAGAGGAGGGCACTTCTCCATTCCCTGGATTGCTCCACTTTACCTTATAATTCTGAGTGTTAAACAAGGAGGCATCAAATACCATTTTTTGAGTCTTTGGTATGACTCAACCTGTGATTGAGCCCTGGTCTTCTGGGCCATTGGCAAACACTCTACCTACTAGGCCAATGCTGGAGGTAATAAAGGGGTTCATACCCTTTCCAAAAGTATTAATCTGAATGCAAACAATGTGATTGGAGTTCAAACTCGCTTATTATGTTATCACAGCCATATTAGCTACTATACTACAAGGACTATACCTAACCAGAATTAAACAGAAAAATTAAATAAAATGACATAGGCATGTATTCTGGAATTCATTTTTTTTATAGAGCTGATCTGTGGCTTATATGGTTTGGGCCAAAACCAAGAGCCAACTAATCTTTACTTAAAAGATAATATAGGTTGAGCCATTTAGCAGACATGGCTGTACAGGCTGCAGACATTATTGCCACAACTAACAATTTATTCATATAATATGTTTTGCAGATTTGGGTTTATGAGATGTTATAAAATTGTTTTTCAAATGGTAACAGAACTTGTTGACTGCTGTTCTTCTACAAGGATGGATTTGGCATTAAATAACTCATGAAGGTTGATATGCCATTAAACAAAGAAACCAAACCTTCATTTTTCCCTTTTTTCTGCCTTCCTTCCATATCTCTGAAGTATATGATAAGCATTTGATAAATAACATTGTTTCTTCTCTATTCCTTTTCTTTCTTTCTTTCTTTCTTATTTGCTTTTTTTTTCTGACATGTAGTGTTCTTTTTCTTTTCTTTCTTTCCTCCAAATCAAAATGGAATGGTTCATTATTTATCTGAGGTGATGATTGGTTATTATACTCAAAAGTGAATTCATATGTTATTCTATTCCTATTATAGATGATAAAAGATGAAAAAATAAAAGTTTTTTTTTTAAATTGATATCTCATTTTATACACATAGAAGAGTGGGCTAAAAAATTCATATGATGACATCATATCTGCTGTTGATGACTTTTTGACCACTGAGATGCAAGTAGTACAACACCGATATAACAAGCGTGTAGACCACAAGAGGAACTATACTGAAAAATAAACTTAATTTGGTCACATTCCATGATTGTATCTTGGTCAAACTATGAACTTTTCAGCTGACCCTTGTAAATTCCAGATTATCATTTTGCTACTTCTGATGAACTTGTCTGACTAGATGTGTTTGTATTTAACAGTTCAAAGAAAGTATTTGCGATGAATGCATGTATATTAATTCATACTTTGGTCTTATATAAAAGCAATCCAACAGGTTTTTGATTCCCACAAAATGACCACAACAATTCAATTCCACAAACTATTTATGACTTTTCTCTTCAAGCCAAAGCAAACATGTCTGAGAAAACACATTACTTCCTGATAAAAGTACCACACTGAATTGTGGGAAAAATAATCTCTTGTAGCCTTGATCACAGTATAAAAAAGTATTACTTTAGAGATGAGAGCAAGCATCTTTACTTCATTAGTGACTTAAACAAGTTTGTATTGGGCTTAATGTCAAGGCCTGGAACTTTTTCTTCTCTCTTAATATCAAAACATCCTCCCATGTGTGTGTGTGTGTGTGTGTTGTTTTCTTTTGTAAATGCTTTTGTGTGCCCTCACACATGTGAATACAGCATGATGTAAGACAACCAACCAATAAGAAGAGACAATTATAGAAAAAAAGGAGAAGAAAAAGAGAGAGAAAAGATAGGATTACCTTATAAGAAAGAAAGACTTTTGTTTGGCTTTCTTGAAATTTCTACATAAACAATTAAATAACTTGTACTTCACCCTACATAAAAATGTGAAAAAGACAGTCAAAAAGCTGAGGACAAATGAAGTAACAGCAAAAATCTAAGAATTATTTATGCATCTAATAAGTAATTTTTTTTTAAACTAGTTCTTTTTATTCACTGGTTATGAGGGATATATATATATATATATATATATATATATATATATATATATATATATATATATATTCTTTTTTTATTGTTTATGGCAGAGTTTCTCATAGTAGTCTATATACACCCCTGGGGTGAATAAAATTTAGTCAGCTGATAGTAATGAGGTGATAGCAAAAACGAAAAAAATTATTCATATATTTGATCATTCAATTTTTTTTGAGACTCCTTCTTTTTATCTAGTGGTTGTAAGGTGCATATATATATATGTATAGCCCAGTCGACTGGGGCTGTGGAATACACCAACTGCACCTCTACAGAAAGATACCCCCCCCCACACACACACATACCAAAGAGTGTCCCAGAAAACATCTGATGACATGGCTTCAGTCCTGGAGTTTTGGGGAACATGGAGTTGAATAAAAGCATAGTGGTCCACAGGAGATGAGTTTGCTTGTTTGCTTTTATAAATTATTGGGTGAATAAAAAAACTATGGCAAAATATCCCAAGCTTTATGCAACTATAGGGCCCATTTTGTTGGCATTTCCAAATTCATATATGGTAGAATCTGAATCTAGCCCTCTATATGATATACTTAATTAATGGAGAAGCACTTTAAAAATAGAATTTGATGATTTGTAGCTCAAACTCAGAAACCTTCAACTTGATATTTGTGATCTCCTCAATGACCTCCAAAGCCATCTTTCTCATTAAAAAATGATTCAAGAATTAAAGATATGTTTATAGTTTACTGTAAAAACTTTGAGAATACCAGGTTTATAGTATAATTTGTTATTTAGAAAGTTTGTCAGCCATTTTATATATCTCAAGAACAAGATAAGCTGCATTGGTAAACAATCAAAGAGGGACTTAATGTGTATGTATAGGCACTCTCCTATGTAGCTAACTCAAATTGCAGTGACCATTGTATTCATGGTGACTACATGAGTAGATTATTAATCTTTTATGCCCTTTTTCAAATATCACATCTTGATATATTTCAGCCTCCCTATAGTCCAGGGTAGGCTATCTATAACTTAAGTTTTTTACTGCTACAAGAGAATAGATTTCAGATTGTGGATGAGATTAAGGAGAATGTCAAAAAGCTGCTGATCATGATCCCAAAAGAGGACTTCAGTTAAAAATTGAAATGGATACTGGGATAATTTGTGAGGTTCCAGACAGGATACTTTGAAGGAGATTAAGATACCATTGCCATTAGTAGATTATTTCTTTTATTAATACTAAGTACCTGGATTATTTCCCAACTGACTTTGTAAATTTGATATTAATAGTACCACAGTATTAAGCAATTACATTGGAGGAAAAATTTAGGTTGAACCATTGTCAAGAGAGATACATAATTGCCTCATAACTTTGAGCTTATATAAAATTAACTTTTTTGTCCATTATATTATAGCATTTAATTAAAGATCTAACATAAAAGATGGAGTTTTTGATGGTCTAACTCAGGTATTGATGTTTTTATTATTTGATTTTTAATTTTTATATAAACTTGCTGAACCCATGTAAATTCCACAGTTTAATCTGTATGTGTGTGTGTGTGTGTGTGTGTGTGTGTGTGTGTGTGTCTAAATATATATATATATATATATATATATATATATATATATGAATTGTACATGTATATATATATAAATATACATGTATGTATGCATAAATTGTGAGGGTATATATAAATACATACATGTATATATGTTATGACCGATTATTATGGGTCAATAAATAACTAAAGAAAACTTTATTTCACTGTAGTTTGGGTGACAGCAAGTCTCCTCAAGTTTCCAGGACTCTTCTCAGTATTCTAGTCAATCTCAATTAGGCTGTAGTTTGGACAGTCTCCACTTGTCCTGTTATTTCCAAGTCCTCCAGTCCTTGTAACAATCCTTTGGTGACTGTACCAAGAGCACCAATTACAATTGGTATAATTGTTACTTTCATGTTCCACAATTTTTTCAATTTCCCAAGAAGGTTGAGGTACTTATCCCTCTTTTTGCATTCTTTCAATTTTACTATATGGTAATATATATATATAAACAACTTCATTTCTTTAAGATATCATGTTCATTGGATATATTCTTGTATTTTGAGTATTTCTTCTCATTTTCTTGAAAGAGAATAAAATAACTATGATGAACTAAAAAAGTATTGTGGACTCTGCTTACATTATCCTGACAGATCTATTGCTCAAGTTCAATAAGAAAATTCAACAAAGCAGTGAATTTTTGTCAATAAAACTGTTTGTGTATGGGGATAAACTAAATGAAAAGAAATGAAATTATCAAAGAACAATGGATACAACACACAATTCTATGCACAGACCTTTATATATATATATATATATATATATATGTATATATATGTATATACACCCCCCACAAAGTAACAAAGATAAATAAATAAGTAATGAAACAAAAAGAAATAAGTAGTATATATGCTCTATGGAGGTGCCCGTGGTGTAGTCGTTATCGTCGTAGGAAATGGACACGGTGACACGAGTTCAAATCCTGGACGAGACTGATTGCATTTCACATGGCACTAATACCCTTGGGAAAGGTATGAATCCAATTATTCTCCCTCCAGCTATGGGTAAATAGTAGGACAGACTGGGTTCTTCAGCCTTGGTAAGGCAACTAGTCTAGGAGAAGGAAAACTCTGAATTCAAACCTGTTAAACTCCGCTTAAAAAATTGACCTTGTGTCATATCCTGCTCGAGCGGAGGGGTTGGTAAATAGTATATATATATGCTCTATCCCAGATATCTAGCATTCCTAAAAAGTAACAAAGTTACAAAACAAAAAAAAATAACAAATATCCCAGATATCAAGAATATAGACAAACCTCAAACACAGTAATTATATATATTTATGTGTGTGTGTGTGTGTGTGTGTGTGTGTGTGTGTGTGTGTGTGTGTGTGTGTGTGTGTGTAAATTTAGTTTAAACTATGTATATTTGAGCAGCAGTTTTTCATTATTGCAAGTTTGCTTAAAGATAGCTAACAAAGAAGAATGTATTAATTTTTAAAAAAATTAGTTTTTCTTATTTTATACACAGGGGACATGTTTTTTTCATAAAATGCTTCAACAGCCAATGCCAGCTTCATTTGAATTGTACAAAAATATGTAAAAAATCCAATTCACACCATTCTTGACTTGACTTGAGATACAATGAAAATTAACCTTGTTTAAATCCAATAAAAATAAATTCTATCATTATTGAAAATGGCTAGTGATACAGCTGAAAGTGCACTAAACTGAATTTCTGGAACAATCTCTACATTCATTCACTCTAGATTTGCATTCTCTTGGTTGTAAACAAGAAAAACTTTCAAAAAAATTCATACTTTCTTCCTTGCTTGTTCTCTTTAATCAAATGTGAATATACAGGCTGGTCACTGAAAAACTAAAGGGTTTGAAAAAATCATAACGTGATAATTTTCAATTTTTTTCATTTTCTTTTTTTTTTTTGCAGATTATAGAGCATCCCTTGAAGATTAAAATGGCCATGTATGATGTCCAGCAACAAGGAAAACTCATTGAGTTTTCCAATTCCAGTGAAAGATTAATTTTTCAAACCCAGAGAAAATATATTTTAATGTCAGAGTATCTCCTTGTGTTAACAGGATTCGGAACTTAATCACCTGGTTTGAAAGCACTGGATCAGCTTGACTGCATTGGCATCCATTGTAATAAGCAAGTTCAAACTTCAGCCACTCTATTGCATTCACTATTACCCTTGAGAAAGGTATAGATTCTCTTACTCCACTCCCCTTAGGGGTTAAATAGTACCACTACTGTTTTTCTATAAGGATGACTTTGGCATTGAATAACACACGAAGGTTAATAAGCCATTAAACAAAAAAATGGAAATAATTGTGTACAATATGTGTAATTCCCTAATCTCTTGGCATAAAATAACCCTAGATGGGTTGACATGCCATTAAAATCAATCAATCAAATATTTCCCGTAATCTCTAGCTCGTAAAAGCAAAAATCTCTTTTTAATGACTAGTTTTAGCCACTCAGTTTTCCATCTGGGTAAAGGAAACTGGGGTCTGCATCTTTGTATGTGCAATTAATATAACTGTTAATGGCTGCTTACCATTTGAGATATCCATTTAATCCTATGTAGCTCTACACAGATTAATGACTCTAATTGTTTATTGTAATTTAAATCCTCCTAGTTCACGCTAATCTATAGCTGCCTGAGGCGCACATTTTCAAAAGCATTAAGACACTTCAGAAAATTAGTTTCATTAACTAATCGCCTAACAGACACTCTTCTGCTTTCATTTTTTATAAAAAATTACAAATACTGTCTCTTCATTGATTAACCATGGTTACAAACTTGGCAACATTACCATGGTTATATACATGACAAATTAAACATGATTACATGTATAGCAACATTACCACAGAAATAAGAGTCCTGGTTATGACACTGTAGTGATATACCCCACAGGAATGTTTCTAATTAGCATATGTGAGTATATATCCTCCATATAAGAGAACATTAGAAATTACAGGGAACGGTCACTACCACAATGAGGCTTAGCAAGGATGCCTGATTTCTATACATCATAACAGACACTAAACTACACCCACAGTTGAGTTCCAGTTTTGAAGCACAGAGAACTTTGGAGTCACCTCTTCATTGCTATTACTACAAGGTCCACTCTGACCTGGAGAGGTAGAACCTGTTAGTGTTCCATCTATGTGTCAAATTGATCTATTGGAAATCATGTTTTGAATTATAATAATATATAGGTGTGTTTGGCTTAAAATTTATTGTCATAGGAAATGGAATTAGGAACTCAGGTGCAAATCCTAGATGAGGCTGTTTGTATTTCACTTCACACTAATGCCTTTGGGAAATTCATGAAGCCAGCTATGGATAAATAGTAGGGCTGACTAGGTTCTTTAGACTTGTTAAGACAACCAGTCTATAAGAACAGATCACTTCATGACTTTCCCACTTACATGACTTGGTTTGGAAATTAGAGCATTTTAAAGCAATTGTGATAGTAAAAATCTTGCTAAAATGTTCCATTTTTTTCTATATTACAGCAACATGTAAAAATCAGATCCATTTAATATAATACAGATGTATGCATATGATGTTAAAACTTTACTTCTGTAAGTCTGATAAATACAAAAGCCATCTTGATGTAGATGAAAATGCTTATTCAATTCTTTAGATTTATTTGAGGAGCTAAGTTTGACATATGCCATAATTTGATCAGGAACAAAATTTGTCAGCAAATGTCATAAACATTCCAGCTTGATACTCTGTTTCAAATAAATTGACAGACAAAAATAAATATACTTATTGCATTTTTCCATCTCTGAATAGAGATTTTCAAAAACTGTTAATATAACTAGTAATATCACAGGTAGGATTTACAAAACCTTTATTAGTAAACATTAAAACTAATATATAGTCTAATATTGGTGGCATCCATTAGTCGCTTGATATCATAGGTTAGTGTCTATAACTAGATGCAGACTTGGTAAAGACTGTACGGAAGACAAGCAGTTGTCCATGCAGAATAAAGTTGAAAACATCAATAAACTGCCTTAAGGACTCCAATTTCTGATTCTGAATTAAGATTGTCCTTCTCTTACATTGGTTGCCCACTAGAGTCTGTTTTACTTTTTTTGGCTCAGTCAGCTGGGGCTGTGGAAAACACCAACTGAATCTCTGCCGAGGGCTAAAACTCTCCCAACAAATGTCCTGTTATGACATGAAACAATCTGATGGTGAGGTTTTGGTAACGCTAGAGCTTTGGGGAATGAGTACCCCTTTATTGACATCGCTTCCAGGCCCAGTCTGACCCAGAGTGGTAGCATCTGATAGGGTCCTATCTATGGGTCAAATAGAACTAAACTGTGTGCTTATGCTAAACTTAATTGTTTGAAATAGAATTGTTTTGACTTTTAACTGTGCGTAAATAAATGATGTTTAATTGAATTGTTAGTGATACATAGTAATACTTGGAACCATTTAACTATGTTAACTAAACTGAATTGTTTGAAATAAAACTGTTTTTTTATATTTAAACTGTGTACTTATGCTAAACTGAATTGTTTGAAATAGAACTGTCTATAGGTATAAAATTTTGGAATCTGGCATTAAATCACCTACAATAGTTGATATGCCATAAAACCAGACTAAACCAAACCAGTTTTACTATTTTACTCAAGACTGGGAGTAGAGATATATTCCTGTCTTTATTAAAGGCATTGGTTCAAAGTGAACACTGACTCAGCTGGAATTTGAACTCAATGCACTGATTTCAATTTTCCAGGTCAATAATCATTAGGGTTTTATGTAATCATTGTATTCTGTAATTATGGATGCTTGAGATTAATATGCTTACATGTATATCAGTTCATAGTAGAAGAAAAGTAATAGACCCATCTTGAATAGAATTTCTGCTGTTTAAAGTTTGTTTTATTTTTGTTGGCTTTGGCCTAGTGGGTAGAGTGTTCGCCAATGGTCCAGGAGACCTGGTTTCAATCCCAGGTGGTATCATACCAAAGACTTTAAAAATGGTACTTGATACATCCTTGCTAAACACTCAGCAATATAAGGTACATATCAAGAGTAAAGTGGAGCAATTCAGGGAAAGGAGTAGCACCCTCCCCTACACCTTGGTGTTGTAGCTATTGAAAAGAGAGCCTTCTGATCGCCCTCGTATACGGTTGCCAACTTTACATACTTAGTTATTTGGTTCTATTGCATATCTAACCTTGATGGTCATTTAATGTCAAATCCTATTTATACATAACCCTGAGGGGCAGGGCTGTAGAATATGCTAACTGCATCTCTGCAGAGGAGTAAGACCCACTCCCCCAATGAGTGCTTTGGATATAATACTAAACCATCTGATGGTAAGGCTCAAGTACTGGATTGTCCAGTAGACTGGGGGCAGTAGAATAGACTAACTGCACTTCTGCAGAGGGGTAAGACCCCCCCAACCAGTGTCCTGCATATGACACTAAACAATCTGATGGTGAGGTTCCAGTGATGATGGGGCTTTGGGGAATGGGGAGCACTCCTTCATTGCCATTGCTCCCAGGTCCACTCTGGCCTGGAATGGTAGCACCTGATAGGGCTCCATCTATGGGTTAAATAGAACTAAACTGTATACTTATGCTAAACTGAATTGTTTGAATTGGAACTGTTTGACTAGACTGAAGGGCTTGAAATAGAAATGTTTTTGACAATTAAACTGGGTACTTACATTGAAACTGCATACTTATGCTAAACTGAATAGTTTAAAATGGAACTCTTTTTGATATTGAAACTGAACTTACATTAAACTGAATTGTTTAATATAGAACTGTTTTGACATTTAACTGTGTGTAAACAAAATCTATACTTATACTAAACTGAATTGTTTGAATTAGAACTGTTTGACTAAACTGAATAGCTTGAAATAGAAATATTTTAGACATTTAAACTGTGTACTTATACTAATCTGAACTGCTTGAAATAGAACTGTTTTTAACATTGAATCTGTATTTATGCTAAACTGAATTGTTTGAAATAGAACTGTTTTGACATTTAACTGTGTGTGGAGAAAATCTCTACTTATACTAAGCTGAATTGTTTGAATTAGAATTGTTTGACTAAACTGAATAGCTTGAAATGGAAATGTTTTTGACAATTAAACTGTGTACTCATGCTAGGCAGAATTGTTTGAAATAGAACTAACTATCTGTATAAAAATGGATTTAGTTTTAAATAACCTACAAAGGTTGATATGCCATAAAACCCAAACAACCAACCAACCATCCAGTCCTGAAACTTTGAGAAATGTCGAGTACCTCTTTATTGCCATAACTCCCAGGTCCATTATGACCCAGAGTAGTAATACCAGTTAGGGTCTTGTCTTTAGGTCAAATCGAATTATTTAATCATTTAATATACTTGAAACCATTTAAATGTGGACAAACAAACAATTAATGCCGAATTAAGCTATTAGTATTTCATAGTAATGCTTGAAAGCATTCAAATGTGTGCAAATAGAATTATTAGTTTTAGATAGTTATACTTAAAACCATTAAACTATGTGCAAACAATAAATAGCAATACTTGAAACCATTTAACAGTGTGCAAATAAATGAAAAATGTTGAATAGAAATTTTAGTGTTAAATAGCAATACTTGAAACCACTTAACTGAGTGCAAACTAATGAGCTGTACCTCATCTAAAATTTTGCCTACAAATCATTAGTTTACAAATCATATATACAATACATAAGTATAAATAGAATTTGGCATTAAATAACCTACAATGATTGATATGTCATAAAACACAGCCAACCAACCAACCATATTATATACGCACACACACACACATATATATATATATTTTGCCAGCATTTCTTTGTTGATACAAATTTCATTAAACATAATAGACATTTTATGTCTACATATTTTCTTCTGGATCCGTTCAAATTCCCGTATTATTTTTATCATATTCAGAGGGAAAGTACTAGGGATATATACAACTATGGACAATATATAAATCAATCCCCCCCCGAATACAATAAAAGTAATACAGGAATTTGAATGGATCCAGAAGAAAATATGTAGACATAAAATGTCTATTATGTTTAATGAAATTTGTATATATATATATATATATATATATATTATTCTTAAGTGAATAGTTTGTAGGTAACTTTATTTTTAAATGAGCTAGATCTCATTTGTTTGGACACTGTTAAATGGTTTCCAGTATTGCTATTTAACTCTAATGATTCTATTTGATATTAATCATTTGATTGCACAGAGTTAAATGGTTTCAAGTATTGCTAATTATTGTTTACACACAGTTAAATGGTCTTAAGTATTGCTATTTAACACTAACAATTCTATTTAATATATATCTAATAATTATATAATAATAATCTCTAGTAAAAGATTGAACAGTTCTATTTGACCCATTGATTGGAACCTACCACTCTGGTTCAGAGTGGACCTAAGAGGTATGGTAATGAAGGGGTACTCCATATTCCCCGATTTCCAAGACTGTAGTTTCATCATCAGATGCAGTTTAATATTATACTCAGGACACTAAATATTTTCAAGTATTTTTATCTAATACTAATAATTCAATTTAACATCAATCATTTGTTTGCACTCATTTAGATGGTCTCAAATATATGAAATGATAGAATAGTTCTATTTGACCAATAGATGAAACTCAAATAGGTACAACCACTCCAGGTCAGAGTGGACTTGAGAATAATGGCCAAGAGGAGGTACTCCATAAACCCCAAAGTACCAAGACTCGAGCCTCATCATTAAATGGTTTAATGTCATATCTAAGACACTTGTTAGGTAGTGTTGGGTTATCATGATATACATATAAGGAGAATTTAGTAATATATAGATAAATATTACTTTACATATATATATATATATATATTATCTGGTAGTATTGTGAGATACTACTGGGGCGCCCTGGGTTAGTGGTAATGATGCTTCGGCCCCGAAACCATGCCTGAACCCAGGGTCATCATCTGATGAAGACTTTACTGGAAGCAAAACAACATTTTTTTACATTTTATGTAATAGAAATATTTAAAAATAAACTGCCATTACCACTTACCATCACCTTGGTGATGAAAACAAGCCTCACTTTAGTAATAAAAACAAAAATGAAATAATAATTTAGTTTAAATACTAAAAAAGTTTAATTTAAAACTAGCATAAAAATTACCTTGATAACGGTTCCAAGGAGAACCGAAAGTACTCAGTATAATACTCTTTGGAAAAATTACCAACAAGTTTTAAGATTGTAACATAAAAAAAAACAATGAGAGAAAAAATTTTAAAAACTCCAAAACAACAAGGATTCAATTTTATTTAATCAAACTTGTTTAGATGAAAAGATGCTGCCTAAAAACACCTTCTTCATATATATATATATATATATATATATATATATATATATATATATATATATATTCTATTTTTTCTGAATATTTTTAAGATTGAGAAATATTATTTTTGAGAATTTCTACCTAACTCAATAAAATATAATTTTCTCTTCTGCTACTTTTTCATTTCTGGATTTGGTATTTTTCTTTAGGTATCTTTCTTTTTAAATATTTTTCTTTATATCTCTTTACTTTCCTCTATTTTCAACCTCTGCAACCTTTCTTTCTTTCTTTGTTTAACTACTTCTTTATTATTTTCTATTTTCATTCTTTATTCTTCTCCTATTCTTTCTTTTCTGTGTCCTCTTTACTTTTTCATCTCTACTTTCTTTTTTTCTTCACTGTTTTCTTTCTTACATGCTTTCTTTCCAAACTAATTCTTCTTTCATTCTCTGTATTTCATTTCTTTTTCTTAACTATTTTCTTCTTCTTCTTCTTCTTCTTCTTCTTCTTCTTCTTCTTCTTCTTCTTCTTCTTCTTCTTCTTTCTACTTTTTATTCTTTATTCTCTATATTGTCTTTTTTTATTTGATCCTTTGTCCCTGTTCTCGCTGTTTTCTTTCTTTAAAATTTTTTTTTTTTTGTTATCTCATTATTTTCTTTCTTTCTAAACTACTTATTCTTTCTTCCCCTTATTTTCTTTTTTTATTTCTTTTTCAAATCTATCTCATTCTTCATGTTCACTCTATTTTCTTTCTTCCTCCCTCATTGTCTTTTCTCTCTTTTTCCCTTTTTTCTTTTCTTTCCTTTCCATTTTTTTCTTCTCTTTTCACAAGTATCTTTTAGTCTTCTCTTTGTTATTTCCTGTTTCTATGATAATCTTTCTCTCTCATTGTATTCCCATGAGGGATAGTATTGGAAGGGCTTTGGTATCAACAACTTGAAGGTTTATCTTTTTATATTTGTCCTGGGTACCAAAACAGAATTTTTAGAGAATGAGGAACACAATTCGAAGACTTGAGGAAATGTATTATGGTTTATTATTTCCTTGTGCCAAACAATATAAAACAATTCAAAACGAATTAAAAACATATTTATTATCTGAGCAAACTTAATAGAAAAGATACAGAAATTAGATTAAATACTATGAGTACATTATAGAGAGAAAGTCCTCTCTTGTAGTTGAAAAGGTTTTATCGAATGAAAGTTGTTGAATGAAGACTTACATCAAAGCATGGTATCAAGCGTGGTTTGTTGGGACAGATCTTTCCCTGTCAGCAGACGCCTCCATTCTTGCCTGCTTTTTATTGTTGAGGCTGGAATGAAAAGATGGTTCTAAATTGACTTCCACCAAGCCAAGATGCTGCACATTGTTATTTTATATTGAGGAGCCACACACAAAGCGTGACTGGTTATTATAAAAAATGCTTGGTTCCTTCGGTATTCTCCCTATTGAAGCGCCTCAGGTGCCAAGCTATTAAATCAGCTTTGCACAGCAGATATTAGCTGAGGAAAGGCCCCCTGGACCAAAGAAAGTGCTCAATACCACCCATAGGAGGTGAGCCTGAGTGAGAGTATGTTGGAACGTTGGGAGAGAGAGGGGGGAGAATTTCAACTTTGCCATGCATTTTATAATGCTATTTTGGTCACGCCACCTAGCCACTAGAAATACTATTTTGGAAAGCAAGAGATGTAATCCCTACACCTACATAAAAAATAACATTATGTTATGAACCAAAATACTTTCAGAATGTGTGAACGAGATATCTTAAGCAAAATCTGTGGATAAGTCCACAATATACAAAATTCTGAAACACAAAATTTTCCAGAATGAGCTCCCAAATATAAATCTTTGGATGAACCACCTAATTTGTCTGAATCTGGTTAAATAAAATATCTGTGATTCTGGACCAAGCCCACAATTAGAAATATATATCAGACAGGTTCACAAATATATTGTTCACACGAATATTCTTTCAACAGTCTGCGAAATCATCTGTGAGACATTGAAAATAAAAATGAGGCAGAAATCCACAAAGACAAGCCCAAAACAATTTAACGAAATTATATAACAAGAATTTTTATTCCCCAAATACAAATGAAATAGAATGATAAAGAGGATCAAATATGAATATCACAAACTTCAAATATTTGCTTTTATGGGATGATGCGTGCAGAATAGATATGACAGCTTCAAATGTGTATGCAATGATAATATTAGAGTAGAGGAATTATCACAATCTTTACTTATATAAAAGTATGTTTCTATTTGAATTCATTATCACATCAGAGATTTCATAAATGTCTTTCTTTTCTTTTCTCTTTTCTTTCACTTTCTTTTCTTTCATTTTCTGTTGTCAACAGAAAGTTTATTCAGCTTTCTCTTTTTAGAGTTCACCTGTTCTTTGATTATCATCAATATAATAATCAACTGCTTCAGGATGAATCTTAAGATTTTATCTTCTTTTCCTTTCCTCTAGATTTCTTGAATCTTGGAATATGTAAGAGTTGTCTACTTTGAATGAGTTGGCGATATTATTTCTTTTCTCTTCATCAGCAAATAAGGCATCTATCTATCTTGTTTGAAGCTTGAGGACCAAATGGCTTATCTGCAATTCATCTTTTTAGCGTGTGAAAATCTGCATTTGCCACATGACACCTTTCATCCATTCATCAGTTTCTATATTTAATCTTAATTTCAGTTACTGTTTTCCAAGAAACTGGTCTAGGTTAAGGGGAAGGCGAGTTTCGTCTAGACCCTGTAACCTACTTTCAGTGAAGGTTGATTCATTGGTTGATCCATACAAGAAATCTGCTGCTACCCTAGGGATGAGATGGATATTAATCTCATGTAACAATTTTTCAAATTTCATAACCAAACATGAATAAGTGTGGGTGCGAATAAGAGTGGAATATGCCTCATATTATTTATGCATGAATAAGCAAGAAAATGAAATCATATCCTTAAATTGTTTGAATTTCAAGTTTGTATATTTACAAGGTTTATTTTCAAAAGTAAGTGCTAGGAAGCATAACATTTTTATAGGTCATTAATTACTACTAGGAACACTTCCCCACATTACATACAGGTCGGAAGATGGTCATTTATTGGTAACTTTATTTTCAAGCAAGTTAGAGCTCATTTGAGAATTAATTTTTTTATTTATTGCAGACTTTTTGTCCTCATCTTGGTAGTTTTTGTGTTATTTCTTTTTTCACTACGTTTCGGACAAATTTCACCTCTGGCCTTCTTCAGGTGATTTTACCGGGACCTCGGATAGGAATGCTGAGTCTTGTAACCATATCCCCAGTAATTACTGCCTTCCATAGTTGTTGTCTATCGCACCATGTTTTTGACCAAGTAAACCTCTGGCCGGTTTGGGTAGGATTTGAAACCGCTATCTTCTGACAATGCTTGCCCTTCGGGGCCCGTGGCGCAGCGGATAGAGGCGTTGAGTCTCTGCGGTTCCAGCATATCTTAAACTTTAACTAGAATAGTAAAGCAGACTAAACTTTTAAGCCTTGGTGGGAAACCATTCTAAAAGAAGGACAACTTTGTAAGTAAGTACATGAATATTTAAAGTAATATACTTAAGTAATCTTGTAATTAAAATCTGGAGAAAAAATACTATAATCATTTGTGCATGAGACACACTATTTTTCCAGAATTTTCATCCCAAAAGTTAGGGTGTCCATATTATACACAAACACTAAATATTAACATTTTTCTGGCTACACGTGTCACCATATTCAGGACAGGACAGCATGACCAAAAGTAAGTTATATCTGTTCCAAATTAACTAATGTGTAAAAAAACATTTCTGCTTTATACTGCCACAGAGATAGCTACTGGAATGTATGATTGTTTATAATTTGTTTCTTCTATTGTGAACTTATTTTCATTGAAAATATGTTATATTTCCATGTGAACATGTCCTTGCCTTTGGCCTAAATACTGTGTAAATTTTGTATTTTAAAACATTATATAAACTATATAAATTCTTATTTTTATTCTGTACAAACCAAACAAAAAGTTGAACAAATGTTAAATTTAGTTTGAAATTTCAATGCAGAAATGTTTTTCCAGAATTTTGTAGCTGAAAGTTAGGGGTACTTATACATGAATGCATGTTATATGCAATTAATTATCATACTTAAACTTACAGGAACAGGATTATTTTTCATGAATATTTAAATAATATCTTTGCAAAAAAAGAAATAAAATACAGTGAATAAAGGTTATTTTGTATTAATGTTCAAATCAGCATTTGAAATTTTTGTTGTTTGTGAGAGTTGGTTGGTTGGTTGGTTAGTGTTTTATGGCATATTAACTCTTGTGTGTTATTTAGAGCAAAACCCTGTTTTCATATAGATATACATGATTTGTAAGTGAATACTTTGTAGGTAACTTTGTTTTTAAACAAGTTGTGAAAGCTCATTTGTTTGCACACAGTTAAATGGTTTCAAGTATTGCTTTTTAAGATTAGAAATTCTATTTAACAAGTATTCCTATGTAATATAAATAATTTGCACACAGCTGTATGGTTTCAAATAACTAATAATCCTTTGTAAATTATTGAACAGTTCTTTGTGATCCATAGCTGAGTTGGTTTGGTTTCTTTGTTTAATGACATTTCAACCTTCATGGATTATTTAATGTCAAAGTCATCCTTGTAGATAACAGCATTGATACTATTTAACCTATAGCTGGTGGGATAAGGAGGTGGTATTTGTTCATCTCCTTGCCAAGATGAAGTTTGGCTCAAGACTGTTTTTAGAGTGGGGACCAGATATGGGCTGAAATGTGCATGAATGGTGGTGCCAGAAATTCTTAACCCTGTCTACAATCCCTTCTGGGGCACTTCGGGTAATAAGCAATAAATTTGGTCCCACCAAAATAGACGAAGGCCTGGGGAGATGCCCCCTCCCGCCCAGAGGCAAAGGATTGCCAACCTTGGGTCACAAGCAAGACCAAGCAAATGAGTCCACATGAGCCAGCACGTGTACCCCCTAACTCAGCCAACAAGTGTGTGGCTCATCCACAAGGCCTCACTTGTTGTTTGGGATAATGAGGTTAACAAAGGGTATTAGTCCAAAAGGGAATGTAACAGCATGACTAGTGTTCAAACTTGCTTACTTCATCTGCAGTCCAGCACACTAGCCATTATACTATGGGGACTCCTCACCATAGCTGGTATCCCAACAGGTACTACCACTCCTGGTAAGAGTGGACCTAGGAGCTATGACAATAAAAGGGTACTCCACATTCTCCAAAGCTCTAGGATTGGAGACTCACCATCAGATACCAGTCAGAGTCATACCCACGACATTCAATGATAGTGAAGTCTTATGTTGGGAGTCAGAACAGCTAGCAGAAACTGAACTTCAGCCAAAACTCTAGACCTTATACAGTCTTAAAACTCCCATGAGACCCACATGGCCATACCTCTTCACCCATGCAATGCTTGTTTTTCATTGGACATGGCTTACACCCATGCAATACTTGTTTTTTCCTGTAGTCACTTGGTTGATTTTATCTACAAGTGGATGTATCTGTCAACTTCATCTGCCAGGTTCACCACCGGGTTCACTGCTATCAAGGCAATATATTACAGTATAGCAGAGAAAGATGACAACCCTGGTGTATAAAAAAATAATATGCTTTTTTTTATTACCCAAAATGTACAGATGGGTAGAGTAAAAGAGGATCGAAGACGACTGAGCTGCACACACAGGGACCAAACTATGAATCTTCAGTGAACCCCTTTTTCTGCCTTCTGCCATCGGGTCAAAATCTTCTTGGTTATATAACATCCTGGATGCCCATGCAAATTCACATGATCACATTTACTCTAGCTTGCTGCCTATATATTGCATGTGGACACACACCTCCTTCTGTCATACCACCCATGCAATTTACACAGTGTTTCCACTGAGAACACCTGTGTCCTGTTTACTTTAGGTACCAGGTGCATTTCCTGTTATAGGGTCCAACTTTCACAGATGTCAAAGGGGTCAAGTCAATATCCAACAATTATACTAGTTGCTCAGCTGTACACACATCTTTAAAGCTTTAGTCTCAATATTTCTTATCTTCTTTTGCATACTTCTTTATATTGATAGTAGAACAGCTGAACTATTTCTTGAATATTAACAGTTTTTGGTTTTGAGCCTAGATAACAGCATTACTAAAATCAGCAAGGATACTGAGAAAAGTTCTGGTGCACTGAGGAGAGATGATGTCACTTGATTCTTAGTGAAAGCTATCAGTTACTATTAGTGGAAAAATGAATATAAAATACTAATGAATACCATGAAAACTTCTCAAATGGTCCTTCAGATCAATCAACTGAATGAAAATAATCAAAAATGGATTGTTATAAAAAAAGTTAAAAAACACATCACTTCATTATAATACTTTTTGAAAAATATCATCATTATAATAATAACAGCAATATCAGCATCAAACACGTCTTTCTTTACTTACACTATTTACACATTTACTAAGGTACACTTAGTATAACAGTTAATATCATAGGAAATGGAATAGGCAACCCAAGTTCAAATCCTGGATGAAGCTGTTTGTGCTTCACTTCACACTAATGTGCATGAAGTCATCTGTTCTTCTCCAAGCTATGGATAAATAGTAGTGCAGACTGGATTCTTTGGCCTTGGTTACGCAACTAGTCTAGAAGAAGAAAAACTGAATTCAAAGCCAGCTAATCTCCACTAAAAAATTGACCTTGTGATCCATCCTGCTTATGGTGGAGGGGTTGAGAATAATGCCAATGAAGCAAAGCTCCAGGACTGGAGTTTCCCTATCAGATGTTGTTTAATGTCAAATCCAAGACACTCATTGAGGGAGTCTTACCCTTTTGCAGATGTGCAATCAGTGTATTCTACTACAACAGAAAGAGGATAAGAAGTTGAATGAGAGAATGAGGCTTCTTCCTCAAACAAACTGTCTAGCCACCATATGGCCAACAGTATCTAAATGAAATTCAACTCTCACTTTTCTGCTGACATTGACACCAGCCTGGCACCGCCTAGTTCTACTTGCTCTAAATGACTGTTAAGTGCCTGAATGTCAAATTTTTCTGAATCTCAAAATCCACATAGCTGAATATCATCTGTACTGATATCTTTCCTTGTTTTGAAGAAAAATGATTCTCTCTCTGACAAGAGAGGGCACTTTGTTTTGACTCTCCCGAATCATGAGCAAAAATGTGAAATTCAGAGACTCTCTCACTTTTATTACTGCCACTCCAGTGAAGATATGAACTGCTGTTTCTCTTTTCTGCAGGGCAAGTAAGATATTAATTTTACTTTTTATTTCCAGATTTAATTCATATTTGATGATGTATGATTAATTGCTCTAAGGGGCATATCATTAAATCTTATTTAATGACAATGTCTGGATAATTTTGCATTTCTTTCTTTTGTGTTGATGATGATTTCCAGTTTATCATTTGCATATATTTTGCTTGAATATTTCATACATGGATAAATGGAATACTCTTTTTATATTGTGATGTAAGGACATTAGGTTTGTAATTGTGGTAACTGTCTGTGAAGTTGGTTGGTGTGAGAGTAAGATGGTGTAGACATAAACATATCTATGAGGACAAAGGACCGGTCAAAAAAGACCAGCTCCTCGTGGCTGAATGGTTAGAGGCTTTGGCTTGGTGTTTGAGTCAACCGGGTTTCGATCCCAGCGATGAGAAGCTACTGTCTAGCCACACTGATGAGTTCTGATAGAACGAAACAGATCTGTCTGTGGATGACTATAGAGATATATACTCCCCTACCCCCGGAGGGTTGAGTTCTCTGGCGAAGAAGTAATCATGTTGCCATTAGCGTCTATTGCAAGCCTCTCTGTATATGAACTGAGGTCTCGGCAGCCGCTGAATGGATGTATGTAAACAATTTTAATTGTGATTCATAACCGTTTAAAATTTACTTCGTAACTAATCGCTCCTCCTGGCTGAATGGTTAGAGGCTTTGGCTTGGCGTTTGAGTCAACCGGGTTTCGATCCCAGCTACGGGAAGCTACTGTCTAGCCACACTGATGAGTTCTGACAAAACGAAACAGATCTGTCTGTGGATGACTATATATATATATATGTGCGTGTGTGTGTGTGTGTGTGTGTGTGTGTGTGTGAAGAGACAGAGAGAGAGAGAGAGAGAGAGAGAGAGAGAGAGAGAGTCAGAGCAAGTTAGTCACAAAGTAAGATGAAGTTAGCTTGCATTTAAAGACCTGGAGGAAGAGTATAAAGAAAGAGAAGATGATTCTTGAACACAGTTGTAGTAAGATGACTTGGACAAAATTCATGTTATCTCTTACAGACTAGAAAGATAAGAAAACACAAATAATAAACACTTTTGGAAAAAGAAATTTGTTGAGTTCTTTTTCTGAATTTCTTTCCACACAGATCATCACACCACAACAGAAGAAACAAGTGACCCTTCCCTGAGATAAGCAACAAATCCTGACAATCTCTTGTGGTTATTTTTCCATGTGTATGAAATAGCCTTTCCTCCACTCACTGAAATTTTGATTCATTTTATTCAAATTTAAGATTAAATAAAAAGTATATAGAAGTGTAATACTTCCATCCATATTCCAGGTAAGACTAATTTTCAGTCATTTGTATCATATTTTATTGAACAACTACAGTTATATCCCAAAATTACAAAATGTCCATCGGTCAAAGCTTGAAGGTAGACTTACTAATACCTTCTTAGTGCTTGGGGAAGAGAAAAACTAAAATGATATGGCAAATAACGGAATTGTAATTAATTAAAGACATATTTTTGGGACTTAAATGTTCAATAAAGCAAATGAGTGAAAAGGAATATGAATCCAAAAATAAATACCCTCCTTATATATATGTTTAGGCTATTTTATTTTTAGTTAAGGAGTTGCAATGTTGTAGACTTTATTGATAAATAATACCTTATACTATCTGTTTTGATTGTATAATGTTCCACCAGAAACAATAAAATATTTGTATCATTGGTCTAAAAGAAAGCTAACATTTTTTTAAAAATTGATAGGAGTGTATTTATTTATAGGCAATACTGGATATATATATATATATATATATATATATATATATATATATATATATATATATGTGTGTGTGTGTATATATTGAGAAACTTCTTAGGAAAAATTAGAACAGCTTTCGGAGGAACTGATCCACAACTTTACAGATTCTGACGATCTGTTGAATCATTGAAGGAGTATATGCAAAAAAATTTGAGGCAGCATTACTGTTGATGGATTTCTCCAAAGCCTTCAATTCCATACTCAGAGAAAAGATGGAGCAAATACTACTTGCAAAGAACCTGTTACCACTATAATAATACTTCACAAAAACACAAAAGCTATGGTTTGGTCACTTGATGATGACACCGACTTCTTCAACATTGTTGCTGGAATCTTACAAGGAGATAAATTAGTGCCATGTTTATTAAAAATTTACTTAGACTATGCACTTTGAACATCAATAGATCTAATAAAAGAAAATGGTTTCACAATAAAAATGACAAGAAGCAAATGATATGCCCTAGAAAATATGTCAGATGCAGACTACATAGATGATTTAGTGTTTCTCACAAATATACCAGCCTAAGCCAAATCACTACTGCATAGCCTAGAGCAAGTAGCAGGAGGTATTAGCTTCTACAAGAATGCAAATAAAACAGAATTCACATGTTTTAAACAAAGAGCCATCTCCACTCTAAGTGGCAAGCCTCTAAAATTAGTAGACCAGTTTACATACCTTGGCAGTAACATCTCATCTACTGAAAGTGATGTGAACATACCCTTCGCAAAAGCATGGAATGCTATTGACTGGTTATTGGTCATATGGAAATCTGATATATCCAATAAAATAAAACTAGATTTCTTCCAAGCTGTGGCTGTATCAATACTGCTATATAGATGCACCATATGGATGCTATCGAAATGCATAGAAAAAAAGCTAGGTGGGAACTACACAAGAATGCTATGTGTTGTTCTGAACAAACCCTACAAGCAACACCACACAAAACAGTAGTTGTACAGCCACCTTCCTCCAATCTCACAAACCATCCAAGTAAGAAAAACAAAAAATGGAAGTCATAGAAGTAAGGACAAACTTATAGGTGATGCTTTCTTATAGACTCATATGGACACACCAGTGTTGGCCTACCAGCAAAAACTTACGTACATTAGCTCTGTGCTGACACTGGATGCAGTCAAGAAGACCTGCCAGGAATGATGGATGATAAGGATGGATGGCAAGAGTTAGAGAACTCCATGCTGTTAATGTGACTTGACGATATATCATAAGATAGAAATATATATATATATAGAGAGAGAGAGTATGAACCCTTTTATCACCTCACATTTATCTGTTCTACAAGAATGGCTTGGACATTAAATAACCCATGAATGTTGATATGCTATTGAACAAAGTAACCAAACCAATAGACATTTCTATCTGCTGACTGTGCACGCCACATGAAACTTTAAGTAAGGTAAAGTAAAGTTGGCGACCTTAATTGAGGGTGACCCGAAGGCTCCCTTTTCAATAGCTACTACACCAAGGTGTAGGGGAGGGCGCTACTCCTTTCCCTAATGGACTTCAAATGTTCAAAATTCTAATATTTTCTTTTGGCTTTACACCTACTTTACCAGAATAGCATTCAGCTTTTTTATACAAAAATCCTTATTTACCTTTCTTTTATCATTATATCTACATACACACACACACACACACACATATATATATATATATATATATATAGAGAGAGAGAGAGAGAGAAAGAGAGAGAGGGGGATACACTGGATAAAGAAACCATGCTAAAAGCAATCTTGTATAAGTAGTTTTACTTATTGTAAAAGACTCATACTGAATAGCCATCAATGTTACTAAACCATTAGAAATACACTCATACTTGCTAAATTTGCATCGTCACCACAGTGAAGAAAACTGTAATCAGACTTCAGCTATTAGAAACAGAGTTTAACATATTTGGCTGAAGTACAAAATCTGTATTCCATAAAACCAGGTAGAGTCCATAAATCCTATCTTAAGTTGATCTGACTGTATGCCAACTAAAAAAAAAAAAAAAAAAAAATTGAACCCAACAGACTCATTGCTATTTTGGGGACAGGGGCTGTTTGCCAGACACTAAATCTGTTTTCCCATTGCAGTGGTTAGCATCAGTCACACAAATCATAGAAAAATTAGTTTGTTTCTGTTGTAACTAGTAACACTACAGTCACTGGAGGGTCAGCCAATCTTTGAAAACAAGTTTCAAAGTGCCCTGTGAATATGGCCTTGTGCCAAGAATGATTTGATTCAGGACAAAAACATTTACTCAAATCAGAGGCAAACTAAATAGTCAGGCAATCAGACAGTGCTTGCATAAGTCATAACAGCATCAAGAAGCCCAAGTAGCATAAGTCATTTTTAAAGTAGCTTCAAATGAATTGATATGTTATAACTTAAATGTTTTAACAATACAAATCCCTGTTGTTGAAATAATATAATCTACAAGATGATTTACAGTCAATTCACTTTGAAAAGGATTCATGACAGAAATGTAGGGAGACAATAAATAATTGTCTTCCCTTGGATTTATGGGTGTGTCTTTGGACATCAAATTCAGAACTCTTTCTCTTATTCTTTTGGTTTTTGTTCTTTAAATGAATAAGATCTCATTAAATAGGTTTGGTCTTACCACCTGGTTAATAACATTGCTATTTTGTCTTGGTATTAAAATCTAAAGTCACATGGTGAAACAACTAAAAACAAGTAAGACTTTCTCCAATTTTGGAGAGGGGAGTCCCTGTGACATATTAACTGATGAGCTGGATGCGACATTGTTGTAAGTGAGTTCAAACTCCAGTCATGCCATTACATTCATATTATTACTAATACCCTTGGGAAAAGAAGAAAACCTCTTGCTCCCACAGCTATAGGTTAAATAGTGTTGTGGGAGCCTTACCCATCTTACCATAATGGACTCTTCTCACTATTATTAGTACGGAGAGATTTCGCTACAAGGGGCAAATCAATATCGGTGTTATCTGAACAGTACGAGACTTCTTACCTTTTCTATGTAACTCTATCTTTCTTGTGTAATATAATCTGTTATCTAATATCCATGTTTGTGTTTTCATTAGTGACCCTTTCCAGGGCCACAACATACTAGTGACAAGGAAATTGAACGAAAAAAGGGACTCTCCAACAAGCAAAAGGGGTTAATCGCACAACATACTGGCAAAGATACATTGCAACAACAAAAAGATCATCATCATCATCATCATGTTGTGCTGGTAGCACAGATATCCCTGACCCTCTCTCGCCACTTTTCCCTATCGTTCATCGCCTCAGGCAAGTCTTCTGGACAACATCCCATATCCTCACATAGCTGCTGAATGTATGTTCATGCTGGTCGTCCTGCTTTTGCACGGCCATGTGCGGGGGTCCATAAGAGTACATCACTTATGAGTTCGTCCCTGCTTCTCCAGCAGTGTCCTGCATGTCTGGTTCGTCTAACTTGAATAGTTTTCGTGATAGGAGGCAGGTGGCCGTACAGTTGGTGTCTTGTGGGGTGTTGCCGCCAGGACTTGTTCAAGATTGCTTGCAGCATTCTTGTGTAATTGCCATCTAGCTTCTTCTCCAGCCGTTTTGTTAGAGTCCAAGTAGTGCATCCATATAGCAGTATCGATGTGACCGCTGCCTGGAAGAAGCTGCGTTTCATTTTATCGGTTAGGTCTGATTTCCATATAATTGATAGCCTATTGATAGCTGTCCATGCTTTCGTTAACCTTGTGTTGATGTCCTTTTCGGTTGATGCAACGCTGCTTCTTAGGTAGGTGAATTTGTCTACTAGTTTAAGAGGGGTTCCGCCTAGAGTGGAGATGTCACCCGTTTGATTATAGCACATATATTCCGTTTTGTGTGCATTGACATAGAGGCCTATGCCTGCGGCTGCTCGTTCCAAACTATGCAGTAGTGTTTCGGCTTGGTTGGGTGTATTTGCCAGTATCGCTATGTCATCGGTGTAGTCGGCGTTGGTAATTGTTTTTGCGGGATACCTTCTGCTTCTTTTCTTTGTCAGCTCGAAGCCGTTCTCTCTGATTTTGTCAATCGATGTTCTAAGTACGTAGTCTAGACAAATGATAAAGAGGTATGGAGCTAGCGTATCCTCTTGTAGTACTCCTGCTACAATGTTGAAGTATTCTGTGTCTCCATCAGGTGATCGTACTTTTACTTTGGTGTTTCTATAGAAAATCGTTATTGCTGCTACAGTTTCTTTAGGTATGCCGTATGCTAGTAGGATTTGTTCCATCTTTCCTCTGTGAACAAATAGTACCTTTAATGTTCTTCTACAATAATAGCTTTGGGATTAAATAACCCACAAAGGTTGATATACCATCAAACAAAGAAACCAAACTAAACTATGATTTTGGTACATCTTTTTATATATTATTCAACATAGAACAAAATACACATTTCATCTGTTTAGGACATGTTTGTATATTGTGATATTTCTCATGTTTTATGTATATGTATTAATGTCCTGTTTATTTATATGAGTTATTTGTGTTTCCTTCCATTTATTCAGCATTAGTGTATCAATGTATATACTAATGTTAATGTTAGAATTCAGTAAGTGGGTTCACAACTAAATATTCTCCCTAGCACCAACCATGTTAATCAATAATGTTACCAATACAAACAATATGGTATTAAAAAAAACGAGAAAAAAAAACAAGTGAATATTTCATTTCAGATAACTCAAAACTATTACTGCTACTACTACTACTATAGTTTAGAGATACGCTTAATGTAATGATTTTCATCATAGGAAATGGAATTGGCAACTTGAGTTCAAATCCTGGACAAGGTTTTTTGCATTTCCCTTTGCACTATTGCTCTTAGGAAAGAGGTGAATCTACTTCTCCTCCCAGCCATGGATAAAATAGTAGTGCAGACTGGGTTATTTAGCCTTGGTTAGGCAACCAGTCTAGGAGAAGGAGAACTCTGAATTCAACCATCTTTACTCTGTTTAAAATTGACTTGTGTCACATTCTGCCCGTAGCAGAAGGGTTAGGTAAATACATACAGCTACCAAGTTTTAGACAATATGGTGTGAAGATTTGGAAGATAGAGAAGATGATAATTAGTCTGTTAATTTGGATCCCTATTCACCATAAACAAATAAAGGATTATTTACAATCAACAACAATAAGATTAAAAAATCTAGAGAAATGAATGAAAATATCTTATCTCAGAATTCAAATGATTTAATGTGAACTACTTTTTTTATTCTTACTGCTAATTCCATAAATGCTCAGAGGGTATTTAACAGTGAAAATTGTGATGAAAAACAATAAGATCAAAAATAGATAAAGCAAACAATAATAGTCAGTAATGAAAATACATTTATAACAGAATTTAAATTTGAATAATTTAAGACTACTACTACTACTACTACTGGATCAACTACTACTTCGACAAGTTAGTAAACAATACAGTATAAAGATTTGAAAGACAGAGAATTAATAAGATTGTAAATTTGGACTCCTAACAACCCTAAAGACACCCAGTGAGAATCAAAAATACTAATGATGGTCTGCAAGCCTTGGATTCTATATTCTGTTGGTGAAGCTTAGATTATGCCAATTGTATCCATAGGGTAAGAATCTCCCTACAAAAAAAGAGCTGTCCTGGGTATAACACTAAATTACATCTGGAGATAAGGTTCCTGTTCTAGAGCTCTGGAGGAAATGCAGTCACACCTTTATGGTCATTACTACCAGGTCCACTTTGAATCAAAGCGGTAGTACCTGTGAGGGTCTCATCTACGGGTCAAATTGATCTGTTGCAAAATTATTAGTATTAGTTAAGAATACTTGAAACCATACAACTGTGTACTAATTATTTGTATTAACAATAGTTACTTGAAGCTATAATTGTTTAGAAAGGATTATTAGATACTTAAAGTTGGCTGCACTAATCTCTCTCTCTCTCTCTCTCTCTCTCTCTCTCTAGCTCCTTCTCTTTCTTTTTTCTCTCATACTATGTTTCTGTACTTCAATCTTCTCCTTCCTCCAAGTCCTTTTTTTTTCAATCCTTCTTTCCTTCAAACTTATTCTCTTTGCTTTTTTCTTTCCATGTTTTCTATGTTACTTCTCTTTGCTCAAGAGATTACACACTAACTGTAATGGTTACCAGAGTTCAAATCCTTGACAAGGCTAGTATGCTTCACTTCATGCTAATTCCCTTTGGGAATGATATCAATCTATCTATTCTCCTCTTATCTATGGATAAATAAGGCAGACTAGGTTGCTTAGCCTTGATTAGACAACCAGTCTAGGAGAATGAAAATTCTGAATTCAAATCACCTGTTCTCTGCTTAAAAATTAACCTTGTGTTATATCCTTTTCATGGCAGAGGGTTTGCATAATTACATACTAAACAGATTTGAAAGGATATTAGTTGACAGATGCTCCTGAATTCTCAATTTGTCAACATGACTGATGCCACCAGTTTAAACCCATAAAGAAGCAGATGTACCAATCTATACATAGATAATCCTGTCATTTGTGAAGGAAACTAGAGTAATTATTTTCTACTTGTGTACTGAGATATTGAACATTATTAGTATTGTTTTATTTATCTACTTTTTCTTCAAATATGATATTTCAAGATTAATAAAATCAAAAGCATACAAACAAGCACACACACACACACGGACTGTGTCCAATACATGGGTACTTATTCTAGGTGATCATCTACCAAAGCTCAAAATGGACAACTATAGATCTTGGATTAACAGCAGAGAGTGATAGTCTCCACAAATAGTCTTGACAAGAGCAAATTGGATACTTCACTTTTTCCTTTTTTTTAGCTTTGAGAAGCCCTATCTCCATAGCCTTGTTAAAAGAGATGATTCCCACAGGAATGTGGTTATGTATGTGCTAGAATCAATAGAATGTGTGGCCTTTTAGCAATATAGCTGTACACAGAGGGATGCTTTCAAAAATACATTACTCCACATTACTCTGATATATGTTACACCATAATTGTCACAGTTTTTTGGTGCTAAGGAGTTCTAATATTAGCATTAATTTATCCATTGATACACTAACACTGAATAAAAGGAAAGGAAAGGTGAGATAAATTCAAATAAACAAATAAGACATTTAATGCATACATATATAAAAACATATGACAAGTATTGAAGGAATATTGTAACTATACACAAATGTATCTCAAACAGATGAAATGTACACTGTGTTCCATGTCTAGCAGGGCATAAAGAACGTATACCAAATTAATGAACATTTTCATCTGTAAATACTGTCATTTAGCAAACATAGAGGATACAACAGTTATTATGTCAGTGGTTTGCTCAGTCGGCTGTGTCTATAGAATACACCGACTTCATCTCTGCAAAGGAGTAAGACACCCCCCAACGAGTGTCCTGTTATGACACTAAACAATCTGATGGTGGGATTCTAGTAATGCTGGAGCTTTGGGGAATGCGGAGTACCTCTTCATAGCCATCATTCCCACATCCACTCTGGCCCGGAGTGGTAGCACCTGATAGGGTCCTATCTTTGGTTCAAATAGAACTAAACTTTATGCTAAACTGAACTGCTTGAAATAGAATTGTTTTGACATATAAGTTAGTCGAGGGTGACCCGAAGGCTCCCTTTTCGATAGCTACTACACCAAGGTGTAGGGGAGGGCGCTACTCCATTCCCAGGATTGCTCCACTTTACCCTTGAACCGTACCTTATAATGCTGAGTGTTAAGCAAGGTGGTATCAAGTACCATTTTTAAAGTCTTTGGTATGACTCGACCTGGGATTGAACCCAGGTCTCCCGGGCCATTGGCGAACACTCTAACCGCTGGGCCAATGTCCCGGTAAACTGTGTACTTATGCTAAACTGAATTATTTGAATTAGAACTGCTTGACTAAACTGAATAGATTAAAATAGAGATGTTTTTGAAAATTAAACTGTGTACTCATGCTAAACTAAATTGTTTGAAATGAAACTGATTATTTGTATAAAAATGGATTTGGCATTAAATAACCTACAAAGGTTGATATGTCATAAAACCCAAAAAACCAACCAACAAACCAATGGCAGTGGTCTATTTATATTGTTTCTCCTCTCTAATAAAATTGTATTCTGTTTTCCTTTTGTGTTTGTTCTTCTACCATTAAACCAACTTTACTCACTAGATGTTTGTAGTTTTGTCTTATTACTTTGTGTCCTTTAATAGTAGCACTTACTTTTCTTCAATGATTTTCTTTTCAATGGCGAGGTGAAATAAAGTACCTTGTTGAAGCTCATTGAACAGAGGTCAAAAGCATGTCTACTTCACTCCAAAAGTGGAGACCAGAGACATCTTATCCATTCAAAGAACGGTCATCAAAAGAGGATGATAAAAGGTTCTCTAGTCTCTTGTGACTACAGACACGTGATGTCTGAAGCTACACCCATAATCCAAGGGAAGACAATTATTTATTGTCTCCCTAGAATAAATTATTGTTTTGAATTAAAATCACAGCGCTTTTTTCGTTATTCTTATTTAAGATAGTTGCAGGACAAAACAATGAAATGAATCAATTTAAAGTTAGTTCAAAACGTACAAGAACAGTGACCTCAACAAATTCTTTTAGAGCTATCTCTTTGTAAACGTATCATAAATATTTAAACGTTAGCATCTAGTATGGTTTTTATAATTTTTGTAGTAGTAGTAGTAGTAGTAGTAGTAGTTGTAGTAGTAGCAGCAGTAACGAGACTTTAGAATTGTCGGGGTTGTAATCTAACCATTTTTACTTTTTAACTACCCTTATAAATACTCAAGAAAGTCACCGTTTTCTCAGATTGTCCAATTTCAATGAAGATCCCAATTCTTAACAATGAATAAATAAGAAAATCATTTATGGACAGCAGGAACTCTAAACAATCTATAAATAAATAATAAATACATAAATAAATAAGTACCTTAAAAAAAGTAACCGTGGTCATTTATAGCAGTTATGCTATTCCGTAATTACAAATGCTAACGTAAATTACTCATCGCTGACTGACGACGAAAGCGTCACGTGATTGACAGGTTTCGTATGTGTGACTTTGCAAAATAAATAAGTAAATAAATATTGATAACCTAACCTAGTTTTTAAAAAATAGTTTGTTATCGTTTAACTGTTTCTAATTATATTGTTTGGAAATAAAAACTGACCATATGACATTTGCTCGGGTTGCCGTAGTGTTAAATAGAAAATTTGATTAAATCCGTTTTGACTTAGATTGTTTCCGTAAATGTGACAATAACACACACACATACACACAAGTCTTCAGTGTTATCTATTACTTGAACTTAATAAATGTGTTAAAATTACAATATTTTTCTTTTTGTCTGTTCATATATTACTGTTAAAATGTGTGAGTTGAAGAAAGGAATAAAATTTAAAATGATAAACAATTAAATTAAAAAATAAATAAAAACTAAAAAAAACACCCAAAGTCGAAAAGAAAAATAAAGGAAAAAAACAAACCATTTTTTTTTAATTTAACAACTTCACTTTCATAGAGACCACTGTTCCTTTACACTAAAGAATAAATCAATTTGCAGATAAATAATAGAATAAACTAAACTAAGGAAGTGACTTGAAAAAGTTCCCCTTTCATTAAGCATACGGACACAAGGGGAGCTCGAAAGCTCTATAGCAGGTCGAAATGTGACTCAAGGTCAGTTGAATGGGTCGATATTCCCCTTCGGGGTCGTCGTAGGCATAGAGCAACAAACTCAATCTTTACCTCTTTTAGGCAATGAGATAGGTACTGCTTGAGGGAGGAGTTATTTATTTAGCTCCCCACGTTGGTTTAATGTGGAAGTGTCCGGGTTTCCACGAAGCAGGGCAAATTGCTTAGTTCCGTCGGCATTCCCCCTTCACGCACTGAGCAATAAACCTAACCCTTACTCCTTTCAAGCAACTCATCCTTGGAACCAAGCTGATTGTTTATATCTCCACCCTGCACAGCTATGCAGGCAAAAGGTTTGTGGGGGTTAATAATTTAATAAAGTTTAAATAAAAGATTTCTCAAATAATAATAGAAAAAAAATAAAACCCATATTAAAATACGAGAATAAAAATAGAACAAATAATGAAATAAGAATATCACATAATTCCACTTCAGCCAAAAGTTTAATGCCACAAAGAAGAGCTCAGATTTTTTTAGTACCCTATCAGCCTTCTGGACATGTGTGTTTTGCAGATTTGAAATAAACAGTACATATTGTTCTATACTAACTTAACCCTTAACCGCTTTCTGGGTTTGTCCAGTAAGAGTAACCTCCCTTGGTAGTACTCTTCAGTTTTGGTATGAAAGGAGATATTGCATGGCTTAAAAATAAAAGCATAGTCATTGTATTTGTTTTTCATTCCTTTTTTAAACACAATATCTGGAAACAAGAATTCAGAAAAGACAAAGCTGTCATCGTCAGCATGGAGAAATTCATCATCCACGGAGAAGAAACAACAGTAGGCACAAGGTGGAAACCATGGACTTCTTGTTTGCCGCAATGGAAATCACTTCCGACAGTGGGAAAAAGGCCTTACTCCTACACTACAGAGTTGATGAAACATTTTGTATCTACAAGACTGTGATGAATGAACAAAAGGGCACTGACCCACTCAATGAAGGAAGCAATTCAACTCTGAATGAATATACCACTTTGAAGAAATCCTTTAGTAACTATTTTACACTGTGGGGGTTGTATGTAATTTGGTTATTTCAGTAGATGTGCGTCCGTAATTTGAAGGTATTGCTCTCTAAATTATTCCCACCACAAATACAACACAAAACTTTACAATCACGCAAAAGAAATGGAATAGAACACAACAAACATTAAACAGCAAACAATTTAATATGCATGTAACAGAATATGAAAACAAATAAAATACATGATGTGTAAATGGCCTTTTGGAAAATAAAGTTTGGCAAGAAGAAAATAAATTTGTTTAAAGATGTGTGTATGTTCATGTTAACGGAGTCCGTAAATAAGTCATTCTTACTTACATTAAGTTCATAGTGGGTTTTATGATTGTGGCGACAGCGTGTCGCGTTGATGAAAGAAAGTTTGTCGGGTTTTTCTTTTGAATGTGATTCTCGGCCATCTGAAGATAGTTCATGAACTTTAGTTGAGGAAGGAAAGGAATTTGCCGGACATAGTATCGACTACTGCTTTACTGGCTTAGTGGCTTGTGGTGTCGTCTTAGTCTTCGTGTAAGTCTGTGTGTAAGTTTGTGTGTATTTTGGCGCATAGACATTTATTGACCAATCAGATTTGTATTTTACTATTTTATTTTCGAGCCTAAATATTTTCTGTTAGTTCACTTCCGATCCTATTTTTCTAGAATGTTCTATTCTATGTTTTTATTGCTTATTTTAAGACTAGAAAAAATGTGTATCCCATAACACCAAAGAAGAATGACACCAATGAAACCCTCCCGTTCCAACAAATATATCAAAGAAAAGGCAAAAACAAACATGTTTTATACTTACCTACATTCAACTATTGCCCATTATCAATTGAGTAATGTAAACAAGGCAATCCAAGCAGAAATAATACAAGGATGCATATTGTCAGATCTTTGGTAGAAAGCACTGAAGAAAGATTTGATCTTGACAACAGTACTAGAGGAAGCTTGAAGTTTCAAAGTTAAGGAAAGCAGAGTTGCCATGATAGAAAGCACTAACAAAAGAGAATAATGACCAGAACAAATAATACCACTCATAATGAATATAGTTTGTACTCAAGCTGAGTTCATCACAACCAACATAAACCATACCATTCAGAATACCAGTCAGAAAAAAAACAAAACAACAGTACTCGCGAACATAGCCTCCTCACAGGATTTCAAAAACCACCAAAACAAAGTTGGCAACCCTGCCACTGCTATTACTGTGATGCCACTTAGGCTCATTCCAGAGCTATGTGACCTACAAGAGGAAAAACATCTTAAATGTGGTAAGAATGAACATTTTGTTCATGTTTATCAGTCAGGGCCAAAGGTAAGACATGTTGAACTTTTTCCCTAACCTAATTTCACACAATCTGATGACAAATCAGTATTACATGTTAACATTTTGCAACATCATCCACTCTCACAAATATACCCAGAATCACTGCCTGCATCAGAGGCAAGAAAATTCAATTCATAATTGACACTGGTGCCTCTGTAAACATTATAGACCAACCAACATATGTAACATTTGGCCACAATACTCCCTAATTCCAAAATCCTATACCCCAAATCTGTGGTTTCAACTCCATAGACTCTCAGCCTGTTTGTGAATCTTTCCAAGCAAAGATATAATACATCAATTCAGAAACCAAAGCAGTTTTCTTTGTATTATCTTCAAATACAAACACCAACCTACTGAGTGATGATATAGCTCAATAACTGGGGTTAAGACATTTTTCCTTACGAAAAAACCCCAAAATAATCACAGAAGAATTTTCTCTTTTGTTCAATGACACAATGAGTCACATCAAGAACATAAAAATCACCCTCTAGATTGACAATTCTATGACCCCAGGACTCAAAATAATTGGTGCATTTCCTTCCATGTCTGCAAAGATGTAAAGGAGCTGGAAAAATTGTAGAAGCGAGATGACATTGAAAAAGTGGATGGCCCAACACCATGGGTGAGCCCTATTGTGGTAGTTCCAAAGAGAGAAAGAGTGTGTGTCTGCATAGATGTGCGAGAAGCAAATTGCACAATCACTAAATATGAAACATAACAAAAGAAAAAAATAAACAAACTCCTATTCATTTAGAATAACATCCTCCCAATTACTATCCAAAGTACCAGTTCAGCTTCAGTTTCTTTGTTTAATGGCATATCAACATACATAGGTTATTTAATACCAAAGCCAGTTTTGTAGAAGGATAGTAGTGATACTATTTAACCTATAAGTGGGTATTAGTCCAAAAGTGAATGTAATAGTGCAACTAGAGGAATGTGAAAATATCCCATAATTTCACTTTTGCTAAAAGTTTTATGCTAATAGAAGTGCTTAGTCTTTTTCAGTGCCCTGCCAGCCCAGTGGACAGACCTGAAATGAGCAGTACATAGCCAAAGCTGAATCTCTTTTTTTTTATATGACATGAAACTATATCATCATAATACTTTTAATGTTCTTTTCCACCTCCTAAAATCTTAGGTTTCAGTTTCTGATTACAAAACAAGAAAAAAACACTCAGAACTGAAGGTCTGGTTCGTATGGTGAGTGTTGCACTTTTACAATTCTGTGTTTTGCCAAAAACTGATCCTAACATAGCCTCTTTCTTATTTTCACCAATAAGAGTAAACCCCCACCTTCAGTAGTACTCTACAGTTTTGGTAAGAAAAGAGATGCTGCATGGTTTTGAAAATAAAAGTATAGTCATTGCCCAATATGATCCTCATTCCTTTTTCAAATGAAATACATATATAACTTTTATGATAGTATATGGTTAATTAAAAAACATTCCATAGAAGCCTATAAGTTTGTCTACAGTATATCATCTTGACTGACATTCATCATCATCATCATCATCCCCATCAAGGTATGCTGATAGCTTAGATTCCCTTGATTCTTTTGCCACAATGTTGATAAGGATTTACTTCAAAAGATTAAGGAAATTGGGCATAAGATGACTTGTACATGGTATGGAAAGAGAGTACCTGAATCCCTTATAATAACAGTTCAAAATAATGAACCAATTATGTCAAAGCCAAAATTGGTAATAAGCAGGAGAATAGCAAGTGTAGTCTATGTGCTGATAGAGATCAAACAGTTAATCACAAGTGAATATAGCAAACCAGCTTAAAAAGAATACAAGAGCAAGCATAACTTGTCTATTCCTATATGAAGTATGTTCAAAAGGTATCAGGACTGAAGCTGTATTTACCAAGACAGAAATAAACAATGAATGAAATATTAATTTTCCTCGAAATAGTCTTCTCGGCACTATTCCAGCAAATTTTCTATCAGCCAAAGCTGAATCTCTTTTTTTGATATGACATGAAACTACATCATCATAATACTTTTAATGTTCTTTTCCACCTCCTAAAATCTTAGGTTTCAGTTTCTGATTACAAAACAAGAAAAAAACACCCAGAACTGAAGGTCTGGTTCGTATGGTGAGTGTTGCACTTTTACAATTCTGTGTTTTGCCAAAAACTAATCATCAGAAATGTATTAGAATTGTTGTATAGATAAGTATAGAGAATTGGCACCTACTACCATTGAAATTGACTGATCAACATCTGTGGAGGTTAAAAAGAAATTAAGAAAAAAATAAATGTAAAAAGTAATGGTTTCCCAGGAAGCCTCTGACAGGAAACCTTCCTGGTTCCAAAGAGAAATTCTTCCTCATTAAGCATTTGCTACCTCAACTAAAAGGATAAATTTCTCTCTTCTATTAGTGGAGGAACACGCATGCTTGCTAAGTCTCCAGACCTAAAGGAAGACTGCGTATCCTGCTGGTGGTGACCTCGGCTGAATGTGCACACTGAACATATGATGAACCTTAAACTTATAATTGCCAAAAATTATTCTATAATATACTTCAACACTTTGTCTGGGGGAAATGCAGCCATTTCTACTGGTTCAGGAAAACATTCCTACCACAGAATAGTTGTAAACCCTTAAATAGAGTTTGAGTATAAATGTATCCCTGTCGTTTTTCTTTCTATCTCTTACAGTTCTCTTACGGGTTACACAAATAAAAGAAAACCACAAGTAAATGAGGTAAAAAGAAGAAAAGGAGTCTGATATGAAACACTGAATCTCCCAACAATACCTAACAATTCACCACTACCAACGAAACAACCTTCTAAAACCCTATGGCCTTATTGGTTGGGTTTGGAGTGTTACAACATACAATGAGAAAAAGCTTCATTTAACACAAGACAAACAAGGAACATCTAATAATTAAACAATTTTTATAAAACAAAAACGTCAACTTGGATTTGAATGTTCAAAAGTTCTCCTTTGTGAGTAGTAAATTTTCGAAGTGGTGGAAAGTCAGATATCAAGAAACAGGAGGAGGATGTTTTTAAAGAGTACTTATTCCTTTTTTCTTTTCTTTCTTTTATGGTCAGGTAGTGGAACTAGCAGAGAGGTAGTTTCGGCTCTTAACTCGAGGGCGGACGTTACTTCTCTCCTGGTTATCGCGTCTACGTTCTTTCTTGTGTCTCCTTTTGTTCTCACTGATTTGGTTCACAGAAAACCTGGGTATTTATCTCTCTCCACCGGCTCCAAATTCGCTACTCCCAAATTCTTCTAATTTTGGCGCGACTGCTTCCCATTGGCTACTTTACTTTTTATTATTTTTCTTTTTTCTGATTTTTAACCGGATGGATGCGTGGAGCCTTATGCGTGACGACGCGTTTATACATTTTGTATCTGGCAGCCGACGAGTCAATATCCGGTTGGGAGTTTTACTGTTAATTCCTAAATCCCCACAACCCCATACATCTCATGTTACTATGAAACCATTCACCGGTAGTTTTAAATATCACTTTATGATGTTTATTCCTATTTATCGCTTTTATTCCTGATACATATGTTCATTTTAAAGTCATGCCTCAGCAAGTGAGAGTTCACTTGACCAGCTGTGCAGACATCTTTATCTAAAGTTAAAATTTTAAAATTTTAGAAATTTAAAGCTTTAGTCTTCTTCATAAGCTGGTGATCATCATCTTAGTGGTTGAACTGCTGAACTGTTTCTTGAACATTAGCAGTTTTCTTGGGCACTTCTGGTGGTATAATGGTTAGCAAGCTAAACTAGCAAGCCTTCGCGAGTGAGTTCAAGTCTCATTGGGTGGCCCATTCATATGGCCTTGTGCCATATCTGAGCAGAAAGCTTAGTAAATTACAATATTAGCAGTTTTTGTTTTCAGCCTAGATAACTATTTGATCACATTTGTAGATAGATAGATAGATAGATTGATAAATATATAGATAGATAAATAGATTGATATATATATATATATATATAGAGAGAGAGAGAGAGAGATAAAGAGATTGATAAATATTTGTTATCATATTTAAAAGAACTCTTCTCATTTCTATATCTTACCCCTAGAAATCATATTTACTATCTTGCAGTACTTCTTTTAAAAATGTCAACTATTTCTTTGCCTACCAATCAAATAGGATGAAGAATGTTAACCTGTAAAGCTAGCTTCATTCACTAGCACATATGATTTAAATAACAGTCATACCTAAAGTCAACCTACCATGTTTACTTTGACTATCAAAAATTTAATCTATGTTGTAAGTAGTAAAGTTGGCGACCGTAGTCAAGGGCAACCCGAAGGCTCCTGTTTCAATAGCTACAACTCCTTTCCCTGGAATGCTCCACTTTACCCTTGATACATATCTTATATTGATGAGTGTTAAACAAGGAGGTATCAAGTACCATTTTTAAAGTCTTTGGTATGACGCGACCTGGGATTGAACCCAGGTCTCCCGGACCATTGGCGAACACTCTACCCAAGGCCAATCAAGATTGTGAGACTGTTCCAGGGTATGGTGATAGCAGAAGTAGATTCTTGTAGTGATTAAGTTTGGCTTCTTTGTTTAATAGCATATCAACCTTTGTGGATTATTTAATGCTAAAGCTATCGTTCTAGTAGGACACTAGTGATGCTTTTTAACCCATTGCTGTATTTCATTAACATGAGTGTACAAATCTTTTTTAACAAAATTAATATGAGTACTTAACTAAGCTGCCTAGACTTAACTAAAGTTAAAGCATCATCTGTATTAGGTTCTATACATTTAAAGTCTTTAAAAAATGCACAATAGTTCAGATAAAAATCAAAACTGTAAGACTGCTTACACAGGTGATTTGTTTATAGCATTTGAACTAAAGTTAATGTAATAGACCAACTGGAGTTTGAACTCATTTACTATGATGCTACAGTCCTGCACATTAGCTACTATGCTATGTAGATATCCTTCACATAAGATTTATGTAGTCTTTTGTAAACTCCTTGTGAAGAATACCAGTGACATTACTGTTGTTTCAGAAGCATGTATTTACCCAACCCCTTCGCTACTTTGGGGTTTAAAAGTTTTTTTATGGTGGTCAGTGGCTAAGGGCAAGACTGTGTTGGCGTAAGATATCTGACTCCATATTTTGGTTATTTTGCTTTACCCCACGTTGACTTGGCTGGCGCAATGCCTTGCCCAAAGAAGGTCCATAAGAAATATAAAAAGGGAAGATAAGAACAGACAGGAGACGAAAAACTTTTCTTTCAGACTTTCCTTTATTTACCTGGTGAATGGACTAACCAACGCTACGTCCAAAGACACAGCGTGGTGCCCAAAACACCAGATAGTAAAAACGGTGTTGTCGGTTCGACGTCACTACCCGAAAAGAGAGAGGTTCACAGAAAACCTGAGTATTTATGTCTCTTCACCGGCTCCAAATTCGCTACTCGAAAATCCTTCTAATTTTGGCGCGACCGCTTCTCATTGGCTACTTTACATTTTATTATTTTTCTTTTTTCTGATTTTAACCGGATGGATGCGTGGAGCCTTATGCGTGGCGACGCATTTATACATTTTGTATCAGGCAGCCGACGAGTCAACATCCGGTTGGGAGTTCTTTGGTAATTCCTAAATCGCCACACTACAAGCAGGGTGCAATGAAATGTCAATTTCTAAGTGAAGTTTAACGGGTTTAAATACAGAGATTTCCTACTCCTAGCCCAGTTGATATACCAAAGTTAAAGAGATCAGTCTGACCTACCATTTACCCATTACTAGTTGGAGAATAGTTGGATGTATACCTTTCCCAAGGGTATTAGTGTTATATGAAATGCAGATATCCTTACCCAGGATTTGAACTCGGGTTGATGTGTACATTTCCTATTATGACAATCATTACACCACATGAGGCACTTGTGGCATAGTGGTTATCATCATAGGAAATGGACACATCAGCCTCATAGCAAGTGGTGAAAACTTATGTGGAACCAGTCAAATTTTTTGGATAAGCTAATAACAGAAGAATGTTATACCAGTATACCACCGATTCTCCCAAACAATACTTCTTAGGTTTTGAATTCAGAATTTGTTCTTTTCCTTAAATGGTTGTCTTACTAAGACTAAAGAGTTAGTCTGACCTACTATATATCTATAGCTAAGGATTCATGCCTTTCTCTAAGGCATTAGCAAGAAGGGAAATGTAAATGCATATATAAACACACATAAAATATATATATGCATTCAGTTTTTATTATACTACCCCTGCAAAAATGATGGAATTAGCATACTTAGGGGATGTTCACTTAGATTTCTTTACTTAGCAGTAAATAAACAAATCACAGTTAAAATACAAAATATCTTTTTTAATAATTAAACTTTCTGGATTCATAAAATATACCTAAAACAAACTAGATTGAATTAGTTGAATCAATTTATTGATCTATTTCCAAGCTATACAAAGGAAAACATTATGGAATAATCTAATGTTGAGGAAAAAAATGAAGGAATTTCTTAATAAAAAAATCAGAATTGACTCTTAGTTGCCTCAAGCTTCAATGACAATCTCAATCCTTTCAAGCAAGGATTTCACTAATTTAAAGCAATATTCTTTATCAAAGTGGTTCCAACTTTTCTGAATGGCACTTTTTTGATAGATGGAGCCTTCTCACAGACCATTTTTTATAATTTCCACCATAAATTTTCACTTGGACTTTTATCCAAACTGTTCACTTGCCACGTTATTTATTTTTATGTGCTTTTCCTGAAGAAAAGCTTTAATCCTTTTTGCTCTGTGACAAAATGCATTATCATCCTGAAAAATGATTTCACCAATTTTTTATCAATGGAATGGGAAAATCATCCAGAATTTCAATGTGGACTTGATATGTGTGTTCATTGTTGAGACAATGATTGCCATCTCCTCTGGTCCTTTAAATGACATGCAACCCCAGATCATGAGTGACTTGGGAAATTTACTTGTTTTCTTCTGGTAATCATCTTTATATGTTTCATTTGGCACCTGACAAAAAAAAAACTTTGATCTCTTTTGTCTACCACGATGTTTTCCCTTTTTAATCACCCATTTCTTTTATATTTGCACCAAATTTTAGATACAGCTGCCTGGGAACAACCAGCGTCTTTTGCTACTCTCCACTGTGTATTGATTTCTTCAATAAGTTTTACCATCTTTTCCATTGTTTAACATATTTACCCAACCCCTCCACTCGGACAGGATATGACACAAGGTCAGTTTTTAAGAGGAGTTTAACAGGTTTGAATTCAGAGTTTTCCTTCTCCTAGATTAGTTGCCTCACCAAGGCTGAAGAACCTAGTCTGCCCTACTACTTACCCATAGTTGGAGGGAGAATAATTAGATTCATACTTTTCCCATTGGTATTAGTGCTATGTGAAATGCAATCAGTCTCGTCCAGGATTTGAACTCGTGTCGCCGTGTCCATTTCCTACGACAATAACCATTACACCATGGGCACCTCCATTGTTTAAATTGACAATTCTTTTCTTTTCTGGAAACTATAATTGTCAAGCTGACTTCAACATAAAATAACCCAACAAAGGTCGATATGTTGTAAAACCAGCCAGCCAATCCTTCTGAAATTCCCCTGTGTTTCTGAGTTTCTGCCCAGCTACAACCTTGTACTTTTTAAGTTCAGGGTTAATAAATGTCTTACCTAATCATAGTTTAGGGAGAGTCCCTGTTGGGTAATTACTAAAGTTTAGGACTGCAGCCTCAAAGGAAGTGAATTTGAACTCGAGTTGCACTTTTGGACAAATACTCTTGGGAAAGTTAGTACCCACCCCCATCTCCCCATGGGTTAAATAGTATCACAGCTGTTTTTCTACAAGGATGGTTTTGGCATTAAATAATCCATAAAGGTTGATATGCCATTAAAGAAAACCAAACCAAACCAAACCCTTTGTAATACTCTTTTGTTACATCCTTACTCTTCATAATGAGTAGAGTGTTTACCAATTGTCCGTGAGACCGGAGTTCAATCCCAGGTCGAGTCATACCAAAGACTCAAAAATGATACTTGATGCCACCTTGCTTAACACTCAGCATTATAAGGTAAGGATCAAGGGTAAAGTGGAGCAATCCAGGGAATGGAGCAGTGCCCTCAGATACACTTTGGTGTAATAGCTATTAAAAAGAGAGCCTTTGGGTCACTCAACCCAGCAATACATAATTCAAAGTAGAGGCAAAAATATACCTTGAATAGTGTGACTAATTTATATCAAAATGTCTGAACTGTTTAAAACTCAACTGGGCTGCAAATAAAAAAAAAAGGACTTGATTTTTATGCCTCCTTCTTTTGTATCGCTTTGGTTTGGTTTGGTTGGTTTTATGGCATATCAACCTTTGTAGGTTATTTAACGCCAAATCTATTTTTATGTAAATAATCTGTTCTATTGAAAACAGTTCAGTTTAGCATAAGTACACAGTTTAATTGTCAAAAACATTTCCATTTCAAACTATTCAAGCAGTTATATGTAATAATTCAGTTAAGTGTAAATACAGTTTTAATGTCGAAAAACAGTTCTATTTGAAATAATTCAGTTAAGCATAAGCACGCAGTTTAAGTGTAAGTACGGTTTAATTGTCAAAAACATTTCTATTTCAAGCTATTCAGTTTACTCAATTCATTTTAGCATAAGTATGCTGTTAGTTCTATTTAACCCATAGATAGGGCCCTATCAGGTGCTACCACTCCGGGCCAGAGTGGACCTGGGAGCAATGGTAATGAAGGGGTACTCCGCATTCCCCAAAGCTCCAGCACTGCTGGAACCTCACCATCAGATTGTTTAGTGTCATATCCAGGACACTCAATGGGGGAGGGGGTCTTACCCCACTGCAGAGGTGCAGTCAGTGTATTCTACAGCCCCAGCTGACTGGGCAAATAACAGAAAGAAAGACACAATGAACTCATTTGTACATACCAAGAACATTTCACATTTTATATCCACAATATACCTATCAATGGTATTATAAGGAAAGAATACACAAACATGACCCAACAGCTAGAATTATGCCCAATTGTTCCATGAACAAGCAGTATATAAAAGGAGTACAAAAAAAAAAAAGAAAGAAGGCTTACTTGATAAAAGTGAAATGATTGTCATATGGCCTTACCATATTTACCCAACCACTCCGCTCGGGCAGGATATGACACAAGGTCAATTTTTTAAGCGGAGTTTAACAGGTTTGAATTCAGAGTTTTCCTTCTCCTAGACTAATTGCCTCACCAAGGCTGAAGAAACTAGTCTGCCCTACTATTTACCTATAGCTGGAGGGAGAATAATTGGATTCATACCTTTCCCAAGGGTATTAGTGCTATGTGAAATGCAATCAGTCCAGGATTTGAACTCGTATTGCCGTGTCCTGCGACGATAACCATGACACCACGGGCACCTCCTGTCATATGGCCTTACTGTACCTTAGCATGAGTTAATTACATCAGACCACAGGTAAAAAGAGACCTTGAAGGGTTTTTTTGAACTGTCATGCAACCCCCTATGAAGTCTCAACCAAACATGTAAATTATATAAGAGAGATAATTATTTATTCTTGCCCTATAAGTACCCACCCCCTAAATAGGTTCTAGAACCCGTAACAAGGAGTTCTGCTTCAAGTGTAATGATCAAAAAATAAAAAAAATAAATAATAAAAAATAAAGAGCACATAATTTGTGTACTGAAAATGTTTGTAAAAGTCATACACAAATTATGCACACTTTTTTTTCATCATTGCAACATAAGCAGTACTCCTTGTTACAGGTTCTAGATCCTGTTCACACGTAATTAATATAAATTTTAAAAAGATATTACTTGCAATTTGAAAAAGCTTTATTTCCTGGAGAAATAATCCTTATATGTAACCGTACTACGAGAGAGAGAGAGAGAGAGAGAGAGAGAGAGGGATGGGTGGGTAAAATCTTATCGTTATATTGCTTACGGCCATTAGTAGAATGAAAATTGCCCTTAAAGATGGTCAAATTGACCTCGGAGAAATTCCCGCCAACAGGGTAGACGATTGATTACACAAAAATTCTTTTTATTTACTTCTGCTCCACCCTGTACAGCATTAACTATGTGTCTGGGGAAAAGGAGAAAATGTAGGACGTTTGAATGAAAACGATCTAATTATGTTGCAGTCGAGTTCACTGGGTCGCTTTTATAGGCTGAAAATGAAATTTGATGGTTGTAAAAATTGGCGGCGTTTTTGGATCGGAGACAGTTTGAACATGTTTTTTACTGACTTATTTGAAAAAATAAATGAATAAATAAATAATTTAATAAATAGAAAAGAATTTTATTTGTTTTATTTTTAACATATCATCTATATGGTAAATTCAGGTATATGCAAAAGTCTCCAGCGTTCTTTTTCTGAAAACTAGAAATTGACAGCGTAGTTGAAATTCTAAATGTTGCTGGAATGTTTGAACACATCAATCATATAAAATATTACCTCTTTCCAATTTACTAGGATTAGCTTAGTTGTGGCACAAGGTCTCAAATCAATGGGGTACTGTGGATCAATCGGGCTCACCAGAAATGATCAACTTACTAACCATGACATCACCTGAGGTGCCCATTTTAACAACTATAGTGATTCACTCAGCTTGGCTTAGTTGTGGCACAAGGCAGGAAGTATGGGGCATCCAGCAAGAATCGAACAATAATGGTCTACTAATCTTGTTTGCTGACCATTACACTACGTGAAATAGCCACCTCTCTGTCTCGTAATAGATGTAATACTTTAGTGCATACAATTTATATACAAATGTAACAATTGTTATGGGATTGGTAGTATTATTTTTAAAAGTATCTACAACCAAGTTTTTTCAATAGATTTTTTAAAAATTTAATTTATCAATGCATACAATTCTTTTTCTTTTTTCTTTAGTATTTTATACATTTAATTTTTTTAAGTATAAAAAAGGTTTAAGTTTATATAAGTAAATGTCATTTTCTTAGCTGAGCTGTTTTGCACTAGGGTCGAAGTATAGGACACCCAGTGAGAATTGAACTCACTCACAGTGCTGGTCTGCTCACCTAGCTAACTCACTATTTAATCACCAAAGTTAAGCTTCGTTGAACCTGCTCAGTTCTTAGATGAATGACCTCTTAAAAAATGGTTCTGTAAGTAATCTGAGGCCAGTGTCAGACAAAGCAAAGCGTATTTAAATAACAATTTTAAGCCAACCATTATGTGCTCCATTCATCAGGCCTTGTATCACACCTAAGCAAAGGTTAGTGAATGATTATATGAATGATATTGACTTTTGTTTTTTCATTCAGTCAATTTTTACACACGCCCACATTTCATGTTAGAACCAATTAAAAAAAAAAAATAATAATAAAAAAAATGAAATCATGAATAAAATAAATCATAAATAAAATAAATGAATAAAAATTAAAATTGAATCATTTTCTAAGAAATCCCGTTCCCGTATGAATTTTTCTTTGAATAATTTTATGTACTTGAATTTTTTTTTTTTTATTGAAATTGTTATTTTTGAGAATTTTGAATCAAATTATAATTGAATTAATTAATATTTGCAGAATTTAAATAAATATGGATTTACTTTTCACAAGGCTTGTTGCTTTAACAGTTTTTTTTTCTAAGAAAAGACTAATTTATTTTGTTACTTTAGATCTTAAAGCATTGAGTTAATTAAGAGAAAAATTAAAATTAAAAACTATAATTCGGTATAAAAAAAAATCAAAACAAAACAAAACAACATAAATATCGTGTTTCTTTTGTTTTTTGTTCATTAAACTGTAGATAATAAAGTCAACGAAGGCATTTATTTTTGTCTAAAAAGTGTTTAAAAAGTTTTAAAAAGTTCCTGCATTTATGAATTTGTCAATTATTTTACAGGTATGTTTTACAGGTATGTTTACAGGTATATTTTCTTTCTAATGATAATTAAATCCTATCAACGTTTCTAAAATTCTAGTAAGTGTTAGCTTTGATATATCACGGACTTGTCGAAAAATTGATACTAACATCAACATTAATTGGCAGATAATAATCTTTTTTAATTTGATAAAAAAAGAAGACTAAGATAAAATCATAAAAGATATTTCTCAAGTCGAGAAACAAAAGAAAAATTAGGTAAATTTTACAATTCTAATTTAAGTACAAATTAACTAAAGCTGAATGAAAAAAAAAATAAAAAAGGATTCTATTTTTAATTGTTAACTGATATATTTTCTTTTTTTAAATCATTAACAAATATTAAAATAAAAAAAAATCTTAAGTTACAGTTGACTATGAAATACCACGAACTTGTCGAAAAAAATTTTTATTTATAAAATTTAATTAAAAAGGGGAAGAATTGAAAAAAAAATCTGATATAAAAGTTATTTTCTAAGTAAAAAAAAAAAATGTCAATTCAAATAGAAATTTTAGTTTCCAAGAAATAGTTTTTATTTTTATTTACCCCTGGCAAAGTAGAACTGAATTGTCAATAGAAAAAAAAGGTAATGTATATTTTTTCACTTTTTAAATGGGATTGCAATTGTTTTGATAAAGAAAAAAAAATTTTTTTTTGACCAATAATTGTCACTCTGACTTTTTTGTTTTAACCATCTTAACTTTCAGTAACTGTAGTTGTGATATTAAACACAAACAAAATTTTATGTATTTATCTACAATAGCCATAAAGGATGGAAGATGTACTTGAAAATTGTGTGGGGGAGTATTAAGCAACAATAACGGAAAAAACAACAACAACAAAGGATGGCTTTTGTACAAACTTATTTTTGATAAGATGATCACGTGGCCAAACACTGACACGTGAATCAACCGATCAATATGGTTATTTTGTTCGTTCATGTTGAGACAGATTTTTAGATTCAAACTTGAAATTATTGGACCAAGACAGAATTATTTTTGCTCTTGTTCTGAAAAAATTCAATCATGTGTTTTCTTCTTCAACATCTGTGACCTCGAAATGTTTTAGTTTTGCGTTTCTTTTTTTATTTCCTAGCAGCCACGTTCGTCTCATTATTTTTTAATTTATCTTTCTTTCTTAAAAAAAAAAAGTAAATGATCTACAGACATACAATCACCAGGTGAGGATATACGAATATAATATTAAACAAATTAGAAGATAATATAAGACTGAAAGAAGAAAAAAAAAGGAAGATTTATTTATTTGTTTTTTCTTTTCTTATCGCGTGACACTAAAGGAATTAAAATTATTTACGTTTCTTTTTTTATTTAATTTAATTTTAGAAAAACATAGAAAATGAATTTGAAAATAGCTAAGATATTTAAAATAAATAATTAACATACAAAAAACGCTAAATCTTTTTTTTTTTCTCACAAAATTAAATGGTTAATAGAAATTTAAATTTAGAAAGACTTAGAAAACGAAAATGCTATAAAGGAATTCCCAGACCAATAGATGATAATTTTATAGTGTCTGCTGATTTTTAATCATTCAAATTCTCATGTTTTTTAGTATGTTATCGTAACCCTCAAAAACATCACATCGTAGCGAAATTTTTATGAGCAATACACTCAAAAACAAAATGCTCATAAAAGAATTCCCAGTCCAATTTGTAATTAAATGATGAAATTATAGGGTCCACTAATTTTTAATTATTCAAATTCTCCATTTAACGGAAACAATTATAAAATAAAAGATTATAATTAGTATTTAATACTAATAATCATCTTTTGTTCGTTTCTAAAATAAATATAGAAACATCATATGAACTGCTGTTACAATAGGAATCCAACAAATTCACAGGTTAAAGGCGAATAATACGAATATGTATAGAATAATAGATAAGTTATTTATATTGTTCAATGCTTTTTGCGAATGTTTTCTGAAGCGTGCAGAATGAAATTAAAAACAAATATTAGTTTTTTCTTTCCTAATAAAAAAATAATAATTAAAAATTTACACTTGAATTAATAGGTTCAAACATGAAATTTCTCTGGCCTCAGATATTAATAATTTTACAGCATTTAAAAACAATAGGAGCAAATTCAATAGATTTAGATTGAAGGTGAGGAGGGGGAACATTCTCTATGCCGGTCTATTCTCTGTCCGTTTTCAGTTATTATTTTCTGGTGCAGACTTCTGTGGTTGTTTATATAAATCAATCAGGAAAACAGCAAAATAAATGAATAATAAAAAGAAAAAGACTGAATACTGATAACGAAAATTTGAAACTAACGAAGCCTGAGTTGTGAAACAAGGGAAGTAATTATGTAATCAAAACTTAATCGCTTAAAAAATTAAATTAGATAAGATACATGAATATTCCTTCTTCAAAGACCATATTTGAGTTATTATTCAGCGAAACAACAAAAATGGATTAAGAATCCACTTCCCTGTGTGTTTTAAATGAATAGGAACTGGATTGAACGCTTTGTCATAGAGCGATAGTTGACAAATTTAGACACAGACTATTTCTATTTCTGTATTGACTTTAGACCCACTTGTGACGATAACTTGTTCTAAAATAACTTCAGTCCTTACATTGTTGTATATGCATATAGGTATATGTAGGCACACACGTACTTGTGTGTGTGTGTGTATATATATATATATATATATATATATATATATATAGATAGATAGATAGATAAAAGTAAAGTAAAGTTGGCGACCTTAGTCGAGGGTGACCCGAAGGCTTCCTTTTCAATAGTTACTGCACTTAGGTGTAGGGGAGGGCGCTACTCCATTTCCTAGATTACTCTACTTTACCCTTGATCCTTACCTTATAATGCTGAGTGTTAAGCAAGGTGGCATCAAGTACTGTTTTTTTAGTCTTTGGTATGACTCGACCTGGGATACAAACCCAGTCTCCCGGACCATTGGCGAACACTCTACTCATTTGGCCATTAATAGCCCGAGATAAATGTATATAATTTCTTAAATTTCTAATATTTAAAAAAAAATAGCAAGCAAAATAACAACCTATTTTTCTGTGTGACTATTTTATTTTTCCTTAGTGATATTTTCATAAATGCTAGCATTTTGTTTCTATTTATACTCTATCCCAGATACTGAGTACAAACAGCAAGAAGAGGCATTGGTCGACTTAAACTTAGTTAAAATTGAGTTCATGTGTTTTAATCAAAATGGTGCCATTTCCTCATTAAATGGTAAGCCTCTGAAATTATTAGTCTTATAGTGATAGGGATAACATTATTATTGTTGTTATTTGTTTATTATTGGGTTTTTAGGTTTAAGTTGGTTTTGCGTTGGTTATGTTGATATTACGTTGGTTGCGTTGGTATTTCGTTGGTTGCATTGGTATTTCATTGGTAGTTATCCCCTCGCTAAATGTTGATGGAAAATAAAGGTGGTGGAGAAGAATGAAGACGTTGTTAGGTTTTTGTATCAAGGTTTCAATGGCAGCATGAAGTAAAGGTGTTAACGCTGGTATGCTGCGAGGTCTCATAGTAAGTAAAGAAGGTAGGAAGTTGTTAGAGTGTATCATCTAATTTGTTCTTAACTAGGATCCCTTGGTCTAGAAGAATAGACCCAAGGGGTCCATAAACTAGATGGCTCTCTTCATAGTGTATGATTTGCTACTCTATTCAGGAACAGACATTAAGACATCCATTCCCTTTGAGGATTTCTGAGTGAGAGAGAGAGATTCGCGGGCTTTCTTCAATTTTTGGTGCTCCTAGGAAATATGGTTCGGGCGGAATAGGACAAGTCATCCTGATTGGGTGAAAATGTTCGGCGACTTTAACAGTCAAATTAAATTACGTACCAAACAAAATTCAAGTTTCTTTCTGCTACAGACTAATTGGTAGCAATATCTCATCTACTGAAAATGATATCAACATAAGCATGGGTTAAACATGAACTATTATTGACAGGTTATTGACTATATGGCAATCTGATCTCTGTAATAAAATAAAACAGGAATTCTTCTGGGTTATAGCTTTGTTAGTACTACTGTATAGCTGCACCAATTGGATTTTAACAAAGTATTTGGACAAAAGGCTAGATGAAAACTACATAAATATGCTACATGTTATTTAAAACAAATTCTAGACGCAGCACCCTGCAAAACAACAATTGTATAGCCACTTACTTCCCATCACACAAAAGTTCTGAGTAAGATGAACAAGACATGCTAGGTACTGTTAGAGAAGTAAGAACAAACTCATAAACAATATTTTCTCATGGACTCCTACTTATTGATGCAGCAGTGTTGGTTTACCATCTAAAACTTACTTTTTACCAGCTCTGTGAGGACACTGGTAGTTATCTAGAGGACTTACCAAGAGTGATGGGTGAGAGTGATGGATAGCGAGAGAGAGAGAGAGAGAGAAAGAGAGTCAAATGAATCTGTGCTGTTGGTACACAGTGATGATGATATATGGTTGGTTGGTTGGGTTTTATGGCATATCAACTTTTGTAGGTTATTTAATGACAAATCTATTTTTATACAAATAATCAGTTCTATTTCAAACAATTCAGTTTAGCATAAGTCCACAGTTTAATTGTAAAAAACATTTTTACTTCAAACTATTCAGTTTATTCAAACAGTTCTAATTCAGCTAATTCAGTTTAGTGTGAGTACAGATTTTGTTTACACAGTAAAATGTCAAAACAGTTCTATATTAAACAATTCAGTTTAGCATAAGTACACAGTTTAAGTGCAAAAATCAGTATTGTGAAGGAAGCATGGTTTAGTTCTATTTAACCCATAGATAGGACCGTATCAGGTGCTACCACTCCGGGTCAGAGTGGACCTGGGAGCAATGGCAATAAAGGGGTACTCCGCATTCCTCAAAGCTCCAGCATTACTGGAACCTCACCATCAGATTGTTTAGTGTCATATCCAGGACACTCAATAGGGGAGGGGGTCTTACCACCCTGCAGAGTTGCAGTCGGTGTAATTTACAGCCCCAGCCAACTGGGCAAGATGATGATATATATATACTTATGGAATAACACTTATCCTCGTAAGGAAATGAACTTGACAAGCCAAGTTCAAACTCTGGATGCAGCTGTTTGCATTTTACAATGGACTAATGCTCATGTGAAAGGTATGAACCCTTCTCTTCTCCTTCCAGCTATCATAAACAGTAGGGTAGACTGACTTTTTAGCTTTGGTAAGACAAACAATCTAGGAGAAGGAAAAACTTTGAATTCAAAACCTGAGGTGTGTTGTTATCAGCTCATTCAAAAAGTATGACAGGTTATATGTATACCTTCATCATTAGAAACAAATAACAGTTGTCCAATGTAGTGTAGTTAGTCCAATGGTTCTCAGTAAAGAATCTGTGGCATAGTGGCTAACATGCTAGACTATGACATTGTAGTAAACAAGTTTGAACTCCAGTCACTTTGTGTTCCCTATCGGACTAATACCCCTAAGAAAAGTATGAAACCCCTTATTCCTTCCAGTTATGGGTAAAATAGTACCACAACTATTCTTCTGTGAGGAGGGCTTTGGCATTGAATAATCCACAAAGATTGATATTCTATTAAACAAAAAAACCAAACCAAACCAAACCAACAGTTCTCATCTTAAACTGAACTGTTAGTCCTTCATATATTGAGATTATATATATATATATATATATATAATAGACTCTCCCATTGGAGCGTGGTCCGATTGGTGGCCGAGAGGTCTGAGACTTAGTCTAATGTAAAGTTAGATGGGTTTCGATCCCGGCTTTGAGCGTCCTGTGTGTCTAGCCACACTGAAGAGTTCTGATAGAACGAAACAGTCTGTCTGTGGATGACAATATATATATATATATATATATATATATATATATATATATATATATATAAGGGTCATTCAATAAATAAGGTGAATTTTGCCTCAGGAGTTGGTTATACGAAGCACTGTTTACAGTTGCATTTTTTTTCCAAGGAAATAAATAGTGATGGGTCCTTTCATATCCCAGAAGTTTGACCTTCTTTATTTACTGCTATGCCCAGAACTTACTCTTTACTTGAGAATCAGTGTATTTCCTCTCCAGTAGACTGTCTTTTTGATTCAGGCTCATAGTGGCAAAAAAATGTTAAGGTATTTAGGTATGTTTTATCAAAATATTTTCAAGCATATCAAATTACTTTGACTATCCTTTTTAAATTGGGGTGACTCATGAAAATTAGAAATAGAGGAACTGTCATAAAATATCTAGTGTGGTTTTGTTTTCATTTTCGAAGTATTTTAATCAAATTCTAGGAAAATGAAAGTTTTTTCTTTTTAATGATTACATTTGTCTGAAAATGGTATGTTCACATATTGATAGGTGGATAGATAGAAAGAGAAATGTAAGCAAACTTAGACACACATATACTTAGTAGGCTATGCACAAAACGGTTTGGTTTCTTTTCTTTGTTTTTAATAGCATATCAACCTTTGTGGATTATTTAATGGCAAAGACATCCCTGTAGAAAAACAACAGTGACACTTTATAACTCATTCCTAGTGGGATAAGGGGTTCATACCTTTCCGAAGGGTATTTGTCCAAAAGTGAATATAGCAGCACAACTGTAGTTCAGACTCTCTGACTTCAAGGTTGCAGTCCAGCACTTTGGCCATTATGCCACTGGGACTCCCCCATCTCTACACTGACTGAGATGAATAGATAAATAAGAAAAAAGGAGGACAATACTGAAAATTAAATTGATATGTTTCACTATATTGGCATAATGGTTAGAGTGTTCACTAATGGCCCGGGAGACCTGGGTTCAATCCCAGCTTGAGTCATACCAAAGATTAAAAAAATGGTACTTGATGCTACCTTGCTTAACACTCAGCATTATAAGGTGCGGATCAAGGGTAAAGTGGTGCAGTCCAGGGAAAGGAGTAGCTCCCTCCTCTACATCTCAGTGTAGTAGTTATTGAAAAGGGAATCTTCAACTGGACATTGGTATAATGGTTAGAGTGTTCACCAATGGCTCAGGAGACCTGGGTTCAATCCCAGGTCGAGTCATACCAAAGACTCAAAAAATGGTACTTGATGCCGCCTTGCTTAACACTCAGCATTATAAGGTGCGGATCAAAGGTAAAGTGGAGCAATCCGAGGAAAGGAGTAGCACCCTCCCCTACACCTTGGTGTAGTAGCTATTGAAAAGGGAGCCTTCGGATTACCCTCGACTACGATCGCCAACTTTACTTCACTTATATTGATAACTTCTGAAATGAAATTTTATTTTGCCAAAATGAAGTGTACACATGACAAAGGGGGAGAACTGTGCTATTTTTGTTTTTGTAGTTATATATATCTAATTTATATGAATTGTTTCATGTATTTGTTTTTTTTTATTTGTGTATTTTATTTAGTATCTCACATTTCTTTAGTATTAATTTGTTGAATTCAGGGAAAAAATTGTTGGAAAAAAATTGTTGGAAAAAAAAAAAAAAAATTCAGTATATTTCTCCCATTTTTATCATTTTTTCAAAATAAAGTTTCATTTCTAAAAAAAGCTGTCCTTCTTTTGAAACGTATGAATTTAATTTTCCATATTGTTTTCTTTTTCTCATATTGTCAGATGTTTTGCCAGGGGTAGTATAAGTCTCCCCTTTTCTTGTTTGACATACACATACACTTGGTTTAGTTTGCTTTGTTTGGTTGATTTTATGGCATGTGAACCCTTTTTGGTTTATTCAATATTGAAGTAAGTTTTTTTTTTTTTTTTTTTTTTTTTTTTTTTTACAATTGCCCAGTCAGGTGGGGCTGTAGAATACACTGACTGCACCTCTGCAGAGGGGTAAGACCCCACCTAACGAGCGTCCTGGATATGACACTAAACAATCTGATGGTGAGGTTCCAGCAATGCTGAATGCGGAGTACCCCTTCATTGCCATCGCTTCCAGGTCCACTCTGGCCCGGAGTGGTAGCACCTGATAGGGCCCTATCTATGGGTTAAATAGAACTAACAGCATACTTATGCTAAAATGAATTGAGTAAACTGAATAACTTGAAATAGAAATGTTTTTGACAATTAAACCGTACTTACACTTAAACTGCGGGCTTATGCTTAACTGAATTATTTCAAATAGAACTGTTTTTCGACATTAAAACTGTATTTACACTTAACTGAATTATTACATATAACTGCTTGAATAGTTTGAAATGGAAATGTTTTTGACAATTAAACTGTGTACTTATGCTAAACTGAACTGTTTTCAATAGAACAGCTTATTTACATAAAAATGGATTTGGCGTTAAATAACCTACAAAGGTTGATATGCCATAAAACCAAACAAACCAAACCTTTTTTTTACAAGCAGTTATATGGTTTTAAGTAATTAGTAATAACAAGAATGATCCTTTACAAACAATTATACCTTCAAATGACTATTTTTAATACAAATAATTTTTTGTATACAGTTATATGGAACCCAGTCAGCTAGAGCTGTAGAATACACCAACTGCATCTATGCAGAGGGGTAAAGCCCATGCCCCCACCCTCAACAAGTGTCCTGATATGACACTAAAGCATCTGATGGCAAGGCTACAGCCTTGGAGATTTGGGGAATGTGGAGTACCCTTTCATTGCTGTTGCTTCCAGGTCCACTCTGATCTGACCGGGTCCTATCTATGGGTCAAATAGAACAAACTATATGTACAAACAAATGACTGATGTTAAACTGTGACTTATATAGCAATACTTGAAAATATTTAACTGTGTGCAAAAAATAACTTAGGTTCATTTAAGAATGTTAACTACAAAATGTGTTTACTAGTCATATATATATATATATATATATATATATATATATATATATATATATATATATTTAATATACGAGGAATATACGATAAGTTTCCAGACATTTTTGTACAGGCATTTAAAATTGTTGTAGACTCTTGAAAATTCAGTATGTTATTGCTACACATCTTATGAGATGACCAATTTTCATGATTTCAGGTTCAAATGAACAGCTACAGCAGCAATTGGAATACACCCTACTAAAGCCTGATTGTCACAGCTGGTTAATTTCAAAAATGCAATCTGGACGTGAGGACACTTTAGAAGAATGATATGCAATAAAATTCTGTTTTAAACTTGGAAAAAATGCCACAAAAGCATACAGAATGCTTCAGACTGCTTTTTGACCATCTTGCATGAATTGAGCATTAGTTTTTGAGTGGCATAAGATATCCAAGGAAGGCAGGGAGTCTGTGAGGGATGATGAGAGGTGTGGCAGGAGTAAGGAAGTCAATACACCAGAGTTGATTGGCCAAAGGGTTAGGGTTAGGGTTACTATGCTGAGGTTTTAAGGGAGTTCAGGAAGAGATTCCGTTGGAAGAGGCCAGCACCCTTCAAATCAGGTCAATGACATTTCCACCAGGACAATACACCAGTCCACAACTCCATCCTTGTCACAGACTATTTGCCTAAGATGGGCATCAAGACAGTTTCTCAGCCTCCCTATAGTCCAGACCTTGCTCCCTACGACTTTTGGTTATTCCCTAAGCTCACAGGGTGTCGTTATGGGACAATTGAGGAGATGAAAGAGGCTGTGATGAAGGTCATTGACATGCTCACACAAGAGGACTTCCATGGGTCCTTCCAGAAGTTTTGGAATGGTACAACAAGTGCATTGCAGCTGGAGGAGATTACTTTGAAGGGGACTAGAGTTTCATGTGTGTACTATCAATAAAAGTGCCCATACGAAAAAAGTCTGGAAACTTATCGTATGCCCCTCGTATATGTATAAACAGGACAAGCATTAAATAACCTACAATGGTTGATATGCCATAAAACCAAACAAAACAAAACAAAAGAGTTATATGATTTCAATTATTCCTATTAGATATGAATAATTTTTAAACAGATCCATTTGATCCATAAATGGGACCCTAACAGGTTATACCAATCTGGATCAGAGTGGACCTGGGAGTAATGGCAATGAAGAAGTGTCACCACATTGGCCAGAGCTCCAGAATTGGAGTCTAATGATTGGATGCAGTTGAGCATTATACCCAGACCACCCCTTTTAGAAGGAAGGATATCTTATTCCACATTAGGGAATGCAGTTTGTGTATTCTAGACTCTGCTTACAGAACAGGAGGGGTACTCTTAGAAAATTTGATGGAATTGTGAGTGCAATGGAAAAGATGCCGTGTTTATTTGACATCAGTATGCCCTGTTGGCTAAGGCTAAAGAATATGCTGACTTCAAAGGGTTAAGACTCCTCCCTGCACAGCGAGGCCACCTGCAACTCTCCACTTTAGCCCTTACTGGGCTAGACAGGTGGTTGGAGAGGCCTGATCCAATCAATTGGCTGGTCATGTCAAGCCCCAGTACCTATATAATTGTCCCAACTGTAGTCTTCAAGTTGCTTTTCTGACAAACAAGAATTCAACCCTATTTTATCTTAAAAGTGACAGCTGAGAGTCCATTTCATTGAGATAGCAATACTTGAAACCATTTAACTGTCTACAAACGAATGATTAATATTAAATAGAATCATGAATGTTAGATAACTATATATGATAACAATACTTGTAACCATTTAAACTGTGTGCAATCAAATGATTAATATTAAATGATTTTATTAGTGTTAGATAGCAATACTTGAAATGATTTAACTGTGTGCAAACAAATGATTAATATTAAATAGAATCATTAGTGTAAAATATCTATTCTTGATAGCAATACTTGAAACCCTTTAACTGTGTACAAACAAATGATCTCTAATTTGTTTAAAAATAAAGTTATCTACAAACTATTTGCTTACAAATCAGGTATGTATGTGTGTGTGTGTTCATGTGTGCATGTGTATAAACAGAATTTGACATTAAATAACCAACAAGTGTTGATATGCCATAAAACCAAATGAAACCATTATTTCAAAGTATTGAAAATCAAGCAAGAGAGACTTGACCAAATAAAGTGCATCATGTGCTCTGAGTCTCTCAATGATGCATATGAAACAATAAAAGAAAAATCCATCAGTCATAGTAGAAAATCAATCAACATTAGTTCATTTGCAAAATTCACTTCCTCCTTAAAGAATCCATGAACTTTAAACAAAATTTTAATCTACATACCATCTGTTCTTTTCTAAATCCGTTCTTGTTTATCAGTTTTTTATCTTTCTATCAATCAAAACCTGTTATTATCTTTTTGTTTTTTTTTTTCATATTCATCTATCTTAGTCTGTTCATTATCTATCTATCTATCTATCTATCTATCTATCTATCTATCTATCTATCTATCTATCTATCTCAGTTTGTTCATATCTATCTATCTATCTATCTATCTATCTATCTATCTATCTTTGTTCATATCTATCTATCTATCTATCTATCTATCTATCTCAGTTTGTTCATGTCTATCTCTCTATACATCTCTCCCTTTTAGTTTGTTCCTATTTACCTAGTCCAGTCTATCTATCTATTGATCTTAATCTGTTTATATCTATATCTTAACCACTTCATGTCTATCTGCCTTAGTCTATTTGTATCTACTAAAGCTTTTCAGTATTTCACTGTTTCAGTTTGTTCATATCTATCTATCTATCTATCTATCTATTTCAATCTGTTCATATCTATCTCAGTTTGGTTATGTTTTTCTCTCTCTTCTCTCACTCTCTCTTATATATCAGTCCGTTAATATCTATTCACCTCAATTTGTTCATTTTAGTCTATCCATCTATCTTAGTCTATTCATATTAATCTATCTATATATCTATCTCTCTATCCGTCTTTCTTTATATCAGTCAGTTCATAACTCCCATTAATAGTGTCATTATTAATTTTTACTAGTTTATCTTTATTTTCAATCTTTGTTTATCACTTAACCATAAAATATTAAATGACATCAGTATTTCAATAAAAAGCAACAATAAAAAAATATATATTGTGTTTGTTTGATGTGGTTAATAGACAAGTTTTGGGAGATTATGTTGAAAAACAAATATTATAAAAGAAATATTTTTCTCATTATTTGTCTATAGATTCTGAGTGGCTTTTGGAGCTGTGGGGCCCTTATTGAAAACATTTTTTGCAGCACCCTAACTTCACAACAAAGATCTGTAGAATCTTAGAGGTATGAATAAATGTTATTATAGACCTTATATCTCTATGGTAGAATCAAAATCAATAAAAATGTACTCTTTAAAAGTACATGTGAGTTTATAGACTGAGTCACACTTTATATAAAATTGCATACATGTACGTGTACAACTGGACAAATAAAATGTATAGATTATCTTTGAAAAGTAAATGGTTGCAAAACCATTTGTTTTAGTGACTGTGAAAAGATTTATGTTATCATGTATACTAGTCAAGGGTATGTATTTATCCAACTCCTCTGTTACAAGCAGGATATGATATAAGGTAAATTCTTTTTTAAGCAGACCACAACTGTTATCTGTCTGAATTTTTGATATATGCACTATTTGGTGTGTGATTTTTCGGACTGTTGTCCTTATCTTTATTGTTATTAGTTGAACCATTTCTATGCTCAGATAAACAAGGGACACCTGAAGAAGGCTAGAGGATACAGCGGCCAAAATGTTGTGTTACAACTAACAACAATAAAGATGAGGACAACAGTCCAAAAAATCACACACAAAATATTGCAGATCACAACTGGTTTGAATTCAAAGTTTTCCTTTCCAATCTGCCCTACTATTTATCTATAGCTGGAGAAGGAATAGTCAGGCATGCCTTTATCCAAGGATATTAATGCTATATGAAATGCAAGATAGGTTGCCAAGTCATTTTCATCTGATGATAACCCTTAGGTCACAACCATATCCTAGAAAAAATCTAAGCATAGACTGCAAGTATTATGGTATTCAGTGAAGATCAAACTCCCTATGCAATTGATCTGCGAGACTTGTTTGCTAACCATTACACTATGATAAGACTAGAGTAGATTACCTCGTACAGGGCTCTGTTAGGAACAGTTGGTTGAATTGTTTTAAAGTTAGACTTATATGGACATATTAATGAACCTGTATAATCTTTATATCACTAAAATTCTCATTTTATGTGTAATCATGCAGCCGATTGTATGCAAAACTCAGTCATGGGCAGTTTTTAACATTGTGAACATTTCAATATCTAATATTTTAAATCAATTCTTAATAAGAGTATTGACCAAAAAATTTTTTCTGAGACATTTTAAGCCCAAAACATGTATTTGATTTAGTTTTTTTTTTTTTTCCTATTTAATGGCGTATAAACCTTTGTAGGTTATTTAATGCCAAAGGGGGCGTCCCTATGGCATAACAGCTAAAGTGCTGAATTACAGCTTTGCAGTAAGCAAGTTCAAGCTCCAGTCACACCATTGGTCACACTTTTGGACTGATACCCTTGGGAAAGGCATGGACCCTCTTATCCCTCCAGTTATGGATTAAATAGTATAACTGCTCTTCTTCTACAAGGATGAATTTGGCATTAAATAACCCATGAAGGTTGATATGCCATCAAACAAAGAAACCAAATCAAACTTAATGCCAAAGCCATCATTGTAGAAGGAAAGTAGTGGTACTATTTAACGTACCGCATATTGGCATGATGGTTAGAGTGTTCGCCAATGGCCCCGGAGACTTGGGTTCAATTCCCGGTCGAGTCATACCAAAGACTTTAAAAATGGTACTTGGTGCCTCCTTGCTTAACACTCAGCATTATAAGGTATGGATCAAGGGTATAGTGGAGAAATCCAGGGAAAGGAGTAGCGCCCTCTCCTACACCTTGGTGTAGTAGATATCGAAAAGGGAGCCTTCGGGTCCTCCTCGACTGTGGTCGCCAACTTTACTTTACTTACTATTTGATGTATAGCTAGGGAGATAAAGAGATTCATTTCTTTCCCAAGGGTATTAGTCTGAAAGTGAATGTAAGAGTGTAATTGGATTTTACAGTCACTTACTACAATGTTATAGTCCATCATGTTATCCTTTATGCTACAGGGACTCTCTCAAAAACATTTAGGTTAATACTAATAATACTATATATGATAATTGTATTGAATATGATATCTGAGAAAATATAAAGAAATACAATCTGAAAACCTAAAGTTGGTTTTAAAATAGTTTTATTTTCATCATATGAATATTTTCAAACACAGCTGGAAAGGTTTTGAAACTTTTAAAAAATGTTTGAACTCTTAATGTCAACATTTTCAGTACCCTGGGCATGACATTAAACTGCTTTTCATGGTAAGACTTTACTTCTGAAGCTCTGGGAATATCGCTTCATTGCTATTATTCCCAGATCCACTATGAACAGGTATGATCATACCTTTTAGGATCCTATCTATAGATCAAATAAGTGTTTTAAAATTATTAGTATTAGATAGAAATGCTTGAAACCATATAACTGTGTGCAAATAAATGATTATTAAATAGGAATAATTACATGAAACCATATAATGGTGTATAAATTATTAGACTTAGAAACACTCAAAACCATACAACTATGCATAAATTAATTGTATTGGATAGGAATATTTTATATAACTGTGCAAACAAGTGATTATAGGCAAATAAAAAGTGCAATTAAAAAAAAATGCAGTAGAACATTGAAAATATAGTTATGATTACAATCATTTACAAATGAAACAAATTTTTGCATTAAATAATCCTGAAGGAGTTGATATACCATTAAATAATCCAGAAGGAAGTCCCCATAGTGTAATAGGTAAAGTTCTGGACTGTGGCCCCAAAGTAAGCGAGTTCGAATTCTAATCATACTATTATGTTCACTTTCAAAATAATACCCTTGGGAAAGGTATGAACTCCCTTATCTTCTCTGCTATGGGTTACCATATTTGACGGAATATAAGGTGTACTTTTTTTACTAAAAATATTTTTTTAAATTCTCCTGCATCTTATATGCCATGTGTAGATTTAAAGTTTGTGATAGTCAGTTGAAATTAGCTACCTGGTAACTACTATTAGCTTAGACTTTAGAGTAACTTTCATATACTTATAGTCATTATTTAAAAGTCAATTATACAGACTAAAAGTGTTATCATTGATAATATTCATAATATTTCATCATGTTTGATATTAGTACTTTTTTTTTTCTTGCCCAGCTGAAATTGGGGGTGTCTTATACACCCATGCCTCTTATATACCATCAAATATGGTAAATAGTATCACTGCTGTTTGTCTACAGAGATGGCTTTGGCATTAAATAACCCATGAAGGTTGATATGCCATCAAAGAAAGAAACCAAATAATCTATAAGAAGTTGGTATATTATTAAACAAATGAACCAAACCAGATAATTGTATTGGACATAATATCTAACAAAATGATAAATAAATAGGACTTGAAAACCTGGATTCGGTGTTAAAATTGTTTTATTTTTATCATATGAACATTTTTAAACACAAGTGGAAAGGTTTTGAAACTCTAAAAAACCTTTACACTTTTAATGTCACAACATATTCACATAACATCACAGCATGTTCATATATGATCAATAGGTCAACAGTACCTGTATCTTTTTACATAGTTTCAAGACTTTTCTAGTTATGTTTGAAAACACTTGAATGTTGAAAAGGGAAATGTTACACAGGAAATGAAAATTTTGTTTACCAACTTCAGATTTTCAAGTCCTTTTTTTACCGTGTGTGTGTGTGTGTGTGTGTGTGTGTGTGTGAAGAGGCATCTGTGGTGTAATGATTATTGTTGTATGAAGTGGACACATCAGCCCAAGTTAAAATCCTGGACAAGGCTGTTTGCATTTCATCTAAGCTAATACTTTGGAGAAAGATATGAATCTAACTATTCTTCCTCCAGCTGTGGGTAAATAGTAGGGCAGACTGTGTTCTTTAACCTTTGTATAGTGACTGGTCTAGTAGAAGAAAAACTCAATTCAAACTTGTTAAACTCCACTTAAAAATTGACCTTGTGTTGCATCCTGGTCATGCAGAAGATTTGGGTAAGTTAGTCTAATGCAAAGTTGGATGGGTTTCGATCCCGGCTTTGAGCGTCCTGCGTGTCTAGCCACACTGAAGAGTTCTGATAGAACGAAACAGTTTGTCTGTGGATGACAATATATATATATATATATATATATATATATATATATATATAAGGATGGGCTAATTAGTTTATGTGATAACATCATATCTGTTGTTAATGACTTTTTTACCAAGGGGATCCAAGCACTGCAACACTGGAAGTAATGTGTGATCTTCAAGGGGGATGATATTGAAAAATAAACTTCATTTTGTCATTTTCCATGAGACTATCTTGGTTAGTCTATGAACTTTTCCAAAAACCCTCACACACACACACACACACACACACACACATATATATATATATAAAATAATGCTTATAAATAAATTCAGCTCTACAAACTTTTATAAAAATTTTCTTTTCTTTTAATGGCTTCTGACTTTCTTTGTTTAATGGCATATCAACCTTCATAGGTTATTTAATACCAAGGCCATCCTGATAGGAGGATAGTAGTATTGCTATTTGACCCATAGTTGAAAGAATAAAATACTTCTTACTTTTCCTGAAGGTATTAATCCAAAAGTGAATGTAATTGCGTGACAAGTTCAAACTCACTTAGTACGATGTCACCGTCCAGCATGTTGGCCATTATGCCATGGGAACTCCTGCCCCTATCAGAGAGGAATACTTAAAACCATATGACGAGATGAAAATTATTTGTTTGTCCTATCAACTAGGACTGTAGACTAGACTGACTGCAACTATGCAAAAGGTTAAGATCTCACCAACAACTGGATATGACACTAAACCATTTGATGGTGAGGCTCCAATCCTTGAGCCTTGGAGAATGTGGAGTACCCCTTCATTGCTGTTACTTCCAGGTCCACTCTTACCCAGAGTGGTAGTACCTGTTAAGATCTCATCTATGGGTCAAATAGAATTACTTAATCATTGGAAACCATTTAACTGTGTGCAAACAAATGATTAATATTAAATAAATAGTTGGTTGCTTGGGTTTTATGGCATATCAACCTTTGTAGTTTATTTAACACCAAATCCATTTTTATACAAATAAACAGTTCTATTTCAAACAAATCAGTTTAGCATGAGCACACAGTTAAAGTGTCAAAAACATTTCTATTTCAAACAATTCAGTTTAGTCAAACAATTCTAAGTATAGTTTTTGTCCACACACAGTTAAATGTCAAAACAGTTCTATTTCAAGTAATTCAGTTTACCATAAGTATGCAGTTTAGTTCCATTTGACCCATAGATAGGACCCTATCAGGTGCTACCACTCTGGGCCTGAGTGGACCTAGGAGTGATGGCAACGAAAGGGTACTCCACATGCCCCAAAGCTCCTGCATTACTGGAACCTCACCTTCAGATTGTTTAGTGTCATATCTACCACACTCGTTGTGGGGGTCTTACCCTTCTGTAGAGGTGCAGTTGGTGTATTCTACATTCAAAATATTGAATAGAACTATTACTGTTAGCAATACTTGAAACCATTTAATTGTGTGCAAACAAATGATTAATGTTAAACCATACTATTAGTTTTACATAGCAACACTTGAAACTATTTAATTGTGTGCAAACAAACGATTGATATAATATCAAATTATTAATGTTAGATTGCAATACTTGAAACCATTTAACTGTATGCAAACAAATGAGCCCTGGCTCGTATAAAAATTGTTACCAATAAACTATTCGTTTATAAATCATATTTGATATATATGTATCAACAAGAGTTGGCCTACAAGGGTTGATATGCCGTAAAACAACCAACTGACCAAAGAGAATCGTTCAATCATTTTCTGTACTTGAAACCATTTAATTTTGTGCAAACAAATGATTGATATAATATCGAATTATTAATGTTAGATTGCAATACTTGAAACCATTTAACTGTGTGCAAACAAATGAGCTCTGGCTTGTTTAGAAATAAAGTTACCAACAAATTATTTGTATTAACAATAGTTACTTAAAGTAATAATTCTCTCTTTCTCATTTTCTTCTAAAGATATCTGAATTTTATCATTTCAAAACTGGTATTATTAAGTTTAATTTATCATCTGTGTGGGTATATATGGCATAATGGTTATAGTCAAAGGTAATGATCTTACAATGCTGTTTACATTTCACTTTGCGCTAATGCCCTTAGGGAGATCATGAATCCATCTCTTCCTTCAACTATGATTAAAATTGTAAGGCAGAGTGGGCACTCTAGCCTTGTCAAGACAACTGGTCTCGGTGAAGAGAAAACTCTGAATTCACGACTTGAGAAGAGCTGTTTGGAGAATCTGTGGCATACTGGTACATCATTCTTCTGTTATCATCTCATCCAAAAAAAGCATGGCTGGTCCTACACATTTCACCACTATAAAGAAATCACCTGTGTATGCAGTCTAGCAGTTCACATCTTTAACTGAACTGTTTGGCAATCATACATTGTGCATGATAAGTTAGAGCTACTACTTCTACTATTCATTACTTACTCTCCAGCATTGAAAAAGGAATCAAAAATAAAATTGCATGCACATATATGAGTGATGTACTTATTTTTGAATAGCTACATATTCAATGTTTTAGACCAGCCCATTGGCATAATGGTTAGAGTGTTTGCCAATGGCCCAGGAGACTGGAGTTCAATCCCAAGTTGAGTCATACTAAAGACGCAAAAAATGATATATGATAGTTCCTTGCTTAACACTCAGCATTATAAAGTATATATCAAAGATAAATGGAGCAATTTAGGGAAAAGAGTGGGTCCCTCCCTTACACCTTGGTATAGTAACTATTGAAAAGGGAGCCTTTAGGTCACCCTTGTCTATGGTTAGCCAACTTACATATTCATATTTTTAGTTACAGAGACAGAAGTTCTGAATGCTATCTTTTGTACAATGTTTGCGATAAAAATGTCTTTTGAGTTTATTCAGCTGTTTGTTTATTGCTGTAGTTTGTCAACTGTTAGAATATCCCAAATATTAGACTGAACTGCATCGTAGTGAGGACCCAGTTCTGGAACTCTCAAGAATATGAAATCAATTCTTTGTTCCTATTACTCCAAGATTCACCCTAACCCAGCGTGATAGTAAGGGTCTCATCTCTGGGTCAAATAGATCTGTTTAAAAATTATTTGTATTGAATGTGTGCAAAAAAAAACTCTTTAAAAAACAATTACACAAAAGATGTAAATATGAATACTCAATGAATGTGATTCCAAACCCCCTAGTTATAAAATGACCTCAAATGAGTTGACATGCTGTTAAAATCAATCATATAATTGTGAAACTGACTTCAGCATAAAATAACCGAACAAGTGTTGATATGCCATAAAACCAACCAACCATTTCATTTACAAATGTCAGGAAAAATTTTTAAGCTTAGAAAATGTTTTTTATTTACTTGCAGAGATGAACAACTGTCAGCTTTTAAAAAGACTTGTCTTTATTTTCATACTCAACAAGAATCTAAAACAAAAAAAATTCTGTCTTGATCCAAGACAGTCTTCTACATCTCAACATTAACAAAATCTACTTGAGGATAGATTCTTTTGAAGTGAATTAAATGGAATTATTGATTACAAATTGATAGAACCTGGATAAATTTGACTGATTTCATCTTATTTTATGCCAAAGTCAGTTTAACAATTATGATCTCCAAAATACTCTCATGACTGAATAATAATGATATTGTTGTGTTGTGCATATAAATACAATTTTTTGCTACAAAAATTGACTGTATTGTGACTCGAATATAAAAACTATAAAATGCTAAGTCATAAAATGTTATAGGAACATAGTTACTTAGTTTAGCTGTTATGGTGACAAAAAAACCTGAAACTTCTTAAGTTTTGTATCTAAAATTAAGATAAAATTTTTAACATGCAACCTTCAGACAAATCTTAAAATTTCTCAACCAGCATTTCTTTGCTTACTACTATATCTCTATGATAGCCATATAAAGGAGATGCTAATTTAAATACAAGTTTCTTTCCTCTGAAGATGTCCTAGAGATCACTTGAAGTTTTTTTTTTTTTTGTACAGAAGTAAATTTATTAATTTCTCAACAAGACATTCAACACCTGGATAGAAGTAATTTTCATGCATTTGAATCATTTTTTAAAAACTTTTTAACTGAAAAGTTACAGTTAGGTCACAATAATTACAAATCAATTATAACTCCACAACTTAATTGAGGAGAGTTCTCCTGGTATAGTGGCTAATGTGCTGAACTATGATATTGTAGTAGGTGAGTTCAAACTCCAGTCATGTTATTACATTCACTTTAGAACTAATATCATTAGGGAAGGTATGAAACCCCTTATCCTTTCCAGATGCGGGTTAATAGTACCATTAATTGTCTTCTACAAGGATGACTTTGGTATTAAATAACCTGCAAAGGTTGATATGCCAATAAACAAAATAACCAAACCATTAACACCTCATTGGTTGGGAGTGGGAGAGACTAAAAAGATATGGCCAATGGCCTTATAGCTTATTGAAAATGTAATTTTGGAGCTTAACTCAGTAATAAAAAATATGAAGCAAATGATTGAAACTTTTTCGAGTCTCATTGGGTGCCCCTTTCATATGGCCTTGTGCCACATCTAAGCAAAAAGCTTAGTAAATTACCAAATGATTGAAACTTTCTCTTGTCTAGTTGGTGAATGTAAATAATACATTTCTATTTTCTTTTGTACATTACAGTAGAAATAATGGAAATTTTCCGTGTTGGGCTACTCTGTATAGGTACCTATTGCTCTAACAAAAATCTCTTTAGGATATGCTTTTTTTGCTAGGATAACTTTTATGAAGATATTGAAAGTAAAATTTCTTTGCTTACTATAATGCATGTTGGCCATATAAAGGAGATACTTATTTAATTAAAAGTTTCCTTCCTCTGAACATGTCCCAGAGATCTCACAAAATTTTTGCTTTTTGTACAGAGGTAAATTTCATTAAGTTCTTTACAAGAATAAATCTTATTAATTTTTGATATTTTGAATGTAAATTCTGTTTGTATTAAAACAATGTGTTTCTTTTCTGGTTTTTTTTTTTTGTCTATACTTGAAAAATGTCTTTATGTCATTTGCAATTTTGTGTCCACCAAACCCAACTAAATCATAATAGATTTTGTTGTTAATTATTTTCTTATTTCCTCATTTAATGTTTCCGGTGTTTATTGCGAACAAGGATGTTAATATTCATTGTTTTATGTAGAACCCATTGTTAATATTCATTTTTTTCATGTAGAATCCATTGTTTTTCTTTCAACCATCACTGTTCTAATGTCTATATCTGCACATAAAATTTATTCAGGAAAATATAAAAGCTTGTGGAGTGATGTGAAAATTGACAGGTTTTTCCATTTTATTTTAGTAAGTTATCCAAGTGTTCATCCTCTTTGCTGGTGGGGCTTAGAATACACTAACTGTATCACCTGCAGAGGGGTAAGCCCCCATCCCTCCAAAAAAGGGTTGTCCTAGGTATAACACAAAACTGCATCTGATGGTGAGGCTTCAGTTTTGAAGATGTAGGGAGTGTGGACTACTCTTTCATTGCCATTACTCACAGGTATACTCTGATCTGGGGTGGCAGTATTTGTTAGGGTCCCATCTATGGGTTAAATAGATCTGTTTAAAAATTATTCATATCAGATTGTACTATGTGCAAAAAAACACCACTTTAGAAGCAATTGCACAAAAAAATAAATATGAACATAGAATCAAGATGATTCCTTAACCTCTAGGCAAAAAAGAACCCTAGACAGCTGGATGTACTGTTCAAATTAATCAACTCAGCCTTCATTATCTCTTCAAAATATTTCAATAGGAATTTATATCTGTATTATAATTTTGCTTATTTGTCCATTTGTCTGCATATTACACTCCTCCACATATCCTCCCTACAGCCAAGTGGAATATTCTTCCACTCTCTACCTTGACCAAGTAAGATATTCTTCTTTATCTCCTCCCTACAACCAAGTGGGATAGTCTTCCATTCTTCCTCTCAATCAATTGGAATATTCTTCTGCATAGATGTTGGTTTTTTTAGAGCAAACATCGTGTTCAACTTCAATGGAATTGCCCTGTGCTAATTTCATCTATCCACACTAAGTAGTGTAGCCAACATAGATTATTTAATATTAGTTTCCTGAAGATCTGATGACCTCCAACAACATGCTTTAAAGGCTGAAAAAGAAAAAGAGCTCTGAAGTTGCCTCTGTACCAGCAATACCATTATCCACAAAATAGAATATGGAACTATATATTGTTCTTGTAGTTTTGGTAGAGTTAAATATGAACAGATGATATGTGTATTAACTATTATATGGATTGATATTGTATATTTTTGTATTATTTTTTCCAAAGACATCATTATTATCATCAAATCATGCTGTTAGAATGGATCCTCTTGATTCTCTTACCATCCATTCCTATTGGTCATTGCAGGTCTTCTAGATGGCATCCAAATTCTGCACACAGTTATTATGTAAGTCTTTGCTGGTTGGCCAGTACTGGTGTATTCATGTGTAGAAGTCCACAAGAGAATGTTGCCTATGTGTTCATCCTTATTTTTCCAGCAATGCCTGGCATGTTTTGTTTGTTTTACTTGGATAATTTGTGAGATGTGAGGTAAGTGACCATACAACTGCTGGTTGGATGAGTGCTGCTTTCAGAATTTGTTAAAAACAACACTTGACTACAATAGGATTTATTAATAATAGTAATAAAATTACAAATCATCCTTTCTTGCTCAAATAGCTCTTCTTGATTATTTTTTTGTTCCATAGAATTTCCATGGGTCCTGCTAGTGAATAAAAGATTTTTTTTAAAGAAAATGCTGGAAACTTTTCCATTATAAAGTTACTTATGATTGAATACTTGTTTGACAAGTCTATTCTTGCTTTGAAATTTGGCATTCGGCTTTTTTGTTATCAAGCAGTCTCTCCAATGAAAATTCTAATAAAACCAGTCATGAATCTGTGGGTAGTAAGGCAACATGTAAAATAAAGTTGGTGACCATTGTTGAGGATGACCCGAAGGCATCCTTTTCAATAGCTTTTACACTGAGGTGGAAAGGAGGGTGCTACTCAATTCCCTGGATTGCTCCACTTTACCCGTGATCCTTACCTTATAATGCTGAGTGTTAAGCAAGGTGGCATCAAGTACTATTTTTTGAGTCTTTGGTATGACTCAACCTGAGATTGAACCCCAGTCTCCCGAACCATTGGCGAACACTCTATTCATTAAGCCAATGGGCCGGTTATGTATGTGGTTGTTAGATTTAAAAAAACAATCTTTTACAGAAATAAGACCTATATATTCTCTGTATAAGTAAAGTTTTTCTAAACACAGAAATAATATTTTGTCTCCTCTTTTTGTCTGACATCTACTCTAATCATTCTGCTAAGTCCAAAAAGTTTCATCCCTTTTTGTATCATAAGTTTTGGCTAACATGAAAAGACAGAGACAAGAGTAATGATCTAAATCTTTTGTTTTGCTGTGAACTACAATAGAATCAATAATTATTTATCTTGTTTGATTGATTTATTTTAGAACCCATGATAATAAGCAGCACAATGAGTATATGTTACTTAGTTTTTTTTTTAGTCCAAAACAGATATACATTACATGACACTGATTACCAATCATTTTAACAGATATGAACATAGTTAAACACTACAGAAAAATACTTCATTTTTCTTGCAACCTTAGTTCAGTATATAGTATAACAAAGAGTTCAAACTGTTAATAAATTTCAATAATCTTTTGATGTGGGGATAAAAAGTAGAAATGATAAGATGATTAGTTTTTATCAAAGAAAACTTTTTGCACTGTATAATATGTGTGTGTCTGTTTGAGTAGTATTATATATATATATATATATATATATACAATGAAACAGTCTGTTTGTGGATGATAATATATATGCTCTCCTCCTAGGGTTTGAGTACTCTGGCAAAAGAAATTAATGGCTGCCACCTTCATAATACAAAGCTCTTCTAATGAACTGAGCACTCTGGTATCTGGTAGCACAAAATGTAAACAAATGAAAGTTAATATAAAATGCATTATAATTCCTGAGCTGATGTAGGTTGCCTAAATGGCTGAGTGGTAAGATACTAAGTCTTTGTAAGTAACTAAGTAAAGTTAGGTGGGTTTCAATCCCAGCTTGAAGTGTCCTGCATGTCTAGCCACACTGAAGAGTTGTGATACAATGAAACAGTCTGTTTGTGGATGACTATATATATATATATATATCTACTAGTATATGAGATGAACCAAAGTGATAACATAAATAGGAATATTACTTTTCTGTAGTTTCAATTTTAGCTCATGGTCAGGAGAAAGTTTAGAGGAAAATTAAAGGAAAGGTTTGTTTTTTTTTAAATTTTTTTTTTTTTAGAAAATTCTAAAATGTTTTTAAAAATATTTTTTGAAAGAATTTTTTAAAGAAGCTGATTTGCTATATGAAAAGTGATGTAAAATTTACTGTTTATTACATTGGTCTGTAGAATGTTGTTTGATACTATACCAACAGTACACTTATACACACACAGGGGTGTCCTCATGATGTAATGTTTAAAGTGGTGGACTGCCAAATCATAGTAAGCGAGTTCGAACTCCAGTCATGCTATTACATTCACTTTTGGACAAATACCTTTGGGAAAGGTATGAACCTCCTTATCCTCCTAGCTATGGGTTAAATAGTGCCACTACTGTTCTTCTAGAAGGATGGATTTGCATTAAATAACTCAAGTAGATTGATACACCATTAAATATGTAGCAGAAAGAAAATTGAAATTTTTGTTTGGCGCGTAATTTAATTTCACCGTTAAAGTCACCGAACATTTTCACCCAATCAGGATGACTTGTCCTATTCAGCCCGAACCATATTTCCTAGCAGCACTAAAAATTGAAGAAAGCCCGCGAATCTCTCTCTCCGTCTGAAATCCCCAACGGGAACGGACGTCTTAATGTCTGTTCCTAAATAGAGTAGCAGCATCATACACTATGAGGAGAGCCATCTAGTTTATGGATCCCTTTGGTCTATTCTTCTAGACCAAGGGATTCTAGTTAAAAACAAATTAGATGATACACTCTAACAACTTCCTACCTTCTTTCTTTACTACGAGGCTTGCAGCACACCAGCGTAAAACCCTTACTTCATGCTGCCATTAAAACCTTCCTTCAAAAACCTAACAACGTCTTCTTCTTCACCACCTTTATTTTCCATCAACATTTAGCAAGGGGATAACTACCAATGAAATACCAACACAATGAACGTAATACCAACAAAACCACCTTAAACCTAAAAACCCCAATAATAATAATAATAATAATGATAATAATAATAATGTTATCCCCATCACTATAAATGGCTGTCTTCCGACTTCTGAGAACATGCAACCACATATAAAAACAAATTAAATATACAACTGCAAAAATGGAAATTAAGCCCAAAAACACAATATCATATTCCTACAAACAACAAAACAACACACACACACACACACACACACACACACACACACACACACACACACACACACACACACCCACTGCCACCACTTAATTATATGTGTGCTCATTATAGAAAATTAGTATGAAAGTAAATAACTCCTTACAATACTGATATCCATCTGACAACCATATCACTCATTTTCTGTGAAGCTCAGAGTTATGAGCAATATTTGACATAGTGACCATTTTAATATTTAGATCAGCTTTGGTTAATAAGAACATTTGAAAACTTTCAAAAGATTTCTTATACATTTTGAGTCATCACTTGCCCAATATATATATATATATATATATATATATAGAGAGAGAGAGAGAGAGATCTTATAAAATTATAATCCTATATTACTTTATTTTCAATTTGATGATTGTGGTCACAAGTGAAACTGTAATGGAAGGTATTACTCCTTTATAATTGAAATATATTACAGTTTAAACCTACTCTGCAATAAAGTCATTAAGCACTTTATCTTTTTAAATACACAATTTATTATTATATAACACACACACACACACACACACACACACACACACACACACACACACACACACACACACACACACACACACATACACTTGGTATAAAAGCAAATAAACCACCATACACACAGTTTCCATTTATCATACAAGCCATTTGATGTCAAACTCAAAGTTATGGGCAGTATTTGACATTGTGACCATTTTAATACTTTAGATTTTAAATCTGCTTTTCTTAATAAGAGCAATAAGCACTTTAAAAAAGATTTCTCATACATTTTGATAAGATAAAAATACCAAAATAAAAAATGAATTAATTATAAGTTTTTATCTTAGATCCCTTAGCTTTTGGAGCTCCAAAATTTAAAAGATGAACTCAACTATATAGAAAATTCTTTTGAATGAATACAGTATCCCTGATCTTTTATACAACATGCTAAAAGAAAAATTTAGAAGTTCACAAACAAAAAAAGTAATAAAAACACTATTAGTTACAAAACTAAAATTTCAAATAAAAAACCTTTTATATAGATATATCATATTACCAACTAGGTCAAACACATATTTTATTGAAGTATTAAATAACCTTGGTATCCAAACTGATACAAACTCTTCTAAAACAATTAGAAAAAAATGATAGCAAAATAGCACCGGAAGTATGCATATATTCCATTCTTTGTAATGTTTGTAATAGGATTTACATATTTATGAACACATTTGAGATTTTAAATTAGAAGATTTTGTAAATGCTTTAGTCAAACATAATTTAGAAACCAAACACAATTTTAATTTCAAAAATTCCCTAATGTTAGTTAAAATACATAATATCAACACAGAAAGATTGTTGACTCTAGTATTATTTTTAGTTATTGTATTATTAAACAAAAACTGTGTTCTTTTAACTTATTTCCTTTTTTTAATTAAATTAGTTCTAATTTATGATATCCCTTATTTAAATTAGTTTTTTTTATTAATTATAACTTTATCATACTTATATTAATTGCTTATGAATTTTGAACAACAAAGATGTTATTTTAAAGATTTCTTCAAACACATAAAAGTGATATCAGTCTAGTTTGAAATGGAATGCAATTAATTTTAAAGAGCACAGAAAATTTTTTCATTTGAAACATTAAGCAATAATTATACTGCCCTGAAGATGGTCACATAGACTGAAACATTAGCAATGTTCATATAAAGAATACATCATTTTGATATTTTGTATGTTATATTCATATACCATTGCATTTTTGTATTTATTCCATCTCTCACATACATATATATATATATATAAATATATATAGATATATGAAAAACAAGGTATTGAGAGGATGATTTTATTTACAGTTGAATTATTTGCCAACATTCAATGTTTCTGTTTTCACATTAAACCATCATCAAGGTAGTTAATATGTGATGTTGTATCTTCTGAATTTAATTTAATATATATGTATGTATGTGTATCAAATTTTAAAATTATAATCCTGCATTACTCTTATTAAGCAAAGTTATGCCCCTTATAATTTACCGACTATTTGGAAGGATGTTTAATTGCTTCTCACTCACCAAGTTCCAATAATAGCATTAGTATATCCATTGATACACTAACACTGAATAAATGGAAAGGAAAGACAAGATAAACCTATTTAAACTATTAAAACATTTTATAGGAAAATCTAATAACATAACAAATAACAAATTAATATGTCCCAAAACAAATGAATTACACATAGAGCTCCACAAACAAGCATGTATGTCTAGAGACATAAGAAAGAGTAATGTCTTATTTGCTTTCTTGTTTTCATGGCGAGGTTCTCTATTTTGCCTCATCAGAGTTCGAAATAACTTCTTCATTTTGTTCAACAAACCTAAAAATCTTGTCCATTTTTGCTCAACAGGCATGGACTAAAAAAGAACATCTTTTTTCATTCAAAGAACAAAGCCAAAAGAGAGTCTAAATCTTCACATGACTAATAGACATGTGATGTAGGAAGCCTAGCCCCAAATCCAAGGTGGGGTGTCCTCGTGGTGTAATGGTTAAAGTGTTGGACTGTGGAATCGTAGTACGCGAGTTCGTACTCCAGTCGCGCTATTACGTTCACTTTCGGGCAAATACCCTTGGTAAAGGTATGAACCCCCTTATCCTCCCGGCTATGGGTTAAATAGTACCACTACTGTTCTTCTAGGAGAATGGATTTGGCATTAAATAACCTAAAAGAGTTGATATGCCATTAAACAAAGAAACCAAACCAAATCCAAGGAAGACATTTTTGTCTCCCTACACTTTGTTTTTCAGTCTGATGATTGTGGTGTCAAATTAAACTCTGAGTAATAGAAAGGATTACTCCTTTATAATTAAAAAATATTAGGTCTTAAACCTACTGTTCTATGAAGACATTCTGCACTTTTTAACTCTTCTTTTTTTGTTTCTCTGATAGATAATTTATTGTATTGATAACAACAAATTATGTATGAAAAAGTTTAAAAAGTGCTCAATGCTTTATTGCAAACCATGTTTAAAACCTAAATTATCAAATTATGGTCACTTATGACTCTGTTACTCTGAGTTTCATGTCACCATAATCTTCAGACAGAAAAGATTTTCATCTGATGATTGTGCAATGGCCCAGGAGACCAGGGTTCAATCCCAGGTCAAGTCATACCAAAGGCTCAAAAAAATGGTACTTGATGCCACCCTGCTTAACACTCAGCATTATAAGGTGAGGATATGGACAGACAAAGAAAGAGAGTCAGGGAAATCCATGCTAGCAGTACAAATTGATGATGATGATATATATATATATATATATATATATATCATCATATGTGTGTGTGTGTGTGTGTCTGTGTCTATGTGGCCAGAATGAAAATGCTAGACATTCTATAGAATACCTAGAGATTTAATTTAAATCATTGATGAAGTATAGAAGGAGAGAATGAAATGAAATTGCTTTATATATTATCAAAAATGTTAAGTATTTATATAATATCTGGTTTCATACTTAGCTGGCAATATTTATCAAAATTATTAAAAAAAAAAATTAACAAAAATAAAATAGCATTTAAGCACTGACATTTTTGATGATGTGAAAGGAAGAACTAAATGTTTAATAATTTGATTGATTCATTTTAATTAGGGCAGAATAAGTGCCTTGTGATATGTTTTGATCAGAAAAATATATGAGACATTTTTGTTAATTCAAAAAGTCATTGGACAACATTTGAAGGAAGCTGAGTGGATAAAATAGTATTGACCAATGCCAGTGGATGTAAATGATTCAGATCTGGAGCTTTGTGGAGTATTTGTTCATTGCCAATACTCCTGGGTCCACTGAACTGGACTCGTTGTATCTGTTAGTCCCATCTATGGGTCAAATAGATCTGTTTAAAATTTATTAGTATACAGTAGGAATATGTGATGCCATATAACTGTAAATTATTTGTATGAAGAATAGTTAATTGAAGCTATAATTCTTTACTAAGGATTATTATTAGTTACTTGAAACCATATAATCATTGCTATTAGAAAGAAATACTTGAAACCATACAACTGTGCAAACAGTTATTATTAATTAGAAATAATTACTTGAAATCATATAATTAAGTATAAATGATTAGTATTAGACAGGAATACTTGAAACCATATGACTGTGTGCAAATTAGTTTGTTGTTTGTGTTTTATGGCATATCAACCTTTGTAGGTTATTTAATGCCAAATCCATTTTTATACAAATAATCAGTTCTATTTCAAACAATTCAGTTTAGTATAAGTACGCAGTTAAAGTGTAAGTACACAGTTTAATTGTCAAAAACTTTTTATTTTATGTTATTCATTTTAGTAGAAGTATAGTTTTTGTCCACAAACAATCAAATGTCAAAGCAGTTCTATTTCAAGCAATTTATTTTAGCATAAGTACACAGTTTAATTCTATCTGACCCATAGATAGGACCCTATCAGGTGCTAACCCTCTGAGACAAAGTGGACCTGGGAGTGATGGCATTGAAGGGGTACTCCGCATTCCTCAAAGCTCCAGCATCATTGGAACCTCCCCATCAGATTGTTTATTGTTATATCCATGACACTTGTTGGGGAGTGGTCTTAACCCTCTGCAGAGAAGCAGTCAGTGTATTCTACAGCCCCAGCCAACTGGGCAGTGTGAGTGCAAATTATTTGTATCAGATAGGAATACTTGAAACCATATGACTGTGTGCAAATTATTTGCATTCGATATGAATATTTGATATTATATAACTATGTAAAAAAAAAAAGATCCTGAAAGAACTATATATGAATATAAAGGTACAGTGTACACAATTTCCTAATCTCTAAGCATAAAATAACTTTAAATGGGTTGACATCCCATTAAAATTAATCAATTAATCTTGTTCTGTTTCTTCAACTAGTTATTAGATAGAATCTGAAAAGCTTCCCAAATCTAAACTTGTCCCACCAAGGAGGAACTTTTAAAATAAGCGGCAGACATAGAAATGATAGATTTGTTTTTAAAAATCAATAGTCTCAAAAGCTGATGTATTGAATTAATTTTTCTGTTAATGAGAAAAACTGAAAATACAGGTGTGGTCCAAAAAGGTGAGACATTTCTGAATTTGGAAAGTTAATAAAAAGCACTGTGACTTAATGGAAAAAATCTATGAACATGAATATTAATTTATTAAATTGATCCACTGATCAATCATTCCATATGACAAGGTCAGTCAATCAAGAAATGAGCCTGTGTACAATTTTTATCATTAAGGTATTTACAATACTTTTTTTCTTATCCCCTTCTAAATAGTTTCCTTGGGAAGCCATATACTAATAAATACATTGTTCCCACTCCTAGTAACAGTGCTGAAAGTATTCAACTGACACTGCCATCAGTTTGTTTATTACATCCTGCTACATGTTCCTGTTATATTCTCATGTGCCGTATCATAACGACACAATAATAAAGACGCATGCAATGATAAAGACGCAGGAAGATTTCTTTATAAAAATATTTACCTCTCACTTTATTGCAAGGGTTCGAAAGGGTTGTTCAAGGTTTGCATGTGAGAGGGAGCTGGAGATTGAACATTACTGAAATATTTTGACCCCTTACTCTTATGGCTGTCACATTGTGTCTTTCTTGTTCTCTTGATGCTCAACCGGAGGCCTAGGAGCTCACTCTGCTGGGTGACCTGCTACATCTTATCAGCAACTTCTCAGGTCCCCAAACTCCATCGGGGTTCCCAAGGGCCCCCTCGGCCGGGTGTGGCTTCCCTACCATATCTTGTCTCCAACTGCATCCGATCTTCAACTCAACTGCCTTCTGTTCAATTCGTCGGCCTTATATTACCTTCAAACTCCCACGCAGAGATATGGACACACCTCCACACCTCCGCAATTTCTTCCGATATCTGGCGATTGGGATGTGTCACTTCTGCTATCTTTGGAATGGCCTGTGTGATCATCATCGAGTGGAAATAACTGTCATGCAGTTCACAGGTTACTCTCTTCCGGTGCATCAGTCTATGAGTGTACCATGGGAATTTTTTTTAGCTCGTCCCATTTTATCAGCCAATTTCCGCCCACACGATTTCCTTTCATAACTGCCATTAGAATGTGTCACCTCCTTCTGGTGCATCACCTTGGAATGGCATTTTTGGCTGGGTCAAAAGGTCAAAACATAATATTCCCAACAGTTCCCAAATGATGCCCATGAAAATTTTGGGGAATGAGAGTAAGAGAGCTGTGGTACTACAGAAATATTCTTTTTGGCAAAAAACAAAAAAACAAACTAAAACAAAACAAAAAAACAAACAAAACTTTCATTCATAGAGAGGGTTTAGAACAGGACTTCTCAAAATGGTCCATATTGACTCCTTGAGGTGAATAAGATTTTAATTGAGTGAATAAAAAGGATCGCAATCTATTGAGTTTGAATTTAATGGTTTGTATTAATAAATCCCTTTATAACGGAAGAACAAAATTCACTGATTCATATAGACTAGTATTGTTCAGCTACCAAAATGACTTATTGAGTATGATGACCACTAGTAATGTGCTATTTACATATGACCCATTCAAAAAATATGGGTCGTTTAAATGAACAAATGGTCTGGTCCTGTCTGAAAAGATCTGAATCTTTTCAGTGCCATTAACGATGCATATAATCGTATTTTTATGGCAGCAAATATCTAAAAACAATTATATTTTAAACAAATTATTTTATGAAAATACTGAATTCTAAAGAACCCTTTTTTATGTCTTTAGAAGAATTTATTGAAATGACTTTTGGTCATGAAGCAGAGTCTATATACACATTTAAAGGAATTGGATTAGTGAATGAATGAAAAAACTGTCGCAAAATATCCCAAGCTTTGTGCAACTGTAGGGCCTATTTTATTAGCTTTTCCAGGCTTGTATATGGTAGAATCTGGGTTTAGCCATGTGCATTATTTACCAAGTAAACAGAGAAACACTTTGAACATAGAATGTGGTGATTTGTGGCTCAAACTCACAAACCTACAATCTGATATTTGTGATCTCCTCAATGCTCACCGAACCCATCCTTCTCATCAAAAAATAATTCAATAATGAAAGGTGTGTTTGCATTTATAGTTTACTGATTGTTTTCTTATGTAAATTGTATTAAACACTGATAAATCATGCTTTATAATTTAATATTCAATTAATTAATTTGGAGGGAGGGTGAATGAAAATTAAATCTAGTTCCCAGTGGGTCAAGTGTTCGCCAATGGTCTGGGAGACACGGGTTCAATCCCAGTTCATGTCATACCAAAGACTTTTAAAATGGTACTTGATACATCCTTGCTTAATAGCAATATAAGGTATGTATCAAGGATAGTGGAGCAATCCAGGGAAAGGAGTAGCACCCTCCCCTACACCTTGGTGTAGTAGCTTTTGAAAAGAGAGCGTTCTGGTCACCCACGACTACAGTTGCTAACTTTACTTACTTTTACAAGGAAGGTACATGAAGTAAAAAGTTTGAGAAGCTCTCATCTAGAAAGTAATAAGACTGATTTTTCTTGTATTTCAAAAGCTTCTATTTATCCAATCCCTTCACCACAGGTAGGATATGACATAAGGTCAATTTTTAAGCAAAGTTCAGCTGGTAGTGAATTCAGAATTTTCCTTCTTCTAGATTAGTTGCTATATCAAGGATAAAAAGCTCAGTCTACCCTACTATTTGTCGAAGTTCTATTGTATAGACAGTGAGTCAGCACTCAGTTGCATTACACGCAGAAATCAACCCAGAACTGAGGAATGGAAAGGTCTTATGGCCACCGGGGTATTCCATCATGTGCCCATGGTTGAGTCCATTCTCTGAGCAGCGATTAGTTGCTAGCCCAGGAGTTACTGTATCAGCATAAATATATACCGGCCCATTTAGTGTGGTCTGTCTTATTTTTCGTCTGCCAGTTGGATGCTAGACTGGCACTGTCGAGCCGGTAAGTGTTGTTATTATTGTTGTTTGTTAGCTGTGACTTCTATACTATTTACTCATAGCTGGGGGAGAGCAGATGGATTCATGCTTTCTCACTAAGGGAAATGCAAACAGCTTCATCCAAGATTTGAACTCTGGAGCCTCGCCATCAGATTATTCAATGCCATATCTAGGACACTCATTGGGAGGGGGTTTACTCCCACTGAAGAGATGCAGTCAGTATATTCTACAGCTCTAACTGACTGGGCTGAGGTAAGATGAGCTGTTTTGAACAAATTCTTCAGAGTTTTTTTGTATTATTTTGAAGCATCACCCTACAAAAAAATTATCTCATTATTTTCTAGACCAACCAAGGACTCATTTGGTGATAGATGAAAGAGATCTACAAGAATAAGATACATTTTCCAGTAGAACCAATAAACTCTTTTTGATATTGCTAGGTTTTTATTTATATGTATAAGAACTGATGAGCTGTTTTGAACAAATTCTTCGTTTTTTGTATTATTTTGAAGCATCACTACAAAACAGTAACTGTATGGCCATTTACCTCCCATCTCACAAACCATCCAAGTAAGATGAAAAAGACATGCTGGTTACTATTGAAGTTAGGACAAACTCATAAATAACATTCTACTATGAACTCCTACAGATAGACACACCAGTGTTGGCCAACTAGCAAGGACTTATATTAACCAGCTCTGCAGACACTGGATGTCATCTAGAGGACCTACCAACTCCATTGGTTGATAGGGATAGATGGCAAGAGAGTCAAAGGAATCCATGCTCTTGATAGCCCTTGATGATGATGACAGGACTTGAAACTCTGAGGTTAGTGTTAAAATTATTTTTTCCTGTGTAACATTTCATTCTTCATATGAGCATTTCCAAACACAACTGGAAAACTTTTGAAATCTTGAAAAATATACTTATATTGCCATGCAATTTATTATATGTGAATGTGTTGAGACATTAATGTTTTAAAGATATCTTTTGTAATTGAAAATTATTTAAATGGAAAAATGTTTGTAAGTAAAATGTTTGCTGTTATAAAATCTCTTTGGATATAACAATAAAGTTAATGTTATTAAATTATCTAACATTTATATAGTTTAGTTTTATGTTTTATTCCTATTTTAGCCTGATAAAGTGACATGTTATAGAAATATGATCTTTGTTTTATGGTTTTAAAATGAGAGAAGACTGCTGATTCATTCAATTTTCTAGAGCAATTTTCTAAAGTTGAAGGACAGTCTATCACTAAGGCATTTAAATTATCTTTTATTTTTATAGCTCTTTTGTGTTTGTAAATGAATTTTTTAAAGATCATTGTTTTTATTTTAATTTTTTTTCGTTCAGTTTGATAATTAAGTCTTTCATGGCTGTAGTTTGGGCTATAACACCTCACCTTCCCCACAAACTTAACAAATATAATAGATATTAATAAAAAAACCCAAGGTATTCACATAATGAAAAAAAGGCAATTATTATACTCAGCAAATAGTCATATGATACCAAGTGGCTTTGAGCATGAATATATATGAAAAAAGCAACCAGCTGACAGTATGGACAGTTGTTGATTTGATAGTATAAGTATTTGTTCAATAATAGTAAGTGGAGTTTTTGTACAATACTTACCACAATCATTTAATTTCTCAAAGTAAATAACTATTTAATGTTAATTATAAAGTACTTTTCTTATCTATTTGCAAATGAATACAATATAAATTCTGCTTTGTATCTCTTGCAGCCCATCAAAGAGTGTCTTGGGTTTGACAATGAATTACATCTGATTGTGAAGCTCCAGTTTTGGGGATCTAGGTAATGTGAAGTACCCTTTCATTGCCATTAATCTCAGGTCAGTTCTGATATGGGTTCGTAGTACCTGTTATGGTCTCTCTCTGGGTTAAATAGATCTGTTAAAAATTATTTGTATTTGATAGGATTGTATGCAAAAAATAAAAATCCTTTTAAGAAACAACCACACAAAAAATGTAAGTATGAACGTTCAATGAACTCAATTCCCTAACCTCTAGGTATAAAATAACCCCAGATGGGTTGACATACAATTAAAATCAATCTTTCCTTATGTTTCTTCAACTCATTATTAAATAGGACCTATAAAGTTCTCCAAATCTAAACCTTGCCTACGAAGAAGGAATTTTTAAATTAAGTGTTAGACACTATATAAGTAGGATGTGAATCCACAGTCAGCTTAATGGTTGCCAAAGGGGGCCTTTAATAAAGTATAACTAAAATATATTTCTGACTAAATCAAAGAAAAATCTATTAAATGTGATTCAAACAAAAAACATACTTAGTTGAATAAACTTTTTTCTTTTTCTCCTGTTACAAATTAGTGGAAAATTCATCTGCCTGGGAAGTGGTTTTATTTTTCAATATTGCAATAGATTTATTTTATAGATAAAAAGTGACAGCCCTAAAATTTCTCTGACATGTTTCAGTGTACAAATATGTTAAAAAGAGTGTAATTTACAGTAAATTTCAAAATAACATCTCACCCAGAATGATTGTATAGGAAATTCAAAATGACAGATCAATATTGAAAATAAAAAAAACAACAGATGTATGATTTATTGAATGTACCTGAAAAACCTCTTCTTATAAACTGGCTGATGTACTCATCTACACCAGCTGAGAAATCAAGACTTAAATTATAACCATTTATAATAACAATAGAAGGCATAAAGAAGTAAAATGATTGATTGATTGATTGATTTTAATAGCATGTCAACCTTTCTGGAGTTATTCTATACCAAGAGGTTAAGGAAATGTGTACAATGGATGTTTATATTTACAGTTTTTGTATAGTTTCTTTTTAGCACATGGTTATATGATATCATGTATTCCTGTCAAATACAAATAATTTTTAAGCAGATCTATTTAACTCATAAATGTGACCGTAACAGTGTGGAGTACCTCTTCATGGCTATTACTCCTAGGTCCACTCTAATCTGGAGTAGTAGTTAAGGTCCCATTATGAGTCAAATAGATCAGTTTAAAAATTATTCATATTAGATGGGAATATTTGAAACTAGACAACTGTGTGTAAGTTACTTTCTATATTAGATAGGAATACTTGATATCATGTGTGCGAAAAAAATCATCTTTTTTATTATTGTTACAATGTTTGAGCTGTTGTACTCAATGGCCTTTTTCACATGTCTGTTATAGTTGGTAACTTTCTGCAGGTTTTAAACGAAATCGTTTATTCAATCTATTTATTTACCTAATTCCTCAATCACAAGTCGGATGTGACACAAGGTCAATTTTTAAGCAGAGTACAACTGGATAAATGCTCTTTCCAAAAGCATTTGATTGAATTAAAACGCAATAACCTTAATACTTCAGAGGACTTCAAACAATTTCACATTTCCTCACAGCTGACTTTTTTAAGTTAATGACAAACCTCCTTTCCTTTCTCAACCTTTTTATACCCTCACTCACCATAGTGCCACCTACTCCCCCCACCTTGGGGGACTCCCTATGGTGTGGTTTACCCAGTTGGCTGGGGCTGTAGAATACACAGACTGTTTCTCTGCAGAGAGGTAAGACCTCCCCCACAATCTGTGTCCTGGCTATGACATGAAACAATATGATGGTGAGCTTCCAGTAATGGTGGAGCTTTGGGGAATGCGGTGTACCCCTTTATTGCCATTGCTCCCAGGTCTATTCTGGCCCCGGATTGGTAGTACCTGATAAGGTCCTATCTATGATTCAAATAGAACTAAA
>OY757936.1:25084760-25089760 GCA_963585895.1 Sepioteuthis lessoniana | reverse complement strand
GTGTGTATTTTATTATGCTCTGTGTATTTGTGTGTGAGCTGTTTATGTGTGTATATATATCATGTTGTTGGAGTGTGTACGAGCTTCACGTTTGTATATATATTATGCTATGCATATGGATGTGTATGAACTGTATATGTCTGTATATGTATTATGTTGTATATGATAGTATATGTATTATATTGTGTGTGTGCATGTGCTGTATATATGTGTATATGTATTATGCTGTGTGCATGTGTGCTGTAAATGTGTATATATTATACTTTTGATAGAATTATTTAAAAGATGAATCCACAACACAATTTAGATACTCTAAGTGTCACTATGAAAATAAACAAATTGTTCTGGTTCATTTGAACTTCAAGACATTCCTCAGATCTGCTGACTGAAGATAACTATTAAATTTTTTCTTCTTACAGTTAAATTGAGTAAAAGAAGTCAAGAGCCTGTTTGTCTTCTTGCTTTGTATTGATTAGGAAAAGTCTCAAGAACAATTCAACTCATCTAGCGTATCGTGAATAAAAATCAATTTGTGATATTGATGAATGAAGAATGCACACACCTCTCCCTTGTGCTTTTGGGTGAGAGAAGACCTCTCATGTGAGTTCATAACCGGTTTGCTCTTAGGATTAAACTTGAGCTAATAATCACAATCATATTTGATATAAAGCTTATAGTAAATTAATGTTAAAGTATGTGTTAATAGCAAATAGTTGATACTTATTTTTGGTTATTATTTATTTATCATATGGCAGTTGAAAATGGCAGGTATATGTGATGTGGTCAAGTTTGAACTCTAATCACAGTATTACATTCACTTTGAGACTAGTGCCCTTGGGAAAGGTATTATTCCCTTCAGCTATGAGTTAAAATGTTTTTCTCTGCACTGTCATATATATATATATATATATATCTGTGTGTGTAAATATGTATATATACATATTTATATATATATATATATCTTTCTTTCATAATGTGCATTTGGGCAGCCTTTCTTCATTAATGCATATTTCATTGAACAATATAAACATGTTTTGTCTACATATTTTTGTATGCGTCCTTTCCAGTTACTGAATTGACTTTATGGTATCCTGTGGGAATTGGTTGATGAAACTCCCATAACTAATTGTTATCCTAGCAGTTTCTCTCTGATCTTGGGCCATCACCAGGGGTGTGTACATTACAAAAGAGATGTGACCTTTGCATGTACATTATTACTTTGTAAGTGTATATTATTTATACTGGTGTGTTGTTGTAGTGTTTTATTCGTTTCTATAAGTAGCAGCAGGAGCTAAAGACATTTAAGTATATTAGTACTGGATTCGAAATTGGTTCTATTCAAGATCAGCATAAAAAAACGACAAAACATTTTCATAGTACTTGATAAAACAGACTATCATTCCAAATTACAAAATATTCATGATGACCACTCCAAATTCAAAAAACTAAATAAGAATCCCACCAACCAACTTAAATAAACAATTAATAAACTAATCACCATGCCGAATGTGACAACACAAAACTACCCAAAATAATCGGCATCCATAAACCCGTTTATCTATATGGAACTGTCAAAATATATAAACCTAATCATCCTCTGCACCCAATTATATCACAAATACCTATACCAATTTATGAACTCACAAAATAATATAAACAAGTTATTACACCATACTTACCTTGTAAACATGACATAATATCAACTCACGAATTAATGCAAATCCTATATACCCTTAAACCCAATAATGATATATTAGCTTCACTTGATGTAGAAAATTGATTCAACAAAGTACCTGTCAATGAAACCATTAACATTATTATAAATAATATCCATAATAACCCATTTCTCCCTCCTCTCAAAATCAACCCTAATATACTTTGGAAAATACTCCTAACATGCACTACTGAAGTTCCATTTACGACCATCTAGGCAATATTTACATTCAACAAGATGGTGTATCTATGGGGTCAGTCCTGGGCCCAATCTTCAGTAATTTCTACATGTCCAGCCTTGAAAATAGAATATTTAATAAGATTAGAAAAATCTTCAATATACTTAAGATATGGCAACGATATACTTATCCTTGCTAATGATATCAATGAAATAAATATAAGACATCTTGCAAAGAAATTCTGCTCTCAATTTTACCCATGAACTAAACAAAAACTATAAAATTTCCTCTTCAGATGTTCTGATTAAAACTAATAACAATAATAATAGCTTCACTACCTCTACTTACGAAAAAACTCCTAATAACAACTCTTGTACCCTCAACTTTAAAATGAATGCCCCTTCCGATGTAAAAAACGCAATTATTAATAATTTAATATCCTATGCAAAACTAATTTCTTCCTCCAAAATAATATCTTATAAAGAATTAGAAAATATAAAACAAACTTTCAACAATAATGGGTTCCCTAACTATATTGTTGATGAACAAATTAAATGTACCATTAGAAATGTCAGCCAACAAAATAAACACTGCAACACTCCAACCAATAAACAAAAATTTAATACTTTTCTACCATAACCAAATGCACTACAATTATAAATTAGATGAAAATATTTTAAAAACATTGATTAAAAGAAATATACTCACTACTGATCCTAATAAAATAAAACTCACCATATACTATAACAAATTTAAAACCTCCAACTTAGATATCAACAATAATTCCTCGCTTTCAATTGGAGTTTTGTAAAAAAATAATATATGTCAATTTATTTGTACAGATGGCTGTGCAGACTATATCCACAATTACATTTAAGATCTGATTGTACTGCCATCTGTAATGTTCTTCTGCAAGTGCTGTTGAGCAACTGATCAGAATATGTCTTAAAGTTCCTTGACCATTGCATAATGGACATAATGCAGACTCTATTTTATTTCATATGCAATTGTTTGCTGGGCTAGGAAGTATATCATATACATTATATATATATATATATATATATATATATATATACAAGGATCATTAAATAAGTTTCCAGACTTTTTTTTGTATGGGCACTTTTATTGATAGTACACACATGAAACTCTAGTCCCCTTCGAAGTAATCTCCTCCGGCTGCAATGCACTTGTTGTACCATTCCAAAAACTTCTGGAAGGCCCCATGGAAGTCCTCTTGTGTGAGCATGTCAATGACCTTCATCACAGCTTCTTTCATCTCCTCAATTGTCCCATAACGACACCCTCTGAGCTTAGGGAATAACCAAAAGTCGTAGGGAGCAAGGTCTGGACTATAGGGAGGCTGAGGAACTGTCTTGATGCCCATCTTAGTCAAATAGTCTGTGACAAGGATGGAGCTATGGACTGGTGCATTGTCCTGGTGGAAATGCCACTGAGCCGATTTGAAGAGTGCTGGCCTCTTCCCTAGGAATCTCTTCCTGAACTCCCTTAAAACCTCAACAGAGTAACCCTAACCCTTTGGCCAATCAACTCTGATGTATTGACTTCCTTACTCCTCCCACACCTCTCATCATCCCTTACAGACTCCCTGCCTTCCTTAAATCTCTTATGCCATTCAAAACCTGATGCTCAAGTCATGCAAGATGCTCCAAAAGCAGTCTGAAGCATTCCATACGTTTCTCTGGCATTTTTTCCAAGTTTAAAACAGAATTTTATTGCATATCGTTCTTCTAAAGTGTCCTCATGTCCAGATTGCATTTTTGAAATTCACTAGCTGTGACAATCAGGCTTTAGTAGGGTGTATTCCAATCCCTGCTGTAGCTGTTCATTTGAACCTGAAATCATAGAGATTGGTCAGTCATCTCATAAGATGTATAGCAACAACATAATGAATTTTCAAGAGTCTACAACAATTTTAAATGCCTGTACAAAAAAGTCTGGAAAATTACTGAATGCACCACGTATATATATTGTCATCCATGGACAGACGGTTTCATTGTATCACAACTCGTCAGTTTGACTAGACACACCAGATGCTTCAAGGTGAGATTGAAACCTGCCCAACTTTATGTTAAACTTAGTATCATACTGTTCAGTCATCAGTCGACATACATCAGCTCAGGAACGATAAGGCATTATGTTGTAGCTTTCATGGTTTATTAGAACTTCTACTCAATAAGTCTCTCCTTCCTCTTAGATTAACTAAGCAATTTTTCTCTATACATTGGATATATATATATATATATGTATATATTGGCATAATGGTTAGAGTGTTCGCCAATGGCCCGGGAGACCTGGGTTCAATCCCAGGTCGAGTCATACCAAAGACTCAAAAAATAGTACTTGATGCTACCTTGCTTAACACTCAGTATTATAAGGTAAGGATCAAGGGTAAAGTGGAGCAATCCAGGGAAAGGAGTAGCGCCCTCCCCTACACCATGGTGTAGTAGCTATGGAAAAGGAAGCCTTCGGGTCACCCTCGACTATGGTCGCCAAAATTACTTACTTATATATATATATATTATACACTGGATATATATATATATATATATATATATATATATATATATATATATATATATATATATTATACATTTTATATATATATATATATATATATATATATTGTGTATATGTATATATATGTATATAAATATATTCTACATTGTGTTTGGGTGTGTATATATATATATATATATATATATATACCAGGCCATTGGCCTATTGAGTCGAGTGTTCACTAATGGTCCAGGAGACTGGTGTTCAATTCCCAGTCAAGTCATACCAAATGGTACTTGATGCTGCCTTGCTTAGCACTCAGCTCTATAAGTGTTATATAACATATGACATGGATTTTTGGTTCGTTCCTAATGACCCCGTGTGCTTTGACAAGCTGTTATGTCATGATTAGTAAACGGGGGGATGCCAGTGTGTCAGGGCAAACTAGTCAAGCAGGTGTGTAACTGGAAGGAGACCACGTAATATGAGAACGATGTGGTCAGATTTAGACAGAGTCCAGAGAATCGGGAGTCAAGCCGAGCGATAGGCAGCTGATCAGAGGTGTCTCGGACATCACTGACGATACAGCTT
>OY757936.1:25027260-25079760 GCA_963585895.1 Sepioteuthis lessoniana | reverse complement strand
CATTTCTACACCTTCTTAAGCGTGTATAGGCATCTGTCTTTTGTAACAGTTACCTCAAGAGTGGGTAAGTACCCATATTTACCAACCCCTCCGCTCAGGCAGGATATGACACAAGATCATTTTTTTTAAGCAGAGTTTTACAGGTTTGAATTCAGAGTTTTCCTTCTCCTAGACTAGTTGCCTTACTAAGGCTAAAGAACCCAGTCTGCCCTACTATTTACCCATAGCTGGAGGGAGAATAATTGTACAGTGAGACAGACATCCTTTTCCAGTGAGTTGGAAAGAGTCTCCCTGGTGTAGTGGCTAATGTGCTGGACTACACCATTGTAGTAAACAAGTTTGAACTTCAGTCATGCTATTGCATTCACTTTTTGATTAATGCCCTTGGGAAATGTATAAACCTATTTATCCACCCCAGCTATGGGTTAAATAGTACCATTACTGTTTTTCTATTAGGAGAGCTTTGGCTTTAAATAACCTATGAAGTTTGATAGTCCATTAAAGGAACTAAATCAATTTAACCAGTGAGGTGGATGGTAGGACATAGTCTTAGTTAGATCTCTTTGTATAGCTTAAAACCTTTCTAGGCATGAATCTAATAATTTCTTAAAGCTTGGTTGAAATTGGTCCAAAAATGGTTGTGTGTTAGTTATACAGACAGTCAAACTTTTGGTGAATTATAATAATATTATCACTACAAATATTTGATTAAATTTGGGAAATGTGCATTGATCTGCATGGATTTAGATTATGGATTACTGGAATAATATCTTGAACATTACAGATGTAAATCTGACAAAGCCTGAAAGAAAAACATCTGTTCAATCCCACAGGATCCTGCAGGCTATTTGGCTTTGAGGGCTGTCTTATCAGAAGTATTAACTTTTTATATCAAAATAAATAGGGTACCTAAAACTATTTATAAAGAAAAACACACACGCACACATGTATATGAACACTAACAGAAAAACATTGGCTCTTCCTCCATTTTTTTCATCATGGACGATACAAAATTTGTTCATGATTTGGAGAAAGTTTGCCAAAATAAATAATCTTTCTTTGTATTTGTTCATATGTTATTATTGTATATATGGGAAACTGTCCGGTCATAATGTAAGAAAAAACGTGCCAAAAGTTGTTTTCTCTGAACAATTTAGCTAACAAGATTTCTAAAAGAAATCTAAAGAGGAGGCATGGTTTACAGGGATGTGGTTGATGGTGATGGGATTTATTAGGTCATTTTTATAAAACAAAACTTTTAATAATGTACATTTATATTCTTCAAAGCTGAAGAAGCTCTTTACAAGGGTGTTCACTGAATTTAGGAAGGATTCAACATTGTTTACAGCAGACGATATTTTTTACATCATATCTGTGCAACTAGTTTTAAAGATATTCAGAATGGTTGGATTCTTTCTGAATAGATTAATTTTACTTGATCTCTCTAATGGCAATTCTAATAAAAACAAGGAGAGTATGATGAAAGCGTTCAAATAGCCAAGGTAGCTGTGTGCATGTTAAATTAAATCTTATTTACCGAAATAAAACATGGGAGTCCCCATGGCCAAATGCCTTACGTGCTGAATTGCAGCCTCAAAGTAAGTGAGTTCGAATTCCAGTTCTGCTATTACATTCATTTTTGGACTAATACCCTTGGGAAAGGTATGAACCCCTTTACTCCCCTCCACCTCACATGGGTTAAATAGTATTGCTACTGTTCTTCCACAAAGATAGTTTAGGCATTAAATAACCCACAAAGGTTGATATACATTAAACCAAGAAACCAAAGCAAAATAAAATGTCCTGTCTGCAGGGCCTAAAATATATAGATTGCATTGACTACAGAGAATTAAAACCTTGCCTGAGTACACCACTAAACTACATCCAATGTTGAGGCTCCAGTTTTGGAGTTATTGGGAGTGTGGAGTCACACCTTCATTGCTATTACTCCTAGGTCCATGTTGATCCTGAGTGGTTGTACCTGTTATGGTCCCATCTATAGGTAAAATAGATCCCTTTGAGATAATAAAGTGTTTACCTGTTTGAAATGATTATGAAGATATGTTTTTTGTAATGTATGTAATTGGAGACCATAATTGTTAAATTGACTTCAGCAAAGTAATGTTATATACTCATCTAAAGCATCATTATGACACAATAAATAAACAGACGCAATGATAAAGACGCAGGAAGACTTCTTTATAAAAATATATACCTCTCACTTTATTGCAAGGGTTCGAAAGGGTTGTTCAAGGTTTGCGTGTGAGAGGGAGCTGGAGATCGAACATAACTGTAATATTTTGACCCCAGACTTATGGCCATCAATATTGTGTCTTTCTCGTTCTTTGATGCTCAACCGGAGGTCCAGAGGCCACTCTGCTGGGTGATGGCTTTCTTTACGGCATCTTATCAGCATCTTCTCCGGACCTCAACTCATCAGGGCCGAAAGGCCCCTTCGGCCTGATGTGGCTTCCCTACCACATCTCGTCTCCAACTGGCTGCAACTCAACTCCACTCAACTGTACTCTGTTCAATTCATCGGCCTTATATTACCTTCAAACTCCCACGCGGAGATATGGACACGCCTCCAGGCCTCCGCAATTTCTTCCGATATCTGGCGATCGGGATGTGTCACTTCCGCTATCTTTGGAATGGCCTGTGTGATCGTCATCGAGCGGAAATAACTGTCATGCAGTTCACAGGTCATTCTCTTCCGGTGCGTCAGTCTATGAGTGTACCATGGGAATTTTTTACCTCGTCCCATTTCATCAGCCAATTTCTGCCCACACGATTTCCTCTCATATCTGCCATTGGAATGTGTCACTTCCTTCCGGTGCATCACCTTGAATGGTATTTTGGGCCGGGTCAAAAGGTCAAAATATAACAGTAACCCAAGAAGAGTTTTGATTTACCCAAACCCTCAGTTATGAGAGGGATGTGACACAAGGTCAATTTAACAGATTTGAATTAAGAGCTTTCCTTTTTAGACTGGTTGTCGTACTAAGGTTTAAGTGCCCAGTCTATTATTTACTCATAGCTGAGGGGGATTGGATTTATACCTTTCACAAGAATATTAGTGCTATGTGAAATACAAACAGCCTTGTTAATGGTTTGAACTCAGGTTGCCATGTCCATTTCCTAGATAATAACCACAAGTGCCTCCTTAAAGAAGAGTTCACATGTAATAAAAGCAGCTAACCAATCAATCAAACTAAAGCTTGTAGTCTTATATAGTCTTTTCTAATGGAAGCAATAAAAGCAAGGATAGCCTTATGAAAAGTTTCAAATATTCAAGGCAACTTATCAATTAACAGCCCAGTCAGCTGGAGTTGTAGAACACACCTACTGCATCTCTACAGAGGGGTAAGACTCCACCACCCCCATCACCAACGAGCATCCTGGATATGATATTAAACCATCTGATGGTTAGGTTCCAGCCTTGGAGATTTGGGGAATGTGGAGTACTTCTCCATGGCCATTACTCCTAGGTACCCTCTGATTTGGAGTGCTAGCACCTGATAAGGTCCTATCTATAAGTCAAATAGAACAAATTGTGTGCAAACAAATGACTGATGTTCAATTGTGACTGTTATATCACAATACTTGAAACCATTAAACTGTGTGAAAAAGCTTAAGGTCATTTAAGAATGTTATCTACAAAATGTGTTTGCAAGTCATATGTATTTAATGTATATGTATAAAGAGGATTTGGTATTAAATAACCTACAATGGTTGATATGTCATAAAGTCCAACCAAACCAAACCATATTAATAAATCCAATTTCATTTATCAAATTGAAGCATAATTTGTCTTATATAGCAATTTCTAAAGGTAACTTATAAAAATATAGATGGTATTATGTAAGGGTGCAAATATCCAAGATACCAGTGAATATGTTAAGTTCAATCTTATTTACAAAGATAAACCATAAGTAATCTTATATAACAATTTCTAATGATAATGCAAACAAAAACATAGATGGTATTGAATTTTAACATAAGTAAATTGAAACTAATTTTATTTACAAAGATAAACCATAAGTAATCTTATATAACAATTTCTAATGATAATGCAAACAAAAACATAGATGGTATTGAATTTTAACATAAAATAGTAAATTGAAACCAATTCAGAAAACAAAATTTAAGAAGGAAATAAAATGAAGAAATTATAAAAAAAACTGTCTTATTAGCTGCATTATTTTCTCATTTTCTCCTTGAGTTTTGCTGTTGCAACAACAGGTGGCTAAATTTAGCTTGCTGTCAGCATTTAATTATTGTTACAATTGTTGTTGAACATTTAGTTTCAGGAAATTCAAATTGTTTGAATAATAATAGCAACTGCAACAATGTAATTTATAATTTTGTATATACGCACACACACATATGTATATGTATAGATCTATATGTCTAAATATATAGCAACATGATATTCAATAAACATTAACTAAGCCAAAGCCTAGCAAATGAATTATGTAGGTAATTTGTTTATTGTGTTGAAGGCTTGTGTAGGACCAGGTGCACTTTGTGGATGAGTTAATAACAGAAGAATGGTGTACCATTGTGCTAGATTCCATGAACAGCATTCTTCAGGCTTTGAATTCAGAGTTTTTCCTTCTCCTAGACTGGTTGTCATACAAAGACTAAACAGTTCAGTCAGCCCTACTATTTACCCATAGCTAAGGGGATATGAGGTGCATTCATGACTTTCACAAGGGCATTAGTGCAAAGTGAAATGTAAACTGCCTTGATTAGGGTTGTCCAACAACCAACCCCCTTCTGCTACTCTCTCAGACTGCTACTGCTTCTACTCCTAGGATTGAATCACTCACTTGAATATATTGACTTTTGGAAAAGAAAATAGCTCTTCCCACTTGGACCACTCAGTACTAAAATATATTAAAAGAATGAGATTCTTGTCTATCAACCACTGATTGTACAAGTACTGAAGACTTCAGCTTATTATGGATATTAGAAAAATCAACCCTCATCATTTTCATTAAGAAATCCTTCGCTTTCTATTTTATTATCTTATAAAATCTGCCAACCTCTCTAATATATTTAGTTACCTATTTAAACTGTTATAGATACACATACATGTATATACACATATAATAATTATTGTTATATCAAATGGAATTGGTGACCTGAGTTCAATTCCTGGATGAGGCTATTTATTTTTTACTTCATGCTAATGTTCTTGGAAAAGGCATATGTCAGTTTCTTCTCCTCCCAAATAGTGATGTAGATTGGATTTTTTAGCTTTGGTAAGACAACCAGTCTAGGAGAAGGAAAACTCTACATTCAAATTTAACTTTGTGTCACATCTTGTTTATGGTAGAGGAGTTTAGTAAATACATATAAACTACATCTATGTTTATATATACTCATATAGATACACTCACACTTAAATGCATATACATACATATTAGGTATATACGATAAGTTTCCAGACTTTTTTTGTATGGGCATTTAAAATTGTCGTAGAGTCTTGAAAATTCAGTATATTATGAGTCTTGGAAATTCAGTATATTATTCCTATACATCTAATGAGATGACTGACCAATCTTTATGATTTCAGGTTCAAATGAACAGCTACAACTGGAATTGGAATACACCTAACTAAAGCCTGATTGTCACAGCTAGTGAATTTCAAAAATGCAATCTGACACTTTAGAAGAACGATATGCAATAAAATTGTTTAAACTTGGAAAAAATGCCGCAGAAACGTATGGAATGCTTCACACTGCTTTTGGACCATCTTGCATGAATTGAGCATCAGTTTTTGAGTGGCATAAGGGATTCAAGAAAGGCAGGCAGTCTGTAAGGGATGATGAGAGGTGTGGGAGGTGTAAGGAAGTCAATAGACCAGAGTTGATTGGCCAAAGAGTTAGGGTTAGGGTTACTATGCTGAGGTTTTAAGGGAGTTCAGGAAGAGATTCCTAGGGAAGAGGCCAGTACTCTTCAAATCGGCTCAGTGGCATTTCCATCAGGACAATACACCAGTCCACAGCTCCATCCTTGTCACAGACTATTTGACCCAGATGAGCATCAAGACAATTCCTCAGCCTCCCTATAGTCCAGACCTTGTTCCCTGTGACTTTTGGTTATTCCCTAAGCTCAGAGGGTGTCGTTATGAGACAATTGAGGAGATGAAAGAGGCTGTGATGAAGGTCATTGACATGCTCACACAAGAGGACTTCCATGGGGCCTTCCAGAACTTTTTGGAATGGTACAACAAGTGCATTGCAACCGGAGGAGATTACTTCGAAGGGGACTAGAGTTTCATGTGTGTACTATCAATAAAAGTGCCCATACAAAAAAGTCTGGAAACTTATCGTATGCACCTCGTATATGCTAAGCTTATATACATACATACTCATAGCAATGCACTCATACCCACTAGTATATGTATGATTGCACCTAAATATGTGCACTCAGAAGCAGAAGAGCTTAGTGTTGTGAGAGGAATACAAAGTATTTGCTGCACATAAACTTGAATATTTGTGCATTTTTTGTAAGATTGATTTAGATATACTTTTAAATGTTTATCTTGCAAAATCTGAGACCATTAGAACCTGAGCAGCTGTACATATATCTGGGTGGCTTAAATACCTGTAATCTGTTATTTAATGGTTGTTAAATAATTCAGAGTTTTTCTTTTCCTAGATAGGTTGCTGGATTACAGTAAATGATTATGTATAAATGTAAATGATTGCATTTCACATAGCACTAATACCCTTGGGAAAGGTATGAATCCAATTATTCTCCCTCCAGCTATGGGTAAATAGTAGGGCAGACTAGGTTCTTCAGCCTTGGTTAGGCAACTAGTCTAGGAGAAGGAAAAACTCTAAATTCAAACCTGTTAAACTCCGCTTAAAAAATTGACCTTGTGTCATATCCTCCCCGAGCAGAGGGGTTGATAAATATGGTAAATGATTACATATACAAACTGAAATTTGTACAGTTTCGAAAATAAGGTGTCTGTCAATATACTTGGACCCCATATTAGTATGCTCAAACTCCAATAGTGCTATTACATTTGCTTTCAGACTAATACCCTTAGGAAAAATTTGAACCCCTTATTCCCCCAGTTATGGGCTAAATAGTATCATTGCAGTTCTGTTCAAGGATGGCTTTGGCATTAAATAACCAATGAGGTTTGATATGTGTTGAGTATCACCTACCTTTTCCACACAATGAGCTAGTCCATCTGCCATATATAGCAGTAGCTACTAATACAGGGCAGACTAGAAGGTGAAGAGCCGCTTCGTATAATGGAAGCCAATACTATCGTTGGATTATATCCTTATTCTGTATTCACTAATCCTATGTTCTTGTCTACTAACAGTCTCTCTATTGTATATACTTTTTCCTGAGAATATAACTCACATATTGTGGTTTGTCCTTTATTTAATACTACAAGCGTTCACTAACCAGAATGCAACAATATGCCATTAAATAAAGAAACCAAACCAAACTAATCATCATTATAAACACAATATAAACTCTTATCCCCCCAGCTAATGATTAAAGGGGATGATTTTAGCATTAAATTACCCACAAAAGTTGATATGCGATTGAAACCAAAGAAACCAAACCAATTATAAACACACAAACTACGTCATCCTGATATTCCTACTCAGAATACCAATGTAATAAATTACTTCATCTTCGTATTATTTTGTTATCTTCATTATTTTGTCATTTTCTCCTCCTGGAGACATTATCAGTAGCTAAACTCAACTTGTTTCAGTACTTTGTCAATAATAATTCTAAAAATTTGGCTTTAGGAAGCCAGAGGCATTTTGAAGATAGTAGTAATGAATGAGAAAATAGAAATCTTATTTTAATGCCACGACTTACATCTAGAGCTTCTTTCTTTTTTCTTTCTTCAAGTAATTCTACTCTTATCATAAACTGATATAGACAAGTGGTTTTCACTTTCCAAGAAATTCAGTCGCTGACAAATATGCTCAGGAGAAAATTTAGTGGATTTGGTTCTTCAAATCTATTTAATAAACAGAACAAGAATAAACAGATACTTTACTTTGATCTTGTTTTTTCCCTACTCCTATATTTTACTTTCATGTTTGTCAATTCTTTTTTAAACTAACTATTTATCTAATCTGGTTGGATTCTTTAAAGAAGTAAATAAAATTTTCAAGTAAATATTGATATAGAATTATATCTTAAAAAATTTTATTGTACATATTGATTAAACATAATGGTTAGAGTGTTTGCCAATGGCTCTAGAGACTGGGGTTGAATCCCCTACCAAGGACTCAAACAATGGTACTTGATGCCTCCTTGCTTAACACTCAGCATTATATATAATGTATGAATCAAGGGTAAGTGGAGCAATCTAAGGAAAGGAGTAGTGACTTTCCCTACACCTTGGTGTAGTAGCTATTGAAAAGGGAGCCTTTGGGCTGCCCTTGGCTATGATTGACTAAGTTATTTTATTTACATATTGAAAAATAGTGTAAGTCTATGAAAGATTTCCAAAAAATAAGGTACAAATATTTACTAATCTAAAATATTTATCAAATATACAAATAAAATATTATGTATATGTTACTATGTTACTTTTCCATGGAGTTGTCATCAAGATTTAAACTCACTCAGTTGAGAATATTCCATTTATATCCCCTGCAGAGAAGTAAGACCCACTTTACCAAAAAGGAATGACCTGGGTATTATTCCCAACTTCGCTTTGACTCTGAGTGGTAGTACCTCTTAGGGTTCCTGCTATATCTATTTACCCAACTCCTCTTCATGAACAGGATGTGACACAAGGGCAGTTTTTAAAGTTTGAATGCAGAGTTTTCCTTCTCCTAGACTGGTTGTCATACCAAAGTTAAAGAGGCTAGTCTGCTCTACTATTTACCCATAGCTGTAAGGAAAATTGTTGGATATATACCTTTCCTAAGGGTATGGGTGCTATGTGAAATGCAAACAGCCTCATTCAAGATTTTACTTTTTTTGGAGGGAGTTAGATAATTTTGGTTGGATGTTTTACAGATTGTGTCAGAGTATAAGTATTTATAGTTAAGGTATTTGTGATATTAGGGTTATATTTTTATGTAAAGTCTAGCTTCTTTTAGGAATTGGACTATTTTGTATGGTTCAACTTGGTTGAAGAGTTCTTTTAAATAATTTGCTAGGTAGTATTTTGTTTGGATTAAATTGAGATCTCCACAATTCAGTAGCATGTGTTTCTCTGTGCATTATTCTTCATGTACTCTACACATTGGTGGTTCTTCTTTTTTCAGGAGATAACTGTATGGGATTTTTGTATGGACTATGCGGAGTCTGGCCAACACAACCTCTTCTTTTTTTATTTTTTTGGGAATCCTCATGGTCCAGTGGGTAACGTGCTGGTCTGCAACCATAAATGAATTTGAACTCCAGTCATGCTATTACATTCACTTTTGGACTAATACACTTGGGAAAGGCATGAACCCCCTTATTCCCCCAGTTATGAGTTAAATAGTACTACTACTATACTTTTATTCTGACTCATTGGTCTAGTGGGTAGAGTGTTCGCAATAGTCTGGGAGACTTGTGTTCAATCCCAGGTCGCGTCATACCAAAGATTTTAAAAATGGTACTTGATACCTCCTTGCTTAACATTCAGCAATATAAGTTACGTATCGAGGATAAAGTGGAGCAATCCAGGGAAAGGAGTAGCACCCTCCCCTACACCTCGGTGTAGTAGCTATTGAAAAGGGGCCTTCTGGTCGCCCTCGACTATGGTCGCCAAATTACTCTACTTTTTACAAGGATGATTTTTATATCAAATAATCCACAAAAGTTGATATGCCATTAAACAAAGAAACCAAACTAATTATTTTTCTGTACCCAAGTTGCTATTCTCCAATGGTAGGTTTGATACTATATAGTTTGTTGTTTGTAATGGAGCCCACCACTCCTGCCATTTATCTGTCATGAATTAATGGTAGGCTTGAATTCAGTATAGGGGATTTTTGTGTTTGATTGGTTCATGTGTATGACTTTTTTTGACCCCTCTATTAGCCCTTTCATTACCCTGTATGCCAATATGTATACTTAGCATCCAGCATAAAATGTTGGATTAGTATATATTTGTAACTTACTTTGGGGACATTGCTTGTAATATCTTTAATTATTAAATTATCAATAAACAGGAATATAAATTACATACTTTTCTTAAATAAATAGCATATTTAGGGCAGTGGTAATCTTCAAAGTACTTCTCTTATATCTTTAGGTTCGGTGAGGATCAAGTTGATCTGTACCTCAGGCCACTATTTAGCTTAATCTGGCCTTGCTTAGTTACTTTCATACTACCTCAACCTTAAGATCTTACACACTTATCTCAGTATCCCTTTTAACTTGGCAGGGAGTCTCCATGGTATAATGGCTAAAGTACTGTTAGTGAGTTTGAATTCCAGTTATGCTATTACATTTACTTTTGGGTTAATACCCTTGGGAAAAGAATAGAACCCCCTTATCCTTCCCAGTTATGGGTTAATAGTATCATAGCTGTTCTTCTACAAGGAGGGCTTTGGCATTAAATAACCTATAGAAGTTGATATGCCATTAAAACAAAGAAACTGAATTAAATCTAAGTATTATGGATATAACACTAAACTCAACTGGTGGTGAGGCTCCAGTTCTGTTGTTTTGGGTAGTGTCGAGTTACCTATTCATTGTCATTACTACCAGGTCTATTTTAATCTGGAGGGTTAGGTCCTACTGATTGATCAATTATATCATGAAGTGTTTATCTGTTTAAAATGATTGTGAAAATATATTTTTAGTACAGTATATGATTGGAAATCATGACTGATTTCAGCATAAAATAACCCAACAAGAGTTGACGCATTGTAAAACCAACCAACCAACCAACCACTTTTCTACTTTTCAAAACAGTCTGCCAAGTTGTTTTTTATGAACACTGTGTCCTCCTTAATCTTGTTCATGGTCTTCAGACTTTTCTCCTTCCCTACTTTTGCTTTCTCCATTTTATTTCCCCTCCACTCCCCACTTTATCCTTCAGCTTCTGCATCCATTTTTCCCTACCCCAGTATATTTAAGATGTCTCTCCCCATTCTCTCTTTCTGCCCTCCTAACAAAATCTGTACAAATCATCTCATCCCAAATATCTCAAAGAAAGCCCTGCTTACTTAGACTCAGAAGAATCTGCATGGATAATAAAGAACCAAAAAGACAGTGATAAACTAAAATAGTAGTTTTTAGCAAAGGCTACTCCCATACTTTAATTGAAAACTAAATAAACAAAACCATTTTTACACTTTAGTGGGATACTCTGAAACTAAAACTTAAAGAGATGCTGAATCACATTCTCCTTGTAAAAACATTTAATGTCCTTCTCCCAACACTATCTCAAATAATTAAGAACTGTTGGGACATTTTGAAATTAAACCTCAACTTAAAAGATATTTTCCAAGAACCAGAGATACTGACATATGGTTGATCAAATAACCTCAGAGAAATGACAGAAAGCCACAATATGCTAAATAATAAAATATTCCATAAAAAACCCACAATAAAATCCACTAAATTTTGACAGCCATATAATATTAAGAACAACTTATTCTTCAAACACTTCAAATCAATCAATTCATTCACTAACTCCACAACTAGAAAATAATTTAAAAATCTACCATAAATTTAATTGCAGAAACAAAGATGTGATTTATTTACTGGACTGCACACATTGTCAAAAACAATACATTAAAAAGTCGGGATGGCAATTTTACTTTAGACTAAATAACTACAGACACAGTATCAAACTTATGGATTATAACAAACTGATCTATGATTCATAAGCAACATTCTACTATTGACTCTTACACACCAGCGTTGGTCGACTAGCAAAAACTTTCTGTTAAGTCATGCAAGTTACCTCCCCTGATACTCTCTAGAAAAGAATTTGTTTTTCTAGGACCGGAAGTAAACAAACGGCCATACTTGTTTATGTGAGAGTGTGATAAGACAGAGTGGTTAAAAAGGCATCTCTATGTATGCTGAGGTTTGTAGTCTCAATTCCTTATATTTAACATTGGTAGCAGAGCTAAACGACACTATGGCTTCAAAGTATTTTGCTCCACCCGCATTACTTAAGGATAAATACAGTACATGGAAAAAAAAATACAGATATGGGAGTTAGCCACATCACTGGATAAAACAAAAAGAGCCCTCATAGTGTTTTTGTCATTGGAAGGAAAAGCCAGAGAAGCTGTTTTGGAGTTGGACACTGAGGTTCTTAATTCTGAGGATGGAATGAAAAATTTGTATGAAAAACTGGATACACTTTTTCTGGAGAGTATCAGGGGAGGTAACTTGCATGACTTAACACTTTCATTAACCAGCTCTGTGTGGACACTGGATGCCGTTTAGAAGAATTTCCAAGAGCACTGGCTAATAGAGATGGATGGCAAGGGAGATTCAAGTGAATCCACGCTACTGGCATGCCTTGACAAGGAATACATATAGAACAACATTTCCACTCAACCACAACTTCAACAGTGATGCAAAATTCACCATTATAGAAAGAATTGATAAAACTGCATAAGTCAATATCATGATAAAAGAAACATATAAAGATAAATGAATAAAACATCTCCAAACACTGACCCCCCAAATGGCTTTAACATCAAACTAAACCCTCCTTAAAACACTGCTTGGAAATAGAATTGACAGATATAGGTTGTCATATAAATATCTAAATAATAAAATGTCAAAGTAAAATATCTGACTAAAACAATTATGGTTAATTTGCAGCATACACTACCCATGCTTAACAAATAGCTTCCAAGTGGAGATCTTACTGTCAGGTGTTCATGATAGTAGAGATCAGAAAATGGTCAGTTTAAGAAATTTTTTCACTGAATGAATATATGTTTAATTTTTTTTTGTTGGTGCTTTTGTGACATATAAATACTTAAAAATTAATTTTTTTTCTTCAAACAATGATTTAAGGTTGAAATTTGTTGAGTACAATTAAAAAATAAATAACTACGAAGAAATATTCCTATTTGTTTAATCACTGTTGTTTATCTCTCTCTCTCTATCTCTCTCTCTCTCTCTCTCTCTCTATCTTTGTCTCTCTCTCTCTCACACACACGCACTCTGTCATTCTTTTTTAAATGCAGCAATATAGTGCAGTTAATAGTTCCTGGGACTAATTTCTAATTTTGATATATTTATAATAGTAAAAGGTTTTTTTTTTTTTCCTACCTTCTCTCTATTTCTACTCCTACATGTTTCATCTGAAGATTGTATTTTTTCAAATGCATGAAACTTTTAGTTATGAAGTTGACATGATGAGAAAGTGAGATAACAATTTATTTTAGGTTTTGCTCTACTGGCCAGTATTTGAGCATTTTCTTTATTCAAAAAAACGTTTCTATCACGATTTATTCATTCACTACATATATACAACTGTTGACTGAAAAGTTCATAGGCTGACCATGATACATTCATGGAATGTTACCTAATGATGTTTAATTACACACTTCTTTCATTAGTATTTCCATGCTTGGATCCCATTGGTCAAAAAAGCATCAACAGCAGATATTATGTCATCATATGAGTTTTTCAGCTCACCCTTGTATATATAGGTAAGTGGTTTAAGAATCTGGCTATCCTGGTACTTTTCACCTGTTGTAATCAAAGATAAATTATATATCTGAAAAATGTTCTTTCTACACCATCAGAGAATGGCTTTGATGACTTTGATAAAAACTGCTTCATGGTATCCCTTACTAGTAGCAGCCAAAGCAGATACTGTACTTTTGATAAGTATCTATGTCTGTCATGTGTGTATTGGTTGGGAAGAGTTGGAGTATATTACTCTCATCTGTTGCTCTTTATTGTATCTTGCTTCCTTAGAGATTTCTGAACTTGTATTCATCAAATTCTCTTTATGGCATATCTTTGCCTGACCCAGAGATTGAACTCCTAACTATTGTGGAATGATGAGAATGCTAACCTGAAAGAATCATTGTATAACAAAACCAGCAACACTTCATCTCCAAATTTCAGACAGTAATTATCTGGTCATCATTAATAATACATTAGTTGGTATATTAATAAAACACAAGGCATATTTCTGATAATAAGAATTTCATTTGAAAAAAAAAAGACATTAGGCTTAAGGTTTGTTGGTTGCATAGCATGTCAACTTTTATTTGGGTATTTAATACTCAATTTTTGTTGTTGTTGTTGTTGTTGTTGTCTTGCAAATAATTATATGATGTCAAATAACTAATAATAATCATTTTAAAAATATTATAGTTTCCAATAACTATTCTTAATACATATAATTTGCACAGTTATATGCTTTCAAGTATTCTTATCTAATACTTATAATTGGAACAGATTTATATAGTTTCAAGCAGGGCTGGCCTTAGGAGGTGCTGGCTCTAATTTTTAACATATTAAAATGCATTATTGTGTGTACTTGATGAGCCAAGAATAGATTACACTCTAGTGTGGGACCCCCTCAGACGCGGGGCCTAATTGGGAACATATATATCGCAGTCTGTTTTTTGTGTACTTGATAAGCTGAAAGTAGATTACACTCTAGCATGGAACCAGCTTTGAAGCAATTGGTCCAATTGACTTAAGACCAATCCTGATATCAAATAACAATTCCAATTTAATAATAATCATTTGTTTGCACACAGTTATAAGGTTTCAAGTATTCTATCTAATATTAATAATTTTCAAACAGACCTATTTAATACATAGATTGAAACCCTGACAACTACAACCATTCTGAGTCAGACCTGGGAGTAATGGCAATGAAGGGGTGACTCCACACACTCCAGAGCCCTAGAATTGGATCCTCATAACTTGGTACTGAAGTTAGTTTAACAATTATAGTCCCTAATTATGTCATTGTTGAAAGTGTAAATAAACAAATTACTAAGTTGAATATCTGACTAAAACAGTGATGCCTAATTTGAAACATAGCCCACTCATACCAAGTAAATATCTTCCAAGTGTAGATCTCACTGTTATGTGTTCACGATATCAGTGATCATAAAATGGCTGGTTAAAATTACTTCGATAACCATCCAAATTTTCATTCTGCAAATGGATATGCTATGTTACCAGTTCATTTGAATTGTCTTACACAAATGTATTTTCACAATCATTTTAAACATGTGAACATTTTATACTTAGTTTGAATATCAATGTTTTAAAAGCCAATGTATTAATGTAGTTCAAAATCATTTTAAACTTGACTCCTAGATAGAATTGTAACAGGTACTATCACTCAAGATCAGAGTAAAGCTGAGATAATGGCAACAAAGTGGGTGGCTTAACTCCAGAACTACCAGATGCATTTTAGTGTTATATACAGGACACTTAGGTTTAAAGTACTGAGTTACTAGCACTAAATTGTCCATGTGGCTAAAAGCATTGGTTATATATATTTACCAACCCTACACACAAAACTGATTTGACACAAGGTCAATTTTTTAAATGGAGTTTAATAAGTTTAAATTCAGAGTTTTCCTTCTAGACTGGTTGCTATACCAAGGTTAAAGAACCCAGTCTACCCTTCTGTTTGCCTATAGATGAAGGGAGAAGAATTGTATGCATACCTTTCCAAAGAGTATTAATGCTATGTTAAAGGCAAACAGCCTCATCCAGGATTTGAACTTGGCTTGCCATTTTCATTTCCAACCACAGTAGCCATTACACCATGGGTACCTAGTTATAGTGTAAAAAAGAGTACTGAAAAGTTCTTGACCCAACCAAGGAGAGCCATGCAACACATACTACATATTTATCCCAAACTTCAACACACTTGGCATTTTATCTAAGTTTCTAAACATTTAAAAATTCTTGGTTGGAATGAGAACTTTTTCAGTAACTTCTTTATATTGAGTTACCTGCTGGCCATGAGTTCAATCTCTGTGGTAAATATGTTCAGATAATTTGTTTCAGAAAAAGAGATAATTGATATCATAAGTATAAACTAATGAGGAAGAACTTGTTTTACTGCCTCAAGTAAGAAGCAGCTGTTCTTTCTGAATCTTTCCAATATCAGATGTGTATTCCATTCAGGCAGTTTCTTTTCAAGAACATCTGTGCAGTGGATCAAATATTTTCTTCTCAGCTACAACCTTGGACCTTTTTTTAAGTTGAAGGTTAATAATTGTCTTCTTCTATGTTCTGATTTCTGCTTTGTTGTCCCTTTGTACATACTCTTTTGTTACATCCTTACCCTTCATTTGACATTTTGTAACCCTTTACTTAGAGAGATCAACTGACCTTGCTTAGGGTGAGTTTGGGTATAAAAAAAACAAAACAAAAACAAACCATTCCCAACTGCAAAAAAAAAATAAACCTCAAGGATACATTGATCAAAATGTAACTGTAGCAACCAAGATAAAGAACAAAATTGAATATTCAAAAACTGAATATAATTTAGAAAATACACCATCACATATTAACATTGCCCTGATGATGGTTTCATATATAAAAAAAAAAACCCAAAATGTTTAACATGGGTCAAAAATTCAACTATAGAGAAAATCGTTCTCTGAATACCTTGTCTTTTCATATTTTTCTATTTACACACTTGTCTGGATATATCAATGAATAGTAAACTTCAGGTTCAGACTTTTTAAGTCCAGTGCTAATAAGTGTCTAAGTTAGTATTTGTTTTGTTGTCTCTTTGTAATATCTTTATCCTTTATTTTTTATTTTGTAACTTTCTACTTATAGTGGTCAACTAGCCTAGCATTTTTTTTACCTCAGAGATCAGATTTCAATGTAGTCATGAACCTGAAAATAGCAATCCATGCCTTTTTATGCGTATGTTGACACCACTTTCAGTAGATGAGATATTGCTACTGAAGTATATGAACTGGTCTACTAATTTCAGACACTTGCCATTTAATGAAGACATGGTACTGTCTTGATTAAGACACATGAACTTTTTTTTTATCTGAATTAAGTTAGAAACTGATGTCTCTTGCTGCCTGCTTCAGATTATGCAGCAGAGATTTGGCTTGAGCTAGTGTATTTGTAAGAAGTGCTAAATCGTCTGTGCAGTCTGCAGCTGTAATAGCAATGACTGATAGGGACAGATAGTAAGAGATTCAAGGGAATCAGTGCTGTCAGCTTCCTTGATGATGATGATGATGATGAGCCTTGTTTAGAGTGAGCTTGTGTATTAAAAAAAAGAAAAAGAATGTTAATAACTGCTAAAGCAATTGGTTGAAATTTGATGGTAGATACCAAGATGAAGGCACTAATCTGTGTATATCAATGAATAATAAACTTCAGCTTCAAACTTAAAAGTCCAAGGTTAATAAGTATGAAATTTTGTATTTCTACTTTGTTGTCATTTTGTTATACTCTTTTGTTATATCCTTACCCTTCAAGCCGAGTTAGCTGGGGTTGTGGAATATACTGACTGCACCTCTGCAGATGGGTAAGTCCTTCTCACCACAATGAGTGTTATTGCTATGACACTAAAACATCTGATGGTGAGGCTCCAGTCTTGGGGTTTGGGGGAATGTAAAGTACCCTTTCATTGCCATTACTCCTAGGTTCATTCTAATCTGGAGTAATAGTACCTGTTAGGGTCCCATGTATGGGTTAAATAGAACTGTTCAATCATTTACTAAAGGATTATTATTAGTTGTTTAAAGCCATTTAACTGTGTGCAAAAAATAATTAATATTAAATAGAATTATTACTGTTTGATAGCAATGCTTAAAACCATTTAACTGTGTGCAAACAAATGATTAATATTGAATAGAATTATTAGTATTAGAGCAAATAATATCCATAAAAACAGGACTTAGCATTAAATAACCCATTAAACCAAATAACCTAACCTAACCTTTCATTTGTTTTTTTGTAAACCTTTTGCTGGTAGTAGCTATCTGGCTTTGTTTAGGGTAAGTTTGACTCTTAAAAAAATGAAAAAAAAAATGTTACTAACTGCAAAAGAAAAACCTGGAGGGTACATTGATCGAAATGTGATTGTGGTAATCAAAATGTAGACACCAGTCTGGGTATATCAATGAATAATAAACTTAAGCTCATTTTCTTTTTCAACTATCAAGCAGATGTATGCAAAAAAAAAAAAAATTGGATTCTGCTTCGGATCATCTTTCCCTAGTGGAAGGGTTAACAAGCTGGCCTCCAATGACAATGGAACTCAATACTTCACAAGTAAGTTCTATCCTCCCTGGCTACCATAGTACTTGTGGCCTTGTGCCAAAACTAAGCTCAGCTTAGTAAATAACTAGATTTCACCCTCCTTAGCAGCAGAAGGTCTAAAAATCAATTTCAAGATAAGGACTCAGTACAGAGCTTCCATGACTGTATGTTGTAAACTGTTCATAAATTTGATCCTTGTAACAATGACAGACACTGTCTCCAGTGTGTTATTTTCTGTTCACATCTGTTCAATAACCTCTTGAGGCAGCTAATACAACTCAGGACACAATAATAGGCAGAAAAACAGCAGTTTGAAATGCCTGGCATACTGACTGAAGACCAATAGAACAAACACAAAAAAATCCTCAGATTCATATTATCAAATATTGACCACCACCCTTCAAAAAAGAAAACTTAACAGATTGATTTTTACAGTCTAGGGTTATTTTGGGGCAAAGGTTAAGAAAGTACATTCATTGTACATTTGTATTTATGTTTTTGTTGCTATACCAAGGTTAAAGAGCCCAGTCTACCCTATTTGTCTATAGCTGGAGGGAGACTAGTTGGGTTCATAACTTTCCCAAGATAGACACATAGCTGATCTATATAAGTTTTTGCTGGTCAGCCGACACTGATGCATCCATTTGTAGGAATTCATATAAGAACATCAGAAGTTGTCCTTACTTCTCCAGCAGTGCTCCGCATGTCTTGTTCATCTTATTTGGAGGGTTTGTGAGATGGGAGATAAATGGCCATACAACTGCTGTTTTGTGGGGTGTTGCTTCCAGGATTTTTTCAAAAGAGTACATAGCATTCTTGAGTAGTTCCCATTTAGCTTTTTTTTTCCATGCATTTTGTTAGCAACAATGTAGTAGTATTGACACAGTCACAGCTTGAAAGAAGTATCATATATATATATATATATATATATATATGGGGTGATTGAAAAGTAATTCCCTATTTTAAAATATATTCTATTTCTTGTAAAAATTATCATTAAGAAGTAAATTATAAGAATTTTAAAATAAGAAATTACTTTTCAATCACCCTCTGTGTATGCGTGTGTGTGTGTGTGAGTGTGTGTGTGTAATATATAGGGTGGCCCATAAAAGAGTGACTCATGAAAAAAAAAGCAGCTTTTGTTGCTGCCTCTGTGCAAACATTTTGCAACAACCACTTTGTGAAGGGTCCGTCACTGTTTGGTTTGGTTTGGTTAGTTGGGTTTTATGGCATATCAACCTTTGTAGGTTATTTAATGCCAAATCCATTTTTATGTAAATTATCTGTTCTATTTAAAACAATTCAGTTTAGCATAAGTACACAGTTTAATTGTCAAAAACATTTCTATTTCAAACTATTCAAGCAGTTATATGTAACAATTCAATTTAGTGTAAATACAGTTTTAATGTCGAAAAACAGTTCTTTTTCAAATAATTTAGTTAAGCATAAGAACGCAGTTTAAATGTAAGTACGGTTTAATTGTCAAAAACATTTCTATTTCAACCTATTCAGTTTACTCAAACAATTCAGTTTAGCATAAGTATGCTGTTAGTTCTATTTAACCCATAGATAGGGCCCTATCAGGTGCTACCACTCTGGGCCAGAGTGGACCTGGGAGCGATGGCAATGAAAGGGTACTCCGCATTCCCCAAAGCTCCAGCATTGCTGAAACCTCACCATCAGATTGTTTAGTGTCATATCCAGGACACTTGTTGGGGAGGTGTTACCCCTCTGCAGAGGTGCAGTCGGTGTATTCTATAGCCCCAGCTGACTGGGCAATACACAGAGTTAAATGTCAAACAGTTTTAATTCAGATAAATCAGTTCAGCATAAACACTCACTTTAAACGTTAAAAACAGTTCTATTTCGAGCTATTCAGTTCAGCACTAGTATGCAGTTCCAATGTCAAAACAGTTCTATTTTAAACAATTCAGTTTAGTATAAATACGCAGTTTAAATGCAAAAATCAGTATAGTGAAAGAAGCACAGTTTAGTTCTATTTAACCCATAGATAGGACCCTTATCAGGTGCTATCACTCCGGGCCAGAGTGGACCTGGGAGTGATGGCAATGAAGGGATACTCCGCATTCCCCAAAGCTCTAGCATTGCTGGAACCTCACAATCAGATTGTTTAGCGTCATATCCAGGACACTCGTTAGCTACACTGCTGAGAAGCAGTCAGTGTATTCTACAGCCCCAGCCAACTGGGCAACCGTCACTGTGCTATGAGTTTTAAATCTATACACACAGCTCTTTATCTTGTTTGTATTTGGAAGATTCTTCACATTAAAATGGGTGAAACAGTATTTTCTTTGCTCAGTTGGCTGGGGCTGTAGAATACACTTGTTATATTTTGACCTTCGACCCAGCCCCAAAATACTATTCCAAGGTGATACACCAGAAGGAAGTGACACATTCCAATGGCCAGTAATCGAAAGAGATCGCGTGGGCGGATTAAGGTGAAGGTTTCATTGTGCCACTACAGTGATGCACCGGAAGAGAGTAACCTTTGAACTGCATGACAGTTATTTCCGCTTGATGACGATTAAACATTCGATTTCAAAGATCCAGTAGGCGATCGTGTGGGCGTTGAGTTATTATTTAACTCAGTTGAGTTTGGGGTGCCAAAGCAGTTGCCAGCAGACTCCCAGAGGGTTAGAGACGAGATGTGGTAGGGAAGGCCACACCCGACCGAGGGGGACCTCGGAACCCCCCGATGCAGTTGCCAGCAGAATTCCGGACAGCTAGAGACCAGATGTGGTAGGGAAGGCCACACTCGACCGAGGGGGCCCTCGGAAACCCCCCGATGGAGTGGACCCCAACATCAGGAGAACAAGAAAGACGCAACGTGACGGTCATAACAGTGGGGTCAAAATATGAAGTTTATGTTCGGTCTCCAGCATCCTCTCACATGCAAACCCTTAAACAACCCTTTCAAACCAGCACCCTCTCACATGCAAACCTTCAACAACCCTTTCGAACCCTTGCAATAAAGTGAGAGGTGAATATTTTTCTAAAGAAGTCCTTCCTGCGTCTTTATCATGCGTTTTCCTTCCTGCGTCTTTATCATTGTGTCGCTGTAGATGACTATATAACACACTGACTGCACCTCTGTAGAGGGATAAGACCTACTCCCCAATGAGTGTCCTGGATATGACACTAAACAATCTGATGGTGAGGTTCCAGGGATGCTGGGGCTTTGGGGAATGCGGAGCACCCCTTCATTGCCATTGGTCCCAGGCCCACTCTGGCTCGGCATGGTAGCAACTGATAAAGTCCTATCTATTGGTTAAATAGAACTAACAGCATGCTTATGCTAAACTGAATTGTTTGAAATAGAAATGTTTTTGACATTGAAACTGTACTTACATTAAACTGAATTGTTTAATAAAGAACTGTTTTGACATTTAACAGTGTATAAACAAAATCGGTACTTATACTACCCGGAATTAGCTGAATTAGAACTGCTTGACTAAACTGAGTAGCTTGAAATGTGTTTCACAATTAAATTGTACTTACATTTAAACTGTGTACTTATGCTGAACTGAATTGTTTGAAATAGAAATATTTTCATAAAAATGGATTTGCCGTTAAATAACCTACAAAGGTTGATATGCCATAAAACCCAAACAACCAACGAAGCAGTATTTTCTTGAAAAATTGGAAATTGTAAATCTGTCAGTTGCATAGTAAACATTCTATTATTTTAGTTTATTCTTTCACACTGTTACTTGATTTTTTTCATTTCCTAAGATTACTTATAATATCTGACAAATGATATTAAAATTGAATTAAAAACAAATTTATGACTTTTTAAAATGTTTCAGTCTTTTGTGGGTCACCCTATATATATATATATATATAACTCAGTCATTACAATCTTTTACCCATGTTTTCCAGTATCAGAATAGTAGAGATTCTGTATTATTAAAAATGAATGCACTTGAATAGCTGATTCATTAGAGGCATACAATTGAACTTCAAAATAAAGAAAGAGAAAATATTTGCCCATTGATTTTTGTTCTGTGTCGTTAGATATCAAGAAATAAATATTCTGCTTATTATTTTTAACCCATTTTATCCTTTAAAGAGGCTGGTTTACATTACACTTAAGTTAGTAAGTAAGTTGGACAACTGTAGTTGAGGCCGACTTGAAGGCTCAGTTTTCAATAGCTACTACACCAAGGTGTTGGGGAGGGCGCTACTCTTTTTTTTTTTTGGATTGCTACACTTACCCTTGATCTGTACCTTATAATGCTAAGTGTTAAGCAAGGAGGCATCAAGTACCAGTTTTTAAGTCTTTGGGATGACTTAACCTTGGATTGAACCCTGGTTGGTTGGTTGGTTGGTTGGTTGTTTGGGTTTTATAGCATCTCAACCTTTGTAGGTTATTTAATGCCAAATCCATTTTTATGCAAATATTCAGTTCTATTTCAAACAATTCAGTTTAGCATGAATACACAGTTTAATTGTCAAAAACATTTCTATTTCAAGCTTTTCAGTTTAGTCAAACAGTTCTAATTCAAACAATTCAGTTTAGCATAAGTATGCAGTTAGTTCTATTTAACCCATAGATAGAGCCCTATCAGGTGCTACCACTCCGAGCCAGAGTGGACCTGTGAGCAATAGCAATGAAGGAGTACCCTGCATTCCCCAAAGCTCCAGCATCCCTGGAACCTCACCATCAGATTGTTTAGTGTCATATCCAGGACACTTGTTGGGGAGGTCTTACCCCTCTGCAGAGGTGCAGTCGGTGTATTCTACAGCCCCAGCTGACTGGGCAAGATTGAACCCTGGTTTCCCAGGCCATTAGCCAACACTCTGACCATTATGTCATCTCAAAGCAAAGATATCAATTGTAATTGTTACTATGTACTCATCTCTCAAACTTCAAAGAATTGGGGTCCTAAATAAAAGTACAAGAAGCAAAGAAGTACTAATTGTAGTTCTAATAATTTTTTTTTTACTGATGATGGTTCCTTAATTTTTTTCCCTCTGATTTTGAAAAAAATCTCATCAGTGAAAACTGCCTCCCACCCTGTCAGTAGGCCTCAGCATATGGCAACTGCATCCTCTACGGATGTGTAAAAACCCCTTATAAAAAGGTGTCCTGGGTATGTAGGTATGACACTAAGCTACATTCAATAGTGCACATAGTGCAATGGTTATCATCATAGGAAATGGATACAGCATCTCAAGTTCAAATCCTGGACATGGCTGTTTGCATTTCACATGTCACTAATACCCTTGGGAAAGGTATGCATCCAACTATTCTTCCTCCAGCTATGAGCAAATAATTGGGCAGCCTGAGTTCTTGAACCTTGGTAAGAAAATTAGTCAAGGAGAAGGAAAACTTAATTCAAACCAGCTATACTCCACTTAAAAAAAGCACTTGTGGAGTAATGGTTATCATCGCAGGAAATGGACATGGCATCCCAAATTCAAATCCTGGACATGTCTGTTTGTGTTACATATAGTACTAATATCCTTGGAAAGGTATGCACCCAAATACTCTCCCCCCAGCTATGGGTTAATAGTAAGGCAAACTTGGTTCTTTAACCTTGCTAGGGCAATTAGTATGGGAGAAGGAAAACCCTGACTTTAAGACTGTTACACTTCACTTAATAAAATTAGCCTTGTATCTTATTCTGCCTTTGGTGTAGAGGTTGGTGAGGCTCCAATTCTGAAATTCTTGGGAATGTAGAGTCACCCTTTTGTTGCCATTACTCCTGGTCCACTGTGATTCAAGATTGGTGGTATCTATTATGGTTCCATGTGTTTGAGATAATGTTTAAAATAATTTTAAACTATATTAATACATTGGCTCTTAAAAAGACCTTTGAACCACCATGAACATTCTCCTATTTTATGGCCTCTTATTCTTTTTGCTAAGATGCTAGCAATGCTTCAACTGTCTGGTCCATGTGGAACCTTTTTTTTTTCTCCCACAATCCCTCTGGTATTCCTCCTTCTACTTGTTAAGGCTTCTTGGTAAAAAATCTTTGCTCATTTTTCTCTTGTCTTCTTGTACACTAAATGCCGTTTTCCTTTTACTCAATCACTCTTCAGTGATATAGTAGCTGGGCTAGACAAGTAGAAGTGGGAGGCCATCATAACAATCATTGAGTTGTGCTGATAACACAATATCAAGAATATAAGAATATCAAGATATTAAGAATTACTAAGGGAGTCTTGGGTCACCCTCGACTATGGTTGCTAACTTTATTACCAAGCCATTGGCATAATGGTTTGAGTGTTTGCCAATGGTCTGGGAGACCGAGGTTCAATCCCAGGTCAAGTTATACCAAAGACTCAAAAAATGCTACTTGATGCTGCCTTGCTTAGCACTCAGCACTATAAGATAAAGATCAAGGGTAAAGTGGAGCAATTCCGGAATGGAGCAGCGCTCTCCCCTATACCTTGGTGTAGTAGCTATTGAAAGGGGAGCCTTCAGGTTACCCTTGACTACGGTACCCAACTTACTTGTTCCTAGCATGAAAAGATTACAGCTCAAATATATATATATATATATATATATATATGTAATAAATTTTAGCCTGAAAAAAATCTCTACAAAAGTAGGAGTTGACTTATACACCAGGGCTAAAATCCAAACCTTTACCACAGAGTGGTCAACCAGTAGGAAAGTACTCCTAACAATTGACATAAACCACTTACTGTAACTCCAGGCGACTGACATGAACATTTCCAAGTTAAACTTATGTTTGGTGAACATATTTAACAAACTGTTGTAACCTAACAAAAGGTTACTGAATGAGAAATACCAAAACGGAAGTTGGAAATTAAATGGAAAATTTCATAACATTAACAAAATACATTATTAGCCAGCAGTGGGAAGAAGCTAAAGCACTGCTCAGGTGACTACTTAGTCAGCATATTTACTTCCCTCACAATAATGTCCAATGTATTTATGAGGAATGGGACATACCCATTATTGTTCATAGGTATAGTATATAACAAAGAGATTAATATAAAGTAATAAAACTGTCATATGAATTATGTATAATGTTAACACTATTCCACACCATTTCCAACAGCTGATGTATGCATATATATATATATATATATTTTTTTTAATATAATTCGAGGAGAAAATCCAAGGGGTAGGAGTATCCAATTTGAGTGCTCAATGTCCATGGCTATCGACATATAATTAATTTGGGATTAAAAGTACATAAAAACTGAATGTGCAGAGCCAAAAAATTCATTTTTTGTTTGAAAATAAAAAGAAAAGACTCACTTCTTTGGTGTAATTATAAATTTATTTCTGGTCATACAACATCTGATGATGGTCATCATGACTAGAAATAAATTTGTAAGAAGTGAGTTTTTTCTTTTTCTTTTTCTTTTTATATAAAAAGAATATATGTATATTGAAATGCATAGATTTTAGTTGAGTCCCCCCACCCTCCAAGGACCAATATGGGCATTAGTATATCAATGTTATGCTAACACTGAACTCAATTCAAGGAAAGACAAGATAGACTCATACATACATGAACATTTAAGCTTTTATATACATAATATACATACAGTATATGCCGGACATTGGCATGATTGTTAGAGTGTTTGCCAATGGCCCAGGAGACCAGGGTTCAATCCCAGATCAAGTCATACCAAAGACTCAAAAAATGGTACTTGATGCCCCCTTGCTTAACACTCAGCATTATAAGGTACAGATCAAGGGTAAAGTGGAGCAATCCAGAGAAAGGAGTTGCAGCCTCCACTACCCCTTGGTGTAGTAGCTATCGAAAAGGGAGCCTTCGGGTTACCCTCGACTAAAGTCACCAACTTTACTTTATTTATGTATTACAAGAAAGAATCCACGTGTCCCATGGTAGAATTATACAGATACTGCTCCTTGAATAAGCTGTATGTATAAAGGATACAAAATGGAAAAGGCTTACTTGACAAGTGTGGTAAATATAGTCAGGTCGCTTTACTATTTCCTGGTATGATCAGAGACATCTCTACAGTTCAAAGAACAGAGACAAAAATAAGTTGAGAAGGGTTTCTGGATTTTCATCTAACATTCTGTGAGGCCTCCTAACAGACATGCCAATTCTCTAAGGGAAATAATTATTTATTGTATCCTTATATATATATATATATATATATATATATATATCACACAAAGTCTCATGAAAGATGTGAACAGGACACATATTCTGTAAGGTTAGGTGATACCACTGGTGTCATTTGCAGTAAAGTCTGCCAGTCTTTTTTGGCTTGAAAAGGCACATGTAGTACACAAAAATCTTCTTCAATAACTGAATCTAAATAATGATAAGATTTAAGAAACAGTTCCTTTTTCTTTGGTTATATTAAGCCAGCAGGCAGTATCAAACATAAATGTCTCTCAACAATCCTTTTTTTCTTTCTCTCTTTCTCTCTCTTTCTTTTTTCTTTTACTTGAGAAAATGCTTAAGTCGCCGGGCTGAAGCATATAACAAAGTTCATTCACTAATTTACTGTTGATGAAACAGAATCCTTTCAGTTTCTCTCTTTCTTTTTTTGAATACATATAATTCCAATATTTAGGAAGGGTAGAAGGAAAAACAGTTTAAGTTGTTCTTAACTTTGACAAGGCTTAATTTTTGGGTTCCTTTCTTTTACAGGCGAGTGATATCCTTGGAGTTGGCGGAATTGGCGTCTCTCTTTTGCCAATGTCTGTCCAGAACTAAAGATTCATTTTGCAGGCGAGGGACCGCCCAGAGTTTGGCTGTAAATCAGCATCTTTATCCACCGACTTCTGTCCTCAAATTGAAGATTCTTTTCCAAATTTCTTCTGACAAAAAGGTATCATTTTGGTGCTAAATTGTCTATAGCCAATCATTTGACTTTTCTGTTCTCCCACCATTGGATCTGGTCATGATACCTGAGTGACCTGGATTCCATTCTTTGTTCAACAGGCTACAGGTCATGGAGTGTGAGGAATTGACCTTCATTCTCTTACTGTTTTTAGAGGTCAGTCTTAGTGACTGTTGGTTTAATCACAGAAGAGTAGGGGAATTGATCTCCCTTTCCCTCTCTCGGTAGCATACCACATCACATTATTGTTACTATTATTACATTACCAATAATATCAATACTAATATTGATACCATTAATTTTATCCTACTATTATTATCACATTGTTTTAACTGGGGAATTGGCATAATGGTTAGAGTGTTTGTCGATAGTTCAAGAGACTGGGGTTCAATCCTAGGTCAAATCATACCAAAGACTCAAAAAATGCTACTTGATGCTGCCTTGCTTAACACCCATCATTATAAGGTAAGGATCAAGGGTAAAGTGGAGCAATCCAGGGAATGGAGTAGCGCCCTTCCTTACACTTTGAAAAAGGAACCTTCGGGTCACCCTCAACTAAGGTCGCATATTTTACTTACTTATTGTTATCACATTGTTTTAACTGGGCAATTGGCATAAAGGTTAGCGTGTTTGCCAATGGTCCAGGAAACTGGTTTCCAATCCCAGGTTGACTCATACCTAAGATTCAAAAAATGAATTACATGAATTTGCTCTGTATGAAATTTATATATTAATTATCATACAGTGAGCACTCCTGGAGATTTATAAGAATCCTCTTATATATTCTCAAATAGAATCATTCCCTGTTCATCTTCTTTTTGAACAATTGAAAGTTTTAATTAATTTCTTTATCTAATCCTACTCGTGATATAAAATATTATATAAACAATTAACTTACATATCTATTTGAATAGGTTATTAATATTTCTGTAATTATTATTTCTTAGATACATGTGATTATCTATTTTTTCTATATTTCTATTTATAGGTAATATATATTGTTTTTGGTTTTTGTATCTATGGGCATTTATGCTTGATTTAATAGTATCTAGGAATTATTATCTGCTGCTAAATATCTTCCATTGCTGTTATTTTCATGTCAGGATAGCTGAAGTGGATTTTGTTCATACACTTGCACATGCAGACAGAGCAATGATATATTTTTAGAAATTGAGCCTCTGTAACATAGGACCAACGTGTTTTGCTGTAAAGAAAGAAGTCCACAGAAAAAGAAATACTCAAACTCGAAGGTAAGGGAAGAAATATAGCAGTTGTTTATTATTCAGTTAGCTATGATCGTTGCAACTCGAAAAGTTCATTTTAGTTACGTTCTTCTCCCTTCCTCTTGGTGGTGTCGGCGGTGTGGGTGAGAGCTGACTGTTGACATACGCCTGACTGATAGGTTGTAGCAGACTGGGGTAGGACAGGTCAAGGCCTCGGGACCTTTAATGCACCCATTTTGACAACTGCCTTCAACTCTGCCAAAATCTCCTGACTTGTTTTCTTACATAGAGATTTTGGGGAACAAATCGAAGATCCCCGAATGTTCGATGTCACCAGTGAAACTGTCATGAAACACATGATAGTTCATCTGTGATTATTTTAAAATCACGTCTAACTTTGCAGGTCATTCTGCCCGCACGCGCTAGTCTTGTGACACCTTCAATGATTGGCGACAGTGCCTGTCCGTAATATTACACCTTTCATACCTTGCACTAAGGACTACACATTATATTTTGCCTCATATTACTCTTTTTTTCTCATTTACTAAGTCTAGTATAGTTTGGCACAATGCATGAAGTATGGGCACTTAGTGAGAATCAAACTCAATAATAATGATCTGCTGGGCTCGCTTGATAACTATTATATCGTTTCAGGTGCCTGTATTCAACACATACAAGGTCCTCTTTTAAACATTAAGCTTTGTTTAGCTTGGCACAAAGGCCTCAACTTGTTTACAATACACTAACAATGGTCTACTAGCCTAGCTTGTTAACCAGTATATCATTTCAGGTGCCTTACTAAGCTTAGTTTAGTTTAGCACAAGGCTAGAAGGATGTGGCAGCACCCAATGAGAATTGAAGTCACAAACAATGGTCAACTAGCCTAGCTTGTCGACCTTTATATCATTTCAGGTGCGTGTAGTCATTTACTAGGCTTAGTTTAGTTTAGTTTAGCACAAAGCCAAAAGGATGTGGCAGCACCCAGTGAGAATTGAAGTCACTAAAAATGGTCTGCTAACTTAGGTTTTTGACTATTATACCATGTGAGTTGCCTGTCACTATAGCTTTTAGGTTTATACCTTTTACAAATATATTTACCCTCCTGTATAAGCCGCAATAGAATATTAACTTAGATATGTTTACCAGTTCAAAACAATTGTGAACTATGTTTAATTGGTTGCAAATTATTAGTATTGGATAGGATTACTTGAAACCATATAACGATCCAGATTTTGATTAAACACACAAACTGATCACTTTCAAATATTTGTATTCTAAGTGGAATTACATCTATGTCTGTCTGTCAGATGTTTATTGAGTAAAGTTTTTGATGTACACATTATTCTAGCGTCTCTTCCTATCACTGGGGTTTAGAATACAGTGACTGTATCCCCTGCAGAAGGGTAAGAACCCTCCCCAAAAAAGAAGTGTCCTAAGTATAACTACTGTTATACTTAGGACACTTCAACTGATGGTGAAGCTCCAGTTCTGGATCTCTGGGGAGTGTGGAGCATAATTTCATTGCCATTACTTCCAGGTCCACACTGCCTCAGAGTAGTAGTCTCTGTTAGGGTCCCATCTATGAGTCACCCTGTCAACTCAGGTTGTAGAAGATACCTCTGCAGATGGTTATACTCCACACATTAGCACAACCTGTTGGCTGTGGGTAGCAACTTATAATGGCTGAGCAGTCCATGACCTGGGTACTAAGTGGTCACATGGCTTGCAACACTCCTCTTTTGCCTTTACATTGGGTAGATGAGTGATCAGAGAGGTTTGGTCTAATCTTTTGGCTGGTTATGTCAAGCCCTAGCATCTACATGATTAAGTCCTGACTGTATTCTAAAAATTGATTTTATGGAAAACAAACACAACCCTTTTTAACATAAAGATGCTTGAAGGCAGTGGCTGAGGGTCAACTACATCAAGAAAAACAAGACTAACCAGCGTTTAACTTTAAGGCTTCAGGTTTTGAGTTCTGAAAGCCTGAAATTAGCTGAGGCTTAAATTCCTCCTCCTGACACAATTATACTAGCCGATGTATCCCCATTTTAACGAAGGTGAATGAATATCCCCTTGTGTAGATTCTAAACATGAGTTGGACATCATGATCTATAGGTCAAATAGATTTGTTTAAATGTTATTTGTATTGGATAGAACCATGTGCCAAAACAAAAACCTTTAGAAACATCTACAGAAAAAATGTAAGCATAAATATATAATAAATGCGATTCTCTAACTTCTTGGTAAAAAAGAAAACCCTAGATGGATTGTGACATGCTGTTAGAATCAATCAAACAATCATGAAAACCATATAATTGCTTGGAGGTGCCCGTGGTGTAATGGTTATCATCGTAGGAAATGGACACGGCAACATGAGTTCAAATCTTGGACGAGACTGATTGCATTTCACATAGCACTAATACCCTTGGGAAAGGTATGAATCCAATTATTCTCCCTCTAGATATGGGTAAATAGTAGGGCAGACTAGGTTCTTCAGCCTTCGTGAAGCAAATAGTCTAGGAGAAGGAAAACTCTGAATTCAAACCTGTTAAACTCCACTTAAAAATTGACCTTGTGTCATATCCTGCCCGAGTGGAGGGGTTGGTAAATATGATATAATTGCTTGCAAAAAAACTGTCTTTATCTTTAAATAATGTAACAAGGGATAACATGCCATAAAAACTAACCAATATTTTGGTACATGCTCATTTGTAGTGTGTATAATGCAATTCAAGCTGTAGAAGGTAACTGCAGTGTTTGGTAGTATAATTGTAATTGGTTTACTTACACATTGTGTATTGCTTCACTTGTATGATTTGAAAGCTGCACAGATGAACGTATAACATAGTCAAATTCAGGAACTTATACTTTGATTTTGAACTGGGCCATAATGTCATGGAAGCAACCAAAAAACGTTTGTTGTGTGAAAGGTGAAGGCACAGTTGATAACTAGATCAAGGAATTCTACTTGGGTTGCAAAAATCTCAATGATCAGGCAAGGTTACATAAGCCCAAATCTGTAGATTCCAAGGCCGTGTGCCAAGACTCAGAGTCAAATCTGGTGAGTAGCACTCAAGCTTGGTATATCCTTGGCAAATGAGGTTTTTCATCTTCACATCCTCTACAAAGGCATCTATAGCTGACAACTTGTACCTCATGTTACCAAAATATTGCAAAATTTTTGACTCACTGTAGTAGAATTAATTCTCTGATAGGTTCAGTTGAAGTGATAGACAATGATTTTTTTTTGTTTTTGCTTTTTAATTAATTTTAATAATCTTTCCTGTTCTCTTATTTTTAAACTGTTGTTGAAGAAAGGCAGCTATAATTTTAAGAATCAAGTGCTTCCTTCTGGTCAACCAACCATTTCCCTAATCAGGTTCCTATGATATTAGGTTAATGATGTTCAATTTAAATTTACGTTTCATTTTTCTGTTATAATGATGTTGATGTATATAATAACAAGTAAACCATTCTGAATCTGAGAAGAGCTCATGATTAAAATATCAAGATAAGAATATATTAATATACTTGTGAGCTTCATGCTTTCTTCTAGAAAATCTTTTTTCCCATAAAAAAATACTCAAGTACATGGTTTCATTTCATAATTTAAATTGGTTTAACATAGTGAAGATAATATATCTATAATATTATCTGCTCTTCCTTTCTTGTGTTCAAATTTTATACTTTCAGTAATAGCATTGGGGAAAATTACTTCATTGGTGTACTTATAATATTAGCTATGACTGTTGGAAAGTGTCATATATCAAATGATCAGAGAATAAACTTGTGAACTCAAATGATTGGTATCAAGTCTAGAGTCAATAAAGATTACTTAATCTGGTTCAGCATTAAATCCAGAAAGATACTCCTTTCTTGAAGGAAACATCAAATTAAATGGCCAACATAAGTCAGGTTTTTTTTAATGGTAATTAAAAGATTCATTTTACCCAGAATGCAATGGCAATGGCTATTTATTTCAGACAAGAAGTTATCTATGTCTTATAACAAATATAATCCAACAATAGCATATATGTCCTTGAAGTTTTTTTTTTAAAAGAAACTATATCTTTGATTTCCAAATTTTTTCAGGCTGCTGCTCCCTTTGGCTCCCTTGCCACTTTACTAGCACTCTCACTACACACAAGTACATGAGAATATTTAGTTATTGGGTTGATTCATAAATAATTTCTTTTTTAATAGAATATAATTTATTCATAAATAACTTATCAATGTATTAATTTCAATCAATAATATATTCACCATTATTTTGAATCACCTTTTACCATTTATTAGAATGCTTGTTGATTCCTCTCAAGTGAGAATTAGCTGATTTTGAGCTCAAGAAGTTTTCCACAAATGTTTTGGTTTCTTGGTTTCTTTGTTTAATGGCATATCAACTCTTTTTAGGTTATTTAATGCCAAAGCCATTCCCCTAGAAGAACAGTAGTGGTACTATTTAACCCATAGCTGGGAGGATAAGGGGGTTCATACCTTTCCCAAGGGTATTTGCCCGAAAGTGAATGTAATAGAGCGACTAGAGTATGAACTCACGTACTACGATTCCGCAGTCCATCGCTTTAACCATTACACCACAAGGACACGCCCTACAAATGTTTTCACCTCATCATGAGAAAATCTTTTTTGTCAATCAGAGCATTTTATAGAGAATGAAAATGATAGAAATCACTTGCTGTAAGATCTGGTGAACATGATGAATGGGGGTAGAACACACCAGCCTAAATCTAATATTATTTCTTGAGTGATTCTTGCTGAATGTAGCCTTGCATTATCATGGAGAAACACAACATTTCTCCTATTGACAAGTGTGAAGCGTTTTCTTAAAAGATTATCTTGCACAAATTGCAACTGTTGAGAGTATAAATCTGTATTGAGTGCCTGATTGTGGTTTAAAAACTCAAAATGAATGCGAACTCACCATACACACAGCATAATTTTTTCCATAAAGCTCCACTTTTGGAGTAGGCTGTGGAGCTTCATCTTTGTCAATCCATTGTTTTTGCATTGAACATTATCATAAAAGACCCATTTTTCACCACCTGTAATTATATTCTTGAGAAACAGGTTATTTCTCTGCCTTGAAAGAAGACTTATCACTATGGATATGCGATCATCCTTATTCTTCTCATTAAGAGTATGAGGAACCCAAATGTCTAGCTTGCTCACTTTTCCTATTTTTTTTAAAGTGGTGGCAAATTGTAGATTGGGATGTGTTGAGGTCAAATGCTAATTCTCAAGTACTTTTGTGCGGATTGCATTCCACCTATTCTCTTAAAGCATCTTGATCAAGTGTTGTATATTGACCTCCAACCTGGCTAAAAATGCCATTCCAAAGACGGCGGAAGTTGCATATTCCGTTGGCCAGTTATGGAAAGAGATTGCGTAGGCAAGCTTGGTTGACAATATGGGACAAGGTTAAAATCCCACAGTGCAGTTACAAACTGATGCACTGGAAGAGGGTGACCTGTGAACTGCATGACAGTTATTTCCACTTGATGATGATCAAACATGCCATTCCAAAGACGGCAGAAGTTGCATATTCTGTTGGCCAGTTATGGGAAGAGATTGAGTGGGCGTAAAACAATAATATAACTCGGTGCACAGGAAGTTCAAGTCAGTTGGAGATAAGATGCTGTAGAGAGAACCAGCACCCAGCAGAGGTAGCCCTCAGGACCCCCGATTGAGCAGTTGGAGTTCAGATCAGTTGGAGAGAAGATGCTGGAATGAGAACCTTGTCCCAGAGAGGCTGGGTCCCCAGGCCCCTGGTTGAGCAGCCCAGGAGAACAGGAAAGAAACGCTGTTATGACCATAAGAGTGGGGGGTCAATATGTTGCAGTTCTGTTCAGTCTCCAACTTCCCTTTCAATAAAGTGAGAGGTATATTTTTCTAAAGAACTGTGTCCACTTGTCTTTATTGTGCCGTTATGTTTCTGCGTGTATATATGTATGTATAGTTGTTCATGGCTATACAACACAAGGTCTGATGAACATCCTGGTCTGGGTTCATCTCTCAATGATGTATCACTAGAATGAAACTTTGAAAACCAGTTTTGGACTTAGCAGTCAATAATGAAACTTTGGCCAAAAATACAAGAAATTTTCTTAGCTGTTTTTGTAATGGTTTTGTTATTTTCAAACTTCCACAACAATACATGTGGAATATGCACTTTTAATTCCTCCATTTTAGAAGTGTGACTTCATTGAAATAATACTGAAATAAGAATGACTAATGAAGGCACTCTTTAATCAGCTGATTTTCAGTTACATTTAAAACATAGTAAGTTTGAAATGCATAGTTACAACTTGCTTTTAAAAAAACAGAAATTGTTTATGATTTAACCCAATAGTTTTGCTTAGACTGCCTTTGGTTACTTACAGTACATGCTGTTGCTAAATGGTCACCTATCTAAGTAGTGAACTGGCTCATTGTTGCTTAACTTTGGTAATATAGCTGTTGAATATGTGTAGGAGTGTCATGGTCCTGTGTAGTATATTGATTGATATGTGTATGAATAGTGCTAAGATTTGATAGGTGGCATGTTAGATTACCACTATAATTACCTAGATTTTAAAACAATACAACACTTGCATTCATAATAATGACCATTCATACTCTGACTCCAAGTGAAAAAAACTTTGGGCAGTTTTTATACAGTCTTGATCCATATTTGTGGCATTTTACTCAGCAGCAGCTAAAAAACTTGGTGAATAAACTTTATAATCTCTCTCTCTCTCTCTATATATATATATATTAATGTACTCGCTAAATATACTACTCCTTAGGTTGGAAGCAAAATCAAATTAATGATAAATTACTACCTGATGGTTGACATTCAGGAAACTCAAGTAGTAGGAAAAATTTGTGAGATTTTACATTTAATATTTATTAAATGTTTCTTTACTTATAAATTAGTGAATATTTTACTATGCAAGCTTTTTTTTTTTTTAGTTTTTACAATGCAAGCTTTTACAACAGTTTTAAATGGTGGTTTTTCATGGAAGTCTGAGTGACAGCGAGCATCCTTAGGTCTCCAGGACTCTTCAAAATATTCCAGCTGATTTTAATAGTGCTGTAGTCTGGATGGTCTTGATTTTTTTCCTCTAATCTTCAGTTCTCCCAGTCTCTTCCCCAAGCCATTGGGGACTATTCTAAGGGCACCAACTACAATTGGTATCACCATAATCTTCATGTTTCACAGTCTTTTTAGCTCTCTGGTAAGATCCAAATATTTGTCTATTTTTTCATTTTTTTCATTTTTATTTTGTGGTCTGTAGGAATGGCAAAATTCATTAGATGACAAGTTCTTTTCTTCATGTTAATTGATATTAAGTCTGGTCTTTTGGGTAATAAATTTATAACTCAAAGTCCCTGGAAATTTATCATTATTATTATTAATGTTATTATTATTATTCTATACATTATATTAATATTATATTATTATTATTATTATTATTATTTATATCATTATTATTTTATATCATGTGCATGTGAGATGTAAATTGACAAGTAGAATGGTTTGCCTCATATAATCAAAGCATCTTTTTATGCATATATTTCCATGTATCTTAATTTTCTACATGCACATAAGTAAGCAAAACCTGTCTATGTAAACATATAAGTTTATTTAAGTATGAGTCATCTTGCACATGTGACTCTCAGCCACCCACATGAATCTGTGTAACAATTTTCATATTGAATGTACAAAAACATAAGAAAAATCAATCTCTTTTCAAGATGGATGCACTTTTCAATTTCTGCAATTATATTATAGCCAAGCCTAAGTGGGTCAACAATGACACAAAATGGAGAATGTGGGCATCCACTTCACATCATCATTAGAAACAAAACAAAAAAGATAGAGAAATAAAAGTTGTGGCTTATACAGAAGTAAAAGTGTGATCAATAACAGTATTATTCCCTGATGTACTCTGACTTTACCTTGTTTGTTATTGTAGTCTCAATGTTTTAATTTTTGTACCTTCTGACCTTCATCAGATGTCAATCATAGTAACTTTAACCAAGTGGTCAGGGAATACTTCCTTTTTTGACATTATCCCAATTCAACTATCACTAGGGCTTAGAATGTGCTGACAGTACCTCCTACAGAGGGTTAACACACTCCAAAAAGATATGTGCTGGGTATGACATTAAACATAATATGGTGAGGGTCCAGTTCTGGAGATCTGGGAAGTGTGAAATACTCCTTCATGGTCATTACTCTCAGGTCCACTCTGACCTGGAGTGGTAGTACCTGTTACAGTTCCATCTATGGGTCTCATAGATCTGTTTAGAATTATTCCTATTTGATTGGACTGTGTGCAAAAATAAAGCAGCTATTCAAAGAATCTAAATATGAATGTACAATAAATGTGATTCCCTGACCTCTAGATATAAAATAACCCAAGATGAGTTGCCATTAAAATCAGTCAATCAGTTTGACCATATTTACAAATGCCATTACCCAGGAGCTTTGGAAAGCATTTTACCTGGAGACACAAAAAATGAGATTTAAGTTGTTTTTTTTAATGATATCAAAGATGAATGATTTTAATCCATGATTGTTTACTCCTCTTTCTTGACCTCAAAAGTTAACTGATGTTAAGAAGCAAGCCAATCTATGTCTCATTTTGAATTAAATCTGCCATTATTGAATTAAATTTGTCATTATTCCAATTCAACTATATTCAGGGATGCCATTAGCAAGGAGCTTTGAAAAACATTTTACTTGGAGGCAAAAAAAATGAGATTTTAAAAATACATAATTTTTTAAAAAGAAATTGAAGATGAATGACTGGAATTAAGGATAGTTTACTCCAATTACCTGACTCCTGAAGTTAACCAATGTTAAAAAGCAAGCCAGTCTACATGTCATTTTGAATTAGATCTGCAAACAGTAGATGAAATGGGTTGGCATTGAAGCAAGGCTCCTAACTACAAGGATCAAATTGCTAGTACTGTGGTGATTTACTAACAGTAGATGAAAATGAGGCCAGTTAAAAAACCAAGTTTGCAATAGACCATTTGTTTGTGAGTTAACAAGAATGATATCAAGTTGCTGACGACTGACCTATTGAAATGGAGAGTGTTAACTATCTCAAGTATCAGGTGACACAAGAATATTGATTGGCTGATTGAATCCTGTCAGTTATTTATAATTAAGTACATTTACAAGAGTGACCTGCATGGTTTAATGGGTAGCAAGCTCAGGTCTCACTGGGTGCCATATACATCTAGCCTCATGCTAAATTAAGCTGAGCTTAGTAAATAACAACTAAGTACATTTACCTTAAACAGTTTTTAGAATCAAATACCTTGTTAGTCTTATAATTTAGTATTGATTTATCATAACCCAAAAGGATTGATATGCCATTAAACACAACCAAACCAAACCAAACCAAACCATAAATTTAAAGACACTTATTTTATACAAATCTAAGAATATGCTAACTGTATCCTTTTCAGAGAAGTAAGACCCACTCCCCTAAAAAAAGGATCTAGTAGGGAGGAACCAGTTCTAGAGATCTGAGGAATATGAAGGCATTCCTTGGTTGGCATTACTCTCAGATTCACTCAAATCTGGAGTAGCAGTACCTGTTAGTGTCCCGTATATCAATCAAATAAGACTGTTTAAAAATTATTAGTATTTGATAGTACTTGAAACTATAGTACATAATATTTATTCTAAATGATATTATTGTGTATAAATTGTTAGTATTAGACAGTGATACTTGAAACCATAAAATCATATGCAAATTATTTGAATTAGTTCGGTTTAGTTTGGTGACTTGAAGCTATAATTGTTTACTAAGGATTATCTCTAATTTTAGAAAGACAATGCAATATAGATTTGCTGTTGGGAATTATTTTGGATTAGAAGTATAACAAGGAAATGGAAACAATGTTTTTCCTATGATAAAGATATATTGTATTAACTGAATCAGTTTGTGTTTTTTCTATTATAGGTCTTACACTATGTATCATATTGTGAGCAGTGTATCACAATACATATTGTATCATGAACTGGCAGTATTGTTACATGACTAGTTGACATAATTCAAAATCTATGAACCAACCTATTATTTAGTAACACTATAACATATACTGAAGTTTATTTCTTTGGTGTTATTTTGCTGGTTTCTTTTTGTAATTCTCATTTCTTGGGGAGTTGGGTGAAAGAGTACCTTTTAAGGTAACATTACAGTCCTCTTAAAGTGCTTAAATTTTGTATTTCATTTTTATAGTAAATAATTTATATTGGTTTGGTTTATTTGTTTAATGGCATATCAACCTTCTTGGGTTATTGTTATGGTGACCTACTTAGATGATAATGAACTCTTCCTCCTTCATAAATACTAACCCTATTTTACTCTCAAAGAGACTTCCTCTCAGCGGTCAAACCTGACAGTTTTGGACAGACACTTCTACCTGCTGTACTAACACTCTTATCTTGTATATATGTTCTGTTTATTTAATACACTTATTCTACCTACTTTCTATTCTTCCGGTCCTAGAAAATTCTCCTTTTCTCGAGAGTATTAGGGGAGGTAACTTGCATGACTTAACAGAAACAAATTACAACTTTAAGTTTCCTAATCTCTTGATCATCACAAAGTCAGTAGCTCTTCATAACAATCAGTTTCCTACAAATATGACCAACATATATATATAGAGAGAGAGAGAAAAAGAGAGAGAGCGAGAGAGGAATACCCATCATATAAAGTATTGTTTTTGTTCTGGCTCTGAACAGGCCACAACAGTTATTTAATACCAAAGCCATCCTTGTAGTGATACTATTGAACCCATAGCTGTGAAATAATATATACACATATATATATTTAAAGATGGTTGTTGTAAGTCCAAAGAAAGAATAAGGATATATTTAAAATTGAAAGGTCCACAAAGAGATTTGTATTTCTTGAATTTATTTATTTTATATATATATATATATATATATATATATATATATATATATATATACTTCTAAGTTAGAATTGACACAAAGTCAGTGACACTTTGTGACTGTCAGTTTCTAACCTATGCAATCACCATAAGAGGTTCCCACATGATGGGTATCCCTCTCTCACTCTCTCTCTTTCTCTCTCTCTCTCTCTCTCTCTTTCTCTTTCTCTCTCTCTATATATATACGTATATATATATATATATATATACACTGTTGGTTATATTTGTAGGAAACTGATTGTTATGAAGAGCTATTGACTTTGTGTATGTGATGATCAAGAGATTAGGAAACTTAAAGTAGTAATTTGTTTCTGTTAAGTCATGCAAGGTACCTCCCCTAATACTCTCAAGAAAAAAGAGTATTTTCTAGGACCAGAAGTAAACAGACGGCCATACTTGTTTGTGTGAGAGCAGAATGAGGACTAGTTGGAAAACACGTCTCCGTATACTGAGTGTTGTAGTCTCAATTCTTTATATGTAACAGTTTCTATTGTATAGTGGTTTGTACCACATGACTTCCGGTATCATGGAAGTTTCAGGGAAGCAGAAAGAGAAGCAGAGAGACAGCTCAGGAAGGACGTCAGTCAGTAATAAGACCAACTTCGGACGTAACACCAACAGCGTGAGACTTATGATACCAGTCGGACTGTACCACTTGAGTTAATAAATAATTAACTCTATTTCACTGAGTATCTTTTCCTTACCACAATACAACACTTTCTTTCTTTCTTTCTTTCTTTCTTTCTTTCTAAATGGTATAACAACTTTCATAGGTTATTTAATGTCAAAAGCATCCTTTTCACTTAAATGGGTAATGTTTTTGTCTTTAATAATATATTAGCTTTACAATAGTTTTTAAACAAATGATAATTGTGCTTATTTTAAAGTAATATATATATACACAAATATTATGAGAATTTTAATCATATACATAGATTTCTCCATGTCTGTGATGAGAGAAACATCATGTCCTGAAATAGTGAACATCATGTCCTGAAATAGTGAACCAGATTTTTACAGTTCTACTCTTGATACTAGAATATTTGCCTTTTACTGTGACTCATTCATTTGCTTTTCTTGTGCTCGAATCAATTTTCTGCCTTTCTTGGCAACAATTGTTGGGAGATATTTAATTCAAGTCTTTGTTTACTGAAACTCCCTGCAAATAGGGGTCACTAGTGAGTCAATCTTTTACTCAGGCCATTTTCAGTATTAGGATCTCAAATATAAATAACAGTTTTTGTGATAAATTTTAAGATGAAGTACTGTTATCCTTTAGAAATACTTTCTGGTATTTTAAGATTAGTTATTAATATCCTGAGAATTGTTTAGACCATTAATCTCATTTTTGGTTGGTTTTGTTGTAGCTACAATATTTTCCTCAATTGATTTTAATGGCATATCAACCAGTCTAGGGTTATTTTATGCCTAAATGTTAGAGAATTGTGTTCATTGTACATTTTTGCCCTGTTGGTTGGGGTTGTAAAATAAGTTGACTGAATCTCTGCAGAGGGGTAAGACCCCCTTAACGAGTGTCTGAGTTGTGACACTAAACAATGTGAGGGATAAGCTCCGGTCCTGGAGCTTTGGGATTACTCCCAGGTCTATTCTGAGCAGGAGTGGTAGTACCTGTTAGGGTGCCATCAATGGGTCAAATAGAACTATTCAACCATTTACAATACTTGAAATCATTATTTGTACAAACGAATGATTAATATCAGATTAATTCATTGGTATTAGACAGCAATTTTTGAAACTATTTAACTCTGTGTAAACAAATGAACTTTCTCACTGATCTAAAAATAAAGTTACCTACAAACTATTTGCTTACAAGTCATATGCATAAACAAGATTTGACATTAAATACCCATCAAGGATTGATATGCCATAAAACCAAATAATCAAAACTAACCATCAGTACACATTAATAATAACATTTTTTGTGTAATTGTTTCTTGAGATATTTTTTTTGTGCACATAGTCCTAATAAATACTAATAATTTTTAAACAGACTGCTTAAACTCAGAGATGGAATCCTAACAAGAAGCTGGAGCTGCATCTCTTCAGAAGGGTAAGATCCCCCCCCTCCTGCCAACGAGTGTCTAAACAATCTGATCATAAAATTCTAGTAATGCGAGAGCTTTGGGGAATGCAGAGTACCTCTTCATTGCCATCACCCCCAGATCCACTCTGACTCAGAGTGGTAGCATCTGATAGGGTCCTATCTATAGGTCAAATAGAACTGTTTGACATTTAAATTGAGTGCAATCAAATGACTTGTGCTAAATTGAATTGTTAGAAATAAAGCTGTTTGATCATTTAACTGTGTGTAAACAAATGACTGATGTTTAAATAAATTGTTAGTTATACAAAGCAATACTTGGAACCATTTAACTTTGACTTATGCTAAACTGAATTATTAGAAATAGAACTGTTTGACCATTTAATTGTGTATCTACAAATCATATACATTTAGCATATATGTACAAACAGGATTTGGCATTAAATAACCAACAATGGTTGATATGCCACAAAACCAAACCAAACCTAACAAATACTACCATTTCCAGTAATGGCAATGAAAGGGCACTCTACATTCTTCAGATCTGAATTGAAGCCTCACCATCAGATGCAGTTTAATGTTATGTATCGGACACCTTTTTTGGAGGGTGTTTTACCCCTCTGTGTGGGATACAGTCAGCATATTCTAAGCCCTGCTGATAGGGCAGTACAATATTTTGTTTAAGGCATTCTACAATCTTCTTTAGGTATTCAATCAGTCTGGGGCTGGAGAATACATTGACTGCTTCTCTGCATAGGGGTAAGACCCCACCCCAACGAGTTTCCTAGATATGACACTAAACAATCTGATGGTGAGGTTCCAGCAATGCTGGAGCTTTGGGGAATGCAGAGTACCCCTTCATGGCCCGGAGTGGTAGCACCTGATAAAGCCCTATCTATGGGTTAAATAGAACTAACAGCATACTTATTCTAAACTGAATTGTTTGAGTAAACTGAATAGCTTGAAATAGAAATGTTTTTGACAATTAAACTGTACTTACATTTAAACTGCGTGCTTATGCTTAATTGAATTATTTGAAATAGAACTATTTTTCGACATTAAAACTGTATTTACACTAAAGTGAATTGTTACATATAACTGCTTGAATAGTTTGAAATAGAAATGTTTTTGACAATTAAACTGTGTACTTATGCTAAACTGAATTGTTTTAAATAGAACAGATAATTTACATAAAAATGGATTTGGCATTAAATAACCAACAAAGGTTGATATGCCATAAAATCCAATAAACCAGGAACCAAACCAGTCTAGAAAATACAGTATAAATAAGTATCTTGGAACATTTATCAGTTAATTTGCCTTCTTATTTTACCCTTGTAATATTGCTTTTCTTTCTGCTAAACCCATGATGAGGAAGGTAAATAAACTGATATAGGATACCCTAAGACATAACAGGAGAAGGAGAACAGTTTATCTCCATGGAGTGAATTAGGAGTTCACTTTAAAATTACTTGATTGTTGTCAACTTTGATGAAAGACACCTGAATCAGACCAGACAGTTAATTTGTGATATTATAAGCTCTTCTTCCCCTAGGTGCACATATATAAGTGCAATAATGCATATGCATATATGTACGATAGTGTCTGTATAAATATGCACAGATATTGGTGTAACATATATGTATGTATATGCATGTGGGTGTGAGCATATCTGTATGGGTGTGTATGTGTGGACATAGCGTAACATATATGTATGTATAGTAGTATCAAAAGTGTTGCTAAACAATTTTGGGAGGTCTGCTAACTTTAATAGGTAATAAAATACAAAGAGAAAGATTTTTTTGATGGAGATGAAAAGGTTTGTTACTTAATATTCAGAGGTCTTCAGCACTAATATGGTTAGGAGTTAGCAAACAAGAATCTCAATTTTGTCCATGTAAAAGAAGCAGTTTTCTTTTCTGGAAGTTAGGGTTCCATATATTAAAAAAAAAGTAGTCAGGAGTTGAACAAAGAAGTGGTTGCTGGGCTGCCAGAGTGGGCTCGAGTTCCTCCTCACAAACCAAATTGTGGTAGTTTGTCTAGGGTGGTAAGTGGTATAAGTTGCCAGGAATGGTAGCAGTTTGCAAAAAAAGTTAGGAGTTGGCCAGTTGACAGAATGGGATAGGAAGCTGACCCACCCAAATATTTTGTCATTCATATTGCGACAGTGAGGGTTTATGACATCTGGAAGGACAAAGTGTCATACCAGGATAAACCAGTAGAGTAAATAAAAATTGCAATACAGCATCCATTTTTGAAGTTCTAGGGGAGAATACAGACATCACTTCATTGCTATTATCCTGAGGTCATCTCTAACCCAGAGCCGTAGTATATGTTAGGGTTTTATTAATGGGTAAAATAGATCCATTTAAGATAGCAATTATTAAAAAATATTTTAAACTACATTAATACATTGACTCTTAAAATATTGATATTGCAACTATGAAGTGTTTACTTGTTTAAAATGATCTTGAAGATATATTTTTGTATCATATGTAATTGAAAACCATAACTGGCATAAAATAACTTAACAAGGATTGACCTGTTATAAAACCAACCAACTAACCAATCAACCAACAAATAATAATATCTTCAAACAGTTAATACTAAAAATAGAATAATTACATTCTATATTACTTCATCTATTTTTCAAAATTGACAATTCTGATATGTGCCAATACATTCACAATGGATCTTTTACCATTCATTTAGATCTAAGATGGCACACTGATATCATTTGCATCATGAATTATCAATATCATTGAACACCTCGACAGAATGGCTCCATTACTTGGTTTAGGTGTAAAATGTCTTCTTTGGTATCTTCTTTTTTTTTTTTTAATTATAGAATATAGAATATTGAATAATGAATAATTGAAAGATTAAAAAATCAGGAAACTGTGAATGCAATTTTTTTTACTATTCTTTAAATATTTTTTGAAATATGATTAAATGCTAAAAATCTGATATGATTTTTAAAAGTTCTGAATGTGCTGACATAAAACATTCAAATGATTCTGATTTCAGATTTTTGTTTAAATTTTAGAGGCATTGAATCTGACAGCTAAGATTTTATAATAGTTAACTTCATATCATAACGTTGGTCAACTATTGGTTATTCAGTCTTTTTCTTAAAGAGTAAAGTAAAGGCTACCTTTTCAAAAGCTACTAAACCAAGGTGTAGGGGAGGGCGCTACGCCTTTCCCTGGATTGCTCCACTTTACTCTTGATACATACCTTATATTGCTGAGTGCTAAGCAAGGAGGTATCAAGTACCATTTTTAAAGTCTTTGGTATGACGTGACCTGGGGTTGAACCCAGGTCTACCGGATTATTGGCGAACACTCTACCCACTAGGCCAATGTGTAGTCCTATTGGTGGGGTTTAGAATATACTAACCATATCCCCTGCAGAGTGGTATGACTTCTCCCAAAAAGTATGACACTAAATTGCATCTGATAGTGAGGTTCCTGTTCTAGAGCTCTGAGAAGTGTAGAATACCCCTTCCCAGACCCACCTCTGACCTGGAGTGGTCCTGGCAGGGGAGTCCTCATTGTATAGTAGCTAACATACTAGACCGTGACTTTGAAGTGAGTTTGAATTCCAGTCACACTATTAGATTCACTTTTGGACTAAAATCCTTGGGAAAAGTGTTAATCTTCTTATCCCTCCATCTATGGCTTAAATAGCATTTTTACTGTTCTTTTTCAAGGATAGCTTTGGCTTTAAATAGCCCATAAAGGTTGACATGCCAAAGAAACTAAACAATTTAGGATCCTATGTATAGGTCAAATAGGTCTATCTAAAAATTATTTGTATTCAATAGGACTGCAGAAAAAGCCTCTGAAGAAACATCTACACAAAAATGTACAATGAATACAATTCTGTAATCTTTTGGCAGAATTGTTTAGTTTCTTTGGCATATCAACCTTTGTGGGTTATTTAATGCCAAAGCCATCCTTGTAAAAGAACAGTAAAGGTGCTATTATAACCCTAGACAAGTTGACATGCCATTAAAATCAATCAATCAAAGAGCATGATTCTAGCCCTGACTTGCTTTTGTTTACTTAATATATTATTTTAAACAATAAGTAAAGAATGCATAATGTTTTTTGTTTTGTGTATACATATTAAATTATATCAAAAGTATTTTCATTATTTATTACAAATGAACATCTAACCAAAAATATGATAATCCCAAAAGTAAGTATACACCTACGAAAAATTCTATATAAGTAGATTTTCAAGCAAAACTTAAGTTTGCCCAGTCAGCTGGGGCTGTAGAATACACTGACTGCACCTCTGCAGAGGGGTAAGACCCCCCCTAATGAGTGTCCTGGATATGACACTAAACAATCTCATGGTGAGATTCCAGCAGTGCTGGAGCTTTGGGGAATGCGGAGTACCCCTTCATTGCCATCGCTCCCAGGTCCACTCTGGCCCGGAGTGGTAGCATCTGATAGGGCCCTATCTATGGGTTAAATAGAACTAACAGCATACTTATGCTAAAATGAATTGAGTAAACTGAATAGCTTGAAATAGAAATGTTTTTGACAATTAAACTGTACTTACACTTAAACTGCGTGCTTATGCTTAACTGAATTATTTCAAATAGAACTGTTTTTCGACATTAAAACTGTATTTACACTTAACTGAATTATTACATATAACTGCTTGAATAGTTTGAAATGGAAATGTTTTTGACAATTAAACTGTGTACTTATGCTAAACTGAACTGTTTTCAATAGAACAGATTATTTACATAAAAATGGATTTGGCGTTAAATAACCTACAAAGGTTGATATACCATAAACCCAAACAAACTAAACCAAACCAAAACTTAAGTATATTTCTTGCTTTTAGAGTAATAATACCTAATAATATGTGTCCTTGGTATGACATCAAACTACATTTGGTGATGAAGTTCCAGTTCTACAGTTCTGAGGTGTAAGGACTCACCTATTTTTTGCTATTACTCCTAGATTCACCCTTAATTGGAGTGGTAGTACCTGTTAGAGTTCTATCTATGGGTTAAATCGTACCACTACTACAACGATGGCTTTGGCATTTAATAACCCACAAAGATTGATATGCCATTACACAAAATAAACCAAACCATGGGTCAAATGGGTCTTTTTGATAATTATTAAGATTAAATAAGAATGTTTAAAATTATATAACAGTGTGAAAGTTATCTATATAAAGAATTGTTTATTTAGAGTTATAATTATTTACCAAAGGTTATCATTAGTTACTTGAAACCATATAATTACTTAAAAAAAAAAAAGATTTCAGTATCAAATAACCCAACAATAGCTGACATACCATGCAACAAACCAACCAAATAATATCCATTTTGATTGTATGATATTCAACTAGAAATCTTAAAATATTCACAAGAAAATTAATTTTGTATAAAAAAAATTGACTGAGGTGTACTTAAATGAAGATATATTCAAAGTTGAGCAATATATATGATGAAGTGATGGTACTTAGGCATCTAGACTATTGTTTAGATATTTAGACATCTATATTACATCAAGATGAATCAGTACCAATTTGTAAGAAATTTATGGCGGTAGTTGTCTTACTTTTTGAACAGTAGTTTTGATCAAAATAAATGATTGCACATACAGCAGGCCTCATATTAACTAGCTCCAGATCAATGTGAATTCCTAATTTGGAAATTCATCTCATGAGTAGGATGAGTTTAGACTCTTGGAAAGTGGAAATTCATCTTACAGGTAAGATGAATTTTGAAATTTTTGGAAAAGTGGAAATTCATTTCATGGGTAGGATGAGTTTTGACTCTTTTGAAAAGTGGAAATTCATCTCATGGGTTAGATGATTTGGTTTTATGGCATATCAACCATTATAGGCCATTTAATACTAAATCCAGTTTATTCATACATATTAAATATATATGATTTGTTAACATAAGCCAACAAAGTTAAATAGTTCCACAAACAATTAATTTAAACATTACATACAGTTAAATGATCACACAGTTCTATTTTAAACAATTCAATTTAGCATGTCATCAAAGTTAAATGGTTTCAAGTATTCCTATGTATCACTAACAATTCAATTAAACAGTCATTTGTTTATTCATAGTTAAAGGATCAAATAGTTCTATTTCAAACATTTCAGTTTAGCATAAGTCATTTGTTTGTACTCAGTTTAAAGGTTAACAGTTTTTTTAACCCATAGATAGGACTCTATCAGGTGCTATCACTCTGGTCCAGAGTAGACCTGGGAGCAATGGCTATGAAGGGGTACTCCACATTCCCCAAAGCTCCAGCATTACTGGAGCCTCACCATTAAATTGTTTTTTGTCATATCCAGGACACTTGTTGGGTGGGGGTCTTAAACCTCTTCAGAGATGCAGTTGGAGTAATGGGCTGTGGTGAGATGAGTTTTGACACTTTTGAAAAGTGGAAATTCATCTCATGAATTTTAATGTTTTAATAATATTTTTAGCCCAAGTAAAGTATTGTACAAATACATAACCCTTCATATTCACCAGACTCAGCTATTTTGGACATTTTTTTTGTTTCCTAAACTGAAAATTCATTTCATCAATAAGATATGAGAATGTAGACAACTTGAAAAGAAATATGAAAGTTAAGTTTTCTATCATATTAAAAGAGGAGTTACGGTCAAATCACACTGAAAACACTGGTTCTCGTTCGATCACCGAAGTTAAGCAATGTTGAGCCTGACTAGTACTTAGATGGGGGACCGCTTGGGAACACCAGGTACTGTAAGCCTTAAAAAATGGAGGTGCCCATGGTGTAATGGTTATCGTCGCAGGAAATGGACACAGCAACACGAGTTCAAATCCTGGACGAGACTGATTGCATTTCAAGTAGCACTAATACCCTTGGGAAAGGTATGAATCTAATTATTCTCCCTCCAGCTATGGGTAAATAGTAGGGCAGACTAGGTTCTTCAGCCTTGGTGAGACAAATAGTCTAGGAGAAGGAAAACTCTGAATTCAAACCTGTTAAACTCTGCTTAAAAAATTGACCTTGTGTCATATCCTGCCCAAGCGGAGGGTTGGTAAATATCATATTATAAGAGGAGTTTCAAAGGTGCTTCAACCAATGAAAAATTCACCAGAATAAGTGTATTGTTTGCTGATGGGATTATTTTGATGAAAATTCATTTTTAGTTCATTGTTTATTTCTTTCTTTAGTCTCGATAGTTTTTGAATGTATTTGTTTAACAAATCATAAATATAATGGTACAGATTACACATGAATCTAGTTTAATATTTGACCAAATTAAACCAATTGAAACAGGTTTAAGATAAAAAAAAATCACTCCTACCTCTGTATATAATTCCTCCAATGATTCATACACATTATTGGCATGGATCCAATGTTTTGGGTCTCACAATTACCCCACCCCTCTTTCACTACTGACAAGAGATGTTGCTAGCCTGGCCTATTGCTCATAGCAAATATTTAATCATAAGAAAACAGCTCTATTGTCTGCTTGTGACCAAGTGTTGTTGTGTGTGTGTGTTTTTTTTTTAGAATATTATCAAACTTGATCCAAATCAATGGTCACTCTAACACTTATAGGCAACAATTAAAATAATCATTCAAGGTTTTTTGCTTTATCTTATTTATCCATTAATAAGTTTAAGTTTAAAAATGAAAATACTTTCAATAGAAGCCTAATAAATAGGTCATCTATTGAAAGTATTTTCATTTTTTACAGACTTGTACTCCAAAGTTTATTTTATCTAAAAACTTTCTATGACTCAACTATATTATTATTATCATTATTATTATCATTATTATTAGGGTGTATAAAAATATTGTTAATTTTTAACAAACCTCTACTCCAGAGTTTATTAAGTGTACACATCTAAACACTTTCTGTGGCTCAACCATATTATTATTATCATTATTATTATCATTATTATTGTTATTATCATTATTATTATTATTATTAGGGTGTATAAAAATATTGTTAATTTTTAACAAACCTCTACTCCAGAGTTTATTAAATGTACACATCTAAACACTTTCTGTGGCTCAACCATATTATTATTATTATTTTTCTCCTTGAGAGTTTTCCACATCAGTGTTAGCTGATGATTTTCCAAATGAGTGACAGCAAGTCTCCTATAGTTTCCAGGACTCTTCTCAGTATCCTGGCCAATCTCAACAATACTGTAGTTTGGACAGTCTCCACTCATCCCGTTATTTTCAAGTCCTTCAGTCCTTGTACCAATCCTTTGGTGACTGTACCAAGAGCACCAATTACAATTGGTATAATCGTCACACAGTTTTTTCAATTCCTTAGCAAAGTCGAGGTACTCATCCCTCTTTTCACATTCTTTCAATATTACTCTAAGGTAAAATCCACAATTCTGCAAGTTCTTAACCTCTTGTTGGATTGTGGTAAGGAAAAGATACACCGTGAAATAGAGTTAATTATTTATTAACTTAAGTGGTACAGTCCAATTAGTATTATAAGTCTTGTGCTGTTGGTGTTACACCCAAAGTTGGTCTTACTACTGACTGACAACCTTCAGAGCTGTCTTTCTGCTTCTCTTTCTGCTTCTCAAGAGACATGGCGTCTTTTATATTTCCGCGATACCAGAAGTCACATGGTACAAGCCACTATACAACACCTCTACTCCAGAGATTATTTTATGTAAACATCTGAAGACTTTCTATGACTCAACTATATTATTATTATTATTATATATATCAGAGTATATAAAACTATTTTCTACTCCAAAGTTTATTTCATATACCTATCTAAAGACTGTAACTCCATTTCAGTTTGTAACCAAAAATAAAATTGCAACACTTCTGGAACAAGAAATAAATTTTCTCAAATATATACAAGGGATGTACCTACTTTTGGGCTGCTACATATTCACACTTTTAGTTACAGTGTTTCTTTTGAGGTTGGTAATAATGATACTTAATAATATTTATCTTGAGTGTCTAATTTTCAACTAAAAATAATAAAATCTGTGTGTCTTTGGTTTAGAAGAAAATTTAACTTTCTAAAAAATAATTGTTAGAGATGGATTTATTTATGCTTCAGTAATGTATGACACATGCTTAGTTTAACAAAAGAGTTATATTCATGTATAATGCACAAATAATCTTTGCCTTTACATGTGTATATAAAATGGTTTTATATAGTAGTGTCAGACAAGCACAGAATCTCTTCCCCACACTCAGCAATGCATTGGAAGGTACTACCCCAGAGTTTTGATCCCCTTAACTCCTTATGGTCAAGTCATGCTGAAAACACCAATTACTCTCAGATCACCAAAATTAAGCAGCAATGATTTTTTTTAGTTTGTTGGTTAATGGCAAATCAACTTTCATTGGTTAATCAATGCCAAAGCCATCCTTGTAAAAGGACAGCAGTGATAATATTTGACCCATAGCTGGTGAGGATAAGGGATCTCATACCTTTCTCAAGGGTATTTGTCTGAAAGAAAACATAATAACACAATTGGAGTTGGAACTTGTTTATTTCAAGACTGCAGTCCAGCACTTTAGCTATTATGCCATGGACACTTCCTCTAAGCAGTAATGTGCTTATTTAGTAGTTAACAGCAGCTGGTACAATTTGGTTTGGTTTATCTATTCAAAGGCATCTCAACTCCTTGTGAATTATTTAATGCTGAAGTTTTGATTGTAATTATGATTATATTTTCAATGTTCTATTGCATTATTTTTTAAATTGCACTTTTTTATTTGCCTGTAATCATCACAATTATGACATCATTATTCAACCGGCTCATTGGCCTAGTGGGTAGAGTGTTCACCAATGGTCCAGGAGACTAGGGTTCAATCCCAGATCGAGTCATACCAAAGACTTAAAAAATGGTACTTGATACCTCCTTGCTTAACACTCAGCATTATAAGGTATGTATCAAGGGTAAAGTGGAGCAATCCAAGGAAAGGAGTAGCGCCCTCCCCAACCCTTCGGTGTAGTAGCTATTGAAAAGGGAGCCTTCGGGTTGCCCTCGACTAAGGTCGCCAACTTTACTTACTTACTTTATTCCTGAATTATACTAATAATTTATATGGTTTCAAGTATTCCTATCCAACATGAATAACTTACTAGCAATTAAATGATTTCAAGTAACTAATAATAATTATAATAATAAGAATGATGATCAGTGAACAATTATAACTTCAAGTAACTATTATTAATAAACTTCAGAACTGGAGCCTCACCACTGATTTCAATTTACTGAATTTATCATAATCAGAACACCCTATTTTTTAGAGGGGAGGGTTGCCCCTCTGAAGTAGATGTTGTTGGAGTATTTTAGACCCTGCTGGCTAGGCTGGCTGGTACTATATGCAACCTGAGGCTTCTATGCCAGATTAAGCTTGGTAAATAGGCTGAGGAGTTTAGTTGTTTGCCCAAGTTTAGCACAAAATTCCATCTGTTGGATCCCCAGTGAGGTTCAAACTTGTCCCACAATAGTAATGATGTTAGGCTTGTCCACTAATCATTTCTTTCCCCAACCCTGTCACAGTCTAAGCTACTTTTCAGTAAATTTGTATGTAATAGAATTATAATTTAAGTACTGTCTGCAGCACCAGCAGCAGTAGCAGCAGCAGCAGCAGCAGCAGCAGCAGCAGCAGCAACAGCAGCAACAAAATACCATTGTAACTTAATCCACAAGTTGAACAATGTAAATAGTTGAGTTCATAGCAACAAGAAGCAGTTGAGCAAGAAGCTTGGCTGGTCAGGCTGGCCAGCCAACTGGTCAAAGCTGTTTGTTGACTTGTAATTACTGTAGGTGGTCTTAATCCATGTAATACAGACACATAGGAAGTGTAACCCTATAAACCAAGGGAGACAACTCTTGATTCCTCAGCATCTAATTAGAATATTTCTCCTGACACATACTTACTTTCCTGGTACAACCTGTTTAACTACACTCTCAACAACCAACAATGAAATAAATATGAATATATATATATATATATATATATATATATATATATATATATATATATATATATATATATAATTTGCTATTTTTATGAATAAAGAGTGGTAAAAAATGGTGATAATATATATATATATATTCAATAATATATATATATATATTCAATAATATATAAATTACAGGTACATATGAATTTAAAGAGGCAAATACTAAGAGACATGAAAAATTAGGAGATTACAATA
>OY757936.1:24914760-25022260 GCA_963585895.1 Sepioteuthis lessoniana | reverse complement strand
GACACAGCTATAGCTTGGAAGAAATCCTGTTATTATCAGATAGATCAGGTATGGAATGCTATTGACAGGTTATATATATATATATATATATATGGATTAACGGGAGACCTGGGTTCAATCTCAGGTCGAGTCATACCAAAGACTCAAAAAATGGTACTTGATGCCTCCCTGCTTAACACTCAGCATTATAAGGTACGGATCAAGGGTAAAGTAGAGCAATCCAGGGAAGGAGTAGCGCCCTCCCCTACACATTGGTGTAGTAGCTATCGAAAAGGGAGCCTTCGGGTTACCCTCGACTATGGTCGCCAACTTTACTTACTTATATAACGCTTGTTGGCCAAGTGGTCTGAGACAAATTCTAACGTAAAAGTTGGACGGGTTTCGATCCCGGCTTTGAGTGTCCTACGTGTCTAGCCACACTGAAGAGTTCTGATAGAATGAAACTGTCTGTCTGTGGATGACAATATATATATATATATATATATATATAATGGGATGATTTATTAAACAAATAGGCCAAAGCTTTCATTCAATCTAATGATTACAGTGATATACTGATATGGCAGATGATAGCAGGAGGTGCTGATTGCATTTGAGTCTGGTAGAGATAAGCAAAGTTATTGGTTTTTCTTATCACAATCCATTGATTTTATCCCTATTCCACTTTTCTCATTTTCTGGACCAGCAAACTAAATGTTTTGGTGGGAGAGGAAAAAATTTATAATGAACTTGAATTTTACAGATTTTGAGCTAAAATTTGATTTTCTGATTGACTCTTGATCTGTATTTTGAAAATTGAAAATCAAGGAAAACAGAATCATCAGTTGTGTGGAATTAAGAGCAGCATTATGGAAAGTAATATTATATTATAAAGATTATAACGTTGAAAAAAATGAGAAAATCTAGATTTGAGAAGCATAAGATTCAGTGTTATATATGCATCATAGCCACGTTGGCATTTTTATGAATATACTCTAAGAGAAAATTTTTTTAAAATGAGATTCTATTAATGTCTGTGTACACCTGATATGTCTACAGGTTATATATATATATATATATATATATATATATATATATATATATATATATAATGTAGATGCATAGCTGAGGATTTTGGTATAGAAATTTACTGAAAATAAAAAATAACACATTGTCAGTGGTCACAAAGTTATGAAAATATTATGAGCTCAAAAAGTATTGAGGCTGGAGTTATATTTACCAAGATTGAAAGTGTAAATGAATTGCTAATGATTTTACTATGAGAATGCATGGATTATCGGTCGTCAGAAATTAATGTATTACTGAGAGAATATGGCTATTCTATGTATGAGCAGCTTCTATTTTGTAATACATGTTATCTATCCTAACCCTTATTTATTATCTTTTACTTTTTACCTGCTATTTTTACCTTTTATTTAATACCTTTTATGTATTACTTTTACCTTTCTATCTATCTATTCATTAGAGAGGACTGGGCCTTTAGGAGAAAAAAAGTTACTAATCCTCTGATGGAATAAGTCGATTTATAAATAATATAAATGCACTGCTAGTGATTTCATTATATCAGAAAGAAAGGTATTGTCAGTGATCAGGAATGTATTACTGATAGAAACAAGTGATTATCATGTTGTGAATTATCAAATATATTTATTCATCTTGAATAATATTTAAGTTAGGTGAATGAGCAAACTACAAAAATAAAACCAGATGAATAAAATCCACACTGTGTCAAACATTAGAAGATTAATACTTGAGCTCCCGCAAGTTGATTGTCTTGAAAAGAGCACACTTTTAAATTTAGAAACAATCCATCAATCATATGTCTGTCTAGACAGTCCTTTAAGTTCCAGTGCATGCCCAGCCAAGATAAGAATATTTATCACTGTCAGATAGAGAAGTCAGGATCTTGTCTACAAATGGGTGATGGAGCAAACATTCAGTCCGTTTTAACACTTCTGATCAGGTCAGTAGTCTAGACAGTCTGAACATTGCATCTAAACATTGATGATTAGTCCTAGACTAACAGAACATTGTTAATGAATTTAATTCTCACTAAGTGTGGCATATTTCTGGTCTTGTGCAAAAGCTTAGTAAATAACCTGGATGCTTTTTATATTGTCATGGTTATTAGCTAGTCTAGCAGATCATTGTTAATGAAGTTGATTCTCACTGGGTGTCTCATGCTTCTGCCCTTGTGCCAAAGGGGAATCATCATTACAAGCTGGACCCATAGAATCTATATAGGCATAGGTTTATAACTATGTACCTATCATTCAATCATATTTTATTTTTAGTTATAATATATACATTAGAGAGAGAAATATTTTGTATTTGTACTTAATACAACAAAGAAATTAGAAGTCCAAGGTGGTCAAGAAGATAGTACCTATAAAAATCAGGTCAGGTGGTAGCTAATTTTATATCTGCTTATTAATACCAAAAAATGTCAACCAATACTCTCTCTCTTATAAGCGAGAGAAAAAATGAAATGAATCAGACAAATATGTTGGAAAGATAAATAGAAGTAAAATATATACTTTGGTTTGGATGAAAATTTATTGTATTTACTTTGCCAACACGTTTCAACTAAAATTTTGCCTACATACAAAGTATTAATACTGGACTGTTTTCTGGATTTTTAAAGTTGTAAACCGTTAAAAAATTCTCAAACTGAGAAACGCTGTTGCCTTTTTCGAAAAAGATCCCATTTTATGACATAATCAATTTTAAATTTATTTTCTCCTGTATTACTCATTTTTTCTAAAATCCAAAACATTTGCCCTGAAAACGACTTTTCAGCTAGCATGCTTAACATATTTTCTATTATTGTTATTATTTTCTTTTTATTATTACTTTCATACTTAAAACAATTTTAAGTAGAATACTTTGTATCTGGGCAAAATTTTAGTCGAAACATATATTGGCAAAATTTATCTTTTCAACATATATAGTTTCTAAATTGCTCAGTTATATCTGTCTTCTGAGCCTTGCAGTAGTTGGAATGAATATAGATTAATGTCAGAAGATAATAGCAGTAGTCATAATAGTGGTAGGAGGAGAGAGAGGAGGACAGTAACAGTAGTAGTATATTCTCTCTTTTTCTCTCTCTCCTGTTGGTAAGACTAAGAATACACTGATTGCATTCCTTGCTGATGGGTAAGTCCCTCTCAAAAAAGGGTGTCCTTAATATGGCACTAAACTGCATCCGGTGGTGAGGCTCCAGTTCTGTAACTCTGAGTGTCATATAATGTATGCACAAGAGAGGTGCTTGGATTAGAGGGCCTTGTACCAAACACGGTACCAGAGAGCTGATCTGGGTTCAGAGGAAACAAAGTCATGGAGTACAGGCTGGAAGTACAGAGATGAAAAGGTCACAGCCTCAAACTCAACAGGTTGTCAAGTATGACCTATGCAGGTGCACTAAAAGTGACATGTACATGTCAAGCACTGAAAGAACACCCCCATGAAAAATGATGTAAGCAAGTCAAAATTGGAATGCTCTCTCTAGTGCATCTGAAGAATAGACATATTTGCTCTTCAGGGTTTTCATATGAAGTCCACATTTGAAAGATAACACATGCAAAAAAAAAGATGAGATTATTTTCCTAAGAAAAAAGCATTGAGTTTCTTTAACCGAATGAAAGCAAATCATTAACTGACAAATATCCAATATAAGGAGTATGGACTCAAAATTTCATTGCTATTACTCCCAGGTTCACTGTGACTTGGAGTGGTAGTATTTGTTAGGGTTCTGTTTATAGATCAAATAGATCTGCTTGAGAATTATTTGTATTAGATAGGAATATATGAAACCATATAACTGTTTGCAAACAAATGATAATTATTATATAAAATTATTAATGTTAGATAAGAATACTTGAAACAATTTAACTGTAAACAAATTATTTGTGTTAAGAATAGTTACTTGAAACTATAATTGTTTACTGAGGATTATTATTATTAGACACTTAAAACCATATAACTGCTTGTGAAATTATTGGTGTTTGGAATTCTTGAAACCATATGACTGTGTACAAGCAAATTATTTTCATAGTTTCTTGAAATCGTATTTGATGGCATATAAGATGCACATTTAACTTTAGAATAATTCTATGCCACTATCATATAGCATTCCATTCCCTTGTATTATGACAAGAAGGTTATCTACTGAAGTTTGAAATCAATAACTATAAAGCTTGGAAGTGCTGAAGTGAGTGGTAATCTTCTAAATAACTTAGTATATTTGGATGGATATTTTTAATGTAAAACCAAAATTTCTTCAGTTTCTTTCAAGGGGTCAGTTTTATTTTTTCCATAAATCTAGATCTCATCAAGCTATTGACCTCAGGATTGGACACAATACCTATAATATACAGTAGAATAATATATAAAAATGTACCAGGTTTTATGATATCTTAAATGGTATAAGGACATTATTGTTGGAGGTGCCCGTGGTGTAATGGTTATCGTCGCAGGAAATGGACACGGCGACACGAGTTCAAATCCTGGATGAAACTGATTGCATTTCACATAGCACTAATACCCTTGGGAAAGGTATGAATCCAATTATTCTCCCTCCAGCTATGGGTAAATAGTAGGACGGACTAGGTTCTTCAGCCTTGATGAGGCAACTAGTCTAGGAGAAGGAAAACTGAATTCAAACCTGTTAAACTCTGCTTAAAAAATTGACCTTGTGTCATATCCTGCCAGAGCGGAGGAGTTGGTAAATATGATAAGACATTATTGTTGATGTAATGGTTTAATTAGTAATGTAATGTATTATTCTTTCATAAAACACAGTAAAATTAGCCATAATACTTGTAAGCTTCCTATAATAAGGGTTTGTTTCAATCAATCAATCTATTTTTTCTATAAATTTTGATATTCTCAAGCTATTTACCTTGAATGTGAATGCAATAGCTATACTCCTGGATGGTTTGTAAAAAGAATACAGTATTTAATGACATGATGATGTAATATACTCAAAATGTATTATTTTTCCACAAAATTCAGGAGAATTAACCCTCCTTCTGCCAAACCAAGTAACCCTTGATAAATTTTGATATCCTTAGAAAGGTAATTTTATTTGGATTACAATGATATTATTCCATCATCATGAATCCTTGGGGAAAAGAAGTTACCTACCAAAATGTGTGGGCAAGTTCAAATTTATGTACAGTAAAAAAAATTGTGATAATATAAAATTACTTTCCTTTGACTTACTCTTCAAAAAGAAAAACACATAAGTACTTTTCTTACAACTATTTGGTTATTTTTATGTTTACTAAAAATATTGTATGTGTAAGCTGTGAATTTTTGTTCTCCGTTTGTATATTGTACTGCTGTTAAAGAAGACATGGAAGAAGCTTCTGGAAGTGACCAACTATTATGGAATTTAGGTAAATATACTTTACAAATATTCTATCATGAAAAATATAAAACTACAACATTCTTTTTGACTCTTTGATATCTTTAGGTGGTATGATTATCTTTTTTTATTTTTAGCATTTTTGTTGTAAGTGAAAAAATTTGATATAGATGCCTCTGTCATTTGCCATACCTCCAAAGGTAGCATGATCCATCCTCTGCAGGATGTAAAGAAGGAGATTTTGTTGCTTTGACAATATATGCTTATAAATTCAAGAATATTGGTTTTCAACAGTATCTAAGGAAACAAGAGAGACACCTCAAGGGAGATTGTAAAATTAAGCTTCAAAGAAATCATCAATGATATGTACATAATCAAAATAAGGAATGCACATTTACAACAGAAAATCTATCTGGAGACTACACAAAGCATAAAATACAAGATGTTTCAAAATAGATGCAACCCATTAATATGATAATGATTTATTACTGAGAAAAGTGCAATGGCAGTCATTTGGAACATGTCCTGTAAAAAATGTATCCTTTTAGCTAAAGACATCAAATCAATGTTTTTTTAATTGTTATTATATCTGCTTCCAGGTCATACATTCTTTTTTTGAGTTTCTTGTCTCAGTAATAAATCATTATCATATTAATGGGTTGCATCAATTTTGTGACAGTTTTGAATGATTTTGTCTTTAAATAAGTTGTGATGCAAAATATTTTTTCCTCTTATCAAAGGCACTGTAATCAAGGATTAATAGTTGTTATAGTATACTATTTTGAAATCTGAAACAAAAAAGAACACAACATTATAATTAGTAGAGTTATTAGCAGTCACATGGGTCCCATGTATATTAAGACACCCTATATTACATTCATCCACAGATACATTTTTGCCCAGTTGGCTAGGGCTGTAGAATACACTGACTCCTTTTCTGTAGTGGGGTAAGACCCCTCACCAAGGAGTGTTCTGAATATGACACTAAATAATCTGATGATGAGGTTCCAGTAATCCTATAGCTTTGGGGAATGTAGAGTACCCCTTCATTGCCATCGCTTCCAGGTCCACTCTGGTTCAGAGTAGTCGCACTTGATAGGGGTCCTATCTATGGGTCAAATAGAACAAAACTTTGTACTTATGCTAAACGAAATTACTTGAAATAGAACTGTTTTGACATTTAAACTGCAAACTCATGCTAAACTGAATTGCTTGAAATAGAACTGTTTTGATATTTAACTCTGTATAAACAAAGATTATACTTATATCAAACTGAATTGTCTGAATTAGAACTGTTTGACAAAACTGAATTGCTCGAAATAGAAATGTTTTTCACAATTAAACTGTGTACTTATGCTAAACTGAATTGTTTGAAATAGAACTGATTATTTGTATAAAAATGGATTTGGTATTAAATAACCCACAAAAGTTCATATGCCATAAAACCCAAACAAACAAACTGATACATTTGATAGGAAAAGCAATTGTATGTGTTTGTGCCGAGTCATTTAAAAGAAACACTAAACATTCTAACCAAAATGACAGTTATGAGGCTACAACATTGAATCCTAAGAATTAGGTTTTACTGGCATATCAAAAGTGTGGTGATGTAAGAAGCAAAGAGTTAGGTCATGCAATGACTTGGTGACTGTAGAAGAATGGTACTATTCCTCTTGAAGAGTTACATTTATGAATTCAGCAAAAGTTATAAATGTTAATAAAATTTCAGAACTGGCAGTTGAAAATAAATAAAATTAATTAATTTTGACCTGTTATCTGAGTAGATTGAGCGGCAAACAGTGTTACACAGCCAAAGAACTTCACTACAAAATGATGGAAATTAGCAACTCTTCAACTGTATACTCGATGAAATAATTGAAAAAAAAACTGGTTGAAAGATATGGTTTTTGTTGAATGTTGATAAGTTTTTGTTGAATTGAGAGGAAGGTCAGATGTAGTGTGTTTAAAGGACTTAGTCGATTTGATTATGAACAATTTATGGTATAAAGAGAGAGAAGTTGGCGACTGTAGTCAAGGGCGACCCAAAGGCTCCTTTTCAGTAGCTACTACACCAATGTGTAGGGGAGGGCACTACTCCTTTCCCTGGATTGCTCCTCTTTACCCTTGATATGTACCTTATAATGCTGAGTTTTAAGCAAAGAGGTATCAAGTACCATTTTTTTAAAGTCTTTGATATGACTCAACATGGGATTGAACTCCAGTCTCCTGGACCATTGGCGAACACTCTACCCTGTAGACTTTGTGAAAGTGTTGAAAAGATCATATGTACTGTTGTAAAATTGATCCTCTCTGATATTAGGTCTACAATTTTAGAAAATGACTTTTACTCCTTTGAAGATGAAATTGATGATATCCTGACATTTGAGTCTTTTTAGCCTGAAAGTTTAAGAAAGTTTCTTGATGTGTTGATTAAAGGTAGATTGAAGAGATCGGCAACAGAACAAAGTATGATTAGCTGTGTACTTCCCATACCATTTGGGATTGAAATGGTTAACATATTTGGATCATGCTGGCTGATCAATGAACTCTCAAAACTTGGCTTCTCTATTTCATACGATGAAGTTAAATGCTACAAAAAATCAGTTGTAGCAAATAATGATTATATATACTCAATGAGGAGGTGCATGTGGTGTAAGGGTTATCATAATAGGAAATGGACACAGTGATATGTCAAAGAGAGTTGCCTCAATTATTGATCAATATAAAACTTCTCTTTCTGAATCAGGTAGAACATCACAAGTTTGGATTCGATATTACATAGATCTTGTCAAAGATGTTATCTATGCGGAGAGAGTCAATGACTGGTCTTTTCATTTTCTAACAGTTAAACCCAATCTATTTGCTGCTTCTGGTCATGTAAATTATGCCAAGAGTGCAAGATTGTGTATTCAAAGCATGAGTGAGCTTCCAAGAGAAAGGCTACCACACAATAAGGAGAAGTGATCAAATCCTGGACAAGACTGATGGCATTTCACATAGCACTAATACCGTTGGGAAAGGTATGAATCCAATTATTCTCTCTCCAGCTATGAGTAAATAATAGGACAGACTGGGTTCTTCAGCCTTGGTTAGGCAACTAATTGAGGAGAAGGAAAACTCTGAATTCAAACCTGTTAAACTGCTTAAAAATTGACCGTGTGTCATATCCTGCCTGTGCGGAGGGATTGGTAAATATAAATATATGCTCAATGGCCACAAACCAGATTTCACTCAATAGATCAGAGATAATGTTGACCATTATATTTTAATATTAGATGGAAAAAAAAAGGTTTCCAGGGTATGGAGATTACTACTGAATTAATTGAAAAATTATGCTATGACCCCCTAAAAATTTTCTGCGGAAAGGTTAGAAAAGTTAGTGAGATAACAAAATTTAAAGGCGGCCCCATAGAGATACATCCACAAGGAGCATGAAGCCTTGGCCTTGATCAAGCTCACCAAAATCAAAGATCTAAGTCCTTTTGGTAATGCAAACAAGTTAAGAAAAATTGTTCTCATCTTGCAAATGGGATACTTCTTCAAGAAAGAGTAGCCTCATTGGTCTGGTTTCATGCAAAAGTACATTACTAGAAAGCATCCTGGCAAATGCATTATTAACTTCCTTCCAGTCATGAACATAAATCCTTCCGTTCAATTTTGTATCTTTTCAACTTTACTATTTGCAGTAAGACAGGCTCAAAACCTTAAAACACAAATGCCTTGCATCATATTTGACCAACCGGTTTTCATAAAAGCATTTGAAATTACAAAAACTGAAGACATTTGCATTGTTGTTCCCTTTGGAGGATTTCATTTGCTAATGTATTTACTTAGAGGAACAGGAAAATTTATGGAGGGTCTGGATTGCATGAAGCTATGGAGATAATATACACATTAAATACTGTCAAGCACATGCTTGATGGCAAAGCTTATTCAAGAGCTTTGAGATGTTATTTTCTCATCAAGATCAAGATATCACTTCATCAATTTTTGCTCAAGCAAGCTAAAGGTTTCTGAAGATAAGCTCAACCAAAAAAAAAAAATGACATTTGGAGGAAATGGAAAGATTGTTCAATGACATAATGTACAATTATATTGAGGAAAGCATTACAGAAAAGTGATATGTTAAAGAGAGTTGCCTCAATTATTGATCAATATAAAACTTCTCTTTCTGAATCAGGTAGAACATCACAAGTTTGGATTCGATATTACATAGATCTTGTCAAAGATGTTATCTATGCTGAGAGAGTCAATGACTGGTCTCTTCATTTTCTAACTGTTAAACTCAATCTATTTGCTGCTTCTGGTCATGTAAATTATGCCAAGAGTGCAAGATTGTATATTCAAAGCATGAGTGAGCTTCCAAGAGAAAGGCTACCACACAATAAGGAGAAATGATCAATACTAGGCTGCCCTCTAGTCAGACCTGATAATAGAGCAAGTGTTGATGAGATCAATGAAAAGTTGTGGTGGGTTAAGTAGAGAGAGAGGTATGAGTGATGGTGTTGTTAACATGTGGATTCACTCAATGCACCACCTAGCTGGCATCTACAGCTTCATGTCCTCCTAAATTGAGCAGATCCATTCAACTCATGAGCGGCATGTAGAGCTCAGAGAATCCTATGTTGATCAAGATGTGGTGGATCTTGTTATCATACAAACTTAGTTCAAAGATCATTTATAGGTGTAAAAGAATTGATATCTTTATCAAACGGTATAATTGCTTTTGAGAAATCCCTGGTCAACTGTGATAATGTAGAGGAAGTAGGTGAACAGATAGAACAAGTTCAGGATAACTTGGATTTTAAAGTTACCAAAATCAAATGGAGTGATAAAATAAAAACACTGGCAAGTCTTCAATGAGTAGCTAAAATGATTAATGAAGAAGTCACAATCAATCCCATGACATTGTTTAGATGATTAGCAAGTTCCAAAAATCTGAATGTTTTCAAAAACTTGCTATGATATACTTGAAAGATGATGCTTCAAGAGAATAAATTGGAAGAGCAGGCTCAGAGATATTTTTAAAATGTAATAAATTACAAACATTAAATTTAAGCTGAAGCATATAGATTTAGATGGTTCAATCAAAACCTTTTTCTATCTTCCAAATCCACGTTATTCTCCATTACTATACACTATATTTCTAAAGTTTTGCTCATTCATATATACAGCTGCACAAACCAAAAAGTCTCACTGAGTATAGTGCAATACTTCTAGAATGTGGAAATGGCTTAACAAATGAAATGATTAAAATTGAGTCACTGTTTCTATCTGAACATTACTTTCATGTATAGCTTCGGGTATTAAACTGGAAATTTCTGCTAGAAAATCATTACAATCCTTCAGATCGGGGTTGGATCCTATGCAATAATATATATTATCTAATATTTACTGATGAACCTGATGTGCCAGCTGATTTATTTCAATTCATATGCTGCAATAGAAAACTTTAAACAAAAAACCCATATTCAACAAACTGTTCCTGCAAGAAGAATTAACTACACTGTGTTGCTGCCTGTGGTCATTGTCTAGGTGATGGCTGTCAAAACCAATCTTCTAAAGTTAGTGTTATGGAGGAAATCAAAGAAGACAGTGAAGATCAGAATATTGTTCCTGTTTTTTAATAAACGTGATTAAACCTCCTTAGAAGGACACTAGTGGTACTATGTAATCTATAACTTCCCAGTTATGGGTTACATAGTACCAATACTGTCTTTTATTGGAATGTCTTTGACATTAAATAACCCACAATGGTTGATATGCCATTAAAACAAAGAAACTAAATTAAATATGATTACTGAATCTTATTTATGAAATTAGATCTATTATTTTTTATCTTATTAATTTAGTGTATATCATGAGTTTTTATTGCATGATCATATAAAAAATCTCATTTTTGTTTGAAATTGAAATGTCATAACATAATCAAAGTTTTTTCTGTCATCATTAAGATGTACTTTAAAAATATATTCTAGATTTTCTGTCATTATCAAGGTGTAATCTAAAAATATATTCTAGATTGTATTTTCTGTCATTATCAAGGTGTACACGAAAAATATATTCTAGGTTTTAGTTATTGTGTAACTCTGGATTTATAGAAAAAAAAAATGATCACCTGAAATAAACTAGAGGATTTTGTTTCAATTCACAAAATACCTATCCTCATTTTTTTGCCTGTAATTTTTCTTTTCAGAGGGATTCCAGATAATGTATTAATATCATTGTAATCCACATAAATTATCTTTTCAACAATACCAAACTTATACAGTTTCATTATCTTTATGGCTAAGTAAGCATTTTGGGAAAATCTGGTCAATGATGACATTATGATATCATTACATAACTAATAACTTCACCAAATCTGATGTATTTTTATACATAGTTTTGGGGGTGTATTATAACTATTATGTACAAAGTTGAGGTCAATAACTTGAGTAGATCAAAATTTATTGATAAAATAAGGTTGATCTCTGGAAATGAAAACTACAAAATCCACAAAACACCTCCGCATATTCTGTTCTGTAACTTTTTTCCTTCTGGAATTTATAATGAGAGATTAGTGCTGTCATAATTCATATATAATGACTTTTCCAATGATGCTAAAATTTAGCTGGTTTCAGTAGATTAATTTGATATTTTTAAAACTTTTGTGAACAAGTTGTCAAGTTTTGGTTTATACTACATCATCAATTATGACATTAAATTATTAATGATGAGATCAAATCTGATGTCAGCCCAGTTGGCTGGGGCTGTAGAATACACTGACTGGATCTCTTCAGATGGGTATGACCCTACAATGAGTGTTCTGGATATGACATTAAATAATCTGAAGGCGAAGCTCCAGCCTTGAAGATTTGGGGAATGTGGTGTACTCCTTCATTGTCATTGTTCCCAGGTCCCCTCTGACCTGGATTCGTAGCAGCTAATTTGGTCGTACCTATGGGTCAAATAGAACAAACTATGTGTGCAAACAAATGACTGATGTTAAATTGTAATACTTGAAACCATTTAACTGCAAGCAAAAAGCCTAGTTGAAGGATGTTATCTGCAAAATAAGTTTACAAATCATATATATATATCTAATATATATGTATCAACAGGACTTGACATTAAATAACCTACAATAGTTGATAGGCCATAAAACTCAACCAAGTCAAGCCAAATATGATGTATTTATATATGTTATTATGAGTATATTATAGTTTTTGTGTACAAATTTGAGGTTGTCGTAGCCTAAGTCTACTCCTATTCTTTATTTTAAACCAGTAGTTAACCAAAACTCTACACTGTTATGACCCTATCTCAGTATAAAAAAAACACAGACAAATCCCCAAACTTGACTGAAGAAGATCAAAGTGTGGCACTGTTCCAACAGTTCCTGCCTGCTTCCAGATGCTCATGCCAGCCCACTACTCCTGCTGTCCTTTTTAGGACATTCCTCTTCTCACTACCCTAAATTGTCCTCATCAGAGCACCAGTTTTGATTTCCTATTAATGTCCTTATAAAGGCACGGGTTTTTTTCTACTGATACTGCCCTTTTCAGAACAATTCAACTACAACCAGATCAACACCTATGAAGAGATGACCTATTACCAGCTTCACCACTCAGCCAGCCAGATGTTGGTAACACCTGAGGTAACAGACTAGTCCATGAGTGGATGACATCACTCAGACCACTAACAATTTCTCCAGCAGAGCAGTGACACCTAGTAACTCAGTCCATATTACCTAACCTACAAACTGCTAACTTTAGAACACTTGTCCATGAGTGAATGACACTGCTTGGACCAATGATGACTTCATCAACTGATTTCTAGCAAATGTCAACCAAACTCCAGTTAACAACTGAATCAACAACAAGGATGTCAACTAGCTTGCCTCTGTGATCTGATATGTCCAACTCTTCAGCAATCTGCAGACTACCTGTGGTGAAGGCAACTCTTCTAGAAGATAATTCCACAATGAAAACTGGAGAAGTAAACTCCAGTATCAAACCTCTGCTGACTTATGTTTCCCTTGATGGTAAAAGTCTAAAGAGAAGATACTCTGAAATGAAACCTACAGTTTTAATAGTCACCAGTAGAGTAGAGTGTTCGCCAATGGTTCCAGTAGAGTAGAGTTCGCCAATAGTCACCAGTGGAGTAGAGTGTTCGCCAATGGTTCGAGAGATCGGGGTTCAATCCCAGGTCGAGTTAAACCAAAAGACTCATAAAATGGTACTTGATATCACCTTGCTTAACACTCAGCATTATAAGGTAAGGATCGAGGGTAAAGTGGAGCAATCCAGGGAATGGAGTTGCGCCCTTCCCTACACCTCGGTGTTGTAGCCATTGAAAAGGGAATCTTCAGGTCACCCTTGACTAAGGTTGCCAACTTTTTTACTTTACTTAGTTATCTCGCTATGCTTATCACTGGGCTCTAGCTTTGTTGAACCAAAGAGTGGCCTAAGTGTCATACAAGTGTATGTCACTATAATTCAACAATGTACTAACTTACGACCTTATCATCTTACACGTCTAGTATATTTTTCATAAGTAGAGGTTTGGGTTGCAATTTTGGTAGTTAAGACAGCTATCATCTGTCAAGATGTGGCAGTCATAATATATACACATTCCATATTCTAGGTATGACACTAGACTGCATCTGATGGTGAGGCTCCAATCCTTGAGCTCTGGAGAGAGTTGACTCATTCCTTACTCCCAGGTCTGATCCAAAGTGGTAATAGTAATTTACTAAACTTTTTGCTTAGATGTGGCACAAGGCCATATGAGATCCAAAGTGGTAGTAGCTGTTAGGGTCTCAATCTATGGATCAAATAGATCTTTTTGAAAATTACTGATATTAGATAAGAATACTTGAAACCTTATAACTGTGCAAAAATTGATTATCATGATATTGAAATAGTTCCTTGAAATTATATAAATCTGTACAGAATATTAGTATTAGATAGGAATAGTTGAAACTATAGAACTGTGCAAATTATTTATATTAAAAATAGCTACTATAATTGTTTACAAATGATTATTATTAGTTACTTGAAACTCTATAATTGCTTGCAAAAAATACTTTGGTATTAAATGACCCGACAAGGGTTGATATGCCATAAAACCAATCAACCAAAACTTTGCAAAAATTGTTTTACACAATTGATTCATTCCAATTTTTATTTTGAAGATAATCTTTTATTAAGAAATTTACAGTCTTACTTGGAATAATTACAATATATCTCTTGTCTTTTCAAAATGTTCAACTTACAAAAAAATTGTTTTAAAAACAAATTTTTGCTTTGTATCAACATCAAAAGACAAGGAAAAAATTTCTATATTTCATAATTACAGTATAGCTAATCTTTTTCTTTGAAAAAAACATTTGTATCTTGTCAGCAGAGCTTAAAATATACCAACTGCATCTCCTGCAGGGTTGTAAGACCTCTCAAAAATAAGTGTCTTAGATACACTAAATCTACATATATAACTCAGGCAGCTGGGGCTGTAGAATACCTTGACTGCATCTCCTGCAGGGGTGTAAGTACCTCCCTAAAAAGAAGTGTCTTAGATATGACACTGATCTACACATGCAGCCCCAGCCAATGATTGTGCGGCTCTGGTCTTGGAGCATTGGGGAATGTGGAGTATTTCTTTATTGTCACTACTCCTAGGTCCACTCTGACATAGAGTGGTAGTACCTATTTGGGTCGTGTCTATGGGTCAAATAGAAGTATTTAATCATTTACTATACTTAAAACCATTTACCTGTATGCAAACAAATGATTGATGTTAAACTGAATTAGTATTATACAGCATTAGTTAAACTGAATTAGTATTATACAGCAATACTTGGAAACATACAAACAAATGAGTTCTGGCTCATTAAAAATGTTGCCAACAAAGTATTCATTTAGAAATCATATATAATTTATATACTCATTTATAAACAGAATCTGGTATTAATCAACCTACAAAGGTTGATATGCCATAAAACACAATCAACCAACCTAATCTACACCAGGTAGACCTCCTGCTCAGAAGCTCTAGAGAGTGTAGAACCATACCTTTGATGCCATCACTCTGACTTGTAGTATATATTTGTACTATGTGATGTGAAAGTTGTCTAAATAAACAAAAGAATGTGTGAACACAAAAGAGATGTCTGTGGTTATTATATCAATGAAGATGATAATGATGGTACCACAAGAAGAATTGAACCCCTCAGTACAAAGAAAAACCTGATGGCAATCCAACAGTTAATATAAAATCATCCTTCAGGTGTTTGTACCAGAATCATAGCAGATTAAAATTATTGGTTAATTGATTGGAAGATTTTCATGATGGGGAAACAGACAAGGGTTTTTGTTGCAAATTTTTTTCCTGCTTTTAAGAAACGTTTCTGTTTTTAGTAAAAGAAACAAGAGGGTCTGAAATTTGGTCACAATTCTTGTGTGAAATTGAATTCACCCACTGGTGTTTTTGGCCATCTTAAATAAATGGCAAATTCTTGCTTCCTTGCACATCTTTCCACCAGAATCATCAGAAAAGACAGTCCAGTAAATTTCTCATTTGGTAAAACTAATAGAGTGATATGAAGTGCATTTCTTTTCGACAAAAAGATCAGCAATGTTTACATTTGATAGTGTTTTTTATAAAAGAAGAACTTGCCTTTCGAGAATTGTTTGTTTAATGTAGAAAACTTTAAAAAAATTTTGTTCATCTTTTCAAAATCAAAAAAAATTTTCTTTTGTGATTTTGAGAGTTTTTATCCTTCCAAGAGTGATTCAGAGTATTAATCTCATTAGTTTTGTTGTTAGAACAATATTTCAGCCAATCGATTCTATGGTCTTCTACTGGTTTATAACCTTTATGATTGATATCTTCTGTAATTTTATTAATTTGTTTACTATTCTAAGAGTTGTTCAGGCTATTAATCTCATTTGTTTTGTTTTCACAACAGTATTTCAGCCAAATCAGATTAAGAACTGTAATAACATAGAAAATTTTAAAATTGAATGAATTCAGAAATAATGGTAAGAAACAGAATTAAGATGGTATTTTGTGGAACTATCAGATAAAATAATTAACAGAATTTAATCTTTAATATTAACATTGTGTTAATGTGTAATTGTATTATGTTCTGTGCAAAGATATATTTTTCCTTTTAAAGATTGATGTGAGAAGATGGTTAAAAGGGGAGATGCTCTTGGAGGCATAACAAACAAATAAATAAATCCATTCCACAGGTTTATGACCTATATGATAGATGTCTTCTGTAATTTTATTAATTTTTTTTTTACTATTCTAAGAGTTATTCAGACTATTAAAATAATTATTATTATTGTTACCATAATGTTTCAGCTAATTCATTTTATTTTCTTCTTGATTTTGGAGGTAAGATGTATTCATGCCAATTCTAAGAGCATTAGATCCAAAGCAAATAGATTCAACTGGAATTTGAACTCTGATTGTAACATACCCATAATATATGGATGTGTGAAATAGACATAGGAAATCCGAAAACACGAAATTCATGAAATTGGTTCAGGTACGAAACTTTAATTCACCTTTTTGAGTTTAAAGGTTTTTCAACATGTGGAGAGAGAGACACAATCGTTCTATGCTGACTGCTTTTACATCGTCAGCTCTCAAACCAATCAATGCGCGGCGACCATAGCGCATAAATTTGTCTGGCCTCGCCCAGGTCTGAATCTTGACCCTCTCATTCGGAGGTAGGAACTCAACTCTGACTGCTTTTCTCAAATCTCAAAATCCTTAACCCATGCTTCCGGGCATGACGTCATTCACATCCCCTGGTTCCAATTCCTATCTGGGATTTTTATTTTGACATCTCTGAATGACACATCCTCTCCACGCGTGCATGAACACCTGCACTCATGTTTGCACCTAACTAACCCATGCACTGAGCTGAAAGGTTCTCATCCTAACTAAACCGAAAAGCAAGATATACAAAGCGAAATCCCTCTGGGACACCATAGTAAGCAAGTTCAAACTCCAGTTACAATATAGCTCATCTAAAGTGGTAATACCTATTAGGGTCTCATCTAAAGGTTAAATAGTACCTATTAGGGTCTTATCTAAAGACCAAATAGTACCTATTAATGTCTCATCTAAAGGTCAAATAGTACCTATTAGTGTCTCATCTAAAGATCAAATAGTATCTATTAGGGTCTCATCTAAAGATCAAATAGTACCTATTAGGGTCTCATCTAATATACTTGAAAAAGTTATGAACCTTCTTATCCCCACCAGCTATGAGTTAAATAGTTCAAACACTGTTCTTCTTGTAGGATTACTTTGGTATTAAATGATTAACAAAAGTTGATATGCCATTAAACAAACTGAAACCAATAACAAGAAAGCACTTGGATTAGTTTATGCCAAAATTAGTCTTTTTGCAAATACTTATATGGTTTCAAGTAACCATTGATAACACTGAAAACATTTTAAAAAAATTACTTTTTTTCTGCTGCTAAAGGAAATTATTCCTTTAACTGAATTTGTACAACTGAATTTAAACCTGAATTTAGAATTTAGCCATCATGTTATGTTTTCAAGTTATACACATTTAAATGTTACATACACAATGTTACACTACATGTCATGTTGTATGGTATATCGTCTCATTGGAAAGCAAACTTGAGTATGCAAACTCAATAAGTGCTTTGTTACATCATATTCTCATATTCCCATCATATTACCTAACTTAAAGAATTTCAATAAGAAAAAATGTCTTTAAGTAATAGGAAATGTGCCCTCAATATATTCAAATTAAGCAATGATCAAAAGTTTTGGAAAATTCTGGGGGGTAATGGTCTCCTGTTGTAGAAACCAGTTGTGATCACCTATCATATTTGGATGCCAAGTGTCCTAGATATCTAATTCTTATCACTGAAATATCTTAGTGGAATCTTTCTCCACGCTCATCACTTGTTTCATCTAGATCATGTGAAAAAAATTGAGATGAGAATCCAATGCCATTTCATTCATTGTTACACTATAATTATCTGCATTTAAAGGATGTTTTATTTGGTTTTATCATATATTTTCATGTTTACACCTAGTCTGGTGCACGGAAGATGTATTTGGATTCGTTTGTTATTCTCATTAAAATCTCACCCATATGAGGTGAAAAGAATCAAGGTGAGAATGTAATGTCATTCCATTCTTTGTTGCACTTAGCATGTTTTCTATTATATCAGCCACGTTGTGAGAAGTCTGTACAATTAATAAAAATTAATCTCATACCACCAGCTCAAATTGCTTCAGTTTACATTGAAAACTTATAGTCAGCTATCAATTCTCTGATCTTGGGTACTATAAAAATGCTTGTTTTCAGTTTTGTATCACTTTACTATTTGTTAAATCTTATTTTTTGATGTTAGAATCTATGACAACTGCATATCATTAACCGGGACATTGGCCCAGCGGTTAGAGTGTTCGGCAATGGCCCGGGAGACCTGGGTTCAATTCCAGGTCGAGTCATACCAAAGACTTTAAAAATGGAACTTGATACCACCTTGCTTAACACTCAGCATTATAAGGTACGGTTCAAGGGTAAAGTGGAGCAATCCAGGGAATGGAGTAGTGCCCTCCCCTTCACCTTGGTGTAGTAGCTATTGAAAAGGGAGCCTTCGGGTCACCCTCGACTATGGTCGCTAACTAAAACTTAATTAGGCTAAGTTCAATGTAAACATGTGGAAAGAGGACTGTTAATGGCATATGATGTACATTTTCAAAAGTGTAAATGTTTTAGAACAATTCTGAGCAAGGATTCAGAATCATCTCACTTGATTTAGTCTAAAATTAATGTTTTTATATCAGTAGCAAATTATATATATATATATATATATATATATAGTTTCCTTAAATCTAGTCAGCCCAGTTAGCTGAGGCTGTAGAATACACCGGCTGCATTTCTACAGCAGGGTAAGCCTCCAAACAATGAGTGTTCTGGATATGACACAAAACCAACTGATGGTGAGTCTCCAGTCCTGGAGCTTTGAAAGAATGTGGAATACCCACTTCTTAGCCATTACATTTAGGTCTACTCTGACTCGGAGTGGAAGTCCTTGTTAAAGTCCCATCTATGGATCAGATAGAATCATTTAAGCATTTACTATAATTGAAATCATTTAACTGCCAGCAAGTAGAACTATTAGAGTCTGATACCAATTTAACTGTGTCCAGACAAATGAGCTCTGGCTCATTTAAAAATGTCACTTACTCATTATTTCTTTGCAATCATATATATATATATATATATATATAGGGATGCACTCATGGTGTAATGGATATTGTCGTAGGAGATGGACATGGCGACTTGAGTACAAATCCTGGTTGAGGCTGTTTGGATTTCACAGAGTTCTTATACCCTTGAAAAAGGTATGAATCCAATTATTATTCCTCCAGCTTAGAATAAGATAGTTGGGCAGCCTACCTGTTTAGCCTTGATATGGCAACTGGTCTAGGGGAAGGAAAACTCCAAATTTAAACCGGTTAAACTTGGTTTAAAAAATTGACCTTGCGTTGCATTCAGCTCATGCAGTGGGGTTGGTAACTACATATATATGTGTATGTATAAACAGGATTTGACATTAAATAACCCACAAGGGTTAATATGTCATAAAATGCAACTAACGAATCATCAAATCTGGACTAAATTACAAGAAAATGGATACACCTGCTCAGCCCCATTATCTTTTATTTTTGAGAAATTTTCAGCTTATTTAGTTTTAAAAGAATTATTACATTATATATATAATCTTCATATGGGTTCCTCTGCATTAATGCCAAGCAATATAGCATGCGGTTTCCAAATTTCTGGGTTAGTAAATTGTCATGGTGCTGTTTTTCTCACAGACAATGCCCAACTGACTCTAGTTTGTTGCACAGTAAAGAAAACCTGAAACAAACAAAGCATATGTGTGAAATTAATAATTTAAAATGTCGAATGACCGACAAAACTCTGTGCAACACCAAAGATGAACTGAAGGCAAGGATAATGACAGCATTTACCAACAAGGAGATCGTCGGAAAGGCTTCTGGGAGATTCTGAAGTTGTCTGTAGGCCGTGGTTGAAGGCAATGGCGATTTCTTTGAATAAATTTAACCTATTGAATTTCAAGATACTTTCATGGGATTTTGGTAAATATACATATATATAAATTGAGATGTCTGTGTTATTTTCATTTTTGCGTAATTTAGACGACAATTTCCTCATCGCACCCGATATATTTCACACGTCCTGGATGCGACATGTGGGCAGTTTTTAAACGGAGTTTAACAGGTTTGAATACAGTTTTCCTTCTCTTAGACCGGTTACCATACCAAGGTCAAAGAACTCTTCTTTCCTACTATTTACCTATAGCTGGAGGAAGAATAGTTGTATGCATACCTTTTCCATTGGAGGTGCCCGTGGTGTAATGGTTATCGTCGTAGGAAATGGACACGGCGACACGAGTTCAAATCCTGAACGAGGCTGATTGCATTTCACATAGCACTAATACCCTTGGGAAAGGTATGAATCCAATTATTCTCCCTCCAGCTATGGGTAAATAGTAGGACAGACTAGGTTCTTCAGCCTTGGTGAGACAACTAATCAAGGAGAAGGAAAACTGAATTCAAAGCTGTTAAAATCCGCTTAAAAATTGACCTTGTGTCATATCCTTTCCGAGCGGAGGGGTTGGTAAATAAGGGTATGCATACCTTTTCCAAGAGTATGAGCGTTATGTGAAATACAAATAGACTCGTAAAAGATTTGAACTCTTGTCACCGTATCTATTTCCTACGAGGATAACCCCGAATGATGATACGATATTGTTGAAATGCTGACACCTATTGCCTGAGACATTTCTCTGACACTTTGACGTGGTTTTTGTTCGATAAGTGTTTTTAGATATTGGTCGTCAATTGTGGATGAACGTCCTTTACCCTCTTGAACTTCAAGATTCGTATCTCCACTATAGAACTTCTGAAATCAGAGCCGTACTGTCCGATCACAAGTGGATCCTTCATCCCATGCTCTGTTGATATTGGCAGCTGTTTAAAATGCATCATGACTAAACTTGAACTCATGCAAAAAAGTTAACACATCACTTCTTTATATATATATATATATATATATATATATATATATATGTGTGTGTGTGTGTATATAAAGAAGTGATGTGTACTTTTATATACATATATGTATTTTACTTTTATATATATATATACATATATATATAATCAAGTTGTGCTAATAGCATGGAGTCCCTTGACTCTCTCTCTCTCTCAATATCCGTCTCTACCGTTCATCGCTCCTAGCATGCTCCTTAGACTGTATCCAGTGTCCGTACAGAGCTGATGTATGTAAGTCCGAGAGGTCAGACCGCACTGGTATGTCTGTGTGTAAGAGTCCATTGGAGAAAATCGCTTATGAGTTCGACCTTACTTTTCCAGCAGTGCCCAGAATGTTTTTTTCGTCTTACTTGGATGTTTTGGGAGATGGGTGACAGGTGGCCGCACAGCTTCTGTTTTATGGGATACTGCTACCAGGATTTGTTCAAAACAACACGTAGGATTGATTCCATATACAGAGGGAAGATGGAGCAAATACTACTAGCGTATGGTCTCCCCATAGAAACTGTTACCGCTATAATGATGCTTTACATAAACGTGAAAGTAATGGTTCGTTCACCCGATGGTGACACCGACTTCTTTGACATTGTCGCTGGAGTCTTGCAAGAAAATATATTAGCACCATATGTTTATAATCACACTAGATTATGTACTACTAACATCAATAGATCTGATAAAAGAAAAAGGTTTCACGTTTAAAAGACGAGAAGCAGACGATATCCTGCAGAAACTATGACAGACACAAACTATGTAGATGATCTAGGGCTTCTCACAAATACACTTTCCCAAGCCGGATCTCTACTGTATACCTTGGGGCAAACAGCAACAGGAGGCATTGGTCTCTATGTAAACGCAAATGTAACATTGTTAATGTGTTTTAAACACGTTGGAACTATCTCTATATTAAATGTCAAGCCTCTGAAATTAATTCCTCGTCAGTAATATCTCATCTACTGAAAGCAATGTCAACATACGTATAGGGGAGACGGAAACTATTGACAGTTTGATGATTATAAGGAAATCTGATCTCGCTGATAAAATAATTTGAGATTTCTTCCAAGCTGTGGCTTTGTCATTACTATTGTATTGGTCTTCCACTTAGACTCTAACGAAACGCTTAGAGAAAAAAAAATGATATAGAGTTTACATATATAACGGACAAACACACACATAGCGTTTTGAGGCCATAAACTTCGGTTCCGGCCCGGCCATACATCGATCAGATTCATTGAGTGTTGTTTGCGGCGCCTTCCGAACGGGAAAAAAAAGCTAGCGAACTCAAGCAATTTTTTTGCCCAGTGTGTGGGAGGGTATCCGCTTAAAAAATTCATTTCATGTCGCATCCTACCCTGTTCTTCTGTAAGGATGGCTTTGGCCTTAAATAACCCATGGAGGTTGATATGACATTAAACAAAGAAACTAAACATTAATAAAGTTGTTCTTAGAATTCTCTCTTGGATTTTTACTTAAATGAAATTTAATGTTTAATGAACTGAGTTTGTGCTCTGAGTACATTATTTTAGAGCGAGCGAGTAAACAAAATGCCTTTATTGGGCAAATTTTACTTCTAAGCAACAGTATTTTTCTTTCCTTCTTTCTTTTTTATACACTTTCAAGTATTTTCCTATCTTTTATTTTAATTTCTTTCTATGGTCGACTAGAACGTCAAAATCCACTAGATTGTAAGTTTGTTTCTTATTGTTAATTCTGAGCGCGTATATATATATATATATATATATATATATATATATATATATATATATATATATATATATATATATCCAACCTCCCAAAATGTGACTCAAGGTAAAGTTTTAAGCAGAGTTTAACAGGTTTGAATTTAGAGTTTTCTTTCTCCTAGAACGGTTGCCATACCAAGACTAAAGAATCAAATCTGCCCAATTATTTACTCATAGCTTGGGATTGGGGAGAAGATAGATTTGTGCCTTTTACAAGGGCGTTAGCACGAAATGAAATGCAAATAACCTCGTCCAGGATTCGAACTCTGGTCGCTGTGTCCATTTCTTACAACGATAACTATTACGCCACCAACGTCTCCCCCCCTCTCTCTCTCTTAAAAGGATAACTGCAACTTAGGGATTTTGATCATACTAAATATATATATATATATATATATATATATATATATAGTGTGTGATCAAAATCCCTAAATCGCAGTTATCATTTTTTAATCAGAAAATGCTCAGATCAGACAGCAAATCTTAGCACATTGTTGAGTGTAAACATATTTTATTGCCCAGTCGGCTGGAGCTATAGAATACACCGACTGCTTCTCTGCAGAGGGGTAAGCCCCCCCCCCAATGAGTGTCCTGGATATGACACTAAACAATCTGATGGTGAGGTTCCAGCAATGCTTTGGGGAATGCGGAGTACCCCTTCATTACCATCGCTCCCAGGTCCACTCTGGCCCGGAGTGGTAGCACCTGATAGGTCCCTATCTATGGGTTAAATAGAACTAACAGCATTCTTATGCTAAACTGAATTGTTTGAGTAAACTGAATAGGTTGAAATAGAAATGTTTTTGACAGTTAAACCGTACTTACATTTAAACTACGTATTTATGCTTAACTGAATTATTTGAAATAGAACTGTTTTTCGACATTAAAATTGCATTTACACTTAACTGAATTATTACATATAACTTCTTGAATAATTTGAAATAAATGTTTTTGACAATTAAACTGTGTACTTATGCTAAACTGAATTGTTTTAAATAGAATAGATTATTTACATAAAAATAGATTTGGCGTTAAATAACCAACAAAAGTTGATATGCCATAAAACCCAATAAACCAGGAACTAAACCAGTCTAGAAAATACAGTATAAATAAGTATCTTGGAACAAAGGTTGATATGCCATAAAACCAAACAAACCAAACCAAACATATTTTACACCTAAGTACACATTAACTGCAGAAATAAATATCTGAGGAAATACCAGGTTAGTTTTTGTACATATGCTTGTTTTTTCTCCCCCCAATTTCGAAACTACAATTAAGTAATGCTATACTAAGTAACTAGTTGTAATACCTGTCTACGTCGGGTGAGAAATTAACACCTGAAACTCAGCTAGTTACAGTGATAGTAAAACGATTCCTTAGTTACGATATCGAGCAGGTAACGTATCCTGATACACCCTTAGTTATTTCACCAAGCACCAAAATTAAGTCATCTGTCCCAACTATGTAATGTTTTGCCTTTACTCCCCCCTCCGCCATGGGAACGATGTGGCACAAAGACATTTTCTAAGTGGAGTACTACTGGTTTAAATTCAAAAACTTTCATCTCTTATACTGGTTGCCGAGCTCAGGCTGCCCTACTATTTACCGATAATTGGAGGGAGAAGTGATGGAATCATGCATTTTCCGAGGGCATTAGCTCAAAGGGAAACTCAAACAGCCTCGTCCAGGGTTTGAATTTAGTTCACTGCATTCATTTCCTTAAATGATAACCGTTACGCTACGCTCCTCTACTTCAACTGTGTAATGTTAAGTTCCTCAATATAAAATCTTCTTTCTCCCTCACGAATCCTTCCTTCCTGCATTGGCACAAAATTTAGCATAGCTTGACACAAGACCAGAATTATGGAGCACCTAGGAAGTATGGAACTCACGATGGTCCGCTAATGTAAATATTACACCTTAGTCTAACTGTATAATATTGCAATATTAGATTGTATTGTGTTTACCCAGCCACTCCGTCACAACCAGAATGCGACACAAGATTAATTTTTAAACTGAGTATAACAAATTTGAATAAGGTGTTTTCCTTCTTCTAGACCAGTTGCCATACCAAGGTTAGAGACCCTCAGTCTAATTACACATAGCTTGGGGTAAGAAGTATAATCATATTCACACCGTTCCCATGGGTATTAGCGCTATGTGAAATGCAAAGAGTTTCGTCCAGGATTTGAACGTAGGACGCTGGGTCCATTTCTTACAACGATAACCGTTACACCACGAGCGCCTCCTCAAGTTGCTAAGTAAGTTAATCTGCTTCAAGTCTGCAGTTTAAAAAAAAAATGTAATAACACTTCTATGGGAGTGCTTTATGATATGATTTCAGTCTCTACCTGTTCACCGTCCCTGTCAACACATTCTTTGAATCTTCGCTTGGTGGTCTCCATAATATCAGTTCTTCTTTTCTAATAAAAGTAGGGGGTGTCCTCGTGGTGTAATGGTTAAAGCGATGGACTGCGAAATCGTAGTACGCGACTTCGTACTCCAGTCGCGCTATCACGTTCACTTTTGGGCAAATACCCTTTGGAAAGGTATGAACCCCCTTATCCTCCCAGCTATGGGTTAAATTGTACCACTACTGTTCTTCTAGGAGAATGGCTTTGGCATTAAATAACCTAAAAGGAGTTGATATGCCATTAAACAAAGAAAGAAACTAATAAAAGTACTCAGAAATATTAATATGTTTTTTAATCCCCTAAGGAAAATTTAAAGAATGTGTCAACAGGGATAGGGAACAGGTGGAGAATGAAATCAGAGCTCTCCTAAGTTTGTCTTCCTGTCTTCGCTGTTTGCAACTACTTCTTTCAAGATTTGCTGCCACTTCCAGACTTTTTCTGCTCACCCACATATAATAGGTTCAATCTTAACCAGGTGCCTCTCTCTAGTTCCTGACTAAATTGAGAAAGGATGACAAGGAAACTTAACACATATCTATCAGCATATACTGAAATACCATGGTGTACTATAACGAAAGAGAAGGAGGTGCCTGTGGTGTAATGGTTATCGTCGAAGGAAATGGACACGGCGACACGAGTTCAAATCCTGGACGAGAATGATTGCATTTCACGTAGTACTAATACCCTTGGGAAAGGTATGAATCCAATTATTCTCCTTCCAGCTATGGGTAAATAGTAGGACAGACTGAGTTCTTCAGCCTTGGTGAAGCAACTAGTATAGGAGAAGAAAAACTCTGAATTCAAACCTGTTAAACTCCGCTTAAGATTTGACCTTGTGTCATATCCTGCTCGAGCGGAGGGGTTGGTAAATATGATAACGAAAGAGAAGTTTCAGAGGTACTTGAACCAATTTAAAACTCATTGGAATTAATGTGTTCAATCCCAAGAAGTCTCTCTTGAAGAAAATTTAGAATTCAGTCGTATTTACCAACACAGAAATGAACAATGAAGAAAAACTGGGTTTCATTAATTGTTAATTTCTGACTCAATAAATATAACTCCGGTCTCAATACTTTTTGAACAAATCTCATTGTCACAAGAATGGCATAATGTAGTTGGCTGGTTGGTTGTTGTTTTACGGTGTATCAATCTTTTTTTGTGCGGAATTAAGTCATTTGATTAATATTTCAAACAATTCAGTTTAGTGTGAGTATAGTTTTTTTGTTTACACTCAGTTAAATTTCAAAACAGTTCTATTTCAAACAATTCAGTTTAACATAAGTACACAGTTTAAATGTCAAAAGCAGTTAATTTCAAACAATTCAGTTTAGCGTAATTACACAGTTTAGCACTATCCATGGATAGGATCCTATCAGCTGCTACCATTCCGGGTCAGAGGGATCTTAGGAGCGATGACAATAAAGGAGTACTCCGCATTTCCCAAAGCTCCTGCATTACTGGAGCCTCACCACCAGATTGTTTAGTGTCATATCCAGGACACTTGTTGGGGCAGTCCTACTCCTCTGCAGAGATGCAGTCAGTATATTTTGCAGCCCCAACTGTCTGGGCCAGACACAATGTGGGGATATATATATGTATATTATAACAGTTTTGTTTGTCACTAAATCACTTTGTGGGTTTGTGTCGAACCAAGTGCTCTCTCTCTCTCTCTCTCTCTCTCTCTATATATATATATATATATATATATACTATAAGAAAAAACAACGAAACCGGTCACATAGGATTATAAATTTATTTCAATCCTGTTACGCATTTTTGAAATTTCCAAAAACACGAAAAAATCAACAGGACTTCTTTATTTCCAGGCCATTGGCCTAGTGGTAGAATATTCGCCAACGGTCCAGGAAACCCAGGTTCGATCCCAGGTCGTGTCATACCAAAGACTCAAAAAATGGTATTTGATGCCTCCTTGCTTAACACTCACCTTTATAAGGTATGTATCAAGAGTAAAGTGGAGCAATCCAAGGAAAGGAGTAGCGTCCTCCCCTACACCTCGGTGTAGAAACTATAGAATAGGGAACCTTCGAGTCACTCTCGACTACGGTCGGCCAACTATATATATATATATATAGAGAGAGAGAGAGAGAGAGAATCCTGTACATGTAAATTATGTTCTTAAGCAAAATTCCCCTTAAAATATTGAATTTGAATTGGAAATTATAAAAGAAAACATTAGCATATTTATTTATGGGTTGACTCTTTTGCTAAATGTAACTTAGTCTCTCCCCCAAGTCATTTCACTTTAGGTTGGACATGCGTAGGGCTCGATCTCATGGTTTTCTAACTGGTTAGCGTCTCAACCTTCGTCTATAATCTTACTATAATTCAGCAAATATATTTTATGTCTTGAGTGTCCCATACGCGTAGCCTTGTACAACAACTAAACAAAAGCTTAGTAAAATAACTTTTTTGTCTATCTGTCTGTGGGGGAGTCCTGGTAGTATTGTGGCTAACGTGTTAGGCTGCAACATCTTAGTAAGCAAGTTCGAACTCTAGTCATGGTATTAAGTTCACTTTCGGACTAATACCCTTGGGAAAGGTATGAACCTTACTATCCACAGTGAGTAAAAAGAATTTATGCAGTAAGTATTAGCACACAAAAATTGTCCATATTTATGGTGGGGGAGATAATTTTCAGGGTTAGCTGCTTCCCCTGGGACCGGTTCGATTATAGCTACCAATTTTTTTATTAGGACATCGAAGTATATTTTTGGCATCATTTATTTATTTATTTTAATTCTAGACCTTTAAAAAAATTCTAGTGACGTTTTCAATCTCAACTGGACTCTTACTTTATGCCTACTAGGTGAGCTAAACCGAACCTTTATCTTTTTGCTTGATCGTATAAAGTGGACATCTGATTAAAAATCTCCTAGTCATAAACCAAATATTAAAAAAAAACAACCTTTTTTCTATTACTTTTTTTCAGTTACCAAAAAACAAAGACTTTAAAAAAATTTTGTTTACATTTGTAGTTTGAGCAAAAAGTACCAGGATGGTCATAAACCTTAACCTTTTCACGATATTTATTTAATCATAAGTCTTCACAAAAAGTATTTGGGTGGGATATCTGTTTTTATTGTTGTAAAAAAAAAGAGTGACAATTTTCAATGAGGACGATCTAATTTGGATATTACCATGTTGGATGCGGCTGTAGAATACGCCGGCAGCATCTCAGCAGATGAATAAGACCCCATTCCAACTAGTGACACTAAATTGCTTCTGATAATGAGGTTCTATTCCTGGGGCTTTGAGGAATATAGAATACCCTTTCATTGGCATTATTCCCAGGTCCACTTTGGCCTAGATTGATAGTACCTGTGAGGGTTTGACTTATGGTTCAAATAGAATTTTTAAATCATTTACAAAAGATTATCATTATCTGTTATTTGAAATCATACAGCTGTGTTCAAATTATTTATATCACTTTGGATTATCGGATAAATAGAATTACTCATATTATATAGCAATACTTGAAAGCATTTAACTATGCACAAATAAATGAATATTGAATAAATTTATTAGTGTTACATAAAAATGCAAATAAGCTTTAACAACTCCGTTAACTCTCCGCTCAAACACACAAACACACACACAAGATTGTGTATTAAAGAGCCCACAACGGTTGATATGCCATAAAACACTAACCAATTCGGACCAAAGTTCTCATGTTGCAAAGCCGAAACTAACACTGAGCCACTCGTCCACATCACCCACAAGCTATGCCAAATTAACTAGTCATGGCAAATGCATGACCACTTAACCTGTCATGGCAATTCAATTTATTATATATATATATATATATATATATATATATATTCTGTCGCGTCCTTTATAAAATCTTACTAAAAACTTTTCTTCGCACAATGCCCTAAGGTCGAAACTAGTTAAGAACATTCAAAAAATAAATGACAGAAAAGAAATAGTCCTATTTGTCTTATCATTTTTGTTCATCTTATATACATATATATATAGTCTTCAACAGATGATAAAGAGTCAAAATCTGATGAAGACTTTGTTGGCAGCACAACGTTTTTTTTTTCGTAACAGCATATATACACATTATTATGCAATACTAAGGTTTAAATGAAAGAATTAGATCAATAAATTTGATCGTTATATATATATATATATATATGTGTGTGTGTGTGTGTGTGTGTGTGTGTGTGTGTGTGTGTGTGTGTGTGCGTGTGTTCTGTTTTTGTCTATTTTCGGAGCCTCAAGCGTAATAAAAAGTTCTAGAAAGAGAAATTCCGTCGGAACAGGTCAATTTCTGTCTCTGCCCACACATACAAGTGAGGCATCCCACACTAACTTTGACCTTGTGTCGAATCGCGAGGAGGTGGATAAATACTATCTATCCCGGTCTATTCATATCTATCAATCGTGAATGCGATATGCATAAATTTTTGCATGTGAAAGCAATAAAAAAATGTATTCTATTACATTCTGCATATACCCACACATGGGTGCATCGCGTGATATAATGGTTAGTAAGCTAGGTTAACAGACCATTACTAGTGAGTTCAATTCTTATTGCGTGCTCCATATTTCTGGCCTTCTGCCGAACTAAGTAAGACTTTTATAAATGACTACATCTTTACACACGTATATGAATCCACGGTAATCTTGGAGGATTTGTTTTGGATAATCCAGATGCATTCCTGCCAAATCAGGTCTTTGATACGCTTTTGTTAAAACTTAGGTATATGTTCACTTTTCTATAAAATAAAACTTCTCATGAGTAATTTTGCCACAATATTGAAACAAAAACATTCACCTAGACAATTCTATTCATCGATGTATTAGTAAAATTCTCTTACGTTTATGTGTGCGACGCGTGTTTATATAAATCATATATATATATATATATATATATATATATATATATATATATATAATATATATATATATATATCATATATATATATATATATATATATATATATATATAAAAATCATATATATATATATAAATCATATATATATATATAAATCATATATATATATATATTTAAATCATATATATATATACATATATATATATATAAATCATATATATATATATATAAATCATATATATATATATATAAATCATATATATATATATATATATATATAAATCATATATATATATATATATATATAAAAATCATATATATATATATATGGGACATATATATATATGTTCGCCAATATATATATATATGGGACATATATATATATGTTCGCCAATGGCCCGGGAGACCTGGGTTCAATCCCAGGTCGAGTCATACCAAAGACTTTAAAAATGGAACTTGATACCACCTTGCTTAACACTCAGCATTATAAGGTACGGTTCAAGGGTAAAGTGGAGCAATCCTGGGAATGGAGTAGCGCCCTCCCCTACACCTTGGTGTAGTAGCTATCGAAAAGGGAGCCTTCGGGTCACCCTCGACTATGGTCGCTAACTTTACTACTTTACTTATATATATATATATAAAAATCATATATATATATATATATATATATATAAATCATATATATATATATATATATAAATCATATATATATAAATCATATATATATATATAAATCATATATATATATGTATATATATATATATATATAAATCATATGTATATATATATATATATATATATATAAATCATATGTATATATATATATATATATATAAATCATATATATGTATATATATATATATATAAATCATATATATGTATATATATATATATAAATCATATATATGTATATATATATATATAAATCATATATATGTATATATATATATAAATCATATATATGTATATATATATATATAAATCATTTATATGTATGTATATATATATAAATCATTTATATGTATGTATATATATATATATAAATCATATATATATATATATATATATATATATATATTGTGTGTGTGAGAGAGAGAGAGAGAGAGAGAGAGAGAGAGAGAGAGAAAGAAAGTAATGTGCAAAAGTTGACTTTTCTGACAGCCTATATATATATATATATATATAAGTTTCTACTTTAGTACCAGATTTTTTTAAAATCTAAAATGTCAACCAGATTGTTTCTTCGCCTGTTCCTATCTATCTATCTAATTGTGATCTTATCTAGCTATCTCATTCTGTGCCTATCCATCTATCTGACACTGTTCCTATTTAGCTTTCTCATCTACCTATCTCTCTATCTCAGTCAGTTCACAACGTTCTATTTTCGATTTTTCATAGACGATGAAACTTTTGCGCCACTTACATATGATTTGAAAAAAGTTTGAAATCCGATTGATTTTCCGGTTTGACCTTTTCTTTCTCTTATATAGGTTGACGCAAAAGTTGTGCAATCCTGTATGAAAAGTCGAATAGAGATAAAAAGGAACTAAGCATTAACATTTTTTAACTGTAACTCAACCCAAAAAAGGGGGTTGGGAGGGGATATATAATTGCGATGTTTTCATTAAAGCAATACACTTAAAATGCTCCGACTAACTCCCAGTCCAATTTACAACTGTGGGATCTGCATTTCGTGCCGAATATCATTTTCCAGCCAACCAAATTATTGATATAACGAGCATAAATACGAAATACTAATTAGATTCATTGACTTCTTAAACAGAAGCATCATTATCAACATGGACTACAGTTGCTAATGGAACCCATTGGGTTCACAGTTCGTCTGGTATAGCCTAAAATTATGGTTGTTCGTACGACAGTGGTACCAGTACCGTGTGTAACTGTAGTCACCCAGTGTGCTTATTTTCTATAGTTGGTAAAACTAATGTCATTGTCAGATCTGGACTGAATATCAGTTTTTGTATTTATCATTTGCACGCATAGATTTTATATATGCAGACATAGTAACGAATCCTGTTGTCTTTCTTCTGTGTAAGTAAATTCCTTCGCAATTGTAACGGACGTAATGTTGATCTTCCTATCGATTTTGAAAATGTGTTGGCAGTAACTTTTACATACAACAATAACAACCAGCCCCCTCGGTGTGTGTAGTATCAATGTGTATGGTGCGTACTCACCCGTACCTTAAATGCTACTAAGCTCTCTAAAAATAAAACTCTAGTATAGATGACGCCTTATTATTAGAGAGAAAGAAAGAGAGGAATATAATGCCAAGAAATCCGCGTGCAAGCACGCACGCGCGCGCACACACACACACACACACACACACACACATATGTGTATGTGTGTGAACAACGATGTTTTTGGGCTCACTTTCTCCTTTTTGATTTTGCAACCGTTTGACGACGATGTTGCTTGTCAGGACTGAACAACTTGTTAAGCAAGAAAATCATGTGCTCTCTCTAAATACGCATGCAATGCAACATTATATATATATATATATATATATATATATATATATATATATATATATATATATATATATATATATATACATATATGTATGCGTGTGAGAGAGAGAAAGAGGAAGTTATACATATTCTCTGATAACGGACAATATATAATATTGCGAAGTATTTTTTTTAACATTTTAGGATTTTGACCGGTTCTGCTTTATGTAAAGCACTTTTCTTTTTTGAAATGTTCTTATCTTCGAGTAATCTCTCGCCTCAAATATCTATCTATCTATCTATCTATCTATCTATCTATCTATCTATCTATTGCGTAGGTGCATGAATGTATATTAATAAACATTTAGCCTAATGGTGAAGGTACATTTATTTACACGAATATCTATTTTTCAACATAGTTTCTTTCCTTGTCAATTCGCATAATTCATTGGTGAATATTAATCGCATTGATTGAATATCATATAATAAAAACTTCTGAGCAAAAATCAGTTAAAAACTGTCAGGCTAGAGATGTAATGGTCTATTCTTTTGTGTATGTATGTGTGTGTGTGTTATACACACATACCTGTTGATCTATCTACCATTACAATTACAGTGTGTGTGTATATATATATATATATATATATATATATATATATATATATATATATATATATATATATATATATATATATACATATATATATATATATATATATATATGTCTGTGTGTGTGTGTGTGTTGATCTATCAGTCTAATTACTATATATATATATATATATATATATATATATGTGTGTGTGTGTGTGTGTGTGTGTGTGTGTGTGTGTGTGTATGTTTGTGTGTGTATTGGTCCATTCTTTTGTGTATTTTATTTTTGTTAATTTTATTGGTCTATTCTTTTGTGTATTTTACGTGTGTATTTATTGGTCCATTCTTGTGTGTGTGTGTGTGTGTGTGTGTGTTACACATATACCTGTTGATCTATCTATCTATCTATCTATATATATATATATATATATATATATATATATATATATATATATATATACGTAAGTTCACACTAAAAATCAATTATTTTTAAAATCTACTTTGTTATATATTATTGGTTTTTTTTACCGGTTTTTTTTTTCTTTTTTGAATGGTTAAAAATAGAACCCATATTTTTATGACGTGGGTGAGAATGAGATTTAAACATTCTGTTTAGGTCTTTTTTTTTTAAGAACAAAGATGTGTTCTGACGAACAACAACAAACACCGTTAGTGTTAAGTAAAATCAAGTTTTCGCTTTTTTTCAAAATCTTTTACTAAAAACAAGGACGGAATTTTAAATTATATCAATAATTAAGAAGAAAGAGATTAGATTTTAGAATGAAAAAAAAAAAAGAAGAAATACTTAAAGATGTCACAGATGCAAATTATTTAACTCCTTGGTACATTGAAAAATTTTACGATATTCACAACTCAACCTTTGAATGTAACTTTCTGGTTTTTCTTGATATCATGAAGATGAGATATTAGTGAGAATTTTCATTTAAAGTTTTTCAAATACAGTTCTCGAGACTCTGCAACTGATCAAGCTCAACTTCTGTTACGTTTCATGTCAACTGATGTACAGACCTACCAAAATTTACGGTTGTTCTGTTTAATGTTATTATTTTTTTTACATAATTATAATGCCACTGAATAAATAAATGATAATTTTACGAGCCCCCACGTTTTCTATCGATGTCTTCTTTTGGACAGAGACCAAAATAGACAAAAAAATCTTCGTAGTTGAAAAAGATGAAAGGAACTATATATATATATATATATATATATATATATATATATAATGAGATTTATCGTTGTTGTATGTTTAAAAAGAAAACAAACAAAAAAAAAATAGAAAAGACAAGGAAAGCTCTGCAACGATAATTGGTTTACAAAAGAAGCTCCTATGTTTTTCCTCTGCAATTATGGATGGCCAAAAGAACCTGTATCACGTGATTATTATTTTCTCCAGGTAAACAATTTTTATTGTTTTTGGTTGTTACTTTCACATAAGAAATAAATGTGTACGAAATGACATAAATCATATTCTATTTTCATTAAAAAAAAACCCATCGCTGTTTAAACCCCACCCACTCAGTGTTTTAAAAGAACAAGGCAGACGATGCACTGTGTATGTATACCTTGCGGCAAACTACCCTTCCGTTGGTGTTTCCAGACCAGCCCCTAATACACAACAACAAAAAAGGGGCTCCCAGTTGAATTTAATTTTGATTGTACTAGGTATACATCCATTATTTAAAGTGTGTCTGTGTTAAATTATCATGGTTAAACGGATATAAAGAAAGAACAATGAAACCACTAAAAAAAAAAAAAAAAAAAAAAAAGAAAGAAAGAAAAAAAAAGAAGAAGAAAAAAAGAGGCTTACCTCTCTTGCTGAACTCTCGATTTGCAGGCCCCAGAAAACGAACTTCCCAAACCACACCTTTCGGACCAGACACGTAAATAAGAAAGTTGTGTGGACATTAGTGGAACATCCTTCTTGTATCGTTTTCAATTTTGGGGTGTTAAAAAAAAAGAAAAAAGTCGGGGACTGTTCTGTAAACGAAGTAGGTGGTGTAGAAAGAAAGAGAGAGAGAAAGAGAGAGAGAGAGAAAGAGAGAGAGAGAAATACGTGGGACGATAGGCTTAGAATAAAACGCAATCTCTCGTCCGCGCGTTCTCTCTCGATGTAAAACACCGTCTCTCTTTTTTTATGTCATTAAATATTCTGGTTGGGGTACCACTTCATTGTTTCGGGTCCCCTGTTTTGCAGACCTCATCATTATTACAAAAAAAAAAAAAAAAAAAAAAAAAGAAAATGGGCTAAAGTAAAAAAATTTCTTGGGTCCGCTAAAAAAAAGAAAAGAAAAGAAGGAAATAAGTAAATAAAAATGAAAAAAAAAATGATATTCTGCTTTCTCTGTGTTGAGCGCAGGTTACGGTATGCAAGATTTAAAAAAATCAAATTCTCTTCAATGAAGAAGACAGAGGCTGATAGCAACGGAGCCGGCAACAAAGATTTTTGTTGGTTTAACAAACCGACAAATGTACTCCTCTTGCTTCGAAAAAGCTGTGAATATCAACCCCATTTAAATATAAATATTTTTCCATGATTTCTGTTCATTTGTTCTTCATTCTTTCTTTTCAATTAAATGCGATGCGTAACCACTCGCTACTAAACTCGAGTGACTTACTTTTTCTCACTATTGCAACTGCTACATATACAGCAAACCACTTGCAAGCTCAGCTTCGCGTTTTCATCAATTTCTAACCTCCCGGTTTCGAGGTTCTATCCCAAGTATAATTCCTACCAATTCTTTGAGTTGAAAAATACCGCCCTGGATATTAAGAATTTCTTCTGTTTTTTATTTTTTGTTTTTTTTTAATTTAATTCAATTTTTCTTTTTAAAGTTGTCCACATTCAACCGGTATACAGTCCAACTGCACACCGACCAATGTATTTAATTTGATAGCGATGATAATTACTGTAATCTCGTTACGTTTTAAGTCAAAGAAAGAATTAGCCACTTGCTTGTTGCCGTGGTGGTGGTGGTGTGGGAGGGGAGACATTGTTCACAGACAGAAACGACCTTCAGCCTCTCCGTTTAATCAGTAAGTTACTTGCAATGTCATTATTCGTTCGATCCGTGTTTTGATCAATCATTTCACTGTGCAAAAGTGATTTGCACTAAAAATTGCTACCTGCTCTTTATGTAATTCCATATATCATCCATTGGATGCAGACTTAGTTTTTAAGCATCAAGATTTGGGCACCTAGCATACTATAAAGGTTAGTGAGCTCGGCTAGCAGACTGAGTTCGATTCTCACTAGGTGCCCCATACTTCTGGCCTAGTGCTAAACTAAATTAAGCTTTATAAATAAGAAATCTTACTTCAAGATTTGAGTGCCCCGCGTGGTATGATTATTAGTGAACTTGCCTTGCAGATTTGCGAGTTCGATTCTCACTGGCTGCCCTATACTTCTGGCCTAGTGCTAAACTAAGCTTTGTAAATAAGAAATCTTACTTCAAGATTTGGGTGCCCCGCGTGGTATGATTATAAGTGAACTTGGCTAGCAGATTTGCGAGTTCGATTCTTACTGACTGCCCCATACTTCTGGCCTGGTGCTAAACTAAGCTAAACATTGTAAATGACAACTCCCTATAAGCTGTTTGGAAAGCTCAGAGAATCACATTGAAAGTAGAGAGAGAGAAAGAGAGAGAGAGAGAGAGAGAGAGAGAGAGAGATCCAGAAATAACTGAATAAAATATTGAAATAAAATATTTGAATTATCTAAATTTCATGCTTTTTTTTTAATTTAAAAGCTTTTCCTTTATTTAAAAACTCTTTTGAGTTGTCAAAACTGAAAATAATTGGGAAAAAAAATTTAATCAATCCGATTTTTGTATACATGTCACTGTAACATTGCAAAAGTGCACATCGTAGTGAGAGTTGCTTAATTCAGGCAGCACCTGCCTCATTGTCAAAAAGGGTAAGAGTTAGGTTTATTGCCTGTTGTCTGAAGCGCTCCTTTTTGAGTGGTTATGCCGACGGAGCTAGGACAGTTTTTGCTACTGTTCAGATGGAGGGGTCACTTTCTGGGAGATTCCCCTCGTTAAACTGACCTTGTGTCACGTTCTATTACTTTGATGGAAGCGAGTAAATCGCTGCGAGATTATTTATCAAAATGTTCTAAGAGAATAAAGCAATTTCCAATCCAATTTTTAAATGAATTCTGGGGTCCGAATTTGCACTTGAAGACCATCATTTGATCATCTGAATTTACATTATAATAGAGATAACTATTTAACGTTAATTAGAATCCTTCACTCCTTCCTAAATAGCCATAGACCATTTTTACAACGAGAACCCAACAGCTTCATTAGTCGTCTAAGGTTCTATATATTAATACTGTTGCAACTACCACTCACCTTCGTTCTCCGGATTCGGCATATGTTGCATCATGATGGGAATAGATATATTGACTAAGCTAAGTGAATATTAAATCAAGTATTCAAGAACTTTCAGAACAGCTAGAATCATCGAAAGATACCATATGTAGAGCATTACATAAGCCTTAAAATCTTTCCTAAAAGCTCGGATCATCGAAAGATACCATAGTATAACATTACACAAGCTTCAAAAACTTTTTAAAAAACCAGGATCATCGAAAGATATCATATGTAGAGCATTACATAAGCCTTAAAATCTTTCCTAAAAGCTAGGATCATCGAAAGATACCATAGTATGACATTACACAAGTTTTAAAAACTTTTAGAAAAAGCTAGGATCATCGAAAGATACTATATGTAGAGCATTACATAAGCCTTAAAATCTTTCCTAAAAGCTCGGATCATCGAAAGATACCATAGTATGATATTACACAAGCTTCAAATATTTTAGAAAAAGCTAGGATCATCGAAAGATACTATACATAGAGAATTACATAAGTTTCAAAACTTCTAGAAGAGCTAAGATCATCGAAAGATACCATACGTAGAGTAATACATAAGCTTGGCTTGGTGTTCGCGCCGGACTAGTTAGTTAAAGTTTTCAGTTTAGTTTCAATGGACCTTTACTCCAGGCAGCACCTGTGCCCTCTAAAAAGGATAAGGACTGGGTTTATTGTTTGGTACCTGAGGCACCCATGAATGAAAATGCTGACGAAATCTAATTTTTTTAGAACAACTGAGTGAGATGTTCATGTGCTGCGTGGCAACCCATGCTACACCGACTTTGTGCCACATTTTAGGGAGCTAAATAAATAACTCAATTATCTACAAGATGTCATGTGCCTCTGGTGCAATGTTTTTCAACAATATATATATTGTTGTGGACCAGTAAAAGGTCCGGAAGAAAGACACGAACTCGGGATTACGTGAAACAAGTATATTTAACGGAAGTATAAATACAGCATAGGTAAAGGAGTGTTGAACGTCTGTCTGACTGCCAAAGTGATAGGCTGGAGTTAACTTAGGTATCTGTCACATGCCCCACCGAACGAGCGAGTTTGGCATAAGGCTGTTTTTAAGGTGGGTTCATTCGCAGAGCCGTAGCCCACACGCATCCGGCATTGCAAAAAATACCTTCGGCCCCGTCGTTATTCCTCTTATTAGTGGCGCCTCAGGCGCCAGGCAATAAATCTAACCCCCCGTAAGGGAGTAAAAGCCTGGGGGGATGGCCCCCTAAGGCCGGAAAAAATATTAAGTCAACAAGCCAGCACTCGGCCTGATCTGCGCCCGAGTCAAACACGGCCGACCGAGGCTGGAGTTAACTTAACACTGAGATGAATATTCTCCCGGTATTCATAGTAATAGGAACAGTTCATAATAGTCCGTAAGGTAGGTACCATAACATATATATAGAGAGAGGAAGAGAGGGCGAGAGAGCGAGAGAGATTTTCCGTAATCATTGACAAAAATGCCAACACCAACTTACTCTTTAAAAAAAAAGCTTAACAACCTCTATAAAGGCCACTTACTACTTCCAAACAATGTTGACAAATATATCAACCTCTCTGACTTTGAATTAACGACAACTTATGATCCAACTGCCATTTATTTCAAGGATATACTAACATCAACACAAACACAGAAGTTGAAATTTTATACCAGAATATTTTAAAACTCCGGGATAAAAAGGTAATTTCAATCAAACCTGAATTCCGTGATCTCCGTAAGGCTGAAGTCATCAAAAATATAAAAGATAAAAAAAATCTGCATTACTAACTCAACAACTAAAAAATGCCGCTAAATAATTACGCAATCACCCCATCATCACCATAAAAAAAGCTGTCAAAACAAACATTTTTGTAGTACTTAATAAAACAGACTACTATTCAAAATTACAAAACCAAATTCAAAAAATCAAATAAGAATCCCACCAACCAACATAAATAAAAAAATTAATAAACTAATCACTGCTAATAATGCTGAGCGTGATAACACAAAACTACCCGAAATAATCGGTGACTATAAACCCGGTTATTTATACGGAACTGTCAAAATACATAAACCTAATCATCCTCTGCGCCTAATTATTCACAAGAACCTACACTGATTTATGAACTCACAAAAATAATAAATCAACGTATTACACCACACTTACTTAATAAATATAACATTAAGTCAACACATGAAATTCAAATCCTACATACATTTAAACCCAATAATGGAATATTAGCTTTACTCGATGTTCAAAGTTTGTTCACTAATGTACCAGGCAATGAAACCATTGATATTATTATAAATAATATCAATAACAACTCACCCCTCCCTCCTTTTAAAATCAACCCTAATATACGTCGTAAAATACTCTTCACATGCACTACTGAAGTTCTATTTTATGACCACCTGGGTAACATGTACATACAAAGAGATGGTATGTCTATGGGATCGGTACTAGGCACGATTTTCAGTAATTTCTATATGTCTGATCTTGAAAATACAATAATAGCATTAAAAAAATCTATATATACCTAAGATATATTGATGATATACTCATTCTCGCTAATGATAGTAATGAAATAAACATACTGAAAGACACCTTCCAAAAAATTCAGTTCTTGATTTTACCCATGAAGTAAACAAAAACAATAAAATTTCCTAACAATAATAATAACTTCAATAACTCTACTTACAAAAAATACACTAATAACAACTCTTGTACCTTCAACTTTAAAAGTGAATGTCATTATTAATAACCTAATATTCCGTGCAAAATTAATCTCTTCACCCCAAATTAATATTTTATAAAGAATTAAAAGACATAAAACAAACTCTCATCAATTATGGGTTCCCAACTATATTATTGACGAACAAATTAAACGTACAATTAGAAATGTCAGCCAACAAAATAAACACTACAGCACTTCACCCAATAAACAAGCATTTATCAAACTTTTTTTACCGCAACCAAATGCACTACAATTATAAATCAGATGAAAATATTTTAAAAACGTTGATTCAAAGAAACATACTCCCCACTGATCCTAATAAAAATAAAACTTATCTTTTACTATAATAAATTTAAAACCTCCAACTTAGTTATTAACAATAATTCTTCCTCCTCGATTGGAGTTTTGTAAAAAAACAAACGTTATATATCAATCTAAATGTCCTTTAGGAGATTGTATATCTGAAAAAAATATATATATACGTTGATTTAACTTCAACTACCCTATCGAGACGACTCACCATGTATCTCTCTGATACCAATTCAATAGCTCAACATCTAAAAAAACATTCCTACCCTACAAATGAATTTCAGAAAATTCTTACCGAAAATACAACAATATTAGAGCAACAAAAAAACAAACAAAAATTACAGATTCTCAAAGCGCTACACATTTGAAACAAACATCATAAACTGAATAGAATAAATTTTAAATCCAGTGCTAATGTACTCAAATGTCTTTAGCAACTACTGCTATTTATAGAATCAAATTTGAAAATGAATGCCACAATACACCAGTATAAACCATAAACGCTCAATTCTTACAAAGTAGTAATGTACATGCAAAAGTTATATCGCTTTTGTAATATACACCTCCCACTGGTGATGGTCTAAGATCGGGCTGAAAGCATTTGTGAAACAATTAATTATAGAAGGTTTATTAACCAATTGTGACCCATATGTCAACTTGAAAGGATAAATACAAAAAATTGTAAATAAACATATACATTCCCTGTAGTTTAATGGCTAAAGTGCTGGAAGTAAGTGAGTTCGAACTCCAGTCGCACTATTTCGTTCACTTTCGGACTAATATCCTTAGGAAAGGTATGAACTCCTTGATCTCCTCCAGTTATCGGCAAAATAGTATCACTGATGTTCTTCTACTAGGGTGGCTTTGGCGTTAAATAACTCACGAGGGTTGATATGCCTTTAAACAAAGAAACCTAATCAAACTGTGTAAGTTCTTTTATTATTCATAAATGAATGTTGTTATTTAAAGATATACATTTCATAACGTTATGCCCATCGTCGTAGGAAGTGGTCTCTGCTACTTGAGTTCTAACGAGCGTTGATATTTTTGGGAAAGGTATGAATCTAATTATTCTCCCTCCAACTATGGGTAAATAGCAGGGCAGGCTGAGCTCTTTAACCTTGATATGGCAACCTGTTTAGGAGAAAGAAAACTTTGAATTTAAACCAGACCTGGAGAAGGATGGACTCCGCCACGTTACATGATCTGCGTCCTCACGATCAGACCAGGTTACGGGTTGGAGCACGTTTCATGCCTTCATTCTTGTTCAACTATTTTCTTATCTTCATTTTCTTCTTTTTTTTTTTTAAATGAAAATTTGAATGATACATGTTTTACATTAATATACAGTTGATTCGTTCACACTTGCTGCATTTTCCCCCTGCTGTGAATCTGAAATGTCCAATAAGACGACTATTAGAAGGAGAGGAAGGTCATCTTAAAAAGCCTTGAAAATTCTTGCAATCATGTTTACTTAGACATTGGCTTCACGGACGTTTTATTTACCGAACTTCATACTTCGAGGAACCAAATCAAATTGTTTGCAGGATTCATGAATTATACACGAGTCAGATAATGCTTACAAATAATGATCTCGTGTCAAAGCAGTTATTCCTGTGCAAAATAGACTTGGCGATTCAGGTTCAAATCCTGGACAGGACTGATTGCATTTCATATAACAATAATGCTCTTGGGAAAGGCATGAATGAATTCATCTTCTCCAGCTAAGAGTAAATACTAAGGCAGACTGGACTATCTAGCCTGGGTACGGCAATTGTTTTAATAAAAAGGGAAACTCTGAATTAAACCAGCTTGGTTCGATTAAAGATTAACTTTGTGTCACACTTGGAGGAGTTGGGTAAATACATGTATAATCTCGCAGCATAATTAAAAGAAAACTTAAAAAAGAAAAAAGAACAATTTCAAGACGCCCTAATAATTTAGAAAAACGTTGTCTATTTTGGGTTTGTTTTTATCTGATAGTTATGTAATGTAACAGCACTGGCTGTCCAAAAGTTCGCTCGGTGACGTTTGGAAATGGCAAACTAGAACATGCCTCTTTATGACGAGGGACAAAACAAAAAAGGTCATTTATATATATATATTTGCGCGCACACATTTGAATAGCAACCCAGTCAGCTGGGGCTGTAGAATATGCCGACTGCATCTCAGCAGAAGGGTAAGACTCTCGCCTCCACAACAAGTCACCTGGATATGAAACTCTGATGCCGACGTCCTAGAACTTTGGGGAATGTGGAGTACTCCTTCATTGCCATTACTCCCCGTTAAATAGCAATACTGGAAACGTCTAATTGTATGTAAACAAATGAGTTATAGCTCGTTTAAAAATAATGTTACTAACAAACTATTCGTTTACAAATCACACACACATATATATATATATATATATAAAACAGGATTTGGTATAAGATAACCTAAAAGGGTTAATATGCCATAAAACACAACCAATCAACCTCTTGAAGAGTAAGTTAGTCGGAAGGACGCAATTGGGAGTTGTAGCCAGTTCGCGTTTCGAGGTGTGGAGGAGATGGATTGGAAAAAGATTAATCTCTTATACAATTCTAATCAGATGATCTTGTACCGAAGCCTTCGGATCAGTCACCTGGTATTCGTGCTGGGTGGTTGTGAAAAGATATGATCACGTGACTTCAGGGGGGGCGTCCCCCTAGGTCTTTGGCTGCTTGCAGGACTAAGTTCATTGCTTTGTCTGAGGTGCCCTATGAGGAATGCCGATGGGATCAAGATATATTTGCACCTGCCGCGATTCGTGTGTTGGCCCCCACAATAAAACGGCCTTGTGTCATACTCTAGTTTGATGGTAACCAGCATAAATACTTCTAATGAAATGACTTTGATTAAAATCCTGCCGTCTTTACAGACTCGAGAGACTTTTTTTAAGTACAATAAAAACTTTTCCGACTTGCGAAAAAGTTTTGTTTCGTTTCTTTTAATTTCTATTTTTGCACACGTCTCAACAAAAGAAGCAAGCGTCATTTCCCTGAGATAGTCATTGAACCCAGATAATCTCTAGCGGTTATTTTAACTAAGTGACCAAGTCCAAGTCAATGACTGTTTAATGCTTTTTAAGACCCCTTCCCACTCGGTTTAGAATACGTTGACTAAATCCCTCAAAAAAAGTGTGTCTTGGGTATGATACTAAACTGCATCTGATGGTGAGGATCCAGTTCTGAAGATCTGGTGAGAATGGAGAAACACTTCATTACTATTACTCTCAGGTTTACTCCGACTCGGAGTGGTTGTACCTATTAGGGTTCGATCTACGTGTCAAATAGACCTGTTTAAAAATCATTAATATTAGGAATATTTGATTCCATATGACTACGTGTAAATTATTTGTATGAAGAATAGTTACTTTAAGTTATGATTGTTTAAAACCGGCTCATTGGCCCAGTGGGTAGAGTGTTCGCCAATGGTCCGGAGACTTGGGTTCAATCCCAGGTCGCGTCATACCAAAGACTTTAAAAATGGTACTTGATACCTCCTTGCTTAACACTCAGCAATATAAGGTACGTATCAGAGGTAAAGTGGAACAATCCAGGTAAAGGAGTAGTGCCCTCCCCTACACCTCGATGTAGTAGCTATTGAAAAGGGAGCCTTCTGGTCACCCTCGACTATGGTCACCAACTTTACTTTTACTATTGTGATGTTGCATAAATAATTATCCCAGGATAAGAGTCCATTTTATGCGCATATGACGTCGAGGGCAGTCTGTCACTTGACCCTCCGCAAAATAAGTCCCAGTCAAGACTCTTATTTCGGGCACATGGTAAACCGGCAAATAATGTGAAGGTTAATTTGAGATTAGACTAATCTCAGACGTTGGTAAGGGGGTGCCAATTCACTTTCACATACACCACCAAGTCCTTTGTCTTTCTACCCCCTCAGATAGCGAAAAAAAGGACTTCGAGGTTAGAAATATATTAATTGCAGTCAAATTTCCAAAATTCTCTTTTAATGTTTTAAGGTGGCAATAAGACGTTTAACGAGAATTAATGAAAGCGATACGAGGCTGAAACAGATACGTGCAAAAGAAGACGAATCGACAGAGGAAATGACACGACCAAAAGATTTCAACACAAGGGTGCATTTAAAATATAACAAACTTTTAATAGGCGACGACCAGACAAATAATAAAGAGATTTCAGAAACAGTTCTTTTTCCTTTGTCTTTTCTTTTTACAATATAAAAAAATGTTATAAAGTCAACAGGAAAGCATCAAACGGAAATGTCTCTCAACAGTCCTTTCTTCTTCTTTCTCTTTTTTCTTTCTTTCTTTTTTTTCTCTTACTTGAGAAAAGTGTCTAAGTCGCCGGACTGAAGCATGTAACAAAGTTCATTCACTAATTTAAGTATTGATGAAACAGAATCTTTTCAGTTTCTCTCTTTCTTTTTTGAATACATATAACCTTCCAATATTTAGGAATTTGTGGAAGGAAAACAGTTTAAGTTGTACTTATCTTTGACGAGTTTCAATGTTCAGATTTCTTTCTTTCTTTTTACGGGCGAGTGACCTTCCGGAGCTGGTTGACCTCAGCGATCTGTCTCTGTCACTGGCTTTTTCCAAACTTTGTTCTACTCTTTTTACGGATGACTTTCCCCCGGAGTCGGCTGAGATCAGCGTGTTTCTCTTGCTGACTTCTGTCCCAAACTGAAGATTCTTTTCCAAATTTCTCTAACGGGAAATGGCATTTTGGCACCAAGGGTCTATGGGCCTATCATTCGACTTTTCCTATTTCCACTATCCCGTCAGGTCACGATACTCGATTGACCTGGATTCCTTTCTTTGTTCAACCGACTACACGTCACAGAGTGCGGGTAGCTGACCTTTCATATACTATTTTGACGGTCAGTCTTAGTGCCTGTTGATTCAAATACAGAAGGATAAGGGAATTAACCTCCCCTTCCCTCTCTCTGTAGCATACCACGTCACACAATGGATTATTATTAGTTGCTTGAAAGCATATAACTATTTGCTAACAAATGATTATTTTAAATAGAAATAGTTACTTAAAATAAATTGTGCATAAATTATTTATATTAGATAGTAATACTTCAAATCATGCGACCATGTGAAAATTATTTATATTAGATGGTGATACTTCAAATCATACAACCGTGTGTAGATTATTTATATTAGATGGTAATACTTCAAATCATACAACCGTGTGTAAATTATTTATGTTAGATAGTAATACTGTGACAATATTCGTCTGTGGCGGTGCGTGAGGGGTTAACCAAAAAAAAAAATTGAATAGCCAATTATAATTGCCAAGAAGTGTGGAGTTGAAATTCTGGGAAAAAGAATCGAAAATGCTGTGACCGAGTTTGTTTTTTTTTTCTTTAGTTGACAATAGCCAAAATTGAAACAAAGAAGTTGACAGGTACGGAAGATTAAGTTGTTTACAGAACTCAGGCAGAAATCGAGAAAGAAAAATATTGTGATTAAAAAGGTGAAAAGAGTAACGATACTAAGATAATTTTCGAGCCTGGAAAAAGTTAATTTTTAAAGGATTTGACAGCACAAACATTCAGATACGGTGTGACTTGCACTCCAGTTAAAAGGTGGGACTCAGAGCAAACAAAGAAGTCTTTGTCAAGATAAAGAAGGCCACCTGGCATTTGGGGAAATACCTCAACTAAGGGTTGAGAAAATTATCCAGAATTACTTATCAGTGTTGAAAGGGAATTATTAATTAGCCTGAGGATAGGCCAGTCTTTTCGTCTACGTGGAATTGAAACCAGTTCCACCAAAGGTGACAGTCCAGCATATTTGGGCAAAAAGGGGTTGGACCCTTTCTGACGTCATGAGCCGTAAAATGATAGAAACTATGTTGGTAGGAGGAAAGCTATCCTCCTGTAGTCCTCACTATGAGGGTAGTGAGAGGAACAACTCTGTGGAAGTAGTGAAAAGAGGGTTGGACCCTTTCTGATGACGAAAATTAAAACAAAGACATGAAGGATGTCTAATGAGTTGAAAATGACGTTAGGGAGATCACCCCTGCCTCAGTCAGAACCTACCCCAGAATATTAGCAATTATTATATAAACAGGCTGATTTCCGAACTCAGCAGTTGGTGGCAGGAGAGCGAAGCAGTTCGGTTCCAGACGAAGCAGACAAAGCCGACGAAGACCAGGCAGGGACCAACAGATTGGAATTGTGCTTTGTGCTACCAGCTCATATATCACCAGTCCGCCGCTGAGATACATTGTCGTTAAGAAAACTTAACCCTCGTCGGGCCGCCGCCTTAGACTGTTATATGTCACACCCGCAGATTTTTTTTTTTTTTGTCGCCACCTGTAACTTTGAAGTTTTATAAACCCTTTTCTTATCTACTGCAGAAATCGGAGTTATTTTTTTTGTTTTTGTTTTTGTTCTGCAATATATGTACCCCTTTGGAGTCCAGTCTTCAGACAGGGCCATCGGCCTTACTTTTAAAGAATCACAACGTGGGGCAGGGCTGTGCATGGTCACTTTCCCTGGAAGGAACTTTTGATCTGTTTTTTCCCACGCTGTAGCAGAGAGATTGAAGGGAGGCGGACAAGGTTGTGGCAAAGAGTTACCATAATAGGTATAATCAGCGCTGTGATCGAGGACGGGGCGAAGAGGGTGGTATAATACTTCAAATACAACCGCGTGTAAATTATTTATATTAGATAGGAAAAATTAATATATAACTGTGAGTCACAAAAACAAAACAAAAAATAACATACAGTGTAAATGATTCCCTAACCTCTAGGTAGGAAATGACCCTAAACGGGTTGACATGTCGTTAGAATCAGTCTAAAGGCCTCTCTTGTAAATGGACACTTTTTAAAAAAAATGTTTTTGTTACACTTGAAAATTGATCTGTTACTTAACAGTTTGACTTTTACTAAACCCGTTAGAACTTTTTGGCGAAAGAGAGCGAGAAAACTTAAATAAAATCTTAGTTTGATATTGGATTTAACATTTAATAATTTATGGCCTTTGAAAAACAGAAATGGCGAATGTCTGTAGTTCAAACTATTTGTATTTGGAAACTAAAATTAGTTCTAAATTAATTGCTTCGACATTGTTACCGCCTGCTTACATCATCAATATAATGATTGTGGTAGTCGTTGTTGCAGTTGTAATTGCTATTATTATTGTTGTTAGCCTCATATGACTTGGTGAAATTTCATGGTGTATTTTGGCACTGTAGAAAATTAAGTATGAAGTGATTCGTATATAATAGGTGTTTTCGTAAGGACCCTTTCTGAGAAACACTCCAAAATTATTCAGCACGAATGTCTTTATCCCAAGGTATACGTTTCATGCCTTAAATTATTTAAGCTATACCTTCATAACATTCATAACCTTCTATTCTTTTCTTCTTTTAAAATGAAAACTAGGCCCAGTTTAAAAGTGCGGTTAGGGTAACCCGAACCCGAAACTTTCTTTCTTCTTTTTTTATGGGGGGGGGCATTATTTTTCTGATGCAGGTTTCATTGGAAAACGAGAAAACTTTTCGTAAACAGGCCAAAACCTGGGTTACCTTACCGTGGGTTAAAGAGCCATTGGTTACGAATTTTCAGCAGTGCTGAACAAGAGGCCGCTCACGTGCTACTGAAGGTTGAACACGCGGTTGCGAACCATGTGTCTTGGAACTTATCTGGTGTGGTTCGTTTCCGACAAATTAAATATATTCACGTCTTAGAATTAAACAGACACCGAGTCAAGAATTATTTAGCTAATATCTCACTTAAGTACGAGGGTGGGGTCCATATCAAATTGACTTCTTTGTAAGTCGGATGAATCTATACAAGGGGTAGTCCGTGTCGAATCTGACTTATTGGTAAGTCAGATAAATGTATACAAGGGGTGGTCCTTGTCAAATCTGACTTATTAATTAGTCGGATAGATGTATACGAGGGATGGTCAGTGTCAAATCTGACTTATTGGTGAGTCAGATAAATCTATACAAGGGGTGGTCCGTGTCAAATCTGACATTGATAATTCGGATAAATCCATACGAAGGGTGTTCTGAAAGTAATGCTTTGTATTTGCCTATCTTACAGTATAAAATGCACACTGGTATAGTAAACATATGAAATAGCCCACACGGTGGGTTGGCCGTTGATCGTTCGTCTGTCTATTAAGGACCCCGTTATTTCTTCTTACACCCGGCCGAGTAGGAATTTCACAAGTTGAACAAAAAATTGCAATAAAAACAACAACAAACAGAGTGAGAAAGGAAGAAAAGATAAAATACAGATTTAAGTACAGTAAAATGTAAGAAGGCGAATCCTGGCACTTTTTGACACTGTGTGTTTATGTGTGGTTATTGCATGAACTCAACGAAAATCTCCCCACAGCTACCAAAAATCCTGGGTCATCTCTGGTCATCTTTGGTGGTGTAATGGTTAGCAAGCTCGACTTGCAAACCTACACGAGTGAGTTCGAGTCTCATTGGGCGCCCCTTTCATATGGCCTTGTGCCACATCTAAGCAAAAAAGCTTAGTAAATTACCTCTGGTCATCTTCTTCACTGCTCAACCTGGCAATTCTGACTCCATGCTGCCTTCTGACTGCTGGACACCCTTCTCTGCTCCCAGTTTTAGACTTGACTGTCCAGCTCCGCGTCCTGGGCTTGACTGCTAGACTGACCAACGTCCTTGGTCTTTGCCGCCTCCTACTTCCAGTTTCGCAGGTTCTCGCGTGTCCAGTTCTTTGTGTGGTCTTCGCGCCAAAATAGATAAAAGAAGACCTTCCAGACAATCTGACGCTGCTCAAAGATGCTGAAGATAAAATCCTTTCTTTGGCTACCTATCCACGAACACACAAAAACCCACACACATACATCCAAATATATATATATGTATATATACACACACATGAATGTACAATATTGCGGAAAAAACAGCCCCCCCCATTGCACCAGTGTATATTAAAAAAGTTTTTGGTATATCCATTTATCCAACCCTTCCGCGACAAGTAGGGTGTGGTACCAAGTAAATTTTCAAACGGAGTAATGCTGGTTGTAATTTAAAGTATTCTTTCTCATAAACCGGTTGCCTTCATCATCAAGTCATGCTGAGAGTCCCTTGACTCTCTCTCTCTCTCTCTCTCTCTCTCTCTCTCCCGCCCGTCTCGATTGTTTATTGCTCCTGCTATCTCCTCTAGACTGCATCTGGTGTCCGCTCAGATCTCTTGTAAATCTTTGCTGGTCGGCCAGCACTGGTGTGTCCGTGTGTTGGAGTTCATAGTATAACTTCGCTTGTTAATTCATCCAACAGTGTCCCACATGTCTTCTTTATCTAACTTGGATGGTTTGTGAGATAGAAGGTAAGTAGCCATACAGCAGCTGTTTTGTGGAGTGCTGCTTCCAGTCTGCTCTGCCAGTTACCCATAGCTTGAGGAGAATAGTTCATACATTTTCCCCAGGGTGTTAGCGTTATGCGAGTAGCCTCGTCCAGGATTTGAACTTTAGTCGCCAGATCCATTTCCTACCACGATAACCGATACACTACGAGCGTTTAGTTTTTAATGTATTGAAGTATGTGATGTTTAAGGCAAGTAAGCTTGCAGTACATTAAAAACAAACTTTGCAAAAGCACTTTTGCAATACCAGGAAACATTTCTTTATATAAAACCCACCTCTCTATCAGTCATTCATCTTTGAGCCTTTTGGATGACGAACATATTTCTTTGCAAGCTTTTAAGTTTTGTTTTCCAGGTTAGTGTTTTACCATTACTGGTGTTTCCTTTCAGCCACGTTTATTTCTCCTGTAGTTTCTGGCTGATTATTGATATGAATGTAATGAATTAGTTGGTACTGACAAACGTTGCCGGAGCTTTGTTACAATAATTCCTTTTACAGGTACTATCAAAGGAATTATCGAAACTAAGTACCGTAAATAATAATGATAAAAATAATAACATCGTTTGAGTGAATATTATTATCATCATGGAGTCGGGCCAGGTAGAAGTGTGCGTATATATAAGATGCAGGGCAATTTTTTGTCATTTTTAAAAGTGCGTCTTCAGTTGGTTGGTTGGTTGGTTGGTTGGTTTTACGGTGTATCAACCCTTTTCGGGTCATTTAATGATAAACGTTTCAAACAATTCAGTTTAATATAAGTAAAGTTTGTTTTTTTGTTTACACACTGTTAAATCTCAAAACAGTTATATTTCAAACAATTCAGTTTAGTACAAGTATAAATTTTTGTTTACATTCAGTTAAATGTTAAAACTGTTAATTTCAAACAATTCAGTTTAGCGTAGTTACAGTTTAGTTCTATTTGACCCGTAGATAGGACCCTATTAGGTGCTACCATTCCAGGTCAGAGTGGATCTGGAAACGATGGCAATAAAGAGGTACTCCGCATTCCTCAAAACTCCAACATTACTGAAGCCTCACCATCGGATTGTTTGGTGTCATAGCTAGGACACTCGTTTGAGGAGTCTATAGAATACACATTTTTATCCTTAAAATAATCAACCCCCAAAACATACATAAGAACATTCTAGAAATTTCGGACCAAAATCGCATTAACATTGAAGTTACACTTTTATATCTTTCAACCAATCAGCTAAAAACACAAAATAAAAACATTCTAGAAAATCCAGCTCAGAAACTAATTAACAGAAAAATATTTAGGCTCCAAAATAAATAAGTAAATATACGAATCTGATTGGTCAAGAAATGTCGGCGTGCTTGAATTTTAGGACCCGCAATAAAACCTAACAAGATCCTATTTTTGATTCACTTTAGTGACCCCAAAAAGTATAAATAACGAAGAATCTAATTAACTAGGCCATTCCAATACCAAAAAGACTTTCCACTACGAGAGGCCAGGACGGACAGCAGAAAGCCACGCCATAAGACTCAAAGCGAAAAGGCATGCAACCTTCTTTTGCCGACAATCAGAATGCGACACGTTGTCGCCAAAGAGCATAAAAATGCACGTGTGGACTTAAGAAAACAAAAGGCACATACATACAGTCCATTACTTATATACACTCACGCATACACATATACGTAAGTAAAGTCAACTTTTTATCCTTTTTACTTCAGCCAACTATGGACGCATTAATTCAATAGACTTTATTAACATGTAAACACACACACACACACGGGCGAACAATCCTATTTTCATTCAACTAGCCATAGCTGCATTTTCTCCAAAGGCCGCTCGTGCATAACAGGAACATTGTATTTCTAATTATTTTTATCCTGTTTGTTATGATTATTAAATTGTTTGTTTCTTAATGTTCGTTGTTGTCATATTCCATTTGTTTACGTGCTTGTAAAATTTGTATTGTATTTGTGGAACTAAATCTGAAAGTAACTCCCGTGAATTTCGAAACGGACTCTTTCCCACTCTGCAGAGATGCAGTCAGTGTATTCTGCAACCCAAACTGACAGGGCCACTGTGTCTTCAGGAATTATTTATATATAAGAAGCTCTATTTTTTCAGCAAAAAGGTTAGGGGGGGTTATGTGCGAGAACTATATGATTAACCTTTATCTGGTCACCTGCCTTACCATATTAAGGACGGGACGACCGAAAGTAAGTTATATCTATTGTCCAAACTAAATGAGTTTTACGTTGTTTCAGAGTAATATCCACTAGAATGTGTGTTCGTTTATCATATTTACCGACCCCTCCACTCGGGAAGGATATGACACAAGGTCAATTTTTAAGCGGAGTTTAACAGGTTTGAATTCGGAGTTTTCCTTCTCCTAGACTAGTTGCCTCGCCAAGGCTGAAGAACCCAGTCTTCCCTACTATTTACCCATAGCTGGAGGGAGAATAATTAGATTCATACCTTTCCCAAGAGTATTAGTGCTACGCGAAATGCAATCAGTCTCGTCCAGGATTTGAACTCGTGTCACCGTGTCCATTTCCTACGACGATAACCCTTACACCACAGGCACCTCCTATGTGTGTTCGTTTATAATTTTATTTCTCCTCATATGAACATATTTTCTCAGTTAACTTGTTTCATTTCTGTGTCAACATGCTCTTGTGTTTACTCTAAATACTGTGTAAATTTTGTATTTTAAGACTTAATATAAACTAAATAATTTCATATTTCTAGTCTGTATGAACCGAAAAATTGAACAAATGCTAAATTTAGCTGCTATAAAGTCTAAAAAAATCAGTACGTATTATGCACGAGAAGTTTTTAAAAGGATTTCGAAGTCCAAAGTTATGGGGGTACGTTATACCTGAGTGCGTATTATACACAGATAAATACGGTATATACTGTCAAATACGGTACTTTCGGAAACCACAGCGAATACAAGGAACCCGTAAACTGTTGGATAGAGCAAATGTTCAGCCACAAAACGCTACTTTTCAACATAGTCACTACCATTGGCTATGTATTTTCGCCAGCAGAGATCAAGATTCTATATGATGCGTACGTAAAGGAGTTTCTCTGGAAGTAATACATTCTATTTTATCAGGTTGTTCACAATGTTAAAAGTTGGTGGTATGACAGCAGAAGTTGAATTTAACCGATAATAAGCCATTTTTTGCCTTATAGATAATAACGGAATGGCAGTTTTGTAAAATAGCGTCAGATATATAAGCAGAGATGGTTCATTAATTTCCTCCTAGTGGAAAAAATTGCATCCCTTGACATTCCTCGACACTTTTGAACGTTTACGGAGATCAAATAGTTGATGTGAGCACAGTTAGGTGGTGAGCATGTGTTTCAGCAGTGGGCGATAGCGATGTGAGTGACAAACCACAAAACAAAGAACGCCACTTTCAGCGTACCCAGTCCAATTGGGTCGCTATAAAATGGACCACGCTAGCAACATTTTCCTGATACCAACGCCGTCATCGCTACCGTGAAAAAGCAGGCCGCCTCCTTTGGGGAATATTTTCACGAGCACAGCGTGCAGCCACTTATTCATCACTGGCAAAAATACATACCATGGTAGCTATGGTGAAATAGCTGAAAACTTGCTCTATCCATTAAGGATCTGGTATTCGTTGTAGTTACCGAAAAACTAAATAATAGGCATTTTTCTTTGGATCATAGCCTCATAAATTTTTTTGTGTAATCGTAAAATCAAGATTTTTCAGGACTATGATTGTGTGTCTTTGACACAGGTGAATATATATTTCTATAAAGTCACATAATAAATCTAATGATCATACCAGTTTATATCTTATCAAAATTATTTTCATTATTATGCTAGCATATATTTTATTGAAATTAATTTCATTTTGTCCTCAGCGTATATTGCATTGAAATTAATTTCATTTTGAGCTCAGCGTATATTGCATTGAAATTAATTTCATTTTGACCTCAGCGTATGTTTCATTGAAATTAATTTCATTTTGACCTCAGCGTATATTGCATTGAAATTAATTTCATTTTGATCTCAGCGTACATTGCATTGAAATTAATTCCATTTTGACCTCAGCGTATGTTTCATTGAAATTAATTTCATTTTGACCTCAGCGTATATTGCATTGAAATTAATTTAATTTTGACCTCAGCGTATATTGCATTGAAATTAATTTCATTTTGACCTCAGCGTATGTTTCATTGAAATTCATTTCATTTTGACCTCAGCGTATGTTTCATTGAAATTAATTTCATTTTGACCTCAGCGTATATTGCATTGAAATTAATTTCATTTTGACCTCAGCGTATATTGCATTGAAATTAATTTCATTTTGACCTCAGCGTATGTTTCATTGAAATTAATTTCATTTTGATCTCAGCGTATATTGCATTGAAATTAATTTCATTTTGACCTCAGCGTATATTGCATTGAAATTAATTTCATTTTGACCTCAGCGTATATTGCATTGAAATTAATTCCATTTTGACCTCAGCGTATGTTTCATTGAAATTAATTTCATTTTGACCTCAGCGTATGTTTCATTGAAATTAATTTCATTTTGACCCCAGCTTATGTTTCATTGAAATTAATTTCATTTTGACCTCAGCGTATATTGCATTGAAATTCATTTCATTTTGACCTCAGCGTATATTGCATTGAAATTAATTTCATTTTGACCTCAGCTTATGTTTCATTGAAATTAATTTCATTTTGACCTCAGCGTATGTTTCATTGAAATTAATTTCATTTTGACCTCAGCGTATATTGCATTGAAATTAATTTCATTTTGACCTCAGCGTATATTGCATTGAAATTAATTTCATTTTGACCTCAGCGTATGTTTCATTGAAATTAATTTCATTTTGACCCCAGCTTATGTTTCATTGAAATTAATTTCATTTTGACCTCAGCGTATGTTTCATTAAAATTAATTTAATTTTGACCTCAGCGTATATTGCATTGAAATTAATTTCATTTTGACCTCAGCGTATATTGCATTGAAATTAATTTCATTTTGACCTCAGCGTATATTGCATTGAAATTAATTCCATTTTGACCTCAGCGTATATTGCATTGAAATTAATTTCATTTTGACCTCAGCGTATATTGCATTGAAATTAATTTCATTTTGACCTCAGCGTATATTGCATTGAAATTAATTTCATTTTGACCTCAGCGTATGTTTCATTGAAATTAATTTCATTTTGACCTCAGCGTATATTGCATTGAAATTAATTTCATTTTGACCTCAGCGTATATTGCATTAAAATTAATTTCATTTTGACCTCAGCGTATGTTTCATTGAAATTAATTTCATTTTGATCTCAGCGTATATTGCATTGAAATTAATTTCATTTTGACCTCAGCGTATATTGCATTGAAATTAATTTCATTTTGACCTCAGCGTATATTGCATTGAAATTAATTCCATTTTGACCTCAGCGTATGTTTCATTGAAATTAATTTCATTTTGACCTCAGCGTATATTGCATTGAAATTAATTTCATTTTGACCTCAGCGTATGTTTCATTGAAATTAATTTCATTTTGACCTCAGCTTATGTTTCATTGAAATTAATTTCATTTTGTCCTCAGCGTATGTTTCATTCAAATTAATTTCATTTTGACCTCAGCGTATATTGCATTGAAATTAATTTCATTTTGACCTCAGCGTATATTGCATTGAAATTAATTCCATTTTGACCTCAGCGTATATTGCAGTGAAATTAATTTCATTTTGACCTCAGCGTATATTGCATTGAAATTAATTTCAATTTGACCCCAGCGTATGTTTCATTGAAATTAATTTCATTTTGATCTTAGCGTATATTTTCATTGAAATTAATTTCATTTTGACCTCAGCGTATATTGCATTGAAATTAATTTAATTTTGACCTCAGCGTATATTGCATTGAAATTAATTTCATTTTGACCTCAGCGTATATTGCATTGAAATTAATTTCATTTTGACCTCAGCGTATATTGCATTGAAATTAATTCCATTTTGACCTCAGAGTATGTTTCATTGAAATTAATTTCATTTTGACCTCAGCGTATATTGCATTGAAATTAATTTCATTTTGACCTCAGCGTATGTTTCATTGAAATTCATTTCATTTTGACCTCAGCGTATGTTTCATTGAAATTAATTTCATTTGGCCTCAGCGTATATTGCATTGAAATTAATTTCATTTTGACCTCAGCGTATATTGCATTGAAATTAATTTCATTTTGACCTCAGCGTATATTGCATTGAAATTAATTCCATTTTGACCTCAGCGTATATTGCATTGAAATTAATTTCATTTTGACCTCAGCGTATATTGCATTGAAATTAATTTCATTTTGACCTCAGCATATATTGCATTGAAATTAATTTCATTTTGACCACAGCGTATGTTTATTGAAATCAATTTCATTTTGACCTCAGCGTATATTGCATTGAAATTAATTTCATTTTGACCTCAGCGTATATTGCATTGAAATTAATTTCATTTTGACCTCAGCGTATATTGCATTGAAATTAATTTCATTTTGACCCTAGCGTATGTTTCATTGAAATTAATTTCATTTTGACCTCAGCGTATGTTTCATTGAAATTAATTTCATTTTGACCTCAGCGTATATTGCATTGAAATTAATTTCATTTTGACCTCAGCGTATATTGCATTGAAATTAATTTCATTTTGACATCAGCGTATGTTTCATTGAAATTAATTTCATTTTGACCTCAGTGTATATTGCATTTAAATTAATTACATTATGATACCATGATATATTTTATTGAAATTAATTTCATTATGATACTAACATATATTTTATTGAAATTAATTACATTGCATATATTTTATTGAAATTAATTTCAATATGATACCAGCATATATTTTATGGAAATTGATTTCACCATCCTACCAACATATATTTTATTGATATGAATTTCATTATGATACCAATATATATCTTACTGAAATTAATTTCATTATGATATCAAATGTTTTGTGAGCTGGGATGTAAGTGGGTGTACAATTCCTGTTTTATTTGGTCTCGCTTCCGAGATTTGATCAAAACAACACACAGTATCCTTGTGTAATTCCCTCCTAACTTTTTCTTCAGGCATCATAAAATATAAAATAATTACTGATTTAATTTCTTATATGATTGAAAGTTAACTTTTATCCTTTTCCAATCCACAAAACACAAGTATAAATAAGAATCTACCAATAACTTAAATAACTACTCATTTCAATATGATATCAATTAATTAAATGCATATTTAATAAATGCCCTTTTCATTGTTTTTTTTTTTAAACCAAACCCAAGTATATTCATTTCATGTAGAAGTCAATTTCAGTAAACAACAAATGTATTGGAATCAATATTGCAGAATATTGAGATGCAGTTTTAAACCTGGGAAGTGATTACAAAGAAAAAACTCATTATGGAAGATAAATCAATATCTAGACGAACCCCAAAATGACTATAGTGTGGATTTGAAATTAAATTAGGTTTAACTTAATAAGATCGACAAGAATTAGGAGACCAAAATGCCGCTGACAATCATAACTTTCAATAAAACTCATATTACCACAGACAGAAGCGTGTTATGATATAAAACCAGTATATTTGAGTTTCCATATAGATAGGATAAGATACCTTGAGATATTTAAGATTTGAACGATAAGCATCGGTAGTTATCAAGTAGTTGTAAAAATGGACAGAGCGGCGGGAATTTGAAATTATTAAGAGCTTCGTTGTTCCTTTCATCCCGGTGATCACGAGCCCCCGACACATTGAAAATTGGAGGAGTTTCTTTGTCTTAAAGTTTGTGACACCATGAACCTTAGATACCTTTGAAATTATTGTTAGATGTATGCGTATGTATATATGGGTGTAGGTGTATGTATATCCATATAAGAGTAGGCATGTATGTGTGTGCGCGTGCGCACGCGCACGCGCGTGCAGTGATATTAAAGAAATGGTTGCCAGTTAAAAGTTCAAGATTGTTTTTATTTCCTTTGTTGGACATGAACTAAACTCGGGAAGACTAGAATTCATACTCCTATATTTTTTAATGGCCGGCGATGAGCACGTGTAGTACAAAAATTTTGAAAAAATAGGATCCAAGACTCACTTGTTCTCAAAAAAAATATATAAGGCGTTAACAAATTAAATAGTTTCGGGAAACTGATTGGACAGAGTAGTCGCGTGCTGGTGCTTTCAACTACGTCCGCGCATTTTGCATTTGTCCCGTGCAAAAAATACATCTTGTGTTTAGAGCCACTCACGTGACATGAGTACCTGTATGTAGTCTTCAAAATCTCTCTCTCTCTCTCTCTCTCTCTCTCTCTCTCTGTTTGATAGCTTTCGCTCTCATTCTCAGTTCTTCCCAGCAAGCGATTCATAGCTTTAGACAACTCGACAGTTACGGACACCCAGCCGGAAAAATGAGAGAACATACAGCTAGAAAAACTACGTTCATTGCCATAATGAAATTGGTATATTTACAATATTTCGATATTCTAAACTTTACTTGGACGTTCAAAATCACTTTACACATATAGATACACGCGTTTAGCTGGCGGGCAGACCAATATTTCGCTGCTATGCACTCTTTAATTTCTCATGCGCATAGACATCCACATACATATACGTAAGTAAGAATTGTTACTTTTTAACCCCTTGTCTTAACAACGAACACAGATATGTTCGAACAAAACACACTTACATTCGCATAATAATTGTATTATGTATTAGACACCCCCCACACACACACACAAATACCTAACAAACAATATTCAAACATTTTGCTACTTTGTATTGTTTTTTCTTTGTTTATATTATAAAAGAATATCTGTTTAACATTCAAATCGTCGTTGAATTTCTTTTTGTCTGTGCAGTCTATATTACTCGTGTTCTAATATCCACCATAAACTTGCAGGAGCTACACATTTAATGTCACCTCCACAAGACGAGATCGGAAACAGTGGTCAATGAGAGCTGAAGCAGTAACGAGAGTAGCCGGCTGAATTAACTTGGAGGGCGATCGATTGGTTGACAGTGACGATAGATTGCAGTTTTTTGGTTTAGTTACAGTTGGAGTCACACGCAAGCCGAAAGTTTCTAAGGACTACCCCCGACACCGAGTGCCCCTATCAACCATGTTTGAGCAAACCTGAGAGTCAAAAAAAAGGTTCTGAAATGTTGATTCGAAATGGGTTTTTTTTTCTTTTCGTAACCGTCACCTCGGTTTTGTGCAACATTGATCCGTATCTGCAGAACTTTAACAACGTCTGGGCCCCGGCCATTAAGCGGTTGAACAATTGTACAGACGATATGTGCACGAGCAGCAGACGGTTGTGTCATAAATTCCATTAAAGAAATCTGACTCTCTAAGTTCAATCAGTCTTTAAGTGATTTCCATGCGAACTTTACTTCAATCACCGTCTCAGCATGTTGAGAGTTTAAAGGTTATCTTCCAATCTCGTTGTGCCACAAAATTTCGTACATAACACTGAAAATAAAATCGTATTGGCAACTGTTCGATAGTATCCGTCTTTTTGTCAATTATTAGTGAATCTAAACAACCCAAGTCGGTCAATTGTCGTCAAGAAGGAAAATAATGGGATTGGTTCATACGTGGCAAAGATTACATTAATTCGGATAACTAGGGTTGTAATAGGTACGAAACTAGGTCTAAATTTAGGAGAACTAAGTAAAAAAAATAGATAAATAAAATAAGGCACCAGGGTATGAACGAAAAATTCACTTTAAAACTCTATTTCATATTTAAAAAAAAGGAAGATGCAATTTTAAAAGAAATACATAATTGTTATGATAAAATTAATAATACGTTTACACATAAAAAATCAGGTTACGAATATCAATACAAAAGAAGCAAAAGGAGACGTCTGCCTTCCGATCTTCATCACCCAATACCTCACTCTCTGTAATACTTTATTCACCTCCCAATTTACTTAGTGTAAAGTTTGAATCGTGTAGAATAGGGAGAATAATATTTTCCTATTGTGATGTTGCATAAATAATTATCCCAGGGCGTGGGCCCATTTTATGCGCATGTAACGTCGAGGGTAGTTGGGGACTTGACACTCCACAAAATAAGTCCCAGTCAAGACTCCTATTTCGGACACATGGTAAACCGGCAAATAATGTGGAGGTTAATTTTGGACTAGACTGATCTCAGACGTTGGTAAGGGGGTGTCAATTCACTTTCACATACACCACCAAGTCCTTTGTCTTCCTACCCCCTCAAATAGCAAAAGAACGAACTTCGAGGTTAGAAATATATTAACTGCAGTCAAATTTCCAAAATTCTCTTGTAATGTTTTAAGGAGGCAATAAGACGTTTAACGAGAATTAATGAAAGTGACACGAGGCTGAAACAGATATGTGCAAAAGAAGTCAAATCGACAGAGGAAATAACACGACCAAAAGATTTCAACACAAGGGTGCATTTAAAATATAACAAACTTTTAATAGGCGACGACCAAACAAATAATGATGAGATTTCAGAAATGATGAGATTTTCCCTTGTCTTTTCTTTTTACAATATAACAAAATGTTATAAAGTCAACAGGAAAGCATCAAACGGAAATGTCTCTCAACAGTTCTTTCTTCTTCTTTCTCTTTTTTCTTTCTTTCTTTCTTTTTCTCTTACTTGAGAAAAGTGTCTAAGTCGCCGGACTGAAGCATGTAACAAAGTTCATTCACTAATTTAAGTATTGATGAAACAGAACCTTTTCAGTTTCTCTGTTTCTTTTTTGAATACATGTAACCTTCCAATATTTAGGAATTGTAGAAGGAAAACGGTTTAAGTTATACTTATCTTTGACGGGTTTTCAATGTTCAGATTTCTTTCTCTCTTTTTTACGGGCGAGTGATCTTCCCAGAGTCGGCGGATATCAGCATGTTTCTCTCGCTGACTTCTGTCCAAAACTAAAGATTCTTGTTCAAATTTCTCTAACGGGTAATGACATTTTTGGCGCGAAGAGTTTGTGGGCCAGTCATTCGACTTTTCCCCTTCCATTACCCCGTCAGGTCACGCTACTCGATTGACCTAGACTTCTTTCGTTCAACAGACTACAGGTCACAAAGTGCGGGTAGCTTGACCTTCTTTCCCATACCATTTTAACGGTCAGTCTTAGTGCCTGTTGATTCAAATAAAAGGAGAGTAAAGGAATTGATCTCCCCTTCCCTCTCCCCGTAGCATACCACATCACACTATCTATTAAAGAGAAAAAAGAAAGAACAATCCGTCTGCATTCCGACCTACCACACCCGATGCTTCACTCTCTGTAAGATTTACTACTCTACCCTCTATCCACCTACTTATTTGACAGACATTAAAAACAAGTTGCTAAAAAGCATAAACTTAAGAGAATTTCTTATGTAATGGCTTTCCCACCACGAACCACCTACCTTCTGTGCTGTCTACCTAAGCGCCTGTGTGGATGTTTTGACTGTCATGAAAGGGTCAGAAGCTGACCTTTGAAACCTAATGAGAACGTTAATTTAGGTCTTTTAATAGTTTTCAGATAAGGAAACAGAACAGACATCTGTGATTTAAATTCTTAGCGATTAGAAGTTGGAAAATGCAGTTTTAAAAAGAATTTTATGCATAAAATTAACATTTTTCAGATTTATCGGCGCATATCAACTTGAGAATTAATTTTTATTTATTGCAGACTTTTTGTCCTCATCTTGGTAGTTTTTGTGTTGTTTCTTCTTTCCCTACGTTTCGGTCAAATTTCACCTCTGGCCTTCTTCAGGTGATTTACCGCAACCTCGGATAGGAATGCTGAGTCTTGTAACCGTATCCCCAGTAATTACTGCCTTCCATAGTTGTTGTCTATCGCACCACGTTTTTGACCAAGTAAACCTCTGGCCGGCTTGGGTAGAATTTGAAACTGCTATCTTCTGACAATGCTCACCTGGAACCGTAGAGACTCAACGCCTCTATCCGCTGCGCCACGGGCCCCGAAGCGGATAGAGGCGTTGAGTCACCTGAAGAAGGCCAGAGGTGAAATTTGGCTGAAACGTAGTGAAAGAAGAAACAACACAAAAGCTACCAAGATGAGGACAAAAAGTCTGCAATAAATAAAAATTAATTCTCAGATTAAGAAGCCTCATCTCAAAATGATTCCAATTAAGACAATTGCATGTCAACTTGTTATCCAAAGTCAGTAAATGTCTAACCAAAATGGCTCTAGAAAAGGAACCCCTATGGCATAGTGGTGAACGTGTTAGACTGCAATATCGTAGGAGTAGTAACTTCAGTCGCACTATATTACGTGCACCTTCCATCTAATACTCTTGGGAAAGGCATGAATCCCATTATCTCCAGCTATGAGTTAAATAATATCACTACTGCTCTTCTACAAGGATGGCTTTGGTATTAAATTATTCACCAATGTTGACATGCCATTAAACCTGTGGTTCCCAACTGATTATGAGATATGCCCCACTTTGGTATTTCTAAAATTCTGATACCCTTGCAATATCTAATTCTTATATATCCCAAACTTTACTACAATTCACGTGAAGGAAGCTTAAAAAGCGATTAACTTGGTCTCTAAACCAGCCCTATCAAAATATTGCATGCCCCACCAAAATATTACCATGCACCACCAGTGGGGCATGCGCCCCACGTTGGGAATTACTGTATTAAACAAAGAAACAAAGTGATCTAGAAAAGTAGCATTCGAAATCCATTTTTTTTTCAGTGCTCGAACATAAACTTCTGACGTAGGTGAGAAATATGACACAATTCTCTAAGCCTAAAAAATGTTTGTTTTCATTATCGTATATACTTATGTAATGAACGACTTTTTATGACTAGTTTTTCACTTCAAAAACAATGGATCATTCATTATACGAAACGTCAAAACTTACCTTGTTCTAGTCCTAACCTTACCGATAAAAACACCTTTATGTGACTAAAAAATGGGGTTCATTATACAAGGTCGTTTAATACTCGACTATATACAATAATTACAAGGGCCGCAATGAAAATAAAGTAATTTTTTAAGGGATAGAACGAGTTAAACTTATTGAAAAAGGTGCCATCTTTGAAGAATGTGCTCAGAGGGAGGACTACAACAGCCAACAAGACACTCAGTCAACAACTTGGGAGAAATATTTGGGCTACAGCAGAAATACAACTAGATGATCTTAAACATGTCGTTGGTGTAGCTATGTTACTAGACATCTATAGACGATCGGAGAGTCGGATTGCAGAAGCAGGCTGATCGATGTTCCGGTTGTTGATTCGGCACTTGACCGAGGGTTTGGTTGACGTTAGCTTCGAAGAGATGACGATAGACCGAACAGTATCGTCTGCTCGTGGACGAGACCCTTCTTTCAAGTGTCTGTTGCATCTAGCTTATAATCAGGGGTGTACCGAGGCAAAGTGCCGCCCGGGGCCCATATTCATGATGGCGCCTTCCCCTTTTTGGAGGAAAAACATAGATGAAATACCCTTAATGGTGTTGATTAGTACTTGTAAAACAATATATTAAAAAATTAGCTGAACAAACGTTAACATATTTTAACTTTTCGAGCTTTTGCAGAAGCAAGGTTACTAATGACTTGGTCTAAATCTATCTTCTCCATAGTTTCATATTCAATTGAAATGAGGGACAAATTAGATAAACGATCTTGTGAAATACTCGATCTCAAGTAACTTTTAATGAGCTTCATTTTTGAGAAGCTTCCCTCTGCACTAGCAACAGAAACTGTGAGCGTGAAAAACAGCTGTAGAGCAATCACAATAGTTGGCACTGTTTCTTGAAATTGCTATCGATAAATCCATCTCAGCCATTCAGTAGCCAATGATTTGGTCATCATGGTCATGTCACATTCCACTTTGTAAGCTGCTACTAAAAAATCCAAAGGCATCCTTGATACATCTAAGTCATTACCACATACTCAACCGAAAATTTTAAATTTTCGCTCCAACTCGCCTTTAGTATCATCCCGAATTGCTTGCGATGATAATTCAGCAAAGAAAGTTTGCGAATGAAAAATGGGGTCAAATCGTGTTTCCAGTTCATTTACAAGTCGATCATGACATTCGTAAAGATTTCTCTTTACTTCCTGTACAAGAGTTTGACATATCTTTCTTTTCTTCGTGTAGCTTTCTCTTTCTTTTAATCAACTTTTCAACTGGAATTTCCATTTCCTAGCATTTTATTTTACTTTGTTTAACCGATTTAGACACCAGCCTGTTTCTGTTTCGGTTAAAGAAAAATTTTGGTCGCATCTATGTGGATTACACACACATCCAAACCAATTCCATGATCTTGAAGCTTCTTTTGTGTGAGATTTATTTGTTTCAGAATTTCTCCCCGGTAAAACAAATGGGACATGAAGGAAAAGCTTTCAATTGAAAGCAAAATGATTTGTGCATCCCTTCTCGTTTGAAGATTTTCTGGAGCTTAGGTTAATGAATTGAATGCCTGAATCACTCATTGAAATCCGGTTTTCACTGCATGAATAGCTTCATAACGTGCACTCCAACGGGTGGTTACCAAACACTTCACCATGACCTTCACATGCGAAGATAAAACTTCCCAACGGTGATTGAAAGAGGAAAAAATGTAGAGAGTCTCTCAATCACTCCGAAAAGTGTAATGGCACTTACATTCACAGCTGAGGTATAAACACCGCATAAATCCAGACTATGATTAGAACATGTCACAAATTTAGCTTTCCCATTTATGTTTCGTAGAAGACGTTAAACACCACCATGAACTCCAGCCATACTAACCGCATTATTAAATCCTATCCTTCAGCATTTTTTTAAATCAAGTTTCTCTTTTTCCAGTCGATCCAAAATCATCTTCTTGATATCATAAGCTGTCTTCCTATGCTCAGTGATAAAACCAAGAAATTAATCCTGCACCTCCACTTATTTGTCTTCAACAACGACATATCGACAAATGAAACTCATCTGATCTGCCTGAGAAATGTCCAGCGTGTTGTCTAGTATGATCGCAAAATAATTAACTTTTAATTCGATCCAATATATTTTCCTTCACATGGTTTCCCAAGATATGGATGAATTCATTTTGAATTTTTGGTGACAAATACCGCCAGTTATCATTTACTTCTTTCAAGTAATGCTTTCCAAAAACAGGATCATACTTAATCATTAGTTCAACAAGTCCTATAAACTTACTTTTATTATAACTATATCCATCTTCTCTAAAAGGCGGGTTCTATTTCGTCAGAAACTTCATGATATCAAATGACCGTGTTAAAACCAGTCTCCAAATTTGTCTTTCTTTCATAGTTTGTTCTTGTAAAATACCCTCAAGAGTTTTTCCTTTATTAAGGGCCATTTCCAACATCTTCCATTTCTTGAAAGCTCTTTGGTGGTCAGACGGATTTTCATGTTCAGACATTTTGGAATTAGGCTACTAGAACTTTTGAAATCCTGGATATCTTGCTAGAATTGATTTGCGTTGGTCTGTCTTCCGGGAGAGGCGACAGGGGAAACAATAAAAAGATTTATTTGTATTTGAGTACAGCAACCATGATCTCATAACAGTCTCTCCATTCTCCATAGTTTTGTAAAACCAGTGTTGTAACATGACCCTCAAATTTTTTCCCCGGTCTTACAGTCGGAGCAAACGGTTCATCTTTGTTTTGAAACTTTTTAGATCCCAATGTTACAAGATCAACAAGCAACTGCCCTGAGAAATTTCGTGGCCAAAATACAATGTCTTCATACATAGCAATCTCTGTGTTCGCTTGTTTTATTTCTTTATTTCCAGTAACTTTATCAGTTCCTTCTTCATATTCATACCAGTCCTTACTGCACATCATCATTGTCACCTTCAATTTCTCTAACAACACTAATTCCCGCCGGAAATTCCTCTTTAACTTTTATCTCTATATTTGTCTCCACCCTATTCACATTTATCAGTTCCTATTCACATTTATCAGTTCCTATTCACATTTATCAGTTCCTATTCAATTTATCAGTTCCTATTCACATTTATCAGTTCCTATTCACATTTATCAGTTCCTATTCAATTTATCAGTTCCTATTCACATTTATCAGTTCCTTCTTCATATTCATACCAGTCCTTACTGCACATCATCATTGTCACCTTCAATTTCTCTAACAACACTAATTCCCGCCGGAAATTCCTCTTTAACTTTTATCTCTATATTTGTCTCCACCCTATTCACATTTATCAGTTCCTATTCACATTTATCAGTTCCTATTCAATTTATCAGTTCCTATTCACATTTATCAGTTCCTATTCACATTTATCAGTTCCTATTCAATTTATCAGTTCCTATTCACATTTATCAGTTCCTTCTTCATATTCATACCAGTCCTTACTGCACATCATCATTGTCACCTTCAATTTCTCTAACAACACTAATTCCCGCCGGAAATTCCTCTTTAACTTTTATCTCTATATTTGTCTCCACCCTATTCACATTTATCAGTTCCTATTCACATTTATCAGTTCCTATTCACATTTATCAGTTCCTATTCAATTTATCAGTTCCTATTCACATTTATCAGTTCCTATTCACATTTATCAGTTCCTATTCAATTTATCAGTTCCTATTCACATTTATCAGTTCCTTCTTCATATTCATACCAGTCCTTACTGCACATCATCATTGTCACCTTCAATTTCTCTAACAACACTAATTCCCGCCGGAAATTCCTCTTTAACTTTTATCTCTATATTTGTCTCCACCCTATTCACATTTATCAGTTCCTTCTTCATATTCATACCAGTCCTTACTGCACATCATCATTGTCACCTTCAATTTCTCTAACAACACTAATTCCCGCCGGAAATTCCTCTTTAACTTTTATCTCTATATTTGTCTCCACCCTATTCACATTTATCAGTTCCTTCTTCATATTCATACCAGTCCTTACTGCACATCATCATTGTCACCTTCAATTTCTCTAACAACACTAATTCCCGCCGGAAATTCCTCTTTAACTTTTATCTCTATATTTGTCTCCACCCTATTCACATTTATCAGTTCCTTCTTCATATTCATACCAGTCCTTACTGCACATCATCATTGTCACCTTCAATTTCTCTAACAACACTAATTCCCGTCGGAAATTCCTCTTTAACTTTTATCTCTATATTTGTCTCCACCCTATTCACATTTATCAGTTCCTTCTTCATATTCATACCAGTCCTTACTGCACATCATCATTGTCACCTTCAATTTCTCTAACAACACTAATTCCCGCCGGAAATTCCTCTTTAACTTTTATCTCTATATTTGTCTCCACCCTATTCACATTTATCAGTTCCTTCTTCATATTCATACCAGTCCTTACTGCACATCATCATTGTCACCTTCAATTTCTCTAACAACACTAATTCCCGCCGGAAATTCCTCTTTAACTTTTATCTCTATATTTGTCTCCACCCTATTCACATTTATCAGTTCCTTCTTCATATTCATACCAGTCCTTACTGCACATCATCATTGTCACCTTCAATTTCTCTAACAACACTAATTCCCGCCGGAAATTCCTCTTTAACTTTTATCTCTATATTTGTCTCCACCCTATTCACATTTATCAGTTCCTTCTTCATATTCATACCAGTCCTTACTGCACATCATCATTGTCACCTTCAATTTCTCTAACAACACTAATTCCCGCCGGAAATTCCTCTTTAACTTTTATCTCTATATTTGTCTCCACCCTATTCACATTTATCAGTTCCTATTCACATTTATCAGTTCCTATTCAATTTATCAGTTCCTATTCACATTTATCAGTTCCTATTCACATTTATCAGTTCCTATTCAATTTATCAGTTCCTATTCACATTTATCAGTTCCTTCTTCATATTCATACCAGTCCTTACTGCACATCATCATTGTCACCTTCAATTTCTCTAACAACACTAATTCCCGCCGGAAATTCCTCTTTAACTTTTATCTCTATATTTGTCTCCACCCTATTCACATTTATCAGTTCCTATTCACATTTATCAGTTCCTATTCACATTTATCAGTTCCTATTCAATTTATCAGTTCCTATTCACATTTATCAGTTCCTATTCACATTTATCAGTTCCTATTCAATTTATCAGTTCCTATTCACATTTATCAGTTCCTTCTTCATATTCATACCAGTCCTTACTGCACATCATCATTGTCACCTTCAATTTCTCTAACAACACTAATTCCCGCCGGAAATTCCTCTTTAACTTTTATCTCTATATTTGTCTCCACCCTATTCACATTTATCAGTTCCTATTCACATTTATCAGTTCCTATTCAATTTATCAGTTCCTATTCACATTTATCAGTTCCTATTCACATTTATCAGTTCCTATTCAATTTATCAGTTCCTATTCACATTTATCAGTTCCTTCTTCATATTCATACCAGTCCTTACTGCACATCATCATTGTCACCTTCAATTTCTCTAACAACACTAATTCCCGCCGGAAATTCCTCTTTAACTTTTATCTCTATATTTGTCTCCACCCTATTCACATTTATCAGTTCCTATTCACATTTATCAGTTCCTATTCACATTTATCAGTTCCTATTCACATTTATCAGTTCCTATTCAATTTATCAGTTCCTATTCACATTTATCAGTTCCTTCTTCATATTCATACCAGTCCTTACTGCACATCATCATTGTCACCTTCAATTTCTCTAACAACACTAATTCCCGCCGGAAATTCCTCTTTAACTTTTATCTCTATATTTGTCTCCACCCTATTCACATTTATCAGTTCCTATTCACATTTATCAGTTCCTATTCACATTTATCAGTTCCTATTCACATTTATCAGTTCCTATTCAATTTATCAGTTCCTATTCACATTTATCAGTTCCTTCTTCATATTCATACCAGTCCTTACTGCACGCACTAGAGTTCTCTTCCTTTAGCACATCATCATTGTCACCTTCAATTTCTCTAACAACACTAATTCCCGCCGGAAATTCCTCTTTAACTTTTATCTCTATATTTGTCTCCACCCTATTCACATTTTCTCCATGCTCCTCGCTTCCTAATCCTGATGTACATGCAGCATCCTCGTCTTTTCATATCGTTTTAGCAATAAATTTCTTCTCAAAGAAAGCATATAAAGATGCAGCACATTTTCTTTCCACGCGTTCTCTGGTAGCTTTCAACTTGCTATAAACTGCACCACGCAGTTTTTACCGTTTACTAATTCTAATCGATGAAAAAATAGAAAAAGAAACAAATATGAAAAAAGCATACTCAACAGCATAGGGAATTTTTATTTATAGAACTAACGTAAAAAGTTGATCTTGTAATATGCACTAGATTTGATTTTTCTGAAAATGTTCAGTTTTAAAAAAAAATCTCTAAAAATTTAAAATTTAATGTAGAATGTTATTATTTTCACATAATAATTCTAGAATATTGATTTTATGGAAAATCTATTGAAATTTCTGAAAAGCGTGATATTTTTTAACGATAAGAAGTTACCATTTTTAGCGAAGAAAATTGTTACGTCGTTAGTTCCTCGCTATGTTGTTGTAAATAAAAGGAGATGGAACAAGATATTGAAAAGTTTTTATGACGGCTTCATGGCAACCAGAATAAAGGGTACCTTTATCCTGCAAGTCTCGGTGGAAGGAAGGAAGGAAGGAAGGAAGGAAGGAAATATTTATTGAGTTGAGAAGGAATTATAGCAGCTAAATGCCTGAGCGGAATGTGCGTCGCTACAGTCAAAGCATTATTGAATGTCTGAGCGGAAATGTGTCGCAATAGATGTAGCAAAAGTCGTGTTTGCTGGTTAAGGACAGGAATGATGTAGTCACCCATAAATGTGTGGTCCTAGTTGTAGGAGAGGGGCATGAAAGTCTCCAGATAATGTTGCCCAGGAATGAGGTAGCTGGATGTCTGAGCGAAATTGCACGTCGCTGTAGACATACCAAAAGTTAGAGGCGACATAAGGTGTTCCTGTGTGTGGCTGATTCCATGCATCTAATTCATGTTCAACTGGGAACCCTTGGTCTAATAGAGTAGACTCAAGAGGTCCATAAATTGGTGGGCTTTCCTCATGGTGTTGTGCTTCTGCTGCTATGAAGGGAACGGACTGAAAGTACGTCCGTCCCGTCCGAAAGGTTCTGAGGAATAGATAGTTTGGCGGGCTTTTACAATTTTTATGTTGTCCGGGAAAATGGTCCGGGCTGAATAGCATGTCATCCTCATTGGGTGAAAATATGTGACGACCATAACGGTCAAATTAATATACGCGCCAAACAAAAATACGAAGTTCTTTCTGCTACATTTTTATAGTAAAAACTGTAAATTGCAAGTTTAGTAAAACTTTTGAAGTGTAAACAAACTTTAAATAATGTATATTCCTGGTTCTATTTTAATACGAATGTTTTTCTTTATTAAAAAAAAAAAAAGAACCAATTGAAAAGGAAAAAAATTCATTTTCAACAAGTTTCAAAGATCTACATTTGATTAGTCTATGAGGAGATTCTACAGTTGATTTAAGTTGGGGTGGACATTTTACTGTTGATCAGTCTGGGGGGATTCTTCAATTAATTCACTGTTTTAGTGATATGTAAAAAAAGATATCGGAAATTTTATTTAATCAAATTATTAATCAAACATTTATAATACAGGGTGCGGAAGCAAAATTATGAATATTCTAGTACGACTCTTTTATAAAACAAGATTAATTTGAATTGTAACAAATAAACAACAAAATAAGAAGACAGACACACAACAGTAAATTTACTCAATATGGCCGCCATTTTCTTTTCAATTATTGTATCAACATGCCTTCGAAACGATTTGCATGCCTTCAAAATAAATTCTTCAAACATTTTATTCCATTCCTTCTCAATAGCAGTCTAAAGCGAACCAATATTTGGATGTAAAGTTGCATTTGTTTTGTTTTCTAAAACACCCCATATAGCGTAATCAAGGGAGTTATGGTCAGGGCTTAAAGGAGACCATAAAGAAACTCGAATTATTTCAGAAAATATTTTTGGCTTAGTTTTGGCATTAAGCAAATCATTGATTCTTTGTCGTTTCTTTTCTTACTCACTCATATTGGTCAGAGTTTTAATGAAAAGTGCTTGAATAATAGAGCTAATCATGAAAATTTAGATTTATTGCGGGTTTTTTTTTTGTTTTTGTTTTTTTTTAACTGGACTAATCAGACTAAAAATCATTCCATATTTTGCTTCCACACCCTGTCATGCAAATATTTGCAAATTTCATGGACAATAAAAATATATAAATTTTAATCTAACAAAAATATTTGAAAAAATGCGATATTTTACTTTATTTTTAATTTTAATTTTCCGCCCAAAAGATCTCTGGTTTTGGGAAGGAGTGCAACTTAAAAAAAGAAAAAAAAAGATCAATATTATTTCTCTATAAAAAATCTTAAGATTTCAAAGAAGACGAGTTTTCTTTATTACTCCAAGCAACTTTCATCTGAATGAAAAATCAGTGGTAAATTTTTTTAAATATATAAAAATTTCTGAAAATATGCTATCTTACATTGAGAAATTTTAATCGTACATTTGATCTACCTAAAGATAGATTAAATAATTCTTTATTTTATCTTTGGCAGAAGGGTTAGAAGGCTTTCAAAATTCCCTGTAAAAGTTTAAAGTGAATAAAATGTAGGCAAATTGCGTCAGAAGAAATTTGTTTTTGGATCAACTCAAAGGAAAAAACATTGTTTTTAAAACGCCACTAAAACAAAAAACACGGTATAAAAATTATTTTTTGAGTTTTTAAAAAACAAAATTAAAATTTTCAAATAGCTTTTTCAGGGTGTTCACATTGAAAATTTATTTTTTTAATATGTGGTCTTCTGGTTTTTAATCTTTCTGGAGATATTAAAATTAGCGATTGGAATTTTTTATTCAAATGACCAAACGTTGAAACCTTCCTGTTTAGTGATAAAAATATCTTATCAAGTTTTTTTTAAATCAAAGAAACTATCCATTTTAAAATTAATTTATTAATGAATAAAATACCAAAAATTTTATTGAAATTTCAACATGATTGATTTTGAAATCATTGAAAAAAAACAACTTTTGATATTTTATTTTAAAAATAATTTTAAAACGATCCAAAAATTATTTAGGTCGATTATCGCTTTACAAAAACATGAAGGTGAAATCTATGTATTGGTTTTATAAAATATACAATATAGTGGGAATGTCTCTTGAAATGTCCTGTTTCAGCAAGAGGTCGATCCCAGCAAGGTCAGATCAAAGTATCGACAGAGCTGAGGTCACCGATAGGGTGACATGTGTGGGGTTTAGGCTTATGTTACGTTGGTATTACTTTGGTTGCGTTGGTATTACGTTGGTTGTGTTGGTATTTCGTTGGTAGCGTTGGTATTTCGTTGGTTATGTTGGCGTTAGATATCTGACTCCATATTTTGGTTATATTATATTTTACCCCCACGTTAGTTAGTCGGTGTAATGCTTCCCAAAAAGAATTATACATAAAGAAAAGACAGGACAGATAAGAGACGAAGACGTTTCTTTTATATTTTCCTTTATTTACTGGGTTCAACAACCATTCCGTGGATGAGGGAGTTTTTCCTGAATACATTGAAATGGTTGAATCCCCCAGTTAAGTTGTCAAAAATACGTTAAATCGTTTCATGTATGTATGTGTCCTCATTTGGTATTTCGGGCTTCCATAAGGGTTAGTTTTCTTTTGGAAGTTTTGTCAAAGTCCGGTAAGGGTTAGTTTACAGTTCATTTGTGGGTCTTGTATATTTCAGCATAATGCTGACCGAGAGAGAGCTGCAACTGGGTGAAAGGGGCTAACCAACGCTACGTCCAAAGACGTATGCGTGGTACCCAGACACGCCAGCACGAGGTTATCAATCCGCTAGTCACTGCCTGAAAGAGAAAGATAACAGGAGCCTAGCTCTGATCAATATATACTCACACTATACAGTACAAAATATTGAAAGCTTTCACATGTTACAGATATGTCTACAGAAACATGTCTATTGCAAACATAATAAATACTGTTGCGTTAAATCCTGAAGGCCAGTTCACATTTTAGTAACGGAATAAAACAAGACTCAAATCAGACAGAGGAAAAATGAACATCACATGCACTCAGTTTATTTTCTGGAACTAAAAGGAAAAAAGAAAAGGCTGATAGTCAGACAATCCGGAGCCATAAAGAGTCAATCAGGGTTCACACAGTTATCGTGTGAAAGAGCAGTAGTCATTCTGAAACAGAGTGTAGTAGTCGCCCTTCTTTTTGAAATATCAGAAGATACCTTGATTTTAGTTTGATGTAAGACCAGTCGGCTGGTGCCGTATAATATACAGACTGCATCTTTGCAGAGAGGTAAGACCACCTCCAACGAGTATCCTAGGTACGACAGTAAACTATCTGATGGTGAGGCTTCACTTCTGAAGCTTTGTACCTCTTCAGTGTCATTACTCTCACGTCCACTCTCACCCGGAGTGGTAGTATCTATTAGAGTACCATGGATGGGTCAAATAGAACTGTTTAATCATTTACTAAAGGATTATTATTAGTTGCTTGAAGCCATTTAACTGTGTTCAAACGATTAATATAAGATAGAATTATAAGTGTTAGATAGCAATACTTGAAACCATATTACTGTATGCAAACAAATTATTAATATTAAATAGAATTAATATTTTTAGATAGTAAAAGAATTTAAAGCACAAAATTCAATATAAAGAGAATGACTCTAAATTTAGTATTTAACTGATATTAGAAACTAAATATGCAAAATATGAGAAATCGTGCTTAATTCAAAAAATATGCTAGGCTTTATCTCCGCCAAGCCCAAGAAATCTTGCAGTAACTGTTTGGCAAAGCGAAGAGGGAGAGAAAAGTATAAAAATAAAGGAGAAAAAAAGGGGGTTGGGAAAGCTAACTTTTGTTACCTGAAAGAGAAGAGTGTCTATATTTCTTAAAAACAAGACAACCAGTTCCCACAAAGTAATTCAATTCAAGAGAGATAAACTTTACAAAATCCAGCTTTGCATATTTTTCCTTATGTTTGTCGAAAACATTGAATAAGGTAACAAAAATAACATACATACAAGTAACGACAATATCATAACCAAAAAAAAAAAAAAAAAAAGAAAAAAAGAAAGAAAGAAAAGAAGCCATGGCGTCAGCTACCTACTGTCAATTTAACTTTTGTTAATGATAAAATACCTTTCTTTGGTATTTTATGTCAAAATTCATTTTGAAGCCAATTTTAAGGGTTTATTCTTCTTCTTGGCATCTCCTTCTTGTGTAGAATCAACCTGGACAATCGTGTTCTTTTAGTTTCCTGTGTAGACTTGTTGAAAACGAAGTTTACTATTTCTTTAAGTGACCTTCGAGTAGACCACTGCTTCCTCCTCTTAGATGAATATCTTTCGTTTCAACTCGAATTTTCTTCTGTTGAGCCTACGGAGGTTTTTACCACATATTCTGACCCGAGCCAACAGCTTCCTTTGTCGGCAAAAGTCCAATAATACCACCTCCAGACCTTAGACTCAACTTTCTTTCGAAGGGGACAGCATATCAAAACTACAAATAGCCTGCAGTTGGCTCATTGTTTCAACAAGTAATAATAAAAACCCTGTAAGGAAAAGAGGCTTCGCCTATAGTGATTAAATAGGCCTATTTGCTCAAGCTACCTTGCTTAAGAAAAAACTGCCTAAAGTCGAAAGCGAATAAATAAGAGCTCTCAAAGCAAAAGGAGCGAGCAAAGCTAGGCCTTCAGCTCGTGTTGAAAAAAAAAAAAAATAAGAGAGGGAGAACCTTTGTGAGTCTCACTTAAATGATAGTAGGGACAGGGGCTAACAGCACAACTTCAAAACAGCCAATCAGATTTGAGCAGACATTAACTGCCGAATTTACAATTTTTCTTCAGACTCCGGCTGAGTTAAGACTTAGGATGGGGGTGTTATGGTGACCTATTTACATGATAATGAATTCTTTCTCCTTCATAAATACTAACCCTATTTACTCTCAGGGAGACTTCCTCCTAGCAGTTGAACCTGACTGTTTGGGACGGACACTTATACCTGCTGTACTAAAACTCTTATTTTGTATATATGTTCTGTTTATTCAATACACTTGTTCCACCTACTTTCTCTTCTTCTGTATCTTCTTTCTGGCCCCTAACAGATCACAACACATTTCAAAGCTGACAAAAATCATCGCAGAAGAGGAAAAGGAAAAGAAAATAGTGATACCATTAGAATAAAAGTACCATGAAGTAAGTAGTAATCTTTTAATTTCTTTTCTTCTTCCAATACTGATATGATTTTTTCAGATATGAATTTTATAATTATCATTTTATGACATTTGGTGTATTACACACTTACCCTCAAACCTTTAAGCTGTTAGGTTGTAAACTTCTAAAACTTTTACAAAACTTTGTTTTCATCTAACACGTTTAGGATGCATAGTGGCTGAAATTATAATTTCAAATTAAAAGAAAATCTACACCTGGAGTTATCTCCCTTGATCAGATTTTCAAACCGACAGAAATCAAATGATTATCAAAGTAAACCTGAATGCTGATCTTATGCTATCAATTTGTAAATTAAACGGGAAATTGCTTTATTCTATAAGTAAAAGCATCCCACTTGTGCTGATGAAAATCTCACTGCAATCTTTTTTTTTTTTCAGTGTTAGGTTACCATACTTACAAAGATCAGATCATTATAAGAACTAATATCACACTTTGCATCACAAATAACACTTGTGTCTACATGAAAAATCATTGCTCACATTCTATATAAATAAATTAAGTTAAAAATCTCCCAAAATAGATTACAAGTTACATCGTTGGCTGATACACAAACTTGTGCGAATTTGAGATTCCTTCCTGTAATTTTAACCTGACGAACACAGGTGAATGTTGGTTTTAGATTTCAACGTTGTGAAAAAAAAAATCAATAAACTTATTTTCTAGAAAACGGAACTTTATAAATTCTTTTCATGAGAAAATTTTAAGTTTTGTAAAGATAATTTTTTAAGATTTTTAATAAATATGATTTTTATACAGATAATCTACTGAAATGTCTGAAAAGTAAGATACAAAAATTAGGCTGAGTCAAAAGTTTTGTAATATTTTGGTAAAAAATATTTGCCGAGATTGAGAAAGGGATGAATTAAACTGGACTGCAAAAAAAAAAAGAAAAAAAAAAAAGAAGAAAAAACAAAAGAAAGAAAAGAAGCCATGCCGTCAGCTACCTACTGTCAGTTTAACTTTTGTTAATGATAAAATACCTTTCTTTGGTATTTTATGTCAAAATTCATTTTGAAGCAAATTTTAAGGGTTTATTCTTCTTCTTGGTATTTCCTTCTTGTATAGAAACAACCTAGACAGCTGTGTTCTAGTTTCCTGTGTAGACTTGTTGAAAACGAAGTTTACTATTTCTTTAAGTGAACTTCGAGTAGAGTTTACCTGAAACTATCTGAGTTTGCTTCTATGGCTTGGAGCATGACCTTAGAATTCACATTTTCAGTCCTACCTGATCTTGCTTGTATGTCGAGGTTCTTGCAACCAAAGCTAAATTTCCTGAACCATCTAGTTACTGCACTGTGATCAACTGTACCTTTATCCTTTGCACAATGAGAAATCTCCATGGTGTAGTGGTTAACATACCATCTAGTTACTGTACTGTGATCAACTGTACCTTCATCCTTTGCACAATAGGAAATCTCTATGGTGTAGTGGTTAACATACCATCTAGTTACTGTACTGTATCAACTGTGACTTCATCCTTTGTACAATGGGAAATCTCCATGGTGTAGTGATTAACATACCATCTAGTTACAGTACTGTGATCAACTGAGCCTTCATCCTTTGCACAATGGGAAATCTCTATGGTGTAGTGGTTAACATACCATCTAGTTACTGTACTGTGATCAACTGTGCCTTCATCCTTTGCACAATGGGAAATCTCCATGGTGTAGTTGTTAACATACCATCTAGTTACAGTACTGTGATCAACTGTGCCTTCATCCTTTGCTCAATGGGAAATCTCCATGGTGTAGTGGTTAACATACCATCTAGTTACTGTACTGTGATCAACTGAGCCTTCATCCTTTGCACAATAGGAAATCTCTATGGTGTAGTGGTTAACATACCATCTAGTTACTGTACTGTATCAACTGTGACTTCATCCTTTGTACAATGGGAAATCTCCATGGTGTAGTGATTAACATACCATCTAGTTACAGTACTGTGATCAACTGAGCCTTCATCCTTTGCACAATGGGAAATCTCTATGGTGTAGTGGTTAACATACCATCTAGTTACTGTACTGTGATCAACTGTGCCTTCATTCATTGCACAATGAGAAATCTCTATGGTCTAGTGGTTAACATACCATCTAGTTACTGTACTGTGATCAACTGAGCCTTCATCCTTTGCACAATGGGAAATCTCCATGGTGTAGTGGTTAACATACCATCTAGTTACTGTACTGTGATCAACTGTGCCTTCATCCTTTGCACAATGGGAAATCTCTATGGTGTAGTTGTTAAGATACCATCTAGTTACTGTGCTGTGATCAACTGAGCCTTCATCCTTTGCACAATGGGAAATCTCCATGGTGTAGTTGTTAAGATACCATCTAGTTACAGTACTGTGATCAACTGAGCCTTCATCCTTTGCACAATGAGAAATCTCCATGGTGTAGTGGTTAACATACCATCTAGTTTCTGTACTGTGATCAACTGTGCCTTCATCCTTTGTACAATGGGAAATCTCTATGGTGTAGTGGTTAACATACCATCTAGTTACTGTGCTGTGATCAACTGAGCCATCATCCTTTGCACAATGGGAAATTTCCATGGTCTAGTGGTTAACATATCATCTAGTTATTGTGCTGTGATCAACTGAGCCTTCATCCTTTGCACAATGGGAAATCTCCATGGTGTAGTGGTTAACATACCATCTAGTTACAGTACTGTGATCAACTGAGCCGTCATCCTTTGTACAATGGGAAATCTCTATGGTGTAGTGGTTAACATACCATCTAGTTACTGTACTGTGATCAACTGTGCCTTCATCCTTTGCACAATGGGAAATCTCCATGGTGTAGTTGTTAACATACCATCTAGTTACAGTACTGTGATCAACTGAGCCTTCATCCTTTGCACAACAGGAAATCTCTATGGTGTAGTGGTTAACATACCATCTAGTTACTGTACTGTGATCAACTGTGCCTTCATCCTTTGCACAATGGGAAATCTTCATGGTGTAGTGGTTAACATACCATCTAGTTACAGTACTGTGATCAACTGTGCCTTTATCCTTTACACAATGGGAAATCTCTATGGTATAGTGGTTAACATACCATCTATTTACAGTACTGTGATCAACAGAGCCTTCATCCTTTGCACATTGGGAAATCTCCATGGTGTAGTTGTTAAGATACCATCTAGTTACAGTACTGTGATCAACTGTGCCTTCATCCTTTGCACAATGGGAAATCTCTATGGTGTAGTGGTTAACATACCATCTAGTTACAGTACTGTGATCAACTGTGCCTTCATCCTTTGCACAATGGGAAATCTCCATGGTGTAGTGGTTAACATATCATCTGGTTACTGTGCTGTGATCAACTGAGCCTTCATCCTTTGCACAATGGGAAATCTCCATGGTGTAGTGGTTAACATACCATCTAGTTACAGTACTGTGATCAACTGAGCCTTCATCCTTTGCACAATGGGAAATCTCTATGGTGTAGTGGTTAACATACCATCTAGTTACTGTACTGTGATCAACTGTGCCTTCATCCTTTGTACAATGGGAAATCTCCATGGTGTAGTGGTTAACATACCATCTAGTTACTGTGCTGTGATCAACTGAGCCATCATCCTTTGCACAATGGGAAATCTCTATGGTGTAGTGGTTAACATACCATCTAGTTACTGTACTGTGATCAACTGTGCCTTCATCCTTTGTACAATGGGAAATCTCCATGGTGTAGTGGTTAACATACCATCTAGTTACAGTACTGTGATCAACTGTGCCTTCATCCTTTGCACAATGGGAAATCTTCATGGTGTAGTGGTTAACATACCATCTAGTTACAGTACTGTGATCAACTGTGCCTTTATCCTTTACACAATGGGAAATCTCTATGGTATAGTGGTTAACATACCATCTATTTACAGTACTGTGATCAACAGAGCCTTCATCCTTTGCACATTGGGAAATCTCCATGGTGTAGTTGTTAAGATACCATCTAGTTACAGTACTGTGATCAACTGTGCCTTCATCCTTTGCACAATGGGAAATCTCTATGGTGTAGTGGTTAACATACCATCTAGTTACAGTACTGTGATCAACTGTGCCTTCATCCTTTGCACAATGGGAAATCTCCATGGTGTAGTGGTTAACATATCATCTGGTTACTGTGCTGTGATCAACTGAGCCTTCATCCTTTGCACAATGGGAAATCTCCATGGTGTAGTGGTTAACATACCATCTAGTTACAGTACTGTGATCAACTGAGCCTTCATCCTTTGCACAATGGGAAATCTCTATGGTGTAGTGGTTAACATATCATCTAGTTACTGTACTGTGATCAACTGTGCCTTCATCCTTTGTACAATGGGAAATCTCCATGGTGTAGTGGTTAACATACCATCTAGTTACTGTGCTGTGATCAACTGAGCCATCATCCTTTGCACAATGGGAAATTTCCATGGTCTAGTGGTTAACATATCATCTAGTTATTGTGCTGTGATCAACTGAGCCTTCATCCTTTGCACAATGGGAAATCTCCATGGTGTAGTGGTTAACATACCATCTAGTTACAGTACTGTGATCAACTGAGCCGTCATCCTTTGTACAATGGGAAATCTCTATGGTGTAGTGGTTAACATACCATCTAGTTACTGTACTGTGATCAACTGTGCCTTCATCCTTTGCACAATGGGAAATCTCTATGGTGTAGTTGTTAAGATACCATCTAGTTACTGTGCTGTGATCAACTGAGCCTTCATCCTTTGCACAATGGGAAATCTCCATGGTGTAGTGGTTAATATACCATCTAGTTACTGTACTGTGATCAACTGAGCCTTCATCCTTTGCACAATTGGAAATCTCTATGGTGTAGTGGTTAACATACCATCTAGTTACAGTACTGTGATCAACTGTGCCTTCATCCTTTGCACAATGGGAAATCTTCATGGTGTAGTGGTTAACATACCATCTAGTTACAGTACTGTGATCAACTGTGCCTTCATCCTTTGCACAATGTGAAATCTCTATGGTGTAGTGGTTAACATACCATCTAGTTACAGTACTGTGATCAACTGAGCCTTTATCCTTTGCACAATGGGAAATCTCTATGGTGTAGTGGTTAACATACCATCTAGTTACAGTACTGTGATCAACTGTGCCTTCATCCTTTGCACAATGGGAAATCTCCATGGTCTAGTGGTTAACATACCATCTAGTTACTGTACTGTGATCAACTGAGCCTTCATCCTTTGTACAATGGGAAATCTCTATGGTGTAGTGGTTAACATACCATCTAGTTACAGTACTGTGATCAACTGTGCCTTCATCCTTTGCACAATGGGAAATCTCTATGGTGTAGTGGTTAACATACCATCTAGTTACAGTACTGTGATCAACTGAGCCTTCATCTTTTGCACAATGGGAAATCTTCATGGTGTAGTGGTTAACATACTGAACTGTGACATTGTAGTTAGAAAGTTCAAATTCTAATTGTGCTATTATGTTCACTTTCAAACTATTACCCTAGGGAAAGGTGTGAACCCTCTTATTCTTCCCCCAGTTAAAGGGTTAAATTGTACCACAATTGTTCTTCTAAGATAATGACTTTGGCATTAAATAACCCATGAATACTGATATGCCATTAAAACAAAGAAACCTTTCATATAAGAAATGTTTTTGGTTACCTTGGTGGTATCATAGCCCTGTTTGAATATGTCAAAAAATAGTTTTTTGAGAAAATGCATCCCTTAAATTATAACCAGATGTTTTTTATCTGATCTTAATTTTAATCAGCTTTAACATTTTACTATATAACTATATATATCAATAATATAGCTTGCTCTATTCATAAAGAAAGAGCATTCAATATTGATAAAAGAGCATATATAGATTTAGTTTTGAACAGCATAAACACAGAGATCATCAAACCATCTTGATTTGCTCTGATTGCATATGTGAGAAAATTACCTCAACCACATGTCATTGAGACTGTGTTTGTACTATCTATAACTTGATCTATCAATATATATATATATATATATAATGTAACTGGAAAAAACTCAAACCTGGTTAAATTGTCATTATAAATTTATTTTCACTCTCAAGTTAAGCATATAAATTCATCTGAAGAGACAAAGATTATATTCTTCGCTGAAATAAATATATAATGATAATTTAACCAGATTTGAGTTATTGCTATACATCTTATGAGATGACAGACCAATTTTTATGATTTCAGCTTCAAATGAACAGCTACAGCAGCAATTGGAATACACCCTACTAAAGCCTGATTGTCACTGCTGGTGAATTTCAAAAATGCAATCTGGATGTGAGGACACTTTAGAAGAACAATATGCAATAAAATTCTGTTTTAAACTTGGAAAAAATGCCAAAGAAACGTATGGAATGCTTCAGACTGCTTTTGGAGCATCTTGCATGAATCAAGCATCAGTTTTTGAGTGGCATAAGAGATTCAAGGAAGGCAGGGAGTCTGTGAGGGATGGTGAGAGGTGTGGGAGGAGTAAGGAAGTCAATTGACCAGAGTTGATTGGCCAAAGGGATAGGGTTTAGGGTTACTATGTTGAGGTTTTAAGGGAGTTCAGGAAGAGATTCAGTTGGAATCGGGTCAGTGGCATTTCCACCAGGACAATGCACCAGTCCAAAACTCCAACTTTGTCACTGACTATTTGACCAAGATGGGAATCAAGACAGTTCCTCATCCTCCCTATAGTCCAGACCTTGCTCCCTGTGACTTTTGGTTATTCCCTAAGCTCAAAGGCTGTCGTTATGAGACAATTGAGGAGATGAAAGAGGCTGTGACGAAGATCATTGACACGCTCACACAAGAGGACTTCCATGGGGCCTTCCAGAAGTTGTTGGAACAGTACAACAAGTGCATTGCAGCTGGAGGAGATTACTTCGAAGGGGACTAGAGTTTCATGTGTGTACTATCAATAAAAGTGCTCATACGAAAAAAGTCTGGAAACTTATTTAATGATCCTTGTTTGTATGTATTTGTGTGTATATATATATATATATATATATATTGTGTATATATATATATATATATATATATGTAAATATTTGTACATATATATATATATATTTGTGTATTTTTATGTATATGTATATATGTATGTATTTGTATATATATTTGTACACGTATATATATTTGTGTATTTGTATATATATATATATATATAATGGGTCAGAACAAATCTACCTAGGTTTCATCTTTCCGAATCATCAGGATAGAACTGACTGAAGAGGGTAGGACAAATTTTATTGATTAAAAAATCCACCCAACCAAACAAAATTTGCATAAATATACAACATTTTATTGATTAAACTGACTCAGAAAAAAATACATTAATAGATAAATAAAAACAAGTAAATAGATAGAAAAAAAATCCAACGGAGGGTGGAAAACTTACTTCTTTCTGTGTTTACAAATATTGAAAACTTTAGACTTATGATTAAGTAATTCTTTCAGGCTATTATAAGAAATAATATTTAATTTCTCTTCCATACACAATTGGCAAAACCTCTCACCCACCTTATATTTAGGACATTTTTTTGTAATTTCCCATTTCAATATAGGTCTATGCCTAACTTTGTCTTGATCTCCCAAATGTATTTTGATAAATTGGTATCATTCTTATACATCTCATGGGTGAATCAACATTCATGACTTTATAAGATTTTTTTTAAAAAACATCTTGAGTAGATCCAATATAAAGGGAAAAGTAAAGTTGGCAACCTTAGTCGCAGGTGACCTGAAGGCTCCCTTTTCAATAGTTACTACACTGCAGTGTACGAGAGGGTGGTACTCCTTTCCCTGGATTGATCTGTACCTCATAATGCTGAGTGTTAAGCAAGGAGGCGTCAATTACCATTTTTTGAGTCTTTGGTATGATCCGACCTAGAATTGAACCTAGGTCTCTCGGGCCATTGGCAAACACTCTAACCATCATGCCAATGTCTGGTCAAAGATCCAATATATATTTTCTTATTATTGTACTTGATAGCATTATGGTCACAATATACTTCTACCTTATATACAACATTTTCATATTGACATTTACCCCTAAGGGGGCAATCAGTTTTATTAATACAATTGTATTTAAGGGGCTCCCTACATTGTTTATTCATAAGTTTTTTAGTGTTGCTCTTATTAATGAAATTAGCTACATTTGGCACACAATTGTAGCTTAATTTAACATTCTTGTTAAATATTTTGTATAAACTACTCGTAGGGGGAATATTCTTCCATAATATCTTTAAAAATTCTTTACCTATGTTATTGGCCAAACACATGTTAAAAGGTGGGTTAAACCAGAGAATCCTCCTCTGATGTTTACGTCTCCCATTTTATTTATCAGAACATTCATTCATGGTTTTATAAACTATGATGGTTTTATAACCACTATTTTTTAGTGCTATTTCATAGTCATGTTTGTTTTGGGTGAAAATATCAATGTTAGTAGAATTAGTAGACAGTCTAGTCATAATCCCATTGGGGACATGTTTAAAAACCTGTTTAGGGTGACATGATGGTTGTTATCATAGACAATGGTATCACCAAGCCAAGTTCAAATTGGTTGGTTGGATTTTATGGCATATCAAGCTTTGTAGGTTATTTAATGCCAAATCCATTTTTATACAAATAATCAGTTCTATTTCAAACAATTCAGTTTAGTATAAGTATGCAGTTTAAATGTAAGTACACAGTTTAAATGTCAAAAACATTTCTATTTCAAGCAATTTAGTTTAGTCAAACAATTCAGTTTAGTATAAGTATAGATTTAGTTTACACACAATTAAATGTCAAAACAGTTCACAATTCAGTACAGTTTCAATGTGAAAAACAGTTCTGTTTCAAAGAATTCAGTTTAGAATAAGTATGCAGTTTAAATATCAAAACACTTCTATTTCAAGTAACTTAGTTTAGCATAAGTATACAGATTGGTTCTATTTAACCCATAGATAGGGCCCTATCAGGTGCTACCACTCCAGGCCAGAGTGGACCTGGTGGTGATGGTAATAAAGGAGCATTCTGCATTTCCCAAAGCTCCAGCATTACTGGAACCTCACCATCAGATTGTTTAGTGTCATATCCAGGACTCTCCTGGGTGGAGTGGGGGTCTTACCCCTTTGCAGAGGTGGAGTTGGTATATTCTATCGCCCCAAATTCAAATTCTGGATGAGGATGTTTGGATTTCACTTAGTAGTAAGGCAGACAGGGCTCTCTTGCCTTGGTTGGAGAGGGGCACAATTATAAGGTTTCAAGTAACTATTCCTATTTGATAATACTTATTTGTTTGCTTCATTTTGTTTAATAACAAATCAACATTCAAGGGTTATCAGTTGTTTGCACATAATTACATAGTTTTAAGTATTCCAATGCAATAATAATTTGCATACATATACAGGGTGTCTCAAAATAAGTGCAACCCATTAGTATGATAATTATCTATTACTGAGACAAGTGCAATGGCAATCATTTGGAACACATCCTGTAAAAAATGCTTCCTTTGAGTTAAAGACATCAAATGTTTTTTTTTAAATTTTTGTTATTATATCAGCTTCCAGGACATGCTATCCTTTTAAAAAATTTTTTTTTATCTCAGTAATAAATCATTATCATCTTAATGGGTTGGATCTATTTTGTAACAGTTTTGAATGATTTTGTCTCCAAATAAGAAATGATGCAAAATATTTTTCTTCTCTTGTCCAAGACATTGTAATCAAGGATTCATAGTTGTTTTAGTATACTATTTTCAAATCTGAAACAAAAAAGAACACAACATTATTATTAATAGAGTTATTAGCAGTCCCATGGGTCCCATGTATATTGAGACAACCTATATATGGTTCCAAGTAACTAACAATGATTATCCTTTGCTTTGAGTAACTATTCTTACTACAAATAATTTGCACACAGTTGTAGTCCTATTTAATATCAATAATCATATGATTTCAAGTAATTATTTCTAAACATTTTTAGCTTCAAGTAACTTAACACAAATAATTTGCCTACAATTAAATGAAAACATAATCCTCATAACATATTTTATTACTTCCAGCAAACTTTTTTCCAAGGATTGTTACTCTTTCTTTTTCCAGTTTATAAAGAACATATGAAACTAATAGTTCCAACACACCTTTTTTGGAGGTGACGTGTTTTACCCCTCTGCAAAAGATGGAGTCAGTGTATTCTAAGTTTTTCCAATGGGGTGTTGGCATCTTTGGTTTAGAAGAAAATTGATTTTCATTTTTTTAAAATGATGGGTGATATTCCTTTTAAAAAGGATACAATGGTGGGTGATATTCCTTTTGAAAAGGATACAATTGGGGTATTGTAGACAATTTTTTCTGAAATATTTCTTGAAGAAGGTTTGGTTTCTTTGTTTCATGGCATATTAATCATTGTGGGTTATTTAATGCCAAAATAAGGATTAGGAAATTCATATCTTTTCCAAGGGTATTTGTCCAAAAGTGAATTTAATAGTGTGAATGGACATCAAACTTGCTTACTTCAAGGCTACTTTTAGTCATTAGGCCATGAAGACTCCTCCTTCTTGAATAAATCCTACCTTTAATATCAGAGGTTACATAAACAGCTACTTATAGCAAAATCAAGATTAAAAATACCAAAGCTCAAGGATACTATTAATGGCTTTGTTTTCTAAAAATAACTTTTCATTGAACATATATGAATACAAACAAACAAAAAAGAAAGTAATTTTTATAGAGCATTTAAATCTAAATCTATTGCCAGTGGGAAGTAGACATCTCTGAACAGTAAGTGTATATTTATTTTCAGCTAGGCATGTGTACAATTTTACATGGCTTACACTTTATTTATAGAGGCCAGCAGTGAAGTGGGTAAGAGAAAAAGTCACTTGTTGGAAAGAGAAAGCGAGAGAGAGAGACAGAGAGAGAGAGACAGAGAGAGAGAGAGAGAAGGGAAATGAGCTGATGGAGAGAAATGAAATTAATGGAGTCTCTTTATTTTTCTCTCATCTTATTGATCTGATTTCATGTAGGTCCTTCTACCACCCCATGAATAAAATGTGGAGGGAGAAGAAGGAGAGGAGGATCATCATCATCATCATCTATCTATAGGAAAGCTTTTGTCACTAACTTTGTTTGTCTGTTCACCTAAAGGGGTCACACTGAGACAAACAGAAAGAAAAGAAAAGAATTACTTTAATGCACAGACACAACATTCTCTTTAGAGTGTGAAGAACAAAACTGTGTGTCTGAGTGTTTGCTAGTAATATAACTATTTTGGAACGAGGCGCCGCAGGCATTGGCCTTCATGTCAATGCACATATGTGCTACAACCAAACAGGCGACATTACCACTCTAGATGGAGCTTCTCTGAAACTAGTAGGCAAATTCACCTACCTAGGAAGTAGCATCTCATCAACCAAAGAAGACATCAACACACGACTAACGAAAGCATGGACAGCTATGAATAGGCTCTCGATCATATGGAAATCAGACCTGACCGATAAAATGAAACGCAGTTTCTTCCAGGCAGCGGTGGTATCGATACTACTATATGGATGCACTACTTGGACACTAACTAAACGGCTGAAGAAAAAACTAGACGGCAATTACACAAGAATGTTGAGAGCAATATTGAACAAGTCCTGGCGACAACACCCCACAAGACACCAACTATACGGCCACTTGCCTCCCATCACGAAAACTATCCAAGTTAGACGAACCAGACATGCTGGACACTGCTGGAGAAGCAAGGACGAACTCATCAGTGATGTACTCCTATGGACCCCCACATATAGCCAAGCAAAAGCAGGACGACCAGCTCGAACATACATACAGCAGCTATGTGAGGATACAGGATGTAACCCTGAAGACCAGCCAAAAGTGATGAATGATAGGGAGAAGTGGCGAGAGAGGGTCAGGAATATCCGTGCTGGTAGCACGACATCATGATGATGATGACTAGTAATAATGGTGATATGAGATAGTGATGAGAAATCATATGTAGCATAAGAGTCATCTATTTTCATAGGTAATGAACTCGAGCCAAGTTCAAATCCTAGATAATGCTATTTGCTATTCCCTTTGCTGTAATGCTCTTGGGAAAGGCATGAAACGATCTCCTAATTATGGGTTAAATAGTAAGGCATAATAGTTGTTATTGTAGAGAATGACCGGGCCATTGGCCTAATAAGTTGAGTGTTCGCCAATGATCTGGGAGATCGGGGTTCAATCCCAGGTCGATTCATACTAAAGACTCAAAAAATGGTACTTGATGCCGCCTTGCTTAGCACTCAGAACTATATGTTGAGGATCAAGGGTAAAGTTGGGCAATCCAGGGAATGGAGTAGCGCCCTCCCCTACATCTCAGTGTAGTAGCTATTGAAAAGGGAACTTTCGGGTCGCCCTCAACTAAGGTATCCAACAAGGTAGAAAATGAACCTGGTGAGCTTAGTTTAAATCTTGGATGATGCTATTTGGCATTCTCTTTGCTGTAATGCCTTTGAGAAAGGCATGAAACCATCTCCTACCTATAGGAAAATAGTACGGAATAATAGTTGTCATTGTAGGAAATGAACCAAGTGAGCTTAGTTCAAATCTTGGATGATGCTGTTTGCCATTCGCTTTGCATTTTGTAAAAGCATAAACCTATCTTTTCTCCTTTCAGTTATGGGCAAAATAGTAGGGCAGTCTGATCTTTAGCCTTATTATGACAACCAGTCTAATAGAAAGGAATTTTGAATTCAAATCAGCTGTACTCAGCTTAAAAATTACCCTTGTGCTTATATTGGAGGAGTTGTTAGATTCTAGTTAAAATGGTGGCTGAAAATTTTAGGGTTTGTTTTTCTTCTTCTTTTTGTTATAGAATCAGATCTGATTTTTCTAATTTTCAATTTAAGTTTACATTTTAACAGGAACACCATTTTTTAAAAATAGCTTTTATCAAGCAAATTTTTATTTTCTTTAATTGAAAATTCTTAATTATTTTGACTTGATTTTTCTTTGAAACTTTTTTTTCTTTTTTTCCTTTTCTTTTTTGCAGCTGAAAAATTTTTGGGTTTCCTCTTTTTTAATAACAGAACCAAATATTTCTACAATGATTTTCTACTTTTAAGAATTTAGTTGGCATTTTAAAGGAACATTGATTCATTGCATTATTCTTTTTTATCTTTTATTGATGTGTTAAATGCAAGACAAATAAATTTTTTACTTGATGTAAATTAAAAATAAAAGAATAGTATTATTCTGTTCAAAACTTTTTTTGTTTACAAATCTAAAGACCATGTATGAATCCACTATATTATTATTTTTATTATTTTGCTCTCTGCAGATTTTTCACACCAATTCTAACTGGTAGTTTCAGCTCTCCAGGACTCTTTACAGTATTCTAACCAATTTCAGTGATGCTGTGGTCTAGCCAATCTTAATTCTCCAATTATTATTGGTATCGCTATCATAGCTCTCTTGCAAGGTTCTGGTATTTATTTAGTTCTTCATTTTCCTTTATTTTAACTCTGTGATCTGCTGGAATGACAGAATCCACTAGTTGACTAGTTCTTTTCTTTTTATGAACTAAAATTAGATCTGGTCTTCTGGTTGGGATTACTTGATCTGTTTTTATCTCAGAATCCCAAAATATTTTGTGTGTCTTATTTTCTAGGCAGATTCTGGTTTATGTGTATACTATTTCTTTGTATGGTCAAAGTTTACTTGCCTTATGCAATTCATTATTTCTCATCAGTTTTAACTTGTTGTCTTTCACAGGATTCTAAGTGACAGCAAGTCTCTTCAGGTCTCCAGAACTCTTCTAAATATTCATTATTATGTGGTTAACTTTTTCATCCCTGTATTCATATAATCTACACTTGCTATTCAGTTGCATATTATCAATTTTTGCTTTGATATAAGTAAGTAAAATTAGCGACCTTAGTTGGGGGTGACCTGAAAGCTCCCTTTTCAATAGCTACTACAGATTGAAGTGGAGGTTTTCTAAACCTCAGGCAAACAGAAAAAGAATCACAAACATCCCGAATCAGATCCAGGAGCTCCTTATCATTAAAGATCTTACTGCCTCTAACCAAGGGTATCAATTTCTCATTTGATGCATGAGCAAATTGCCTATGTAATTTCTCAGCCTTCCTTCTTTTTGCCACTCCTGAACATTTTTTTAATGCCTTGCAGTGTAGTACAGCAATCGCCAGTCTTTCAACCTCCAAAAGTATGTTAATCAATGGAAAACTATTATGTTCAGACATTGTACTTTGTTATCTTATATATCTGCCTAAAATCTGACAGCTGTCATTTTTGAAATCTAACAGCATTCCAGCAGTTTTTATAGATTTATGGCTCAATAATAAAGGTAAATCTTTTTTTTATTATGTCAGCCTCAATACACAATCTAACACCTTTTGCACCTCCTATAGTTACCGGAAATTTATAACCTTTAGTTCCACTCCATAGTTACTTCCAGTTAATAGCCTTTACTTTCACTCCATCACCAAAACAAAATGATCTGTTAGCAGTTTTTACTAAACATTTATCTTATCCTGCAATGTGCCAAAGAAAATATCAAGTGACAGTTTTCCGACAACTGTCTGAGAACAGGTTGAATCCAACACAGCCATACCAAGCATTTCTCTCACAAGCTTATTTTTACATTTGAGTCATTTATGACATTTTGATAATGTGTATCCACAAGTAAAGTAAGTAAAGTTATCTCCCTTTAGTCGAGGGTAAACTGAAGGCTCCCTTTTCAATAGCTATTACACCAAGGTGTAGGAGAGGGCAGTACTCCTTTCCCTGGATTGCTCCACAATACCCTTGATCCTTACCTTATAATGCTGAGTGTTATGCAAGGTGGCATTAAGCACCATTTTTTGAGTCTTTGGTATGACTCAACCTAGGATTGAACACTGGTCTCCTGGACTCATTAGGCCAATGGCCCGGTATCTGGTCTGATTCCATGACAGTGTTCATATTGTTTCTTGAACCAGTACAGTCATGTACAAAATGTTGAGCAGAATTACATTTAAAACAGTGTTTTAGCCTACCTTGTTTACAGAAGAAATTCACTCTATAAGATTTTTTTTTGTTGACATCCTTGTAACAACTAAAATTTATTGTTTCCACTTCTTTCACAAGAACATTTTTGTATTCGAGTAATGATATGTCAGAAAACACTTTTTTTAATATCTTTTTCATTGTTGTATAATTGAGACTTGCACACATGGTCTTTGCTAATTTTTCATTTTCCTCAGACATTTAACACAAAAAAAGCCTGCACCCCATTGGGGTGTGTCATATGAATTTTTGTAATTCCTGATACAAAAATTCATAACACACCAGAAAGTCATTTGTATTTATACCAATATCTTTTTTTGTAAGAGTAAAAATCCTTGAAAGCTATGTTATATGCTTGTGTTGGATCTCATAAATATGTTTCATCCAATTTGTCCATAATTAATCTTAATCTTTCTGCTCTGATGATATCTGCTATCAACAAATGTCTAACATACTCCTGTATGTTCTATGGTAATGACAAAAATACCATTAGACCCTGTTTTTCTTTTGGTAGATCAGTTAAAAACGTCCATATTTGTAAATCTTGCATCCATTCCATGTAGAATTCTTCACCTTGTAAAGTTGGGGGCTGTTTTGTGATTGAAGCCATTATTATTTCAAATGTGCTTCAGTATAAATGGAATAATGATTATTACTGTTGCATGAAAGAAAATAGCTTTTTTCTACCAATGTTTTCTTTACAACTTTATATCAACACAACAGAACATGTGCAAATACCATCACTACCTTTATTACAACAACGTTTACTACTACAAGACAAGAGACAATGTATTTACAGCTTGCTGGTTAGATGGTTCAGACTTCAATAAGTATCACCATCAACATGTTGCATAGCTTTGTTAGTTCTCTTGCAATGTCTAAGTACTTGTCTCTTTTTTCATTTTCTTTGATTTTCACTCTATAGCCAGTAGGGACGGCAAAGTCCACTAGTCATCAAGTTGTATTTTTTTTGTGTTAACTATTACTAGGTCTGGTCTTCTGACCACGATTAGGTGATCTGTTTGTATCTCAAAATCCCAGAAAATTTAATGTGTCTCATTCTCCAGGATGGATTCTGGTTTGTGCATACACCCTTTGGCAGTATCGTCAAATTTCAATTTCTTGCACAATTCCCAGTGGATCACCTTCTCCACTGAGTCATATCTAGTCTTGTACTCTTTTGGCGCTTGTTCATTATAACTCTATTATTATGCGATTATTGGTTATGTCTCTATCACCACATGACCTACACTTGCTATACTGTTGTGGCTTATCTATTTTTGCTTTAACATAATTATATCCTTATGGCATTGCTTTATGCTGCTATTAGAAGAGATTCAGTTTCTCTCTTAAAGTTTCCCTTTCTTAGCCATGTGCAGTTCTTCTCATGAGAGATTTTATTAGTTTGTACCTTGAAGTATCTATCATATTTACCAACCCCTCCGCTCGGGAAGGATATAACACAATTTTTAAGCGGAGTTTTACAGGTTTGAATTCAGAGTTTTCCTTCTCCTAGACTAGTTGGTTCACCAAGGCTGAAGAACCTAGTCTGCCTTACTATTTACCCATAGCTGGAGGGAGAATAATTGGATTCATACCTTTCCCAAGGGTATTAGTGCTATGTGAAATGCAATGAGTCACGTCCAGGATTTGAACTCATGTCACCGTGTTCATTTCCTACGACAATAACCATTACACCACGGGCACCTTGAAGTATCTATAGAATTGTTTTTCTTTCCATTCTTGTTTCTTAGATATTGTTGTTCTTTTGATCTTTATGTTGTCTGTGCTGTTTCTGGTCACTGTAATTAGCCTTTCTTTGCTCTTTTTTACATAGTCTTCAAGTCCTTGGGTTGATGCATTGACACTATCTTCAATACTGGTTAGTACTCTTCCTTCTTCTCTTCTTGATACATATAGTCTATGTCATCATTCGCAGAAATGTTCAACTTCTACCATACTAGCAGTATTAGAGCTAAAAGTGTTGGGCAGTTGAGGATGAGTTCTCACTGATCTACAAAATGGTCCACTATGCAAACTCTCCACCTCTACCACAAACTCCTCTCTCTGCATCTACATTACAACAAACAGAGAAGGATGTAGAAGTAAATATTCAGCACTTCAAACATTCCAATGCTCACAAATCCAGAACTGCATCTGCCTGGGATCCAGCAGCATCTGGTGGCAATAGCTTCTGCATCAGTGGGTATCTTGTGGCAAGCTAGTTGCTACTTACTAGTGTGCCAGCTTGTAGGCTATCCAAGCAACTATGTGTATAATCAGAGAAACCCTGACAGATAAACCAGGCAACTGTGTAAAATCCTCATCTATGTAATTAATAACAGTAGCAGACAATGAGGCTTACGATTGTGGCTGGGGACCACCTTTGGATACCAGTCACCAAAAAACTTCACATGTGAATACAATTTAATGTGTGAAGCCTGTGGATGCTATGACAACACAAACACTACCAGCATCTATCTTTTATGGTGTGGGCTGATTTGCTAAATAGGAGGCGTTATTTTCCTTATCCTCTTATAAACATGGCATACAAAGATTCTTTTAAAATTAGAGAATATGTAAAAAAAAGAGAGGGAAAAAAATAGGCATAAATTAGTGATGGGTGAATTTTTTCCCATTCAAAATAAAATGAAATCAGTATCTGTAATAATGGAAGGAAGTGGGTTTTTGCCAAGAGGATTCCTTGACCTGTTTTGTCATCTCTTAGATGTAAGGCCTTATGCATCATCATCATCATCATCATGACTTGTATGTTTTATTTAAGAATAGCAGGTACAAATACTGAGATTCTAAAAATATTGAGACATTATTTTATTATGAACCCTGAAACCCACTGAAGCTGTTGATAGAACTCTGAAAGTGAAAGCAAATGAAATATGTGAGCATACTGCTCAAAATGGGTTTACAAGTGAAAGAATTCTTGCTGAGAATGTGTAGGGTTAGAAATGAAGGTTCCTCTCAGAAATGAATTTAAAGACAACAATTTGTCTAACTCAACAAACTTTAGGGGGTGTCCTCGTGGTGTAATGGTTAAGGCGATGGGCTGCAGAATTATAGTAAGCGAGTTCGTACTCCAGTCGTGCTATTACATTCACTTTTGGGCAGATACCCTTAGCAAAGGTATGAACCCCGTTATCCTCCCAGCTATGGGTTAAATAGTACCACTACTGTTCTTCTAGGAGAATGGCTTTGGAATTAAATAACCTACAAAGGTTGATATGCCATTTTAGCGGTTTGAGGAAATTAGTTATTTTCCCAAACACTATAGATTTTATGGCAACAGAAATGAATTACGAGACTTTTCTTTTGTAACACAACAACGAAAGTTTTTTATTTGCAGCATTGAGGCGGTTTGTTCTTGGTGCTGCAAGACTCATGGTGTTTAGGCTTGTTGGTTGTTTGAGACGAAATGGCTTAGCTAGATGTTGCGATGGCAGCGTGTCGTTGGACGTGTGAGGGAAGTATTCAAGGCCACCGTGTAGTTTTGTGTGTCTGGTATTTGGGGAGAGTAGGCGTTATCTCCATTAATGTAGACCAGAGGTGAAATGAGAGCTAGGTGTGTCGAGAGCGAAGTGGCGCTCGGATCGACATAGTAAATTTTTGTGGTGCTTGTGGAAGGCATGCTGAACGTATCTAATTCATATTCAACTGGGATTCCTTGGTCTAAAATATATTAGACGCAAAGAATCCATAAATTAGAAGGTTCCCTCGCTGAGTGTCCATGTTGCTGCTGCTAGGGTTAAAGCCACAGTGAGTTGTCCCCACTGGGTGGCTTGTTTAGCTAAAAAGCATCGCTAAGCAGGGGCGACCAGAGACACGTCTGTTCTGGTCGCTGTCTCAAGCTGAAGAGAGTGTGTTTGGCCGCTCACCCGTTTTGCTAGCCGGAAATGAAGGTCCGGGCTGAATAGGATATGTCATCCTGATTGGGTGAAATTCAGTGTTGAATTAAATAGCGCGCCAAAACAAAATACGAGATTTTCCTCTTCTCTACACCATTAAACAAAGAAACGAAACCAAGCATCAACAAACTTTAATTATCATTAAATAGTTATAGTTAACTATTTACTATATATTTTTAGCTCTATTGTTGGGGATTAAAATACACCGACTGTCTCCTCTGCAGTAAAGTAAAACCTTTCTCCTTCTCTCCCACAAAAAAAAAAAAAATGGATTGTATTTAGAAACTGGTGGTGAGGCTCGAGTTCTGGAGCTTTGAAGAGTGAGAAGTCACTCTTTTATAGTCATTACTCCCAGGTACACTTTGACATGGTATGGTAGTTCTTATTAGGGTCCCATCTATGGGTCAAATTGATCTGTTTGAGAATTATTAGTATTAAATAGGAGTCCATGATATCATTTAACTGTGCACACATAGTAAAAATAAAGTAGGCAACTGTAGATAAGGGCTTCCCGAAAGCTCCCTTTTCAATAGCTACTACACCAAAGTGTAGGCAAGGGCACTACACCTTTCCCTGGATTGCTCCACTTTACCCTTGAAATGTACCTTATAATGCTGAGTGCTAAGTAGGGCGGCATCAAGTACCATTTTTTGAGTCTTTGGTATGACTTGAACTGGGATTGAACCCTGGCCTCTTAGACCATTGGTGAACACTCTACTCATTAGGCCAATAGTAAAAGTAAGTTGGCGACTGTAGTCAAGGGCTACTCGAAAGCTCTTTTTTCAATAGCTACTACACCGATGTGTAGGTGAGGACGCTACTCGTTTCCCTGGATTGCTCCACTTTACTCTTGAAATGTGCCTTATAATGCCGAGTGCTAAGCAAAGAGGTATCCAGTACCATTTTTTGAGTCTTTGGAATGACTCGACCTGAGATTGAACACCAGTCTCCCAGCTCATTGGTGATCACTCTACCACTAGGCCAATGAGCAGGAATAGTTACTTGAAACCATATAATCGTGTTTAAATTATTAGTGTTAGAAAGGAATATTTTAAGCCTTATAATTGTGTGCAAATTATTTTTATCAAATTTTAGATTAGATAATCCATAATGGGTTGGTATGTTATTAAACAAATTAACTAAACTGGATATTTTACATATAATTATTTTATGTAAATATATTAGATGTATACATTTATATATCAAATATATTATTTCATCTAAATATATTAGATGTATACATTTAAACATCAAATATGATTATTTTATATCATATAGTAATTTTACAGTTATTAGATAGTTAATCAGTGGGATTTCCATAGTTTTTTTGTTTTGTTTACTGGTATATCAACTTTCATGGGTTATTTAATGCTAAAACAATCCTTGTATAAGAACAGTAGTGGTACTATTTAACCCATAGCTGGGAGGATTAGGGTGTTCATCACTTTCTCAAGGGTATTAGTCCAAAAGAGAACAGAGTAGCAGAACTGGAGTTTGAACTCACTCCAGCACATTAGCGGCACTATTACCTTGCTTACTACAATGTTGTAGTCGAGCATGTTAGCCATTGTACCATGAGGAATTCCCCAGTATAGCTAATAAATATTAAGTAAAGTTGGCGACCTTAGTCAAGGGCGACCAGAAGGCTCCCTTTTCAATAGCTACTACACTGAGGTGTAGGGGAGGGCACTATGCCTTTCCCTCGATTGCTCCACTTTACCTGTGATACGTACCTTATATTGCTGAATGTTAAGCAAGGAGGTAATAATTAGTAGAAATTATTTATTCATTTTATATTAAATAATATTTTTGTATTGATGTATTGTGGAAATTTTATTGGTAAATGGGTTTATTGAATGGAGCATCAACATTTCTGAGTCATTTTGGGATCTTTTTTGTATTGTCTTTCTTTTACTGCTGGTTAGCTTTTGTGTTCAGTAAAAATCTGTGTGTGACAGAGGAGGTTTTATCTGATTGGCTAGAGTCTCTGGAGGGGGTGCTGTTGCCCCTGACATTACCTGCCCAAACCAACTGTAGTCAGTTGAAAATGGGAGGCCTTAGAATTAGGCTGTGTTTTTTTACTTCTCAACTCAAATAGAGCTGAGTAACAAGAATTAAGTCCACTTGAAGGATTTGGTGTTTCTTTCAGAATTCCAGAAGGGAATTCTAAGAAGGCTTGAAAGCCAAAAAGAAAAGAAAAGAAAAGAAAAGAAATGAGAAGAATTTGAATCCACTGAAGGATTTTGTATTGCATTCAGAATTCTAAAAGGGAATTCAAATTTAGCACAAGCTGAAAAAGAAGAGAAAAGAAAGAAAGAAACCGAAGGAAATAGGTTTCTACTGCTCTGGCTAAAAAGAAGAGAAAAGAAAGAAAGAAGCCAAAAAAGTAGGTTTCTACGACATAAATTTATATTTTAGAGGAATTGTTTCTTTAAGAAAAAGAATTAACGACTTCAGACGACTCCAACAACTACACAAGTCTCAGACGCCATTACTTGCTCTATCGAGAGAGAAGACAACCAACAAAGAAAATGAAAAAGAAAAAGAAAAAAGAACATTATTAAAGACACTGTCTTGCTGAAGAAGAAAGACAGAAAGTGGTTTTTTATTAAAAGAAAAAAAAAAAAAAGGACATTTTTAGGGACCTGGTCTCTAAGAAAAAAAAGGTTACACGTGTGAACCCTTGTTTAGCTGGAAGGAAGAAGTAGAGGCTTCTTTCCCTGTTTTGTGAGTGTAACAGTAGGTAAAAGATTTTTATAATTTTTTTTTACTTCTTTTTTGTATTTATGAATTACTTGTCATATTTGCATTGGGACACGTATGCACCTAACTGGAGTGACTTTCCTTTTGTCATAATAAACTACTTTGAATGTAAATCAAGGATCTCTCTCCCCCTAATTTTATTTTATTCTATTTTTACTTTCATATTTTTTTGTAATATTATTATTGTTACTAGTGTCCAATTTTGTTGACTAAATAAAATTGTGATAGTATCAGATTAGATAGTAAATAGAATACTACAAGTTTATTTTATGTAGATATCAAGATTATGATTCCACTGTATTATCAATATTTTACTCTTTGAAAGTTTTTTCACGCAAACAGTAACTGGTGGTTTTCACTGAGTGACAACAAATCTCTTCAACTCTTCAGGACTCTTAAGTATTCTAGCTGATCTCAGAAGTGCTGTAATCTGGACAGTTTTAATTCCTTCTTGGATTTTCAGTTCACATTATCTCTTTTCCAGATTTTTTACTATTTTTCCAAGGGCTTCAGTTATGATTGGTATCACTATCATCTTTATGTTCCATAACTTTTTTTAAGCTTTCAGGCAAGATCTCAGTATTTATCAAGTTTTTAGCTTTCAGGCAAGGTCTTGGTATTTATCAAATTTTTTGCTTTTCTTTTTTTCCTGTGATCAGCTAGGATGGCAATGTCCTCTAATAATTCATTTCTCCTTGTTGATTACAACTAGGTATGGTTGTCTGGCCAGCATTGAATGATCTGTTTTATCTCAAAACCATAAAGAATACCAAATAATATGAGAAGCACTAATACTTTTATTTACTTTCACTTGAGGTGCATTTTAATACTAGTGTTAGCCAATGGTCCAGGAGACCTGGGTTCAATCCCAGGTCGAGTCACACCAAAAACTAAAAAAAATGGTACTTGATGCTGCCTTACTTAACACTCAGCATTATAAGGTAAGAATCAAGGGTAAAGTGGAGCAATCTAAGGAATAGGGTTGTTCCCTCTCCTACATCTCAGTGTAGTAGCTATTGAAAAGGGAGCTTTTGAGGTGCCCTTGACTATGGTTGCCAACTTTACTTTTTACTTTTGTTAAAAACTGAAACAAAAAGAGCATGCATCCGGCACCAGTGGAAGTGATGCACTTTTCCGCAACAGAGATGATATCACAGGCATAAATTAGTGATGGGTGAATTTTTTCCCATTCAAAATAAAATGAAATCAGTATCTGTGATAATGGAAAGAAGTGTTGTTTTCCTTAACCGGTTTTGTTTAGTAAAATAGAAAATAAAAAAAAAAGAATAGAGTTTAAAATGTAGCCCAGATTTTTTTTCCAAATAATAATAATAACAGCAGCTATTCAAAATTAAAACAAACAAACAAACAAAACAATTAAAAAAGTAAAGAAAAAGAAACGAAACGGAAGAAACAAAAACATTTATTACGATAAAAGTGAAGAAGACAAGAAAAACAAAAATAACAAAGGAAAGAAAAAGACAAAATATTCAGAGAACCATAGAGAATGAAAGAAAGGATTGAAAAAAAAAAAAGAGAAAGGAAAACAGAAGAATTGGAGAGAGAGAGAAAGAGAGAGAGAGAGAGAGAGAGAGAATTGTTGAAAAAAAATTTAATCAAACAATAATATGCAATGGAGATAATCATCCTTGTAAATCTGATCAAAAATTTCATCTTCCATTTTTGAGTTCTATTGGTTACAGATTTTCTTTTCTAAAATTTAATTCATTAAACTTTTACAAATACTTTTTGTTTTCATTACCAAAATTATTTTATGAGTGGGCCTACACAAGAAAAACTTCACCATCTAGATATAAAAAAATAAAAAAATTTAAAAACTTAATGTTAATTTTGTATAAACCTTTCCTTCAATTTGTTTTCAGATTGTTGGTGAGGATTTAAAAAAATATTCCTGGTACCTTTTAATTGCCTGATAAGCATTAAGTTTGAGAATATACCCTAATGCGTTAGGCAAAGTTCTAAGGAAATCAAATTGTTTCTCAAAGATTTAATTTAAGCAAAGTGTGGGTATATGGATTTCTCCTATCTAGTCATTTAGATTTAAAAAATGAATAAGTGCTATTACTTTTTAATAAATCTCATAAAGCTTAAAAAAGTCTTAAGTAGTTATAAATTTAAAACAATAAGATCTCCTTAGTTAAATTAAAATATGAGAAAAAATTAAATTACAGTGTTATCATTATTGTTTTTAGATAGGATTGAGGACATACCTTTAGAGAAAAGTAAATATTTTTAGCATTCAAATGATATTTTCTGATCATTTCATATTTAGTGACATTATCATTTTACTTTTGTTGAGGTTAGCCAATAGATATTTACCTTGAATTACCACGCGGTTACCTCCCTTACATTTTTTTTACTTTTCCATATAAATTACCTCCCTTGTTTTTTATTAGTATTTTTTCCCGAATGAAATGTTTTCTCATTATCCATCTCTTTTGTGTGAGTTTGATTTGTTTTAGAGGTAGATGCTCTATTTCTTGTATCATCATACAACTACTAATTTTCTGTTTCTTCTTCCTTTCATGATAATAACATTAATAATATAGACTCTCTCTCTCTCCATATATATATATATATATATATATATATATTATCCAACACCAAGTCAACCGATGGTGGGAATGATTATTTTAAAGGATTTTCTTTCTTTAATATCCATGTAATTCAATATCCAAAAGAGAGTTCAATGTAAAATGATAAATTAAAATACAGAGCAAATAATCCCATATAAAAGAAAAACCTTTAAAAATTTACTCATATTTTTTATAATAAAAGTATAGTAAAGTGGGCGACCAGAAGGCTCCCTTTTCAACAGCTACTACACCGAGGTGTAGGGGAGGGCACTACTCCTTTCCCTGAATTGCTCCACTTTACCCTTGATACGTACCATATATTTGCAGAGTGTTAAGCAAGGAAGCATCAAGTACCATTTTAAAATTCTTTGGTATGACGCGACCTGGGATTGAACTCATGTCTCCCGGACCATTGGCGAACACTCTACCCACTATATATATAGTGGGTAGAGTGTTCGCCAATGGTCCGGGAGACATGAGTTCAATTTCTTGAAAAAAAACCCACTCTACCCAATATATATATATATATATATATATATATATATATATATATATATATATATATATATATATATATATAAAGAAGAAGAACCTTTAAAAATTCCCTTGGCCAACGTGGTCCGCTTGGTGGACGAGTGGTCTGAATCACAGTCTAACGTAAAGTTGGACGGGTTTCGATCCCGGCTCCGAGCGTCCTGCGTGTCTAGCCACACTGAAGAGTTCTGATAGAACGAAACAGTCTGTCTGTGGATGACTATATATGTTGGTGTGTGCGTGTGATTCTCATGACTGCAGACAATCGAAAACTCGTTTTACAAAAAAGCTTCCACAGCAATCTACTGGCAAATTGTGTCATATCTGTGAAAAGTATGTGAGGTCTGCAGCAAATTTGACAAAACAAATGAAAGTGCAGCAGGCAATGTCAACCGAAAAGACCGCGTAACCTTTTGACATGCTTGCTATAGGGCTTGCAAGATTATATTTGGACTGAACTCGGGTACCTTGTGAATCGAAGAGATGGCCTTTTGCAAAGAAGCGGCAGTCACATTTATACATGGAAGGGAGGTAATGCTAAAATAGATTTTTCTTCTTTTTTTCAAAATTAAGGGAGGTAACTTCCGTTACGTCCTTCAAAATAATTTGTTGCTATGACAATAAATGTTGATCATTTAACAGTAGAGGTAAGTGAATCAATATAGTGTAACGGTTATCGTCGTAGGAAATGGACTCGACGAGCCGAGTTCAAATCCTCGATGAAATTGTCTGCGTTTCTATTGTTGCAAATGCCCTTTGGGTAAGGCATGAATCCTTTTCCTAGCTATGAATAAATAGTTGAGAAGTCAGTGTTCTGACTTGATAACCGGTTAACTTTGAATTCAAAACCTGAGGAGTGTTGCTTAGGGGAGGGGATCTGTCACACAGGTGCTTCGTTCTTCTGTTATCCATACACCTAAGAAGTATGGCTGGTTGTTGACACACCTTCACCACATTAAAACTCATCTGTAGCAGTTCACATCTTTAACTTAACTGTTAGGAACTGATATGTTATCCATGATGGAAGAGCACTTCTCTTTTTTTTGTCTTTAAAAAATGACTTTGATTGAAACTGAAGTGAAACAAGTATTTTCTTGTCCTGTTTACATTAATTCCTAAGATAGGTTGGCTGTTGCATGTGGTGTAATAGTCAGTGAACTAGATTAGATGTCAATGAATTCAGTTCACACTGGATGCCCTAATCATCAAGGGCTGTTTGTCTTACAGACAATTGGTTTGAAAATCTTGCATCCTTCTTTTAAACAGCTCTTTTCTATTTGTCTAGTTATTTATTTATTTATTCTGTGCTGTTATATGGTTTCAATTATTTTTATTCTATCCAGTTACTGCTGATTCCAGTCAATGAAACATGGTAAAATGTGAAAAAAGACAGATTTCATCCATTGCCACTGTTAATGTCACTAATAAAATTGTGAAATATGAAACAGAAAAACAAATTGAAACAATCTTTACATTTGGTATATTCAGTTTAGTGTCTTGGTTATGTCACCTTACTGCATCTGAGTGTGATCCTCCAATTCTGTTAATCTGGGAAGTGTAATATCACCCTTTCTTTACCATTACCCCAGCATTCACTCTAACCTTTAGTAGTACTAGTTAGGGTCCTATAAATCTGTTTGATATAACAATTAAAATGATTTCAAACTATATTAATACATAGGCACTTGAAATATTAATACTCTAATTATGAAGATCCATTTTTGTACCATATATAATTGGAGACCATAATTGTCAAAATGACTTTGGCATGAAATAACCCAATAAAAACCGTTAAAATTATTTTCAACATTTACTTTATTGAACAACCTTGTATATTTACTATTCCTCCATCAACTTTATAATAACCATCTATCCAGAAATTTTTTTTTGTAGTTGTCTCATCAATTTACTTGAATAAGTCAAAAGTTTTGCAATATTTTTGTATGTGCTAGTTGAAAGCATGTATATCATGTCTGAAGTAGTTAGGTACCTGCAGTGGTTGATAGCATTGTAGTACAGGGTGTCGTCTCAAAATAGATGCAACTGATTAATATGATAGAGATTTATTACTGAGACAAGCACAATGGTGGTCATTTGGAACACGTCCTGTAAAAAATGCATCATTTGAGCTAGAGACATCCAGCTTCCAGGACATACAATCTTTTTTGAGTTTCTTATCTTATTAATATGATAATGATTGAATCTGAGTTGAATCTATTTTGAGACAGTTTTTAATGATTTTGTCTTCAAATAAGTTGTGACATGAAGTATTTTTCCTCTTACCCAAGATTGTCTTGATTGAGGATCAATAGTTGTTATAGTATACTATTTTCAAATCTGAAAAAAAAAACAAACAAAAAAACACTATTATTATTAGAGTTAGCAGTCCCATGGGTCCCATGTATATTGAGACACCCTATATTAGCAGTCCCATGGGCCCCATGTATATTGAGATGTCCTATAGTTGGTATGCTAACATGTTGTGCATTGCTTCAGTCCATGCATGATTTGAAGTAGTCTAATTCAGGTACTTATGCTTTGAAAACCAAAAATATCTGTTGTGTGAAAGTGAAGTTGATCATAGTACAATAATCAGATGGTTGAAGAAATTTTGATTTGAGTTGCAAGAACCTTAACAATTAAGCAGTATCAGGTAGGCCTAAAACCATAGATTCTGAGGCTGTACTCTACACCACAGAGGCAAATCTGGTGACTAGTACTTGGAAAGTATCAGGTGAGCTTGACTTTTCACAATCTTGTGTGGTTCATCACCTTCATGATTATGGCAAAAGAATTTGAAGCTGCCTAATTATGCCTCATATTCCCAAAATATTACAAAACTTTTGACTCAACTTTATATTTCATTCAAAGAATTCCACAAAAACTGAAGGTACAATGCCAGGTGAATACAACAAACAAGAGAACATTCTCCTGCCAAGAAATTCTTACCTAATCACCAAAATAATATCTCATTCTTTCTCCTAAGTAATTCTTAACACATTTTTATTATTTTTTGCTTTCTGTTCGTCTAATTGAGAACAGCACTTGTTCAAATAAATCAGTTTCATTAGAAGAGTTTCACAGGAGAGGACTTTTTTTCAATCCTACCATATGAGATATGTTCAAAAAGTACTGAAACAGCTGTAAATACATACCTAACCCTTCTGCTACAGGGTCAAATTTTAAGTGGAATACATCTGATTTGAATTCAGATTTCCTTCTTGACTGGTTGCCATGCTAAATGTCCTAGTTTACCTTATTATTTACTTAGAGTTGGAAGTAGAACATCAATTTATGCATTTCTCAAGGGCATTGGCACTAAATGAAATACAAACTCCCTCCTCCAGGATTTCAACTCGGGTTACAGATTCCATTTCATACAACCATGACACTAAATGTAACTCCACAGCCTGAAGCTGAATTTACCCAAACAGAAATGAACAATAAATGAAACTAATTATCTTCAGAATAGTCCCTTTTACATTCAACACTTATTCCATTGAGTTTTCCATTGTTCATAGCATCATTGAAATTCCTCTTTGGAAATGGTGTAAAACTTTACTATTGTATTTCTTTTAATTTCTTCAGATCTGGTGGACACAGAGGCTGCTCCATTAGAACAGACTTGATTAGATGAAGTCTAGAATTACTTTATGAGAACATGTCATTTGAATTAAAAAAATTTTTTTTTTAAGCTTGGGAAAGGTATGAATCCAATTATTCTCCCTCCAGCTATGGGTAAATAGTAGGGCAGACTAGGTTCTTCAGCCTTGGTGAGGCAACTAGTCTAGGAGAAGGAAAACCCTGAATTCAAACCTGTTAAACTCCGCTTAAAAATTGACCTTGTGTAATATCCTGCCTGAGCGGAGGGGTTGGTAAATATGGTAATGTATTCACTGTTCACCAAAATTTGTTGAAAAAACAAATACATACCAGTAGTTTTTTTCCTTCTCATCTGGAAATCACACATCAAAACGAATAACATAACCAAGTTGGTGTTAATGATTTTCAATGCCTACTTTAGATATTTCCAGTTAGGTTGGCTATCTTCCACATTGGTAAGATATTTGAGAATGTTATACAAACCTAAACTGATTATAGAGTATTGTTTAATAAGAAATCACCAGTATGAACTATTGTAAATCACTTAACATATTCAGTCAGTGACAGAACTTTGTTGATAAAAAAAAAAAAAAGTTTCTGCAGTCTGAGTTGCACAGTTATCTTCCTGAAAATGAAAGATGTACATGTTAAAAAAAAATGTTCTGTTCCAGCAATTTCTTAGAACATTCATTGATTAAATTCCCTCATGAAAATTTTCTTCCTAAAAGTGACAAATAGTTTTTACCCTATCTTGAAAAATAAAAATCTTTTTAGATAAAACTGTCGATCATTATTGATAATTTTAACTAGCATTATCCTTTATTCTCCTAATTTTAGTTTCTGTTGATGGGCTGAGAGAGTTGCAATGAAAAGTAACTAGAATTTGAAAGATAAAGAAAAATACTAGTCAAAATGATTAATACTAATGATTACCATCTTAGATTTCTGCTTTGTTGGCTGTTAGTAATATTCTCCTTATCTTTCATTTGTCATTTTATAACCCTTTGTTAATAATGGCTGACTGGCCTTAAAGTGATTTTGAAAAGAAAAAAAAATCCAAATAATAAAATAAACAAAATATTTTGCTAAACACACTACTAAATGCAGGTATGTGCACTGCAATAAAGTAAAGAAAAGAAAGAAAGAAAGAAAAAAAAACATAAAAGGAATGATTCATATTGCAGCCGAGTTTATCAAAGTAGGATTTGTTAACAATTTCTGGAGTTCCATGAAATAGGTAAATAAAAAAAGTCAAAATAAAAATATTACTTTTTTAAAAAAATAATCAGATGATGTAAAATCAAATGCATCTTAGCATGGAATTACAGCTTACTTTCTGAAAAAAAGAAAGAAAAAAGTGTCTGTTATAGATATTTATCTAAAAAAACAAAAATGCCTTTAGTCAATATTCAGATAAACATAGCTAAACAATTTTAGAAAGGGGTGACAACTTAGAAACAAAGATTATTCCCCTTTGATAAATATTCTCGACTCATCTCCGATAATTACATCTATTAGTTAAACTTAGTACATTTTGATTTAGTTTCTTGTAAAATTAAATTAAAAAAAACCCAAACACTTTTACCTAATACAACACAATGTAAGTGAATCTATTCTTCTTACTTTTGATTGTCATAGAATTGCCCAAAGTAAGACAGTTTAAAAAGGCGGTTAATTGACTTTTATAAAATGTTAGTGTAAACTTTATTCTTTTAGATTATATCCTTAATTCTTGCATATGATATTTTGTACGCATTTATTTATTAGTGTAAAAAAAAAAAAACTCGTCTAAAAATCTCAGTATTAAACCTTAAAAAGCAAAAAAGTTAGTACATAAAAAAAATCTTTCATTTTGATAAACCTACTAAAATCTACAACTGAACTCAAACTGAGGAAAAATAAACTCCAAAAACCAGAAAATTTTGTTAAAATTTATGATTATGTGAGTAAATAATCACAAATACAAATCAATTTAGATTCAGGTTTCAAAACAAATGGTCAATCAACAATTATCAGTTCCCTGCACATACTGTACCCAGGTCAACATCTGCAGCAAAAAAAAAAAAAAAAAAAAAAAAAAGTTTATTTATTTTGGGATGGACACATATTTTTGGTTACAGGATTTCAGTAGAGTTTGGTAATAAATATTACTTAATAATATCCGATTTGATTTTATATTGCTCCACTAACATTTCAAAGAAAACTTATATAAAAAAATGTGTGTGTGTGTGTGTGTGTATGTATACAAATAATATATTTTTAATTTTAAAATATTCAGTTGAATATATATTTTAGAGGTTATAAAGCAATTTATCTTTAACCATTGAGTTAAAAGATATCTAATTTAAAACTGATAAACAGTACAGCAATGAAAAGTGAACCTTTTACAACAGAACTGTTTGTATTCTCAAATGAAAATGAAAACCTCTCTAGATTTCTTCCCCAAGTCAACATGTGAAGTCTTCTGAAGTATATTTGGCCAACCCTAAGTCAGCCATGTTTAGTGTGACATGTAGCACAAATTTATTTTGACTCAAAAATATTAAATATAAATTTATAGAGGTAATAAAGAAGTTAATCTTAAACCATTAAGGGTTAAAAGATATTTATTTTAAAACTGACGAACACAGCACAGCAGTGAAAAGTGAACATTTCACAACAGAACTATAAACTCATGACTGTAGAGCTGTGTGAAATGGTTGAATGAATATGACAGACTAGGTTCTTCAGCCTAGGTGAGGCAACTAGTCTAGGAGAAGGAAAACTCTGAATTCAAACCTGTTAAACTCCGCTTAAAAATTGACCTTGTGTCGTATCCTGCCCGAGTGGAGCGGTTGGTAAATATGATTAATAATGATTTTTCTCTCTAAGTTTCCTCTTAGAAGTCATCCCCAGTACATCAAGTGCGCAATCTCTTTAGATTGTCTTCTGAGTTGTTTTTTTTTTTAATTTTTGTTTTCTTGGTTAAGTAATTTCTTTTTATATATATATTTTTATTTATTTATTCTTACATACTTTTTTTTTTTTTATTCTGCAGGGATTAATCTTTCTTTTCCTTTGAATATTTTTTGAGCTTCTGGAATACCATGTCATTACATTCCTCAATGCTGGTGAGTCCTGTTCCTCTTTTTCTTGTTACATAGTCTGTCTATGTCAGCTTTCAAGTAAAAGCCCTTGTGTATTATCGATTTCTTGTTTTTTAGTTGGTTGGGTTTTATGGCATATCAACCTATGTAGGTTATTTTTTGCCAAATCCATTTTAATGCAAGTAGTCAGTTCTATTTCAAACAATTCAGTTTAGCATGAGTACACAGTTTAATTGTCTAAAACATTTCTATTTCAAGCTATTCAGTTTAGTCAAA
>OY757936.1:24113989-24173989 GCA_963585895.1 Sepioteuthis lessoniana | reverse complement strand
GGGGTTGAGCATTCTAGCGAAGGAATTTTCGGCCGCCGCTCACATAGTTCAAAGCTCTTCTTCTGGTAGCCGATAGCGTATAAAAATGTAAACAAACGGACGCTGCTGCTGCCGTTGCTACATAAATACCTTAAAAATTCCCTTAGCCAACGTAGTACGCTTGTTGGCCGAGCGGTCTGAGACTAAGTCTAAAGTAAAGTTGGACGGGTTTCGATCCTGACTTCGAGTGTCTAGTCACACTGAAGAGTTCTGATAGAACGAAACAGTCTGTCTGTGGATGACAATATATATATATATATGGCCGGGTATATCACAGGCATGTTCATATATATTAGGGGGTATCAAAAGCATCTTGGTTTTCACAGACCTTTACTTCAAATGAGCACGTCTGAAGACTACCGATCTCAACTATTATGATTAATACAATTATTATTTGTAGCAATACTTACACCCTGTGGTCAAGTCAATAAAACACCGAATACATCGCTTGCAGAGAAGTAAGGAGTCTCACCTTGCAGCAAGAGTGTATTCTGGATACGACACTAAATTGAATCCAGTGGTGTGATGAGGCGCCAGTTCTGGAGCTCTTGGGAGTATAGAATACCTTTTCATTACCATTACTCCCAGGTTACAGTGAATAGTGATTTGGTTATATATATATATATATACATATATCTGTGTGTTTGTGTGTGTGTGCGTGCGTGTGTGTGTGTTGAGTAAACCCCTACACCGTGGGCAGGATATGACATAAGGTCAACTTTTAACAGGCTTGAATTCAGATTTTCCTTCTCCTAGATTGGTTGTCATGTCAAAGTTAAAGAGCCTAGGCTGCCCTATTATTTACTCATAGCTGGAGGGAGGATTGTAGGATTCATACTTTTTCAAGAGTATTAGCGTAATGGGAAATGCGAACAGCCTCATCCAGGTTTGAACTCGTATCACTGTGTCCATTTTCTTCGTCAATAATGATTACACCACGAACGCCAAGGTTATATATATATATATATTTATTAGAATGTAGCAAATATATATTTGTTTTTTTCAGACCTTTACAACAAAGCAACAAACAAACTCTTCCCAATTATTTAATCAAACCGTTGGGCGGTTTATAGAGGACGGACAGACGAATTCTTCTCATTTATATAGATTTGACAGTTCTACGTCAAATCGTTAGGTCCGTCCAGATTTCTAAAATCTCCAAATGAACCTCGAATTGTCCTCCGTACTCCACGCTAAGTGTAAACAAGGCAGTAACCCGTAGTTACTGAAAACGATAAAAACAAATAAAGAAACTTTATCAATGTATGGAAGACAAGAAAAGGGCTCCCAGCGTGTATCAAACTATACTAACCGTCGTCTCAATGATTATCTATTAAAGAACGATATACGAAAGACTTGTAAACGTTTTGTAAGTAGATGAGGATATTAAAGACTAGATTTGTAGTGGGTGTCATTTTGTAGTTGCCGATGGAATAGGAGAGAGAGAGAGAGAGAGAGAGAGAGAGAGAGAGAGATGGCACAGGTGCAGCAAGGTGACAGAACAATAATATCTAATCATTTAAAGTAAATAGGGTCACTTGAAGCATCTTGAGTATTGGGTTATAGAAGATTAAACGTGTTATTTCAAATCGTTCGTTATTTCCCAAACAACGGAATAATTGATTACAATTCTGATACAACAGACCAATTTCTTTGTATTGTTTGGTTTGGTTTTACTTTAAATGGCATATCAACTTTTGTGGGCTATTTAATGCCAAGGCCATATTTGTAGAACCAAAGGGGTATACGACCTCTTAACCCTGCAGCTACAACAAGTTAAAACTCGTAGCTGCAGGCTTAAGAGGCCTCATACCTTCCCCAAGGGTATTAGTCTGAAAGTGAACGTAATGGCGCGACTGGAGTTCGAACCCACTTACTACGATGTCCCAGTTCAAACACTATACCATGGGGACTCTACGTCTTTGCATTGTAAGATAAAATGGGATTTTAAAAATGGGATAAAAAAAAAGTCATTACTAAAGATGTTCTTTTTTTACTTTAGCATACACATCAAATTTGGTATCTTCATATATCTAGGTAACTTGATGTCAAACAAGGTATGAAGCCTTTTAAGCCCGCAGCTACGAGTTTTAACTTGTAGCTGCAGGGTTAACAGGTCATCTACCATTTCGGTTCTCCAAATATGGCTTTGGCATTAAATAGCCCACAAAAGTTGATATGCCATTTAAACATTTGACTATCAATGATTGATCGTTTGATTTTAAAAGGTATGTCAATCCGTCTAGGACTATTTTATACATAGAGATTCATTGTACGTTCATATCTACATTTTTTCTTCAGTTGTTTCAAAAGATTTTTTGCACAAGTTCCAATCGAACATGCATAATTTTAAAACTGATTTGACCGATAGATGGGATCCTTACAGTTATTACCACTCCGAGCCAGAGTGAACTTGGAAGCATTGGCAATGAAAGGATATTCCACACTTCTCAGATCTCCAGAACTCGAACCTCACAACCTGATGCAGTTTTTCTTATCATTAAGGGTTTTCGGACTATTGTGTCCATCTTCATTGTTATTTCCACAACGTTTCGGCCGATATGTCCTCCGGCCTTCTTCAGGTGTCCAGCAGCACACATAGCGTAATGGTTATAGGCGTTGGTTCCCTAAGCTTATAAGGAGACAATCATCTGGAGGCTGCAGGTTCAATCCTTACTGCAGGCGAGTAACAATACAGGAATACTTAACACTTGTACCCGGTTATGGCTAACGGAATCAGAACAGGCGACCTCCGTGGATTCAATAAAGGACGTAGTACGAAGTTCAGTGTAGGTTCCCGAGTTCGACAAACACCTGAAGAAGGCCGGAGGACATATCGGCCGAAACGTTAGTCCGAAAACCTTTAATGATAAAAATCATCAAGCTTCGTCTCAGAAATTTAGAAAACTGATGCAGTTTAGTGTCATACCCTCTTTTTGGAGGTGGGTGGGTCATACAATTCTATTTGGCATACAATCAGTATATTATTAGCCCCACCGACAGGGCATATTTGACTATCTAGAGCAGGGCTTCTAAATGGTTCACATAGATCCTTGGGAGTACAGAAATAATTTGGCTGGGCGAATAAAAGCATTATATGGGGGTGAATTTAATTGTTTGCATTTATGAATTATATAGTTAGGGCTGCTATTTTAGCTATTTTAGCATTCAAGGGTCAACTTGGTTCAGAGAAGTCTACTTTGGACAGACGTAACTTTCAGTATTATGTAATCGTATCCTCTAAAGAGGAATCAGAAGAAAGTGTTTTAAATAAAGATTTGTTTATCAGTATAAAACACATTAGGAATTTGCAAGAAAATATTAAAGCTCGATTCAAGGATCTGTTAAACATGGAAATTCCTGAATGGAATTGTTTCTCTATTTGATGTCGAAGTTGAAAGTGCAAATTTAAACACTTTTCTTATGGAAAAATGTATTTAAATGACTTTTGGTTTGGTTGGTTTCTTTGTTTAATGGCATATCAACCTTTGTAGGTTATTTAATGCCGAAGCCGTTTTCCTAGAAGAACAGTAAAGGTACCATTTAACCCATAGCTGGGAGGATAAAGGGGTTCATACCTTTCCCAAGGGTATTTGCCTGAAAGTGAACGTAATAGCGCGACTAGAGTACAAACTCGCTTACTACGATTCCGCAGTCCATCGCTTTAACCATTACACCACGAGGACACCCCCAAATGACTTTTGATCTTGAAGCAAAGTCTCTGTACACATTCAAAGGAATTGGATATTACTGAATAATGAAGAAGAAAAAAAAAGAAGCAAAATATCCAAAGCTTTGTGCAATTATTAAGCCCATATCATTAGCTTTTCCAAGTTCGTATCTGGTGGAATCTAGTTGGTTGTTTGATTAGATTTTATGGCATATCAACCTTTGTAGGTTATTTAACGCCAAATCCATTTTTTATGAAGATAGTTCTATTTTAAACAATTCAGTTTAGTATAAGTACGCTGGTTAAATGTAAGTACAACTTAATTGTGAAAAACATTTCTATTTCGAGCTACTCCGTTTAGCCAAGCAGTTCTCATTCAGCTAATTCAGTTTAGCATTAGTATAGATTTTGTTTACACACAGTTAAATGTCAAAACAGTTTTATATTAAACAAATCAGTTTAGTGTAAGTACTGATCAATGTAAAAAAAAGTTCCATTTCAAATAATTCAGCTTAGCATAAGCACGCAGTTTAAATGTAAGTACGGTTTTATTGGCAAAAACATTTCTATTTTAAGTAATTCAGTTTAGTCAAACAATTCAGTTTAGCATAAGTATGCCGTAAGTTCTATTTAACCCATAGATAGGGCCCTATCAGGCGCTACCACGCCGGGCCAGAGTGAACCTGGGAGCAATGGCAATGAAGGGGTGCTCCGCATTCCCCAAAGCCCCACCATCAGATTGTTTAGTGTCATGTCAGGGACACTCATTAGGGAGGGGGTCTTACTCCTCTGTAGAGGTGCAGTCGGTATATTTTACAGCCCCAGCCGACTGGGCAAGGTAGAATCTGGGTGTAGCCATATGCATTATTTACTAAGCTGAAAAATTTATATAATGACATATCTGCTGTTGATGGCTTTTTTTTTACCAAAGGGGCTCGAGCACCGAATGAAGAAGTGTGTGAACTGCGATGTTAGACTATGTTGAAAAATAAACCCTATTTGGTCATATTCCATGTGAGTATCTTGGTCAGCCTTGGAACTTTTCCGTTAATACTCGTATCAGTGCAATGGTAAAATTGTTTATACAAGAGATTTGTTTATACTGCTGAAGACTTGTGTAGGTCCAGTTATATTTTTTGGATGAGCTGATAATAGAAGTACGACATTCAAGAGTGTAACAGATGCCACGAACAACATTTCTCAGATTTTAAATTCAGAGTTTTTCCTTCTCTTAGACCAGTTGTCTTATCAAAAGTAAAGAGCACAGTCTGCCATACAGTTTTCTCATGGGGGAATAGGTATATGCATGCCTTTTCCAAGGCAACAGCGCGAAGTGAAATACAAAGAGACTCATCTTGAATCTGAACTTGGCACGTCGACTTCATTTCTGCTAGGGTACGTCAGCTAAGTCTTGTAAATACTAATAAAATCCTTTTCATGGAAGCCGCGCCATGGAATAGTGTTTAAGAAACAAATCTCGCAGACTATTGCTACAGCAGTAAATTTGATTCTCTTTGGGTGTCTCATGTTTGAGGTATTGTTTGGGGTTCTTTGAATTAATGACACGTCAGTCTATGAGGGTTATTCAATACCAACGCCATCCTTGTAGAAGAATAGTTGTAGTATTATTTAACCCATAGATGGTGGGGATAAGGGGGTTCATGCCTTTCACAAAGGTATTAGTCCGAAAGTAAACGTAATAGTGCGACTGAAGTTCGAACCCGCTTACTGATAGGGTCCTACCTATGGGTCTAAGTTGGCGACCGTAGTCGAGGGTGACCCAAAGGTTCTCTTTACAATAGCTACTACACCGAGGTGAAGGGGAGGGCGCTACTCCTTTCCTTGGATTGCACCACTTTACCTTTGATACGTACCTTATATTGCTGAGTGTTAAGCAAGTACCATTTTTAAATTCTTTGGAATGACGCGATCATTGGCGAACACTATATCCAGGACCATTGGCTACCCTCTTGGCCAATGAACTAAATTTGGTAATTACGCTAAATTGAATTGTTTGAAATAGAGCTGTTGTTATGTTTAAAAATTGGTTTTAGCATTAGATAACCTACAATGGTTGATATGCCATCAAACTAAACTAAAATAAAAATTAAACATTATTAAATCAGTTAGTTCGATCCCTACTGGATGCCCCGTATTTACGCCACTGGGTGGTAATTTATCAAATTAGTAAGTCTTCACAACTACCGAGGAAAATATGTTGTTTTTGAAATAATGTGTGAATAAAAAATATATTAATCTTAGATATGTGATGTGTTTCATTAGGTTTTTTGATTTTTAATTCTTTTTAAAAGGTTGCGGTTGGTCCACATCAGATAATGAAGGAAATCAATATTTCCCGAATTATTTTAATTAAAATCATTATGAGAAAATGGAACCATTGTCCGTCTATCAACAAAGAAGCCCATAAAATGCCAAACATAGGATGTTTAAATCATTTCTCTTTTTGTTAGTTGTAAAAAGTTGTAATTTGTTACAAATGGGAATGGTCTTTCTCTCATTAGAGCCTCGCCGGCCCACAATTAGAGAGAGAGAGAGAGAGAGAGAGAGAGGATGTGAAAAAGAGACAGTGAGAAAGAGAGAGAGAGAGAGAGAGAGAGAGAGAGAGAGAGAATGTGAAAATGTGAAAAAGTGACGTTGAGAAAGAAACAGTAAGAAAGAGAGAGACAGAGAGAAAGAAAGAGAGACAGAGAGAGGATGTGAAAAAGAGACGTTGAGAAAGAGACAGTGTGCGCGCGTGTGTGTGTGTGTGTGTGTGTGTGTGTGAGAGAGAGAGAGAGACGGGGGTTGGGAAACAGTGAAGCTGAAACGGCGATATATTTCTCACCAATGCCTGAAGTCAGTATCGAAAGAAAGAAATCTAGGATTTTAAATGCTGATTTTCCTGGTTGGCGGGCCCACTACTTTGAGAAATTTAGTGCAACATTTTTCTTTCGTCATTCCGTTTTCCTTCTCTGGCCTTTTATCATATAAAGCAATATATATATATATATATATATATATATATATATATATATATATATATGTAAACAGGATGCGTTGGGTAAATTATTGCCATTTTAGATTATTAATTTCACGCATGCACTTAATTTATTTCAGATTTTTTGTAATGTGCACCCAACTAGAGTCAGTTAGTCACTGCCTGTGAGAAAAATAAAACCATGACGCAATTAGCCTCACAGAAATTTGGATACGGCATGCTGTACTACATGGCATTCACGCCGGTAGCAATATAACAAAATTTCAGAGTGTTTGGGTGTTAATCTGAGGACAAAGGGACCTACACCAAATGCTTGAAGGAGTTAGTATTGACCCGGACAGAGAAGGTGGCTGCTGGAAAACCCTACGTTTGGCAACAGAACTCAACGCCATACCACACAAACAGTCGAACCCAGTGTTTGCTGTCAGAAAATTTCTGCGACCATATCACGCCCAACTCCCCAGATTTCAATCTACTTGGTAATAATGTTTGGCGCACAGTTGAGAAAGGGACCAACAAAACTCCGTGCAACACCAAAGAGGAACTGAAAGCAAGGATAACGGCAACATTGATCAATTTAAACAAGGTGATCGTCTGAAAGGCACGAAAATCCGAAGTCGTCTGGAAGCCATGGTTGAAGCTATAGGATTTATACTCCTCTAATTCTAAACCAGTCGGCAAAGAGCACGAGGAGAGAAAATTCTGGAAAAATAGGATCCAAAACTCACTTGTTCCCGAAGCAAAAATAGTAAGGTGTCAAAATAAATTAAGTAGTTTCGAGAATCTTGATTAGATGGGGGTGGTCATGTGTTGGAGTTTTTAACGGTTTTTCAAGGAAACTGGTTCCGTACAAAAAGAAATCTTGCATTTGGAGCCGGTCATGTAACAAGGTTACCTATCGTTTTCAAAAACAGCTTTCTCTTTTGCTCTCACGCGCTCACACGGCCTCCAACATTCTTCGCCCTCCAATTTGACCACGACTCGAGACAACTTGATAGCAACTGCAGGTCGAAAATGGGAAAACATACAGCCAGTGAAAATACATTCATCGAATGAAATTAGTACATTTACCATCCTTGAATATACTGAATAATAGTCATCGACATCTACTACATATCGATACACACATTCAGCCAGCGGGCAGACACGTACTTGGCTGTCATGTGCTCTATAGTTCACCCCCGCGCGCGCGCACACACACACACGTAAGTACGACTCTGATGGTGAGGTTTCAGCAGTGCTGGAGCTTTGGGGAATGCCGAGTACCCCTTTATTGCCATTGCTCCCAGGTCCACTCTGGCCCGGAGTGGTAGTACCTGATAAAGCCCCTATCTATGGGTTAACAGCATACTTATGCTAAAATGAACAGCTTGAAATAGAAACGTTTTTGACAATTAAACCGTACTTACATTTAAACTGCGTGCTTATGCTTAACTGAATTATTTCAAATAGAACTGTTTTTCGACATTAAAACTGTATTTACACTTAACTGAATTATTACATATAACTGCTTGAATAGTTTGAAATGGAAATGTTTTTGACAATTAAACTGTGTACTTATGCTAAACTGAATTGTTTTAAATAGAACAGATTATTTACATAAAAATGGATTTGGCGTTAAATAACCTACAAAGGTTGATATGCCATAAAACCAATAAACCAACCAACCAATCACGATAAAATGACCTTGTATCATATATCTGCTTGCTGATAGGGCCCTATCTATGGGTTAAATAGAACTAACAGCATATTAATTCTAAACTGAATTGTTTGAATAAAATGACTAGCTTGAAATAAAAATGTTTTTGACTATTAAACCGCACTTTCATTTAAACTACGTGCTTATGCTTAACTGAATTATTTGAAATAGAACTGTTTTTCGACATTAAAACTGTATTTACACTTAACTGAATTGTTACATATAACTGCTTGAATAGTTTGAAATAAATGTTTTTGACCATTAAACTATGTACTTATGCTAAACTGGATTTTTTAAAAAATAGAACAGATTATTTACATAAAAATGGATTTGGCGTTAAATAACCTACAAAGTTTGATATGCCATTAAACCCAATAAACCAAACCTAAATCTCATGGACTAATATCAAGTAAATCTAGCTTAGTACAATATGAGGTCACTGCTACAGGGCACACAGTGACGATCACTCTCATTTAAGCAGGCATAGCTTGTCAAAACTGATCATTAGCCATGATCATGTGATGAGAGATAATGTACACAAATATGCTTATAAAATACACACAAATATATAAATGTCATGACACCTAATTGAGGTACCTGCCAGCGTTGGTTTTAGTGTTTTTTAATGGCATATCAGCTTTTGTGGGGTATTTAATGCCGAACTAATCCTTAAAGAAGAACAGCAGTGGTACTGTCTTACTTATAGTGATAAATGGCTTCATGCCTTTTCCAAGGGTTTTAGTCCGAAAGTAAACATTGTAGCACGACTAGAATTCGAACTCGCTTACTGTGATGTTGCAGTTCAGTACGTTAACCACTGCGCCACGAGGACTACCTCCTCCCATGGATGTTCAGTCTCTTCTTCTTAAAAGGTGATCATTAAATACTTAGTCTGCACTGATTATTATATATAGGTATTCAGCTTTGATGTTCATTCTGCACATGATTTGATTATTTTAGTCCGGCAGTATTCGTTATTTATTATCCCCTTATAAATCTAATCTTTCTTTCTTTCTTTCTTTCTTTCTTTCTTTCTATTCACTGCATTCTTTCTTTCTTTCTAGCAAACCTACACGAGTGAGTTCGAGTCTCATTGGGTGCCCCTTTCATATGGCCTTGTACCACATCTAAGTAAAAAAAAAGCTTAGTAAATTTCCATTCTTTCTTTCTTTCTTTCTTTCTTTCTTTCTTTCACCAGTATTCGCTAATTTATTTTGCATTTTCCCGTATTCATTTATTCAGTTTTTCTTTCTTTTCATCACTTCTTTCTGTCTTTCTTTCTTTCAACTTCGCTCGTTCCCGTTAGAGAACTGTTATTAATATACCGGAAATTCGTCTGACAATTCAACTTCCTTTTGGCATTGTTTCTATTGTTAACAGAACATTTTACCCGATCTGTTGTTTTTCTAGTCGAAGAAAGAGGTTTTCTTTTTTTATCTCTCGGAATTTTAAAACCTGACGAGGGTTGAAAAATTGGTCGGCCGAATCGTGTTAGCATCATGAATATCAGAATGAAGATCAATTGCCCACACAACATCCTGAACTCTCGTTCCTTCTCTGCTTTCACAGTTTTCTTCTATTTTTCTTTTCTATTCGTCTATATGGTTGTTTTCCCTTTTTTTGTTAAAATTTTCTCCCCCCCGTTTCTTTTCTTCTTTCTTTCTTTCTTTCTTTCTTTTCCGAAGACAAAAAAAACTTTCCACTTTTTATTCTTCTCACACAATTCATTCTTTTCCCTTTTTTGATTTTCTTTTCTTTCTCCTTCCCGTCTCTCTCTCTCTTTCTTTCTTTCTTTCTTATTCATCTATTCCATCATTCTTTTTTGTTTACCAAAGATAAGAACACTTCTATTCGTTCATTCAATCTTTGTATTCAATCTTTTTTCTTCCAACCCGTCTCATCACAAATTTTCTTTTTTTCTTTCTTTCTTTCCTTTATATTGATTGATTCATCTTTTTTGGATTGAAGACTACCATACCTTTCTTCGTTCTTTTCTCTTCACACAATTCATTCTTTTGTTTGTTTGCTTGTTAAAGTCTTTCTTTCTTTCTTTCTTTCTTTCTTTCTTTCTTTCTTTCTTTCTAGACCGAAGAGAAGGACGCTTTCACCCATTCTTTTCCGTCTCACACAATCTTTTTCTCCCTTTCTGTCTATATTATTTATTTTCCTTGTATTGTTTTTCCCTTCTACCCGTCACATAATATCTTTCTTTCTTTCTTTCTTTCTTTCTTTCTTTCTTTCTAGACCGAAGAGAAGGACGCTTTCACCCATTCTTTTCCGTCTCACACAATCTTTCTCTCCCTTTCTGTCTATATTATTTATTTTCCTTGAATTGTTTTTCCCTCCTACCCGTTACATAATAACTTTCTTTCTTTCTTTCTTTCTTTCTTTCTTTCTTTCTTTTTGCTGCTGACCTTTCTTCTTTTAATGCCTCACTAGTTAAACTGTCCTTCTACGCTTGATCACTTTAGTTTTATATTTCAAAATCCTTCCAATCGTGTTTTTTCGACCATCGACTGTTTAACGTCGAACCCCCAGAACAAATAGTGTTCAGGCTTTTATTTACAGCCATTGCAGTTAACCTGTTTTAAGCTACGCCTCCATTTTGCTCCGTTTCAACGATTTCTTAATTTGTGGAACATTCCTGGTAATTTATTTTCCTCACTTTTGTGTGCAAGCAAAACTTAAGACTTTCCAGATTGGAAGGCAATAAAATGGCGGACAAGTTTGGTGTTGGAAAATATTGTTAACGCAGCCGCCCGACAAAGAGAGAGAGAGAGAGAGAGAGAGAGAGAGAGAGAGAGAGAGAGTTTAATTTAATAAGTAAGTAAAGTTGGCGACCTTAGTCGAGGGCGACCCGAAGGTTCCCTTTTCAATAGCTACTACACCGAGGTGTAGGGAAGGGCGCTACTCTTTTCCTTGGATAGCTCCTCTTTACCCTTGATGCGTACCTTATAATGCTGAGTGTTAAGCAAGGCGGTATCAAGTATCATTTTTTTGAGACTTTGGTATGACTCTACCTGGGATTGAACTCCAGTCTCCCGAGCCATAGGCGAAAACTTGTTCCGGAAGTCAGCCGGGAATAACTAATACCTGCAATATCAACCTATTGCAAATATGGAATAGATTGATCCGCTTGTATAACCTCATAGTATTCGGATGTTGGTATTCGAGTCTTGTGATTCGTAAAAGCAAAAGAGATATATAATCCAATCATCGTCTTTATTTCAATTTAATAAGCGTTGCATCTCATTCAAAAAGAAACAAGTTGTTTTGTTAAAGTTTTGTCTGTTCAAATGATATTAAAAAATCTGAGTCATTTCATCTTGGAAAGAAAAAAAAAAACAAGATTAAAATGTCACTACAAAGGAACCAAGAATATCATATCTACTTGATACATTATATTTTATGAAGGGGCTCGTGATGTAGTAGTTTTCGTCGTAGGAAATGCACATAGCGACTCGAGTTCAAATACTGGACGAGGCTGTTTGCATTTCACATAACGCTAATACCCTTGGGTAGGTATGAATCCAACTCTTTCCCCGTCCAATTATGCGTCAATAGTAGGGTAGAATGGACAATTCAACTTTGGTGTGGCAACTGGCCAAGGAGAAGGAAAACTCTGAATTCAAACCAGTAAAACTCTGCTTAAAATTGACCTTGTGTCACATCCTGCTTTTGCAGAGGGTCTGGGAAATACATAAATTCTTCGCTTAGAAAGTTTGATCTCATAAATAAGACAAACTAACAGATTTTTTTTTCTAAAGCCGGAATAGGGAACTTGCATCCTTCTAGGCTATCAAGTGTGGGCTTCTACGGCTCTGCAGAAGAGAGAGAGAGAGAGAGAGAGAGAGAGAGAGAGAGAGAGAGAGAGAGAGAGAGAGAAAATTCCTAAGAGGCATTTGAAATTAGTAAAATTCTAATTTCTTAAGTTGTATATATCAATTAAATTTAATTATAAATTATTTAATTTTTGAGAGAAAAAAAACACAACAAACAACAACAAAAAACAAAATCAAAACAGCACAAAAAACAAACAAACAAACAAACAAACAAACAAACAAAATAAACAAAAAAACAAAACAAACAAACAACAAATGTCATATCCTTGATACGTTCTGCGTCGTCCATAAATAAGTACACACCTAACATATTTTTTAAATAAGGAATTTTTAAATCAAAAGTTTTCAGGAGTGATGAACTTGTAGCCATCTCAACCATCAACCGCGTCCTTTCACGGCTTTATGGAAAGATCACCTCCATTTTAGAACATAATATTCCAATGTGTTTTCATGGAAAGCAGTCTAAATATATCAGTAAAAAGATTGTAGAGTTTTTCATTTCTTTATGAAACAGAAAATATGAAAAAACCAAATCTTAACGGAATCCAACACGACAAAATAAACGTTAACACCAAATGAGAGGAACAATACATATACCATCTTTAACGAAACAAGATTGGAAAAAAAAAGTTAAGTTTGTAACCGAATGATTAAATTGATTATTAAAAGATACACTAACCAACAAACAAACCAACCACATCACTGAAATAAACAATTATATCTATGCTGAATAAAAGCTTTTCAGTGACAACATTTGTATGTTCTTAGGAACTTTCAGGGAATAGAAAAATAAAAAGAATTAAAATAAATCAAAAATAATTATTAAAAAAATTTGCAGAAACTCCCAGAAGCCGCTGACTGGAAGAGGGCCGACGCATGCACAAAGAAAAGGAACCGCCCCGACAAAAGAAAAAATCTCGTTCTCTTTCAACAGTGACCAAATCTTTCTCGTTAGTGGTGTAAGGCAACATGCGTCCGTCTCTAGACGACTTGTCGGCTAACCTTTCCACTATTAGCAGCCACCTCTTTTACTAACGACCCACGACTAAAAACATCGAATAATGAACTCAACAGAATCACAATTAAGACACCATACAACGGACTTAATCGACTACAACTGAAAATGCCGGATTTAGACATATCTCCCAAAATCGTCTAACATGTTGTTAACACTTTAAATACCAAATTTGGACATATATACCCAAGAATGACTAACACATTTCAACACCTTGACTGGGAGATTCAACCATTTCATTGGTATTCAGGAAGAATTTCCTCACCCACTAAATAGTTGTTGAACCCTATCTTCTTCTTTCATATAATTCCTTTACAGCCTTCATATCCAAGAAGTTAAACCAGCAAGATAACGTGGGGTAAGAATAGAATAACCCAGAATGGAGTCAAATTGCAATCAGTATCATAAAATACCTTTGAAACCCCATAAACTCAAACAGAAATACAAAAACTGGATGCGAAATGAGAGTAGAGGGACAAATAAAGAAACTATGAGAACAAGCGAAAGTATCAAGGAAAGAAAAATACACAAGGACACAATCGAGTGAAAAGACAAAAAAGACGACAGCAGGTAAGATTGACAATACAATTGGAAGAAATAAAAAAAATAAAAAAATTAAGACAAAAAGAGGGTGGGGAGACTCGGAAGATACAGGGACAGAAGCAAGCAATACAAGCAAAACAAGGCCTTCCAAAATAATGAAAATAAATTCTACCAAGTCAGTGTTGAAAAGACGAATCAACAACCAGATAAAAAGGAAAGAAAATATTTTTTGGGCAAGACCACCCCTGAGAAAAAAAAAACACTCTCAGAACAAAACAACGTAGCGGAAAGGCCGAATGGACATATCATCATCATCATCTTGTCGTGCCACTAGCACGGATATCCCTGACCCTCTCTCGCCACTTTTCCCTATCGTTCATCACCTCTGGCAGATCTTCAGGGCTACATCCAGTATCCTCACATAGCTGCTGTATGTATGTTCGTGCTGGTCATCCTGCTTTTGCCCGGCCATATGTCGGGGTCCATAGGAGTACATCACTTATGAGAATTGTAAATACTTATCAAAAGACCAATAAAAATCGCGTAGATACACTTTATATTCTGATACTGGTTGGTTAGCGTTTTACGGCACATCAATTCTTCCGGCTTATTCTGTTAATATATATATATATCTCCATTAAGTGTCTCGAAGACTATGTGTATAGATTGGTTGTTTGGTTGTTTTATTTTACGGCGTATCAATTCTTTTCGGGTTATTTAACGCTGAATTAAATTTTTAACAATTCAGTTTAGAATAAGTATAGTTTTGTTTATAATCAGTTAAATATCAAAACAGTTCAATTTCAAACAGTTTATTTTGGCACAAGTACGCAGTTCAAATATCAAACCAGTCCTATTTCAGTTAGTTGTTGGCTGTTTGGGTTTTATGGCATCTCAACCTTTGTAGGTTATTTAATGCCTGATCCATTTTCATACAAATAATAAATTCTATTTCACACATTTCAGTATAGCGTAAGTACGCATTTTAGTTCTATTTGATCCATAGAGAGGACTCTATCTGGTGCTACTACCACGAGAAGAGTGGACCAGAAATGGCGGGGTACTCCGCACTCCCCAAAGCTCCAACATTACTAGAACTTAACCATCAGATTGTTTAGTGTTATATGCTGGACACTTGTAGAGAAGAGTCTTACCCTTCTACAGAGGTGCAGTTGGTGTATTCTACAGCCCCAGCCGACTGGACAATGTGAGTATAGAATATTCGTATACAGAATATATAAGGGATTTCATACAATTCTATGGGAGTGCTCGATGTATGGCTATTATTATATCTATCTTTCAGGATGTATATAAAAAGTTCACATGCAGAGCGAATATATCTGAAACGTAAATGGAAGAAAACTCAACCCCAGTTACAGTGCCATAATATATTTATTTCGACGAGATTTTTTATTTCCCGCCGCATCAGATGGCTTACATCATTTTTTAAAATATAAAATCAGGAAACATAGTTTTCCTTTTATATATAAAAAAAGAAAAAAGAAAAAAAGGAAAAGGAAAAGAAAAGGGAAGAAAAAGAAAGGGGAACAATCAGGCGAATAAAGAAAGTTGATAAAACAATATATATATGTGCTTGTGTGTGTGTGTGCGTGTGTGTGTGATTTGTGAACTGATATTTTGTAGATCATTATTTTCTAACAAGTTGTTAGAGCGCATTTGTTTGCACACAGTTAAATGGTTTCACGTATTCCTTTCTAACACTAACAATCCTAATAATATTAATCATTTGTTTGCACACTTCAATTATTTCAATGACTGCCATCTAATATTCATCATCATCATGTCATGCCGCCCGCACGGATAACCCTGACCCCCTCTCGCCATTTTTCCCTATCGTTCATCGCCTCCGGTAGGTCTTCTGGACTACATCCCGTATCTTCACATAGCTGCTGTATGTATGTTCGAGCTGGTCGTCCTGCTTTTGCTCGGCCATAAGTGGGGGTCCATAGGAGTACATCACTTATGAGCTCGTCTCTGCTCCTCCAGCAGTGTCCTGCGTGCCTGGTTCAATTCTATTTGACATTAATCATTTGTTCGCACGCTGTAAAATGCTTTCAATTATTTATATCTAACAATAATAATTCAATTTTATCATAATAATTTGTTTGTATACAGTTAAATGGTTTCAAGTATTGTTATCTAACAGTAATGATTCTATTCAATATTAATCATTTGTTTGCACATAGTTAAATGGTTTCAATTATTTCTATCTAACACTAATAATTCTATTCAATATTAATCATTTGTTTGCACACAGTTAGATGGTTTCAATTATTGTAATCTAACACTAATAATTCTATTCAATAGTAATTATTTGTTTGCACACAGTTAGATGGTTTCAATTATTGTTATCTAACACTAATAATTCTATTCAATATTAATCATTTGTTTGCACACAGTTAAATGGTTTCAATTATTTATATCTAACAATAATTATTCAATTTTATCATAATAATTTGTTTGTATACAGTTAAATGGTTTCAAGTATTGTTATTTAACATCAGTAATTCTCTTTTAATTGGAATCATTTTGAGATGAGGCTTCTTAATCTGAGAATTAATTTTTATTCATTGCGAACTTTTTGTCCTCATCTCAGCGGATAGAGGCGTTGAGTCTCTACGGTTCCAGGTGAGCATTGTCTGAAAATAGCGGTTTCAAATCCTACCCAAGCCGGCCAGAGGTTTACTTGGTCAAAAACGTGGTGCGATAGACAACAACTATGGAAAGCAGTAATTACTGGGGATACGGTTACAAGACTCAGCATTCCTATCCGAGGTCGCGGTAAATCACCTGAAGAAGGCCAAAGGTGAAATTTGGCCGAAACGTCGTGAAAGAAAGAACAACACAAAAAAGTACCAAGATGAGGACAAAAAGTTCGCAATAAATAAAAATTAATTCTCACATCAGTAATTCTATTTATCAAATATTCCTTAGTAATATAAATAATTTGCACACTGCTGAATGGTTTCAAATAACTAATCATAATAATCCTTAATAAATGATAGAATAGTTCTATTTGCTCCATAGATGGGACACTAGCAAATACTGTAATATAATGGCCGAGGGATTTCATTTTTATATATCTTGCCTTTGGGTTTAGTTAGGCTGAGAACCTTTCAGCTCAGTACATGGGTTAGTTAGGTGCAAACATGAGCGCAGGTGTTCACGCGCGTGCGGAGCGGACGTGTCATTCAGAGATGTCACAATAACAATCCCAGATAGAGGATATGACCAGGGATGTGAGTGATGTCGCGCACCGGAAGCGTGGGCTGAGATTTGAGAAAAGTCAGTGAATTGAGTTTTGCCGTCGGAAGAAGAAGGTTGACTTTCGCTTGCTCGCCGAGGCCTTGCGGCAGGTGTCGCGCATGGTGGTGGTGGTGGTGGGGCAGATGGAAAAGTCAGCATAGAAAGATTGTATCTCTCTCCTTATGTCGAAAAACCTTTTAATTCAAAGGTAATAAAAAGTTTCGTACCTGAACTAAGAAGTCGTCAAGTATTTTTCGTGTTTCGGGATTCCTATGTTATCTACATATGAGTTATGAACATTCTATGTAGATTTCATATATCCGTATCATGGGTATGTTACAATACTACCAATCCGAGTCAAGGTTGACCTGGGAATGATGGCAACGAAGGGGTATTTTACATTTTCCAAAGCTCCACTTAGATTCAGATGTCACAATGTTTTCGTGAAAAAAAGAGAAAAGAAAAAAAAAAGCAGTTTAAAAGTCATTCGAAGTTTGATTAAAAAAATAATTAGTCTGGTTTACGTGTTTAACGGCATATAAACTCCTTGTGGTTTATTTAATCCAAAAATTTGTAAACATACGACTTATAATTATATTTTCAATGCTCTACAGCATTTTTTATTACACTAATTGACTCGAATCATTTACATTATTGAGCATTATACAAACAAAATCAATTACCTAATTTAAATAAATCAATTTAATATTTTATTCACATTGGTCAGTTTCTTCAGTTTTATGTCTTGATTATATTGGCTACAGCTTTATGGAGTTCGAATTTTATAGCCACGCATTTTATAAGAATGAGTTTAAAATGAAAGGTCGAATGGACATATAACATGACAAAAAATTGTGAAGACTTATCAAAAGACCAATAAAAATAGCGTACCTACACTTTATATTCTGATGTTGGTTAGTTAGGGTTTTAGTGCACATGGGTTTTTCTGATAATAGAGCAAAATTAGGTACAAAGAAACATAAGGTGATTGATAAATGCAACTGTAGGGATAAGGTTAGGTGTCCCCTAGAAGGCAAATGTAAGCAGGAATGTGTAGTGTATAAAGTAGAAGTATATAGTGATTCGAATAATAAGAGAAATAAAAAGATATACTTTGGGTCGACCCAAGGGGATTTTAAAACTAGGTACTATAACCATAGAACAAGTTTCTCGCACGAGAAATATAGGTATAGCACTGCTTTATCTAGTTATGTGTGGGAACTGAAGGAAAAACAAGGAGTAGATCCTATAATGAAATGGGAAGTAATAAAGAAATGCCGCAAATATAGGGCAGGTAATAGAGCTTGTAATCTTTGTATGGAGGAAAAATAGGTAAAAGCAAATTGTAAAAGTAAGAATATGTTAAATAAAAGATCGGAGGTGTTAGATAGTTGTAGACACAAAAGGGCGTGGTTACTATATAATTAGGAATAGGTTATAGAGATATATATTTTTATATATTTTTTTAAATTCTATTTTATTTATTTATTTATTTATTTATTTATTTTTTTTCTAATAAAAATATGGTATCTTTCATTTAGTTATTTAGTTATTTACTTTTTATGCAAATTCTAGGCTAGGTGGGGTTTTTGGTGAATAAAAAAAAGCGATTTCTCCTTAGAATTTAGTCGAATGTAAACTTCCTGATGATCCGTTAAGGTGAAACTTTAGTAGAAGATTTTTGACTCGCGATTTAAGTTAATTCTATATATATATATAAGAGAGAGAGAGAGAGAGAGAGAGAGAGAGAGAGAGAGAGAGAGAGAGATCCATGATGACAGCCCGATTTGATGATTGTGATGAAGAAACAGAACTTCGTAAACTTTATACTCTAAACAACCATTGTAACCAAATTTAATTAGCCCAGTCTGCTGGAACAGTAGAATAAGACTCCTCCAATGAGTGTCCTGATATGACATTAATCTGATAGTGAGGTTTCAGTCTTGGAGCTTTGAGGAACGTGGAGTACCCCTTCATTACCATTGCTCCACTCTGACCCGGAGTGGTAGCACCTGATAGGATCCTATACATTAGTAGAATAGAACTGTTTGACATTTAAACTGTGTGCAAATAGATGACGGGCGTGAAATAGTTACTGTTATGTAGCCATACTTGACACTATTTAACGGTGTTAGAAAAAAAATGAACTCGGCACATTTAAAAATATTATCAACGAAACGTATTTACAAATTTAACATTTAATATGTATTAGAAGGATTTGGCATTAAATGACCTACAATGGTTGATATGCCATAAAACCCAACCCAACCCAACCCAACTAAACAAAATTTAATTTCCATAAATTCAGAGATTATTGTTGATATTTTTTCTTAGTCTTACTGGATGCTATGATGAGAGAGGTTGGTTATTTAAAGGTCTTATGGTGTTCTTAACGTACTTTGTGTCAAAACGTTTTAATCAATTCATTGCCTTACACGCATCTCACCTTTGAAATAAAATATCGCAAATATTTTTGTTATGTAAGAACTTCTTGATAGACAAGATTACTTGTGATGAATTAAAAAAAAGATTAAATAAAGAAATTGTTAAATGGTTGATAAAAAAAATTTGACAAGAATAAAATGAAATTAAAAAATTCCAATTATTTATATTCAGAGAATTAACGTATTTATTTTTGTATTAGAATTTTCTTTCCAGATAGAGTTACATTCGCTTTGTATGAAAATGACTATTTTTTCTATAGGATTTGACTCAATGTGATATTATAAGCTCTTCTGTCCTTAGATGCACATATTTACGTACCATAATGTATATATATATATGAGTATGTGTATGTACACATATTTCGGTGGAATAATGCATATGTATATACATGTGCATGACATAATGCATGTGTATGTGCCTGTGCACATATTTGAGTGCAATACTGCATATACACGAGCAACTGCGAGCTTATCTATAAGTACGTAGGCTTGTTTTAGTGTGCTTTCTTTGTTTAATGGCATATCAACTTACGTGGATTATTTAATGCCAAAGCCATCCTAGTAGAAAAACAGTAGTTGTACTGTTTAACCCATAGCTAGGGGGGTTTAAGGGAATATATATGTATATAGACATAGTAGTTGTCGACCATCGTCGAGGGTGATCTGAGAGTTACCTTTTTTGATAGCTACTACACAAAGGTATTGGAGAGTGCGCTATTCCTTTCTTGCTCCACTTTACCCTTGATCCTTCCCTTATAATGCTGAGTGTGAAACAAGGAGGGATCAAGTATCACTTTTTGAGTCTTTGGTATGACTCGACCTGGGATTGAACCCAGGTCTCCCAGGCCATTAACAAACACTAACCATAATGCCAATCTGGATATATATTTACCCTCATCCTTCCCCATGAGCAGGATGCAAAACAAGATCATTTTTTAAGCGGAGTTTAACAGGTTTGAATTCAAAGTTTTCCCTCTTAAAGACAGGTTGACATACCAACGTTAAAAACCCCAGCCTATCCGACTATTACCCTTCGCTGAAAGGAGAGTATTTGGATTCATACCTTTCCTAAGAGTATTAGCACGATGAGAAATGCAAACAGCCTCGTTCAGGGTTTGAACTCGTGTGACTATCTCCATTTCCTACGTCGATAACAGTTCCACCACAAGCGTCTCCAGGCACAGCGAATATGTCCCGTGGAAAAGTGTGTCTATGTTTAAGTAAAACATAGTTTTATGAATTTTATTTCTTTACTTTAATTAAAAGTTTGTTGATAAAGAAGAAAAGTTAGTCTATCTTCTAAGAAAAGTTTGGTTTGGTTTAGTTTTAGGGGATATCAACATTTGTAGGTTATTTAATGCCAAATCCATTTTTATACATATAAACAGTTCTCTTTCAAATAAGTCAGTTTAGCATAAGCACATAGTTTAGTTTTAAATTCTATTTCAAACAATTCACTATAGCATAAGTACGCATTTTAATTCTGTTTGATCCATAGAGAGGACCCTATCAGGTGCTACCACTCCGGGTCAGAGTGGAACAGGGAGCGAAGGCAACTATAAAAATTGTTGGCAGGTGTAACATATTAAATGGCAGTACAGAAAATAATCTTGTGAACCAACAAATGATTGCTACCAAATCCCATGTCAATAACAGCTCAGTCGACTGGCGTGTAGAAGATACGGACTACATCTCTGCAGAGAGGTAAAACACTTCCAACGAGTGTCCTGGATATGACACTAGACTATCTAATAGTGAGGTTCCAGTTTTTGGGGAATATGATGTACCTCTTCATTACCATTACTCCCAGGTCTACTCTGGCCCGCAGGGGTAGCACTTGATAGGGTCCTATCTATGGGTCAAATAGAACTGTCGGAAATTTGAACTGTGTGCAAACAAAATACTTATGCTAAATTAAATTGTTAGAAATAGAGCTGTTTGACCATTTAACTGTGTGAAAACAAATCACTGATATTTATTTCAATTGTTAGTGATATATAGCAATACATGGAACCCTTTAACTTTGTACAAACGAATGAGTAATGTTGAATAGTATTAATAGGGCTAAATAGCTATACTTGAAACTCTTTAACTGTGGGCCTAAATTAAATTTTTGGTAATACATAGCAATACTTGGAACCATCTGCAAATGAATGAATAGTGCTTATTAGAATAAGTGTTAAATAACAATACTTGTAGTAATTTACTAAGCTTTTTGCTTAGATGTAGCACAAGGTCATATGGAAGGGGCACCCAAGAGACTCGAACTCACTCGTGTAGGTAAATAACAATACTTGTAACCACTTTGCTGTGTTGAATAGAATTATTAGTGTAAGATAGTAATAACTGAAACCATTTAACTGTGTGCAAACAAATGATTATTGTTGGGTATCACCTACCTTTTCGGCATAATGAGCCAGTCCCATCTGCTATATATATAGCAGTAGCTTATAAGACCAGTAAGCCTGAGTCTGAACTAGTCTGAGTAAGTCAGAGTTAAGTCTGGATAAGTCTGGAAGATGAATAGCCGCTCCTTATAACGGAAGCCAATAACTATTGTTGAACTATATTCTTATTCTTATTATTATAGCTACTAATCCTATGTCCTTATTACTAACAGCCTCTCTCTTGTAAATACTTGTTCCTGTAAATATAACTCTTTTTCCTCGTATCTCGTGGTTTGTCTCTTTATTACTACTACCTGCGCTCATTAACCATAACACAACAATTATTGTATATGACGGTATATGAGACGAACGGGTGTATAAGACGCACCCCAATTTCAGCAGGGCATTTCAAGAAAAAAAAACCCAAGTAATAATATTAAACGTGATGAAATTAATATAATGAATATTATCAATGATATAACTTTTTATCTACCTAACAGCCTTTTAAATAATGACAATAGGTATATGAAAATTACTCTAAAGTCTAAACTAATAAGGGTTGCCTGGTATCTAATTTCGTCCAACTATCTAGAACCATGACTTTGACTTTAAATAACCCTCGAAAGTTGATATACTATTAAATAAAGAGACTGAAAACGATAAAGGAGCCATACGAAAAAAGTCTGGAAACTTATTTAATGATCCCCGTAATCTCCTTCTACACCACAGTACCCACACAAACAGCAATCGATATAATATCAGAACATGTTATCTCTAAGAACTTATATTGTCACAACTATTATCCATTATAGTTGATACTATAAATACTTCACTTACAACGGAAATACCTACAAACAAACGTCAGGACTCCCCATGGGATCCAGTATAACAGGCATACAAACCAAACATACAAGCAGCAATCGATATAATATCAGAACATGTTATCTCTAAGAACTTATATTGTCACAACTATTATCCATTATAGTTGATACTATAAATACTTCACTTACAACGGAAATACCTACAAACAAACGTCAGGACTCCCCATGGGATCCAGTATAACAGGCATACAAACCATTTCATATATGGACCAACTTGAACGTCGAGCACTATCCATCTGCCCATCATGCATATTCTTCACAAGATATATAGATGATATACGAGGTGCATACGATAAGATTCCAGACTTTTGTCGTATGGGCACTTTTATTGATAGCACACTCACGAAACTCTAGTCCCCTTTGAAGTAATCTCCTTTGGCTGCAATGCACTTGTTGCACCGTTCCAACAACTTCTGGAAGGTCCCATGGACGTCTTCTTGTGTGAGCGTGTCAATGACCTTCGTCACAGCCTCCTTTATCTCCTCAATTGTCTCATAACGACAGCCTCTGAGCTTAGGGAATAACCAAAAGTCACAGGGAGCAAGGTCTGGACTATAGGGAGGGTAAGGAACTGTCTTGATGCCCATCTTGGTCAAATAGTCTGTGACAAGGATGGAAGTGTTGACTGGTGCATTGTCCTGGTGGAAATGCCAATGATCCGATTTGAAGAGCGCTGGCCTCTTCCGACGGAATCTCTTCCTGAACTCCCTTAAAAGCTCAACATAGTAGCGCTAACCCTTTGGCCAATCAACTCTGGTGTTCTGACTTGCTTACTCCTCCCACATCTCTCATCATTCCTCACAGACTTCATGCCTTCCTTGAATCTTTTATACCACTCAAAAACTGATGGTCGATTCATGCAAGATTTTCTTGCATATCGTTCTTCTAAAGTGTCAGATTGCATTTTTGAAATTCACGAGCTGTGACAATCAGGCTTTAGTAGGGTGTCTTCCAATTCCTATTGTAGCTGTTCATTTGAACTTGAAATCATAAAAATTGGTCAGTCCTCTCAAAAGATGTATAGCAATAACATACTGAATTTCCAAGAGTCTATGATAATTTTAAATGCCCATACGAAAAAAGTCTGGAAACTTATCGTATGCACCTCGTACTTATGTTGAAATCATCCAGCAAGGAAGCTATCGCCATATATGTGAAGTTCCAAAACATAGACATATTCTGTTTAAGATAGAACATCCAGATAACACTGGGTCCCTATCACTTCTAGATTTTAAAATGCCAATATCACCAACTGGTAAAAATTATACTAGTTTCTATAGAAAACCTACCACTAAAAACCTCTTTGTGCATTTCAAATCGGCATTTACACTCGGTGCAAAAACAAATTACATTAAAAATAAAATTAAACAAATTCACGATAGAGGCAACGAAGATAAAGACAAAATTACACACACTGCACACTTTATAAACACCTTCAGAAACAATGATTATCCAACATCAATCACACGACATTTAAATAAGAAATCACGGAAACTACATAGACCCTTTAAAACCTGTTTCCTGAAACTACCACATTTCAGTGAAATTATCACCAAAGAAATACGTAGGGCTATTTATAAGGAGGGCTACATATGCAACTGACCCACTCAGGACCTTCTCTACGCCAATACCTAACAAAGAAAAATAACAATACTATCACAACATGCACTCTAGCCAACTGCCCAATAAGAGATCCAAACATATGCCAAAAACCTTACACTATTTATAGTATAGGACTTTACACTCCTATAATTTAATTTGGGCGGTATGCCACTTGTTCCCACAAAGATGGCGGACGCTCAATGTTCAATCTCGGGAAACCATTGGCCAGGAGGACCACGTGATATGCTTACAACTACGTCGGCGCGCGAAAATTCAAGTCCTGCGTCTTGAGCCACTGATAAGACGATTTTTTCTATAAATACGCCGTCTTAAAACACATTCTCTCTCTTTTACGATTTTTCTTCGTAGCGGCAACACTCTCCCTTTGACGAAATTCCTTCGTAGCGGCAACACCTTCTCTTTGACCAAATTCCCCCGTATCAGCAACACCATGCCTCGCAGACATTATTGTACAAGAACTATGAGACGCTTTCCCGTCTTTAAAAAACTACCGGTTTCTAATCATAGAAAAAAGACATTTTAATTTTACAATTCTTTTTGTAGTTTAGTTGTGTTACACACACACACACACACACACATACACACACGAGCTCACACATATATATACACACTATCAGCATGTTAGAGTTAGTTATGTTTTCATGTATTAATGTAAGTTTTGATATTATAGAATATAAATTTGTTTTTGTTCGTTCGCCTTGTTTTTAGATGTTCATTTTGTCCACGCCGTTTTACAACCATTATCTATTCCGCTTCTTTTACGCACACACTCACCCTACAATAGTTTGATTTGCTTAAAATGCCATAATTCTTATATAGTAAGTACAATCAGACCTCTCCACATTAGAATCAAAGAACACAACACACGCGCATCCTAATTCCATAACCTTTAATTAAATGCAAAAATAATGATGATAATTTTTCCATTAAAATAGAAGTAATGGTACGTAATCTTGGTAATCTCAGAATTAAGGAAGCTTTAATAGCTAGGCTACACCCTCAGATTAATAGTTGGTTAGAATTAAATACTGAATATATCATTAATCAACATGCACATTTTAAATACATATCTAAGTTTAAAAAATAAAATAAAATAAAATAAAATGGAATAAAATAAAATAAAATGGAATAGAATAAAATAAAATGAAATTGATTCGGACAACTGAAGTCACGTCAATTTCGCATGGCGTTTAAACACCCCACGTGGCACCATGGTGACAACACCCAACTAGGCGTTCTAACACCCCACGCGACACCATGTTTACAACATTCAAAAAAATTTGAACCTCTAACATCGTGTTAATTTATAAAAAAAAGTCTCTGACGATGAAGTTTTAACTTTGAAATTAATTAGACTCAGACAATTATTATTTCGCAATGCAATAGCCCTCAAAGTGAATTCAATACTATAAAATAAAATAAAATTGAATACTTTGATATTTAAATGATGATACTATTTGTATTTCTTTATGAGAGAATCAGAACTCGTATTACAGACAGCACAAGGAGATTATTCCGATACCGTGTTGAGAGGGAAAGTGAACAGGTGTGTACTTTAAAATCACACACACACACACACACACACACACACACACACACACACACACACACATATATATATATATATATAGGCATTTGTGGTATAATTGTTACCCCTGGACGAGGCTGTATTCCACAAATCTCTTATGCTCCTGGGAAAAGTATGACTCCTATTCTTCTCCCTCAAGCTATGAGTAAATAGTAGGACAGTCTGGTATCTTTAACGTTAGTATGCCAACTGGTCTAGGAGAAGGAACACTCTGAATTCAAACCTGTTAAACCTCGCTTAAAGATTGTTCGCTTGTGTCGCATCCATCTCGTGCGGAGGGGTTGATATATATATATATATATATATATATATATATATATATATATATATATATATATATATATTGTAGTAATGTGGCGGTATGGGTAGTCTTTAGCTGAGTGCATAAAATAAACTTTCGAGTGAATGAAAGTCAAAAGTCAAAGATATTCTTTGAATGTGAAAAAGGTTTAGTCTTCAGAGCCAAAGTTCGTAAAAAAAAACAAACAAAAAAACAAGCGGAAATACTTTTAATGTACTTGAATAGAATGCTCGAGAAATTTCACAATTAAAGTCTTGTTTTCTCTGTATAATGACATTGTTGTCATGGTACACATACATGCTAAAACGGTCACATATAAAAGACTGTTTGTTTTTCTTAATTACGTGACAAAGTTTAGCGTGAAAGTTGCGTTTGCAAACGCCATTTTCAATGTAAATTAATAAACGTTGTGGCTTCAAAAAGTAATAAGGAATCCATTGTGCATGTCTGTGTCTGATTTTCTATGGCGATGCTTTTTTGAAAAAAAAAAATTGATTAAATATTACCAAAAATTCTGAAACGTGACATTTTCAAAACTAGCAGTAAAAGTAAAGTTGGCAACTGTAGTTGAGGGCGACCTGAAGGCTCCTTTTTCAATTGCTACTACACCGAAGTGTAGGGGAGGGCGCTACTCCTTTCCCTTGATTGCTCCCCTTTACCTTAGGCACGTATCTTATAATGCTGAGTGTTAAGCAAGTAGGTATCAAGTACCATTTTTAAAGTCTTCGGTATGACGCGATCTGGGATTGAATCCAAGTCTCCCGGACCATTGGCGAACTCTCTACCCACTAGGCCAATGAAAGGACTTACCCTTGTTATAAACTGGTTTTTATGCGGGTCTCTGACATTCATAAAAACTTGAAGTTACTATTTACCAACCCCTCCGCAAGGTCAATTTTTAAGCGGAGTTTAGCAGGTTTGAATTCAGAGTTTTCCTTCTCCTAGACTAGTTGCCTAACCAAGGCTGAAGAACCTAGTCTGTCCTACTATTTACCCATAGCTGGAGGGAGAATAATTGGATTCATACCTTCCCCAAGGGTATTAGTGCTATGTGAAATGCAATCAGTCTCGTCCAGGATTTGAACTCGTGTCGCCGTGTCCATTTCCTACGACGATAACGACTACACCACAGGTAGCTCCTTGAGAACTTGCAGTTAAAATGCTTTGGTTTGGTTTCATTGCTTAATGGCATATCAATGTTTGTGGGTGATTTAATCCTAAAGTCATCCTTGAAAAGAACAATATTGATACAATTTAACCCATGGTTAGGGGGATAAGGGAGTATGTATGCATACGGGTCTAGTGTATTTATATTTACATAAACTCACCCATATTTGGTCACGTTTTAACCAGAGTTTAACGGGGTTGAATTCAGTGTTTTCCTTCTAGACTGGTTGCTTTATCAACATTAAAGAGCCCAGCCTGCTTTACTATTTACCTATAGTTGGAGACTATAAGAAATACTTCATTCAGGACTTGAACTCATGTCGCCGTGTTCATTTCCTTCATGGGTCATTTAATGCCAATGCCATTCATTTAGAAGGTGCAGCAGTTAGAAAATATCTCTGAAAACACACAGAGAATTAATCCCCACCCCGTATATACAGGGTGGAACGATAAAATTGTTGCCCTAGAAAAGACGACATGATTCCATTTCCGTTTTATGAAAACCGATTTTCTTTTTTTGTTGCAGACCATCTACTAGTTGGTCAGTTGTGTACAAATCCCAAGAGCGATAGGAGCCTTCTATCATGTCTGAAAGTGATACAATGTTCATCGAACGAGATCGGAGATGCACCGCTGTACAACTCATGCTCTATACCGATCCAAGTTATGCTAACATGACCATTGCTAGCATCCTCAAAATGCAAATCTGGATTGCCATGAATAACAGAGACGTGCCCAGGGTAATGAAAACAAAGTTATGGTCTTTGGTGTGGTTTCAAGTGAGGGCCACATCATGCCACCTCACATATTCGAAGTCGGCTTGAAAGTCAATACCGAAGTGTACCTGGATGTGCTGAAGAGTGTGGTGATCCCCTGGTGCAATCAGGTGGCCGGTGACAGACCCTGGGTATGGTAGCAGGACTCGGCGCCGGCTCACAAGTCCAAAGAGACCCAGACTTGGCTTCAGAAGGAGCGCTACGACTTTGTACCCTTCTCTCACTGCTCCCCTCCTCCCCCGACCTTAACCCGCTGAACTACTTCGTTTGGTCATACGTCGAGAACATTACCAACATGACCTCCCACCAGACCAAAGGGGTGTCCTCGTGGTGTAATGGTTAAAGCGATGGATTGCAGAATCGTAGTAAGCGAGTTCGTACTCCAGTCGCGCTATTACGTTCACTTTCGGGTGAATACCCTTGGGAAAGGTATGAACCCCCATATCCTCCCAGCTATGGGTTAAATAGTACCACTACTGTTCTAGGAGAATGGTTTTGGCATTAAATAACCTACAAAGGTTGATATGCCATTAAAACAAAGAAACCAAACCAAACCAAACCAAACCAGACCAAAGCCAGCCTGATCGCTGGCATCCGCCGAGTATTCGCCGAGCTCCCGTCAGCGCTTGTGGAAAAGGCATGCTCCCAGTTCCGGATCCGTATCGAGGCGGTGATTGAGGCCGAAGGCGGCTACATTGAATAGATATCAGCTCAACTATATAATCAAGTTACCTGAATTGATTTTTTCAAAAAAAGTTTTAAAATAAATCTGTAGTGTTGTTTTCTTTAGGACGACAATTTTGTCTTCCCACCCAGTAGTTTTTGGTTTGTAGTGGTGTTGTATACCGAAACTTAGAATGTAAGGTATACTAGTACGTAAGAATTAGTAGTTTGCAGCTGAGTTCTAAGAATTAGTACTACATGGTTCGTGTAAAGTTCTCTGTATGATTTGGTAGTACTTGTTTGTCTCCTCACGAGGACTAAGTGTGACATATGGCCTTTTTTAATGTGTGGGACAGGGCACGAGCCTAAGCTCGAATGCGCGGCCGGGCCAAAAATACCTTAGCCTCCGCGACATACCTTTAAAAAAGGGGTGCCCTAGTCGCCGGGGAATAAACCTAACCCTGCCGAAGCAGGTGAAAGTCGGGGGGCCAGGGGGGTTGTCAGTCTCAGACACCCGACATGAATGCTAGGCTTCCTCAGCACGCATGTCCGGCAATCTTGACCGACGTGTCCACCAAGTGTAAAATAATTAGGGATTTTAGTTAATTATTTTATTTTAGCGATAAATTGGGTACTAGCTAAAAACTTCTTGCTTATAGTTGCAGGTTTCCGATTTCTGAAGGTCAAAGCGGGTAAACCTTATTTGGCATACGCATGTCAGCTCCTATCAAGATAAGAATTGACTGTTTGTTTTAAAGTCAGCTGTAAGCCAAATGCATTTTTATCAGCTGTCATTTAGCAATGAGGTGTCACTAAAAGGTTTTAGTGATTACGTGTAGTTAAGAGACTAGTTAGCGATAATAATTAGAAGAAAATATATAAGGAGATTCGAAGATGCCTGGAGTCAGAAGCAGAAGCTGGAGTCGGCCAGCTGAGCCGGGCAGTCGCTCGGAGAAGGAGCAAAGTGACTCCGATGTGGTTGCATCGACCGGTGGCGAACACGCCCAGGTGGCGTGCGGAAAAACGAAGAAAGTAAGTAATTGTCTGGCTCTTTTCGTCTCGCATTATAACCATGTCTTTGTTTACATTTTCGTCTTGTACGATAGATAGTTCCTGCTGATCTAATGGACTGGAGTAATTTCTTTAATCTCTCTCTCTCTCTCTCTCGTTTCGACGACAACTGCGAAAAATATTGTCAAAATAAACTTTCGCATCATGAAACAGAGTCGTTTTGAATTTGTATTGGGTTACAACTTTCGACATGGTTCCGTAGCGTTACACAAGACCACATAGGCCGTAGCCCAGAAACGGCCGGCGGCTCCAAAAATACCTTGGGCCCCGTCGGCATTCCCCTAAAAAAGGGGTACCAGGCGATAAATCTAGGTCCTATAGAGAGTGTTAGAACCAGAGAGAAAGGACCCCCGAGGTTCGAGGAATATGTTAGGTCGCGTGACACGAATACTAAGCTCCCCCAGTACGCATAGTAAGGCAGCCTTGACCGACGTGTCCACCAAGACCACACGGACCGGACCGTGTACCAAGTAACACGACTGGAATCCGTATGACTTGGTGCCATTTATTTGTCGCTGCCTCCCACCAGACACGACTTGACACAAGGTCAAAAGCCCGAAGGCCGATTAAAGTGGGGATAAAGGGGAGGGGAGGTCGGGAACGAGCCGAGATTCGAACCCTGCTTGTCAGTGCTGCTCATCGGCTCACTTAGTGCAATGTGAGCCTGATGAGGCAAGCAGTTTCACGAACCCAAATGTGGGTCCGGGCACGTATGCCAGTTTACGGCTTAAACTAGACGCATGGTCTAGCGCTGTACAAGGGGAACAAAGGAGACAAAAATGCAGCTCGCCCACCCGAAGGTAGCCTAGTCGAAACTAGGTGCCTAATTAAAGGCCCCAAGTCTGCCATTGTTCCTTTTCCAGAGCCACGCTCCGGACCGAAGTCCAGAACAGGCCCCGGGGCCTCGCAAAAAGCTAAAAGCCGAGAGCGCGCCCCCGTATGACTTGGTGCCCCACTACTCTAAACAGCAGTAAACAAGTAGTAATGGACCAGTTCCGCACCTCCAAGAAAAGGTACGATCGGCCATTCCCCAATAAGTGACAAATTCCTCCATGATACACTGATGCCGAAGATTCGGCTTCGATTTGTGGAGGAAAATTTCGTTCACAGACGACATTGGTGACGTGATGTGCTCATACCTAAAATTCCTTACGTGAGTAGTTAGTGGCTACGATAAAGGATACTAGTGTTACTAATCAACCGATAGCTGAGGGAATAAGAGAGTTCATACCTTTCCGAAGAGTATAAGTTTGAAAGTGAACGACCGGAGTTCGAACTTGCTTACGACGATGTCTCAGTCCAGCATGTTAACCACAATGACATGGGGAATCTCTCTTAAAACGGGTTAATTCATACCAAACTTACATTTAATAATAGCAATGTTGTCAATTGAGGATTCTTTCATTATGAAAATATTTGTTATATAAGATTTAATTTATATTTGTTATTAACACATGTTATCAAATTAAGTAAAATTGAAAGTAGAAAAAGGATTTATCTCAGAATATATATATATATATATATATATATATATATACGCATGGGGATTGAGTACTCTGGCGAAGGAATTTTTGGTCACCGCTCGCATAATGCAAAGCTCTTCGAAAGAATTGAGCACTCTGGTAGCCGATAGGGTATAAAAATGTAAACAAACAGACGCTGCTGCTGCTGCTGCTACATAATACCTTAAAAATTCCCTTAGCCAACGTGGTACGCTTGTTGTCCGAGCGCTCTGAGACTAAGTCTAACGTAATGTTGGACGGGTTTCGATCCCGGCTTCGAGCGTACTACGTGTCTAGCCACACCGAAGAGTTCTGATAGAACGAAACAGTCTGTCTGTGGATGACAATATATATATTTATAATATTTTTATCAATATATATATATATTGATAAAAATTGATAACAAGGTAATCCAAGCAGAAGATGATATTTATTGAGAAACAAAGTCGACACTAGCGTTTCGGTTCAAATGAACCATCATCAGGACTGTGAGGAATGATATTGGTGATGTTAAATCAACGATGAATGTTTAAAAATACAAAAAAATACAAAAACCTAAAGAAAATCGATATATCTTTTTATCAAGAAAGAGTTGAACGAGTTGATATATAGATTCGGCTTTGTCAACTAGCAAGAACTTATATACATTAACTCTGTACGGACACAGGATGTTGTCTCGAAGACCTGCTAGGAGAGAGAGAGACAGAGAGAGAGAGAGAGAGAGAGAGAGAGAGAGAGAGAGAGAGAGAGATCCATGATGACAGTCCTACTTGATGATTGCGATGAAGAAACAGAACTTCGTAAACTTTATACTCTAAGCATCCATTGTAACCAAATTTAATTAGCCCAGTCTGCTGGAGCAGTAGAATAAGACTCTTCCAATGAGTGTCCTGATATGACATTAATCTGATAGTGAGGTTCCAGTCTTGGAGCTTTAAGGAACGTGGAGTACCCCTTCATTACCATTGCTCCACTCTGACCCGGAGTGGTAGCACCTGATAGGATCCTATCCATTAGTCGAATAGAACTGTTTGACATTTAAACTGTGTGCAAATAGACGACAGGCGTGAAATTGTCACTTTTATGCAGCAATACTTGACACCATTTAACGGTGTTAGAAATAAAAATGAACTCGGCACATTTAAAAATGTTATCAACGAAACGTATTTACAAATTTAACATTTAATATGTATTAGAAGGATTTGGCATTAAATGACCTACAATGGTTGATATGCCATAAAACCCAACCCAACCCAACTCAACCCAAGTAAACTAAATTTAATTTCCATAAATTTTGTGATTATTGTTGATATTTTTTCTTAGTCTTACTGATGAGAGAGGTTGATTATTTAAAGGTCTTATGGTGTTCTTATCGTACTTTGTGTCAAAACGTTTTAATCAATTCATTGCCTTACACATCATCTCACCTTTAAAATAAAGTAAGTAAAGTAGGCGACCATAGTCGAGGGTGACCCGAAGGCTCCCTTTTCGATAGCTTACTACACCAAGGTGTAGGGGAGGGCGCTACTCCTTTCCCTGGATTGCTCCACTTTACCCTTGATCCGTACCTTATAATGCTGAGTGTTAAGCAAGGAGGCATCAAGTACCATTTTTTGAGTCTTTGGTATGACTCGACCTGGGATTGAACCCAGGTCTCCCGGGCGATTGGCGAACACTCTAACCGCTAAAATATCGCAAATATTCTTATTATGAAAGAACTTCTTGATAGATAACATTACTTGTGATGAATTAAAAAAAAAAAGATTAAATAAAGAAATTGTTAAATGGTTGATAAAAAAAAATTCGATGAGAATAAAATAAAATTAAAAAATTCCAATTATTTATATTCAGAGAATTAACGTATTTATTTTTGTATTAGAATTTTCTTTCCAGATAGAGTTACATTCGCTTTGTATGAAAATGACTATTTTTTCTATGGGGGAATACATAGGATTTGACTCAATGTGATATTATAAGCTCTTCTGTCCTTAGATGCACATATTTACGTACCATAATGTATATATATATATGAGTATGTGTATGTACACATATTTCGGTGGAATAATGCATATGTATATACATGTGCATGACATAATGCATGTGTATGTGCCTGTGCACATATTTGAGTGCAATACTGCACATGTACGAGTAAGTGCGAGCTTATCTATGAGTACGTAGGCTTGGTTTAGTGTGCCTTCTTTGTTTAATGGTATATCAACTTATGTGGATTATTTAATGCCAAAGCCATCCTAGTAGAAAAACAGTAGTTGTACTATTTAACCCATAGCTGGGAATGGGGGTTAAGGGAGACATAGTAGTAGTCGATCATAGTTGAGGGTGACCCGAGAGTTCCCTTTTTGGTAGCTACTACACAAAGGTGTATGGGAGGGCGCTATTCCTTTCCCTAGATTGCTCCAGTTTACCCTTGATCCTTACCTTATAATGCTGAGTGTTAAGCAAGGAGGCATCAAGTATCACTTTTTGAGTCTTTGGTATAACTCGACCTGGGATTGAACCCAGGTCTCCCAGGCCATTGACAAACACCAACCATAATGCCAATCTGGATATATATTTACCCTCATCCTTCCCTATGAGCAGGATGCGAAACAAAGTCAATTTTTAACAGGTTTGAATTCAATGTTTTCCCTCTTAAAGATAGGTTCACATACCAACGTTAAAAAGCTCAGTCTGCCCTACTATTTACCTTTAGCTGGAAGGAGAATATTTGGATTCATACCTTTCCTAAGAGTATTAGCACGATGAGAAATGCAAACAGCCTCATTAAGGGTTTGAACTCGTGTGTCGATGTCCATTTCCTACGTCGATAACAATTCCACCACAAGCGCCTCCAGGCACAGTGAATATGTCACGCGGAAAAGTGTGTCTATGTTTAAGTAAAACACAGTTTTATGAATTTTATTTCTTTACTTTAAGTGAAAAGTTTGTTGATAAAGAAGAAAAGTCAATTTTCTTCAAAGAAAAGTTTGGTTTGGTTTAGTTTTAGGGCATATCAACATTTGTAGGTTATTTAATGCCAAATCCATTTTCATACATATAAACAGTTCTATTTTAAATAATTCGGTTTAGCATAAGTACACAGTTTAGTTTTATTTGACCCATAGATAGAACCCTATCAGGTGCTACCACTCCGGGCCAGAGTTGACCTGGGAGCGATGGCAATAAAGGGGTACACCAAGTATTGTAATATATTATTAAGAATTCAATTAATCATCAGTCATTTCTTGACACAGCTAAATGATCAAATAGTCCTTTTTTTAACAATTCAATTCAGCATAAGTCATTTGTTTGCTCTCAGTTTAGATATCAAACCAATAGATAGGGCCTTATAAAGTACTACCACTTCGGTCCAGGGTGAACCTTGAAGCGATGGCACTTTATAGGTACTCTGCATTCACCAAAGCACCAGCGTTACCAGAGCCTTACTATCATATTGTTTAGTGTCATATACAGGACACTCGTTGGGGGTCTTATCCGTATGACGAGATGAAGTCGGTGTGTTCTGCAGCCCCAGCCATCTGAGCCACTTTTAAGAAAAGGTAATTTAAATTAAAGCATTGATATACTTCAATATGGTAGAAACAAGGAAATAGTTAATAGCAGTTTGCGTTGTTTTAAATCTAGATAATATATTTTGTGTGTGTGTGTAAACGGTCTTTTTAGCATGTGTGAATATGTCCCTATGTTGAGGCAAAGTAGTTTTATACACTAATATGTATGAGAAATGCAAAGCTTAATATCAGCTGTTTGAATGTTATATCACTATAAGCACATCTATCGTTGGGGTAAAAAAAAAAGAAAGATTTTCTATTGTAGCGATAATAACGCGATGCAAGAGATTGATTCATTTAAAAAAGAATTGAATGTTAAAAATAAATCTAACTAAATAATAAAAAAAAAATGTGAATAACACAGAGACGGCTCCCTCTTTGGTACTGAAGTTTATCTATTTTATCACTTTATTTATAAGATTTAGATAGGCTCCCAAAAAGAGAAAACGTGGATTAATTTATCCATGATTCTAATGGGTTAAAATGTAGAATTTCAATAATCTTGGAGTGAAAATTGTTTCTTGAATTATTTTGGGTTTTGGTCGTTCATATTTTGCGAGACAATTCAAATACTATCGTCTGCCATCTCAAATAAATCTAAAAAAAGAAAAAAAAAAAAAAAAGAAGCGACGTCTCAAACCAAGGTGTTGATTGATCAAAAAAGGCAAAAACATAGATTCAAAATTAAAGCTATTGGTGCCTATTTTTTGCACAAAAATAACACTTTTGTTTTGTCTGGATATCAATTGATTTTCCATGAATATTCTCCCTCTGAATCGATACATGTAAATATATGCGTGTGGGTGCGTGCATATCTATATGAGTGTGTGTAACCGTAGTTGTAGCGTATGTATAAGTTCAAGGAAGTGTGCATATAGTAAATTTGGCGACCTTTGTCGAGGGTGACCAGAAGGCTCCGTTTTCAATAGCTACTACACCGAGGTGTAGGGGAGGGCACTGCTCCATTCTCTGGATTGCTCCACTTTACCCTTGATCCTTACTAAGGTAAGGATCAAGGGTAAAGTGGAGCAATCTGAGTGTTAAGCAAGGCGGCACCAAGTACCATTTTTAGAGTCTTTGGTATGACTTGACCTGGGATTGAACCCCAGTCTTCCGGACCATTGGCGAACGCTCTACTCATTAGGTCAATGGCCCGTAGTAGTATCAAAAGGATAGCTAAAATAATTTTGAGAGGTTGATAGATTTTAATAGATAATAAAATGGAAAAAAAAGATGAAAGAGTTAGTCCATAATATATTCCATAATCAGACGTCAATAGACAAGGATATCATTTTTAAGATGCTTAAGTTCTTGGGGCTCTACTCGAAAAAAGCGGATTTCTTCTCCATGAGTCAAAACCCCAAATATTCAAAAGAAGCCGTGGAGAGGTGATTGGATTTTCAGGCTGGTCTGAGTTTCTTCCTCCGTCTACTATCCATGTTAGTCATAGAAAGACCAATAGGAATTCGAGTCTAGGGTAGTAAGCAGTGTAGGTCACAGTGGAATGGTAGCAGTTCGCGAAAGAATTAGCAGTTAGTTTTTAGACAAAAATCGAAATAAAAAACGATCCAACACGCCTCATCCCACCAGGATAAACCAGGAGAATAAAAAAGACAATACGTGCTTATCCAGGGTTTTCGTTTTTGCTTCTTTTCTTTTCTCTGACTCGTGGCTCATAACAGTTTCGATTAAAACCTACTGCCAACTCGTCTTTTCTTATCAAGCACAATGTGGGTTTGAGGTTGTTCAGTTGGCGAAACTGGGAAGGCTACAGACGATACTGTTGCAAGAATATCTCAATGAAGAAATGTCTTCGGTAACATTTGTTTTTTTTATTTGTGGAGCTGAACCGTGTCTTATACAGTTTTGACAAAAAACCTGCAGCTGATTTACCTTTCATTCAACGTGGGATTGAAGTCGTTTTGCAGGGAAACTGCGGATGCTACTGTCACATCGACATCGAGCTTAACGTTCGCCGAAGGCGTCTTTTAAGTTAGCTTTAATTAATAATTAGTCTTGGAGTAATTTGGGTTAGATTATTGATTGAAACTTAATACTGAACGTCTGCTGTTTTTTGTTTTTAATTTTCTTTTGCAGTCAAGAAATATTTGATTTTTAATAAAGAAAGACACTGAAATAGAATAAAGAAAACTTATTCAGACTTATGTATTTTTTTTTTATTTATTCAAATTTGTATTAATTATGGTTGAATTTAATTGCTCTGCTGTAGACGAGTTTTACAGAAGAAAACAACAAATACACCCCCCCCAAAAACACAACAAAAATAGAAGAATTAAACTAAACGAATACGAATTCAGTTACAGCCGATTATTTCTTGTAATATGATATTTATGTTAGCTTCTTATTCTAAGATTTTTGAATTCATTTCTTCAACTAAATGTCTAGAAAACAACGATTGATTTAGTAAATTCAATTCTTATTAATCGATTCATATTTGAGGTTGTGTTCTAGAATAAGCTAACTTTTATAAAGTCATTCAATATGACGACTTGTTGAGGAGTAGGTGTTGGCAAGTTAGGTCTGGCAGACCAATATAACTAAATAGTGAGTTTTTTTTACTCCTTTCACGCCTTGTGCCATACAAAGCTAACTTTAGTCAAGAATGTCTCGTTGTGGAGTAGATGTTGGTAAGTTAAGTCTGGTAGATGATTTCTACTAAATAGTGAGTTTAATATTTCTTTCTTATCTTGCACCAAACTCAAATCACTGGAAAATTTACAGCCTCACTCAGCTTAATTTACTTTTACGCATGGTTGCGGAAAAGAGCTATAACTTCTTTTGAAATTGATATCAAATCTTGTTTGAAGAGTTAAAAGAAATCTGGTTTGGTTTAGTAAAAAAAAATGTCACTGCCTCCCACCATACAGGACTTGACTCAAGGCCTGAAAGTCGATTATAGTGGGGGTTGAGGGAAGGAGAGGTCGGGCTCGAGCCGAGACTCGAACCCTGCTGGACTATGCTGGTCATCGGCTCACTTAGAGCAATGTGATCCTGACGAACCTTGCAGGACATGGACCTAAATATGGGTTCAGGCACTGATGCCTGATTATAGCTTAGACTGGTCCAAGAGGTCTAGTCGCCCACTCGAAGGTGGCCCAGCAAGAAGCTGGGAGCCATACGGCCTTGAATCTGTCCTTAACCTTGAACACCGTTCCGAGCCGAAGCCCGGTCGACGAATACCAAAGCTATCCTTTTAGAAGGACAACAATGTTACTATTTAACCCTGGTGGGATAAGATAGTTCATACATGGCCTAGTGGGTAGAATGTTCGCCAATGGTCCGGGAGACCGAGGTTCAATCCCAGTTCGCGTCATACCAAAGACTTTAAAAATTGTACTTGATACCTCCTTGCTTAACACTCAGCAATATAAGATACGTATCAAGGGTAAAGTGGAGCAACAGGGAAAGGAGTAGCGCCCACACCTACACCTCGGTGTAGTAGCTATTGAAAAGGGAGCCTTATGGTCGCCCTCGACTACGGTCGCTAACATTACTTTTACTATGAGCCTGAAAGTAAACGTAATTGCGCTACTGGAATTCGAACTCGCTTACTCCGATGTTACAGTCCAGCACGATAACCACTTCGCCAGAAGGAATCCCTTTTTAAAGAAATTTGAGAAACGAGGATTTGAACTGAGGGATGAATATGGGAAACTCATTACTTACTTCTTGGTTGGACTGAGAGCTATTCTGACAAGACAATTGCTTCTGTTGTGAGTTTGTTCCTCACAAAGTGATAAGGAACCGTTGTCTTGTTGGTTAAGTTCTAATTACAGCACCTTACTCTGGAGTAGTAGTAGCAACCTAATCCAGCAGATCCTTACTACAGTTGTGAGTTCGATCCTAAATGAGCGACTCACACTTATGACCTTGTGTCACGCGCACTAAGTTAACTTTAGTAAAAACCTTTAATGGGGCACTTAGTCAGGGAATTTTGTGCTGTCAGCACGACTTGTTGATGATGACTGTAGTCATCTTCTGACATTATTACTTTCATTAGAATTTCGTCCCAACTGGTGGGATGAGAGTGGTACATAGAAAGCACGGAACATAAAGACGGAACGGCGTTACTGTACTCCCTGTATCAATTGTAGTTTCAGTAGAAATAAACAGGAGGCATTACTTTCGGAACAACTCACGTATATATTGATAATGTGTCTGGGTATTGGTGAGAGTTGGATTTCACTTTATCTTATCTACTCCTTCCACTGCTTAACGTGACATACGCCAAATCAGGAATGGAAATTTAGGTAGATAGTTACAACGTTACAGCTTAACGAACTAATTTAGGATACCTTTTATAAATTCAAAACGTTAAAATAAATTTTGTATTTGCCTAACACCTCCCCCACGAACAGGCTGTAACACAAGGTCAACTTTGAAGTGGATATAGGCAGGTTCGACTCCAGTGTTTTCCTCCTACTAGTAGCTGTACCAAGGTTAAAGAACCCTGTCTACTTTACTAATCTACCCATTTCTAAGGGAAAGAAGAGATTCATGCCTTTCTCAATCGCAAATAACTTAGTCCAGGATTTGAACTCTGGTCACCGAGATCATTTCCTTTAAAGGATAACCATTGAAAAAAAGGGTTGATAAGAAAGAGATTGGTTTGGTTTGATTTAGTTGGGTTTTATGGCATATCAACCGCTGTAGATTATTAAATGCCAAATCCTTTTTATACATATATATTAAATATATACGATTTGGTTTGGTTTGGTTGGGTTTTATGGCATGTCAACCCTTATCGGTTAGTTAATGCCAAATCCTCTTTATTCATATATATTAGATATATAGGATTTAGTTTGGTTGGGTTTTATGGCATATCAGCCACTGTAGATTATTTAATGCCAAATCTTTTTTATACATATATATTAAATATATAGGATTTGAAAACACGTTTTGTTGATAACATTTTAAAACGAGGCTGAGTTCATTTGCTTACACACAGTTAAATTGTTTAAATTGAAACAGTTTAACATCAGTCATTTGTTTGAACACATTTAAATAGATATACATGATGTGTAAGATATTAGTTTTTCGGTAATTTCATTTTTGAATGTGTTAGAACTAATTTGTTTTCACACTAATATTATGATTGTTTCTACACAGTTAAATGGTTTCAATTATTGGTATCTAACACTTATAATTCTATTAAACACTATTCATTTTATTTGCACATAATTAAATAGTCCCATGTATTGCAATGTAATATCACTAATTCCATTTAGACACACAGCTAAAGAATTTCAAGTATGGCTATTTAACACAAATTATTCTATTCAACATCTCTTATCTGTTTGCACACAGTTAAATGGTTCCAAATATTGCTATGTATCACGAACAATTTGATTAAATATCAGTCATTTGTTTACACACAGTTAAATGATGACACAGTTCTATTTCTAACAATTTAATTCAGCATCGGTCAAATTTCAAACAGTTCTCTTTGACTTATAGATAGGACACTATCAGGTGCAACCATTCTGGACCTGAGTAGACCTGGGAGCGATGGCAATGAATGAGTACTCAGCATTCCACAAAGCTGCTGCATTATTGTCGCCTCACAATCAAATTATTCAAAGTCATACCCAGGACACTAGTTGGGTGGAGTCTTATCCTTCTGCAGAGATGCAGTCGGTGTATTCTACAGACCCAGGTGACTGGGGTGATAAGAAAGAGAGGAATTTATTTCTTATTTTTTCTCGTTGTCCTTCGAAAATATCTTAAAAAATGATGGCCTCCATCGGCTTATTCCGTGTCCGCCCCCAAAACCTCGGCTTTAAATCTTTCCTCGCCGTATACATAAATATTTATCTTGCTTCTATTAGTGGTTAGCTGGATATCGTAAAATCTCTTAAATTATCGGAGACTACATTTCTCTTCACATGGAAAAAGAATGAGTTAAGTATCATGGGAGACAAAGATGGTAATTAATGTCGTAGACATCAGTGCTTGCTATATACCATTTTAGGAGGGAAATTTCCATGGTAGGGAATCCGAATAACAAAATTTGGTACTTTCTGAGTCTTTTGGTACAGTTACGAATACGAATACTTTACCATTTTCTTCTTCTTTGACGAGAACTGCTACGCCAGAGGAAGCGGAAGAACCGAGGTTAGATTTTATCGGTGTCGATCCTAATCAAGAGTTTGCTGAGGAGTGAGTCATATTGTGCAATCAATTCAGTAAATCCAAGAAAATTACCATTTGACTGAGAAACGAAATGTTCATTTTTTCCTCGAAAAAACGTTTCTTTCAGATAAAAAGACAGTAACGATGATTAAACACTTCACTGCACTCCTCTAGACTTCCTTCTGCTTCGGAAGTTAAGTAATTTCTGGTATATCAAGGGATTTTGAAAATGTTTTAGCGGTTGTAAAGACAGTTAGCAGCGTAACCGGACATTGGCCTAGCGGTTAGAGTGTTCGCCAATCGCCCGGGAGATCTGGGTTCAATCCCAGGTCGGGTCATACCAAAGACTCAAAAAATGGTACTTGATACCTCCTTGCTTAACACTCAGCATTGTAAGGTACGGGTCAAGGGTAAAGTAGAGCAATCCAGGGAAAGCAGTAGCGCCCTCCCCTACACCTTGGTGTAGTAAGCTATTGAAAAGGGAGCCTTCGGGTCACTATGGACTACTACTTTTTATAACCGGTGTAACATTTTCAAAATTCCAAACTGAAAACGGCTTGTTGAATTAAAACAATTTTAAAAACGTTTTTCATAATCATAAGCTGAGATGGCAAATCGATGGCAATCTGTACCCTGCCAAAAAAAAAAAAAAAAGATAATGCAGCCTCTGCTCTGAATTTGATTTGGCTTGGTTTTACGGCATATCAACCATTGAAAGTTATTTACTGCCAAATATTGTTTATACACACATATATTAAATGTATATATGATTTGACAACACATTTTGTCGATAACATTCTTAAACGAGATTGAGCTATTTTTGGGTATAGATAAATTTGGTTTGGTTTGGTTTGATTTTATGGCACATCTACCATTGAACGTTAATAATGCCAAATCCATTTTTATACATATAAACAGTTCTATTTCAAACAACTCAGTTTAGCATAAGTACATAGTTTCAATGTAAAAAACAATTCTATTTCAAACAATTCAATTTAGCATAAGTGTAGGTTTAGTTTGGTTTGGTTTGGTTTTATGGCACATCTACCATTGAACGTTAATAATGCCAAATCCATTTTTATACATATAAACAGTTCAATTTCAAACAATTCAGTTTAGCATATAAAAACAGTTCTATTTCAAACAACTCAGTTTAGCATAAGTACATAGTTTCAATGTCAAAAACAATTCTATTTCAAACAATTCAATTTAGCATAAGTGTAGGTTTAGTTTGGTTTGGTTTGGTTTTATGGCACATCTACCATTGAACGTTAATAATGCCAAATCCATTTTTATACATATAAACAGTTCAATTTCAAACAATTCAGTTTAGCATACAAAAACAGTTCTATTTCAAACAACTCAGTTTAGCATAAGTACATAGTTTCAATGTCAAAAACAATTCTATTTCAAACAATTCAATTTAGCATAAGTGTAGGTTTGATTTGGTTTGGTTTGGTTTTATGGCACATCAACCATGGTATGTTATTAATGTCAAATCCATTTTTATACATATAAACAGTTCTATTTCAAACAACTCAGTTTAGCATAAGTACATAGTTTCAATGTCAAAAACAATTCTATTTCAAACAATTCAGTTTAGCATAAGTGTAGGTTTGGTTTGGTTTGGTTTTAGCACATCAACCATTGTATGTTATTAATGTCAAATCCATTTTTATACATATAAACAGTTCAATTCAAACAATTCAGTTTAACGCAAGTACACAATTTCAATGTCAGAAAACAGTTCTATTTCAAACAATTCCGTTTAGCATACAAAAATCATTCTATTTTAAACAATTCAGTTTAGCATAAGTAGACAATTTAGTTCTATTTGACCTGTAAATAGGACCCTGTCAGGCGCTACCACTCCAACCCAGATTGGACCTGGGAGCGATGGCAATGAAGGGATACTCTGCATTCTCCAAAGTACCATCATTACTGAAACCTCACCATCAGATTTTTTAGTGTCATGTCCAAGACACACATTGGTGGTGGTGGTGGTGGGTCTTATTCATCTGCAGAGAAGCAGTCGGTGTATTCTACAGCCACAACCGATGGGCAACCTCTGCTCTGAAATCCCGTCACGGTATATTTTTAGTTAAACGTTCAGCAGATTACCAAAGGTATTAATGAATTTTTGCGTTGTCATATTTCCTTACCCCAAGTCTCGGGTATGAAAGAAAAAATAAAATCCAAGTCATTTGGATTTTATTATATTTTTTTTCAGACTAAGTTGTCCTTTTCATCTCTGGCCGCTAACTGGTGAGTTAGTTTCAGGTAAAAAGAAAAAAAAAAGTTAAAAAAAGAAAAGAAAAAAAGAATCAAGGTAGACAGCTGTCTTGGTACCGAGGAGTATATTTTTTTCACAAATTTGAAGGAATTGAAAAAATGTCTCCAAAATAATTTCGAAATACGCAAAAGAATTTCATCCTTAAATAGTTTAAATTTTATTTAGTTAAATTTTTCAAAAATCTACTTTCCCGAAAGAGTCTCCCTGGACCGCAACTTAGGGAATTGGTGTCCCCTATCAATATTCTGTTATGCATGATACAACGTGAGTGTTAATCTCGAGCTCTGCGCAAAGCACTATTGAAACCTGCCCTCTCTGAGCCCCGAAGAAAGCTCCCTCCGGTTGGGGATGAGAGAGTGAGTTCGCACTGACCCTGCGTCTGAGTGACACCGGTTATCTAAACGAAAATTGATGGTTAACCCAGAAACAGCGGGGAAAAAGTGTGAGTTTTAGGGACAGTACGAAGTAGCGGGTCGTTAAGGAAAGACTTAGAAGATTCTACTGAATAAGAAGAACGAGTTTAAGTCTCGATCAAGTATCCCCTACTTTTTATTATTAGGATTTGGTCTGCCTTTTTGTTTCTTGTACAACGTTTGTGTGACTGCAATAGTTCATTTTTGAATTTATGCTACAAGCAGTCTTTTCGACTGTCGGGCCAGGTTTACCCATTTATTGACTACAAAAAAGGAGGTTTCTTTCTTTCCTGTTGTTAAATACTGTTCTTTTGGTCTCCGAGTAATTGCTGTTGTCTGTTGTATCCCTTAATTTTGTCTACCTGGTTTCTTGTTACGAATTCGGCCTTTGCTATAATCAACAAACAGGCTCAAAAAGTCAGTAACTAATGTAACTTTTAAAGGCAGCTTAGCGGCAGGAAAGTTCGTAACATTATTTTTGGTACAACGCTTTGAAAATAACTTTTAGAATTCAAATGGTCGGTATTTGTGTCGCTACCTAGAAATATATATACCCGTGCAGTCTTTATTCCGACCGAGGAATCCTCATTTCTTCATCACTATTGCCTATAAAATGTTAAAACTTCTTATTTTACATATAATTTCATTATTTTCTAAATAGATTTTCAATTACTTGTAAAATCTTATTATCTGCTAACAAACGTACCGGATTGTTAATTGGTCACTTTCTATGCTTTATAGATAATTTGGCAGAAGTTTAACAGCCAAGTTATCAACATCTGATTAACTAAGCTTTGCTTAGTGCGGAGCATATTCTGTAGGTTGCTTACAGCACCGGCTGTTACAAATGTAATATAATTAAGGATGATAATCAGTTATATTTGTTAATTATTCTATTTGTGGTGATAAATTGTAAAAACTTTGAATTGAAGTGTAGGTCGCTTAGAAAGGTATATACGCGTGTATATACGAGGACCAGCATGTCAGCTCATGTCGAAATGAGGTTTTGTTTTGAACTCAGGGTTCTAGACAGGATGTTGAAAAATAAACCCTTTGTCCGCTAAGGATTGAGTAATTGGCTGGGCTAAAAGGTTTCAGTGATGACGTTACACTGGAAAGCCAAAGATGCGTGTTCTTATATCATTAGAGGATAGGGTAATTAATATATTATATAAGTAGGATATTTTTGGAAATTAGTTAAGTTTGAGGCAGTTCAGAGTTGAGTGGGTTCCTTAGGGCGAAGGAGCGAGTGGTGTTTTGATCCCTTGCTCCTCACGAAAGTGAGTCATAACGTTTCTATGTTAGAACAGTATATCTCTCATTCTATCTTCCTCTCGAATTCAATGAAGTTGTAACGCGTTATGAGACGTTACACAAAAAGAAAGTGGAGAAATTTACAAGAACCCTAATATCTATCTATCTATCTATCTCCATATTTACCAACCCATCCGCTCGAACAGTATATGACACAAGGTCAGTTTTTAAGCGGAGTTTAACCGGTTTGAATTCAGAGTTTTCCATCTCCTAGACTAGTTGTCTCTAAAGCGACGGACTGCGGAATCGTAGTACGCGAGTACGTACTCCAGTCGCGCTATTACGTTCACTTTCGGGCAAATACCCTTGGGAAAGGTATGAACCCCCTTATCCTCCCAGCTATGGGTTAAATAGTACCACTACTGTCCTTCTAGGAGAATGGCTTTGGCATTAAATAACCTAAAAAGAGTTGATATGCCATTAAAAACAAAGAAACCAAACCAAAGAAACCAAACTAGTTGTCTCACCAAAGCTGAAGAACCCTTTCTGCCCTACTATTGACCCATAGCTGGAGGGAGAATCTATCTATCTATCTATCTATCTATGTTTCACTCTGTCAACTGGAGCTGTAAATTACGCCGACTGCACTTCAGCAGGGAAGTGGGACCTCTTCCTTAACAAGTTCACCTGTTAGCCATGGGTGTTGACCTGTTATTCTTGAGGACAGGATCCTGGTGACTGAGCAGTCTGTGATCCAACAGCCAAAGCGGCCTCGTGACCAGCAACACACCATTTAGCCTTTGCCGGCTTAGACAGGGTGTCGGAGAGGCTCGATCTTATCAATCGTCAGGCCAAGTCAAACCTGCATAACTATGAGAGCCCCGACTGTATTCTCCAAACTGTTATTGTTACAAACTCGTAACTAGCACTATTTTATCTTAAAGGTGCTAGAAGGCGGTCGCTGAGGATCAATTGCATTAAGAGAGATAAGACATTGACCACGATTGAACTTTAAGGTTTTGCTTACTGAAAGCCTGAAATTATCAGGAGCTCGAAATCTCACTTCCAATACGAATATACTTGCCGAAGTATTCCCTTTTCAACCAAAGCAAATGTGTTTCCTCCTTAGTAAATTCCCAACAAATCTTGAACTCCGTAGTGGTTGGTGGATGCAGGGCCAGCGAAAAAAACAAAAACAAAACAAAACAACACAAACGGTAAAGACAAAACAAAGAAAACGGATTCAGAAAATGAAACAACAGAATTCCCAAGATTTATGGTACTAAAGCCATTGGAAGGAATTAGCTAAATTGTCCTCATTCTTGATAAAAAAAATCATCTCCAGTAGAGCAAACCCTTAAACTATGAAAAAGATAGGAGGTGGTAATCTATTCGTGGAAGTGGACAAAAGTGCTGAAAAATTACTTAAAATGCAAACTTTCCACAGTTTAAAGTGCAAGGCCTACCCGCATAACAGACTCTATACCTCAAATGGAATGATAAGAAGCAGACAGTTATTATCTACACTAGAGGAAATACAAACAACCTCAGGAAAGCAAGGTGTCACAGACTACAAAAGAATAACCCGTAGAAGGAGGATGGGAAGAAATATAAACATACATCTACATTTTAACAATGCCTAAAGCCCAGTAAGCTGCGGGGTTAGAATACGCCAGCTGAATCTCTGCAGTTGGAATAAGACTTCTCTAACGATTGCTCTGCATGACACTAAACCATCTGATTGTGAGGTTTTAGTCCTGGAGCTTTGGGGAATCTGGAGTAACATTTCATTGCCATTACTCCCTGGTCCACTCAGATTCGGAGTGTTAGTACCAGTTAGGGTTCCATCTATGAGTCAAATAAAACTGTTTGATCATTTCCTATACTTGAAACTATTTAAATGTTCAAATGAATCAATAATGTTGTAGAGAATTATTAGTGTTAAATAGCAATACTTGAAACCATCAAACTGTGTGCATATTAATGAGCTCTAACAACACGTTTTAAAATGATATTACTAACAAAAGATTCACTTATAAATCATATAATGCATATGTATAAACAGGATTTGACATTAAATAACCCACAAAAGTTAATATGCCTTAAAAAGCCAACCAATCAGCCAACAGTACGTAAGTATGTAAAAATTGGATATTGCCTCGGAAAGGTAGGGTAGAATAATACATCCCTACACCCTTGAAGTGCTTTAAATGTCCTAAATATGGACACCACAGGAAGAGCTGCAGAGGACGTGCAATATGGAGTTATAGCTGTAAGGTGCTCAGACCACGGGGAGGAAGATTGTCCCAACGAAAACAAATGGTCTGATTGTCGAGGAAACCATCTCGCATTTTAAGATCTCGTGAAACATACAAAACAGAATGGGAAATCATGGCGTAAAGAATAAATATAACATTTCTTGTATCTAGAAAAATAGTTGAATCTTATAAGAAAGAGAAACATCTATGTTGATGTAGAACAGAAGGCGAGACCACGCAGCAGCAACAGCAGCAGCAATCAACTTGGTGGATATTGAGTTTTCATTGAAAAACTACGGCAACAAGAACCGAACGATTGGCCACAATTCCAAAAACTGTAAAAGAAATTGCACTCAACTGAAATATGTCAAGAAAAAATTAAACAAAGAAAACCCACAACAAACACCCATACCACTGATAAATAAATAAATATATAAAAAGGAAAGAAATATATCTACAGAATTCAAATCTCTAACTAAAATTAGTACCCTAAGGGGAGATTGCATAGATTACCGATCCGCCCACCAATTCCCAAAATAAATCACACAGGAAAAACTCATATTACGAATACAAAATCTAACACCAAAAACGAACAATGAAAAACCAAAACACATTCTAACTACCCTTCTCACCAATCCAAAATAAATGATACCAAACCAATCATTAAAAAAAAACTAGTGGAAATATCAATCCCGTTATCATCTTAATCCAGAGACCTCTCAACATTTGGAATTAAAAAAAAAAGAAAACAGATTATTAAACAAGACCATACAAGCAAGCAAAAACAACGCAACATCCAAAGACCAACCAAAACCCTAAATTGATTCGATAGTGTAGAAATTATGGATATGGAAACAGACAAAAATATGATATAGGATTTGACTACGAAAGAAAACTATCTACAAAGTATAAACATGGGAAAGAGAATTTGTCAAAACTTTGTCTCATGTTCAGACAATTCGTTTAAACAAAATATCAATCAATAAAAAAAAAAGATTTGGCATTAAATTACCCACAAGGCTTGAAATGCCATTAAATATCAACTAACCAACCATGTTGTTCTGTTCCTATCTATCTATCTATCTCTTCATATATCTTCATGTATGTATGTATCTATCAGTTCATATACCTTCACGTATGTATGTATGTATGTATCTATCTATCTATCTATCTGTTCATATACCTTCATGTATACATGTATGTATGTATCCATCAATCTATCAATCTATCTATCTATCCTCCAGTCAGAATAGGTGTAGGTGTGTTTGGTCGAAACTCGGTCTTACGAAGATAACGCTTCTTCCTACAAAAAAAAACTGCCATAAAAAAAAGCAACGCTAATAATTCATATACACACGGGGCGAAAGGCTATATTTATGGTTGGTGATCTGAAAAAAATTTCCTTTTAGCATAACTCGCTTGTTCATCTGTTTCCTTAGCAGACATGTTGGAGATAGTCTGGCGCTTTATCACTAAGGTCAATTCTGAACTGGTATGAAAACTGATAAACAATTTTGACTTGCAATAAAAATGTCAAACTCTATTTCGAAAGTTCGCCACCTGACCGGCCATTCTTCTCGTCAACAGTGTTAGGATGACGAGATCCATATTTTTGTATTACGGATGGAAAGTAGCGCCAAAAAGAACGATGTTATAAGAATAGTTTTCATAAAACAATACTCGAAGAAAAAAGGTAAATTATTCAGGGTGGTAACTCTTTTTTTTTTGCAATTTCGTAGACGCTGACTAAACGGATGGAGAAAAAACTTGACGGTAACTACACAAGAATGCTGCGAGCAATATTGAACAAGTCCTGGCGTCAACACCCCCCAAAATAGCAGCTGTACGGCCACCTACCTCCCATCATGAAAACTATGAATGTTAGACGAACCAGGCATGCAGGACACTGCTGGAAAAGCGGGGACGAGCTCAAGTGATGTTCTCCTATGAACCCCCTTAAATGGTCGAGAAAAAGCTGGGCGACCAGCTCGAACCTACATATAGCAGCTCTGTGAGGATACGGGATGTAACCCCGAGGACCTGCCAAAAGCGATGAACGATAGGGAGGAGTGGCGAGAGAGGGTCAGGCGCAAAGACAAGATGATAATGATTCTTAAAGATCATTAAACAAGAAAATGCCCTTGAATCTATTTTTTTCTGACCCCAGTTTTACATAGCTCCTGGGTAATAGTTTGGTTTGCTTTGGCTTGGCTTGATTTCTTTGTTTAATGGTATATCAATCTTCGTGGGTTATTTAAGGCCAAAATCATCCCTGTAAAAGAACAGCAATTATGCTATTTAACTTATAGCGAGGGAAATAATTATGTGTTACCATCTTTAAACTTTGTGTACAAAATCTTTTTGCCTGTATTAAATTCAGTCATTAAGTTAATCACTAGTCTTCTTCATTTTTCCGGCAAATAAAACTTTCTTCTTTAGCTTCGATCACAGATTTCAAAATACCACTACTGGTAGAAAATCAAAAATAAGTCCTTTTCTTTTCTTCGGCAAGTACACAACATATACCAAGATCCACAGAAGACATAACCAATAGAATGATGGCCATTGATTTCATCAGTTCAGTTTATCTCTGTAAACAGTATGGACGGAGAGATAACTCCGACCCAAGGAAGAAACAGCACATTGGGGTTGTATGCTTGAGATAGTGTGATAGAAAGTGACTCCACATTAGGACTATTAGTTAAATTTGGAATAGTTGTTAAACTAGTAAGTTAATTGATATACCTCTTGTTCAAAGTTAATTGATATACTTCTCGTTCAAATTAGTTGTCTGAATTTCTGAGACGAAGCTTGATGATTTTTATCATTAAGGGTTTTCGGAATATTGTCATCTTTATAATCATTTCCACAACGTTTCGGCCGATATGTCCACCGGCCTTCTTCAGGTGTTTGTCGAACTAGGGAACCTACTCGGGAACCTAATCCAACAGGACACATAGCGTAACGGTTATAGGCGTTGGTTCCCTAAGCTTCTAAAGAGACAATCGCCTGGAGGTTACAGGTTCAATCCTGACTGCAGGCGAGTAACAATACAGGAATACTTAACTCTTGTACCCGGTTATGGATAACGGAATCAGAACAGGTGACCGCCGTGGATTCAATAAAGGACGTAGTTCGAAGTTCTGTGTAAGTTCCCGAGTTCGACAAACACCTGAAGAAGGCCGGAGGACCTATCAGCCGAAACGTTGCGGAAATAATAACAAAGATGAAGACAATAGTCCGAAAACCCGTAATGTTAAAAAAAACTCTTGTTCAAAGCCCTTCAATTCAGTTCTTTCTTTGTTCAATGGCATATCAACCTTCGTGGGTTATTCAATGGCTGTAGAAGAACGCTAGAGACGCTGGAGGGATAAGGGTTTGATACCGTTCCTAAGGGTAGTAGCTCTCGCGAGAGTAGATGAGAAATTACCGAAAAGCTGTGCTGTTAGAATTCTTTGTTGCTCTCATCAAAGATAGAATTTGCCGACGTCATGGTTTTATTTTATTCCACTGTTTCTCGTCATTCTAAATGATAATATCTAGTTTATTTTCTTTGTTTAATGGTATATCAACCTTTGTAGATTATTTAATGCCAAAGCCATCCTTGTAGAAGAACAGGAGTATACTATTTAGTCCATGGCTAGGGAAATGATAATGTTTAAACTTGGTGAATATACGAGGTGCATACGATAAGTTTCCAGACTTTTTTCGTATGGGCACTTTTATTGATAGTACAAACATGAAACTCTAGTCCCCTTCGAAGTAATCTTCTCCGGTTGCAATGCACGTGTTGTACCGTTCCAACAACTTCTGGAAGGCCCCATGGAAGTCCTCTTGTGGGAGCGTGTCAATGACCTTCGTCACAGCCTCTTTCATCTCCTCAATTGTCTCATAACGACAGCCTCTGAGCTTAGGAAATAAGAAAAAGTCACAGGGAGCAAGGTCTAGACTATAGGGAGGCTGAGGAACTGTCTTGATGCCCATCTTGGTCAAATAGTCTGTGACAAGGATGAAGTTGTGGACTGGTGTATTGTCTTAGTGGAAATACCACAGAGCCGATTTGAAGAGTGCTGGCCTCTTCCCTAGGAATCTCTTCCTGAACTCCCTTAAAACCTCAACATAGTGACCCTAACCCTAACCCTTTGGCCAATCGACTCTGGTGTATTGACTTCCTTACTCCTCCCACACCTCTCATCATCCCTCACAGACCCCGTGCCTTCCTTGAATCTCTTATGTCACTCAGAAACTGATGCTCGATTCATGCAAGATAGTCGAAAAGCAGTGTGAAGCATTCCATACGTTTTTGTGACATTTTTTCCAATTTTAAAACAGAATTTTATTTCGTATCGCTCTTTTAAAGTTTCAGATTGCATTTTTGAAATTCACCAGCTGTGACAATGAGGCTTTAGTAGGGTGTATTCCAATTGCTGCTGTAGCTGTTCATTTGAAGCTGAAATCATAAAAATTGGTCAGTCATCTCATAAGATGTATAGCAATAATATAGTGAATTTTCAAGAGTCTACAACAATTTTAAATGCCCATACGAAAAAAGTCTGGAAACTTATCGTATGCACCTCGTATTTTCTTTACCAGTATCAAATTAAATGTGAAAATTAAAGCGAAGTTAAATTGATATGAAAATCAATGAAAAGTTCCCTTCTTTTCTTCGACGAGAAAAATACCACAAATACCAAAATCCGCCGGTAGACGTCACTGGGCATTGATTTCATTTATTCAGTTTATTTCGGTAACCAATACCGACAGAGAGGCAACTCCAACCCAAGAAACGAACGAGACTTTGAGGTTGCATGTCTGAGATAGTGGAAAAGATAAAAAGCAGGTCTATACAGGGTTATGGGTTGAATTTATGTTGTGTCCATTACTACTTATATACCTGCTCCCCCCTTTTAAATAACTTACCTATTCACACCCCAAAACTATTTGCATACAATATTCTGACTATTATTAAAAAAAAACATATACAACACCACACAAAAACACCAAACGACCCCCCACCAAAAAAAAACAAAAAACAAAAAACAAACAAACAAACTAACAAACAAACAAAAACAACAAAACTAACTTCATATAAAAAATACAGATAATTGTTTTTGATTATTTCGAAGTGTATAACATTCATTATAACCTCAGTATCTTTTATAGCGAAATCAATTCTAATGCATTTCTGTATGAAAACCAACCCCTATGCATTTCAAAAGGAAAATTAATTTCAGTTCTTTTTTATAGTAAAATTATTACCAATATATTTTTTATTGTAAAATCAATTCTAAATAATTTCTGTTGTAAAACCAAATGTAATGCATTTCTATAGTAAAATCAATTCCAATTCATTTTATTGTAGAATCAAATCCAATACATTTTTATAGTAAAATCAATTCTAATGTATTTATATTGTAAAACTAAATCCAATGAATTTCTACAATAAAATAATTTCCAATCCCTTTTTATTTGCAAAACAAAATCCAATGCATTTCAATAGTAAAACCAATTCAAATGTATTTTTAGTTTAAAATCAATTCTAATGCATTTATATAGTAAAACCTAATCCAGGAAAAATCAATTCCAATGCATTTTCATTGTAAAACCAATTCCAATGCATTTTTATTGTAAAACCACTTCCAATGTATTTTCAAAATAAAATCAATTAAAATATATTTCTTTTGTAAAATCAGTTCCAATGCATTATTATAATAAAACCATTTACAACGAATTTTTATAGTAAAATATTTTCCGATGCTTTATTTAATAGCAAAAATAATTTTCATTAGAAATAAAAAAAACAATGTATTGATATCTATTTTAATTGTTACTTTTAATATTTGTTTTTATAATACATTTAATTCTATTTCTCTGTGTACATATACTACCCTCTGAGTATTGATTTGCCCCACACGTTGACAAACTTAACACTTGTCCAGTTTAACCTCGGACCACACATTGTAATATAATGGCCGAGGGATTTCGTTTTATGCTTTTGGGTTTAGTTAGGCTGAGAACCTTTCGGTTCAGTGCATGGGTTACTTAGGTACAACATTAACGCAGGTGTTTGCGCGCGCGCGAAGCGGACATGTCACTAGAGATATCACAATAGCCCAGATAGGAAACGGGGCTAGAGAGTACGAATGACGTCACGCATCGGAAGCGCGCGGAGGATTTTGGGAATTTTGAAGAAAGTAAGTCGAGTTGAGTTCTGCCTCGGGAGAAGACGGTTGGTTTTCGCTTGCTCGCCGAAGCCAGGCCAGTGGCCTTGTGGCGGGTGCCACACGTGTTGGGGGGGGGGGCAGATGGAAAAGCCAGAATAGAAAGAATGTGTATCTCTCTCCTTATATCGAGGAACCTTTAAACTCAAAGGTAATAAAAAGTTTCGTACCTGAACGTCGTAGGTGCTTTTCGTGTTTCGAGATTCCTACATTCTACGTATATATGTTATGAACATTCTGTGTGCGTTTCATATAGCCATATATGGCTATGGTACAACATGTGTATGTGTAGGTAAAGACAAAAATTCTTAATGGTGATAACTATATGGAAAGATAGTGTTTTATAACTGAAAACTTCCTCTGTTCAACCGCATCATTGAAATTTTTGTAACGATTGTAACGATTTCTGAATCAGGACGTTTTCATCAGATCTAGAAATAAAATCAACCTGTCTTAGAAAAAGACTCAAGTGTATCATCCTTTTTATTAAAATAACAATTTCCTATTTTACCGTCCAAATCTAGTGGGTCTGAACCAGCTATCCCATTCCTTAAATCGTAAGAGTCTGATATTCAAAAAGAAGAGACCTATTATATTTCACTGCCACCCCGGCGGTCGAACCAAAAATATCAGTTCTGAATTTCACGAAAGATAAAGTTTAATCCTAAAAGGAATTTTGGACTGATACTCATACAAGTAATAAAAAGGAATTAAAAAATATTTATGTTACACAGTATACATACAAAATCAGTACATACACAAAAACGTATTTATAAATTATTGGTTTGGTTTCTTGGCTTAATGTCATATCTACCTTCGTGGCTTATTTAATGCCAAAGCCACCCTTGTAGAAGAACGGTAGTGGTATTATTGAACCTGGGGGGTAAAGAATTCATACGCAATAGCATGAGTAGAGTTCGAACTCGCTTACTACAATGTCAAAATCTAGAACATTAGCTACTACAGGGACTTCTTTGTAGATTATTGATTTTTACCAAAAATATATAAGTAAAGTTGGTGACAGTTGTCGAGGGTGACCCGAATGCTCCCTTTTCGATTGCTACTACACCAAGGTTTAGGGGAGGGCGCTACTTCTTTCCCTGGATTGCTCCACTTTACCCTTGATCCCTACCTTACAATGCTGATTGTTAAGCAAGGATACATCAAGTACCATTTTAAAAGTCTTTGGTATGACTCGACCTGGGATTGAACCCAGGTCTCCCGGGCCATTGGCGAACACTCAGACCATCATGCCAATGTCTGGTAAAAATATATAAATACATAAAAAGACAACGTTTGTTCAACTCAACGTCCTTTTGTTTGTTTTGTAATTGCATATTTTATAAATAATTCTTTTTCAGCATTAACCTTTTGTCCACAATATCAAGTAAAATTTTGTTACAGTAACTTGTTACGCGAATTTGTTACGCACGCTACCCTCATAACATTTTTATTGTGGACAGTGGTGGTTTCTGTGTTAGTAAGAGTTAATCATCGGATGGAGTGTAAAAAACACAAAAACAAAATTTGTTTTTAGCGTTAGAAGCTTTCGCTGCTTTTATTCTGTCTGTTCAGACTCTGTGGACGTGTAATCAGGAAGAAATGGACATCGGACACCACGTGATAGCTTATTCGCAACTCGAAGAACCAGGTTCTTCTCGCATCCTTGCTCTTCGCTTTCCGCTCACAGTGGACACTCGTCTCCTTTCAACTCAACTACCAGAAGAGAAAAAGAAAGCGAATAATAAAATCTGTGTTATATATATATATATATATATATATATATATATATGTACATTGGCGTTCACCGAATACCCCATCTCCACTTCTGCCTCTGGTGAGTGACACTTTAAATAGTGACCTCATAAGACAAGTCACCGGGTGCTAAATCAGGCTGATTATGTTACCGTTGAGAAGAGAAACAGAAATTTCTCAGTTCGCGCCTCGGTAGTCATTTGCTCGAAATGAAAATAAATTGGAGGCACTCCTATTAGAGCAATGTAGTATATTTAGCAAAGAAATTTTTAGCGCGAATTCGCCAGCAATGATTTATCGTTGTCAAATATGGATACGGACAAACAAGAGGATGAATTGCTATCAACACATTCAAAGCAAACCATTGATGTCACGAGAAAAGATGAAAATAGAAACGGATGACATTGCAAAGACAAAAGAAACCACAGCAAAACAAACATGAAAGCCAAACAAAGAACTAAAATAGGAAATTGAACAGATAATGATTAAGTGTAACTCATGATAAGGTTATCTACCACACAGACCCTTAAACTATAAAAGATTAAGGGGGTGTCCTCGTGGTGTAATGGTTAAAGCGATGGACTGCGGAATCGTAGTACGCGAGTTCGTACTCCAGTCGCGCTATTACGTTCACTTTCGGGCAAATACCCTTGGGAAAGGTATGAACCCCCTTATCCTCCCAGCTATGGGTTTAATAGTACCACAGGAGAATGGTTTTGGCATTAAATAACCTAAAATTGTTGATATGCCATTAAACAAAGAAATCAAACCTATAAAAGAATATGACTGACATTGTCTTCCTGTCTTACCTTTGTTTGAATTGAACAAAGTGACCTTCTGCTTCTAAAAGTTTGTCTAAAGCCTAATTAAAAATAAAAAGTTGTATCTATATTAAGAATGCGGAAGAGTTTGTTTTTTCTCCATGGATGTTGCCCAGTCGGCTTGGGCAGTAGAATACACCAACTGCCTCTCTGCAGAGGGGTAAGACCGCCCTCTAACGAGTGTCCTGTATATGACAATAAACAATCTGATGGTGAGGTTCTAGTAATGCTGGAGCATTAGGTAATGCAGAGTACCCCTTCATTGCCATTACACCCAGGTCCACTCTGGCCTGGAGTGGTAGCACCTAATAGAGCCCTATCTATGGGTTAAATAGAACTAACGGCATACTTATTCTAAACTGAATTGTTGGATTAAACTAAATAACTTGAAATAGAAATGTTTTAGAAAATTAAATCGTACTTAAATTTAAACTGCGTGCTTAGGCTCAACCGAATTGTTTGCAATTGAACTGTTTTTGTCATTGAAATTATACTTACACTAAACTGAATTGTTTAATATAGAACTGTTTTGACATTTAACTGTATAAACAAAATCTGTACTTATACTAAACTGAATTAGCTGAATTAGAACTGTTTGAATAAACTGATAGTTTGAAATAGAAATGTATTTGACAATTAAACTGTGTACTTATGCTAAACTGAATTGTTTGAAATAGAACTGATTATTTACATAAAAATGGATTTGGCGTTAAATGATCTACAAGGGTTGATATGCCAAAAAACCCTAACAACCAACCAACCATCTCCATGGATGGACAAACGGGTTGGTGCAGAGCAACCAAAATAGCAATGGATAAGTAATTTCCATTGTATTTTTATTGTAGAATCATTTTGGATGAACGTTAACAGTAAAATCAATTCCAATGTAGTTTTATAGGTAAACCATTTCCAACATATTTTTTTTTGTGAAATCATTTGCAACGAATTTTTAGAGTAAAACTATTTTCAAAGTATTTTTTACAGTAAAAACATCTTCAAATATTTTTTCTAGTAAAATTATTTCCTATGCATTTTTATTGTAGAATCATTTCCAAAGTATGTTTATAGCAAAATACTTTCGAATGTATTTTTATAGGAAAACTCATTCCAACGTATTTTCCGTAAAATAATTTTCAATGTATTTTTATTGTAAAATCATATCCAATGTATTTTTATTATTAAATCATTTCCATAGTATTTCTATAATAAAACCAATTTACATTGAATTTTTATAGTAAAAACATTTCCAACATATTCTGTAGTAAAGTATTTTTCATTGTATTTTTATGGTAAAATCATTTCCAATTTTTTTTGTAAAATTATTTCAAAATTTTTTTTTTCAAAAATAATTTCCATTGCATTTTTAGAGCCGAATGTTTTCAATGTATTTTTTATAGTAAAACCATTTCCAATACATTTTTATAGCAGAATGTTTTCAATGTATTTTTATAGTAAAACCATTTCCAATACATTTTTATAGCAGAATGCTTTCAATGTATTTTTATAGTAAAACTATTTCCAATACATTTTTATAGCAGAATGTTTTCAATGTATTTTTTATTGTAAAACCATTTCCAATACATTTTTATAGCAGAATGTTTTCAATGTATTTTTTATAGTAAAACTATTTCCAATACATTTTTATAGCAGAATGCTTTCAATGTATTTTTATAGTAAAACTATTTCCAATACATTTTTATAGCAGAATGCTTTCAATGTATTTTTATAGTAAAACCATTTCCAATACATTTTTATAGCAGAATGCTTTCAATGTATTTTTATAGTAAAACTATTTCCAATACATTTTTATAGCAGAATGTTTTCAATGTATTTTTATAGTAAAACCATTTCCAATACATTTTTATAGCAGAATGCTTTCAATGTATTTTTATAGTAAAACTATTTCCAATACATTTTTATAGCAGAATGCTTTCAATGTATTTTTATAGTAAAACTATTTCCAATACATTTTTATAGCAGAATGTTTTCAATGTATTTTTATAGTAAAACCATTTCCAATACATTTTTATTGCAGAATGCTTTCAATGTATTTTTATAGTAAAACTATTTCCAATACATTTTTATAGCAGAATGTTTTCAATGTATTTTTTATAGTAAAACCATTTCCAATACATTTTTATAGCAGAATGCTTTCAATGTATTTTTATAGTAAAACTATTTCCAATACATTTTTATAGCAGAATGTTTTCAATGTATTTTTATAGTAAAACCATTTCCAATACATTTTTATAGCAGAATGCTTTCAATGTATTTTTATAGTAAAATTATTTCCAATACATTTTTATAGCAGAATGTTTTCAATGTATTTTTATAGTAAAACATTTCAAATACATTTTTTTTACTAAAATCGTTTCCAAGGTATTTTTACAGTAAAATTATATCCTATGCTTTTTTTTTGTGTAAAATCATTTCCAGTGTATTCTATATCAAAATCATTTCTAAGATATTTTTAGTTAAACAATTTCCAATGTATTTTAATAGCAAAATCAGTTCCTTTCGATTTTTAGTCAGTTGTTAGGTTATGTTTTACGGCATATCAACCCTTGAAGCTTATTTAATGCCAAATCCTATTTATATATCTATATAAAATATATATGATTTGTGAACGAATAGTTTTTAGGTAACATTATATATAAATGAACAAGTGTTATTTTTTGCACACAGTTATAAGGTTTCAAGTATTGCTATTTAACGCTAGTAATTATATTGAACATAAGTAGCTTAAAGTCTAGTAAATGGTTAAACAGTTCTATTGACCCAGAGATCGGATCCTGACAGAACTACCACTCAGGATCAAAGTGGACCTGGGAGTAATAACTATGAAGAGATACTCTTTATTCCTCAAAGCTACAGGACGTGACATGACACTGAATTACGAGGTGCATACGATAATATATATATATATATATATATATATATATATATATATATATATATATTATCATGTTGGTGTGAAAAAAGCCAGATTGTACAATTTGCAAATTTTACAACAGATATCTGGAAAAAAAATTCAGTAAAACAAAAAAGAAAAAACAAAAAAACACACGTGCTACTTGAAAATAATCGAGCTGTAAGTATGTCTGGTCAAAAGAAAAAAAAACACCAACAGAATTACCTAAGGTAAAACTTAATAAAGTACTCAATACATGAAATAGAGCTAATATTATGAAAATTATTCCGACATGGCCAAGAGCGAGTCTATCTGGGTTTCACCAAACGGCTCTTTAGGAGCTGTTTTGTGAAACGTATCGTATCGTATATATATATATATATATATATATATATATATACCAAGGTGGTTCAAACTGTTCTAAACCTCATCCAGATTTTACATTTGTCGCACACTGTTCATATTTGTATGGGTCTCATCTGCACAGAAATTAAGAGAAATCTGAATTAGTGTTTTTTGTTTTACAGGAATAGACAGTGCGTTGCTGCAACAAAAATGTTCAGCTATGGCCATTCTCTCTTGGTGAGGCTTAGTACTTTTTAAACAATCTTCGTAGATATACACATGAACTTTTAGACTTCTAGTACATTTTATTGCACTACAACTGCACACATACGTGCACACATAGCTCTTGCATATATATATATATATATATATATATATATATATATATATATGCAAATTTCATTGAACATAATAGACATTTTATGCCTACATATTCTCTTTTGGATCCGTTCGAATTCCCGTATTACTTTTATCGTATTCGGGGGGAACTGATTAAGGTATTGTCCATAGTTGTATGCATCCCTAGTACTT
>OY757936.1:24038989-24111489 GCA_963585895.1 Sepioteuthis lessoniana | reverse complement strand
TTATGACGTGATAAACAATTTGCTGCAATTGATGCAGACACGTTCAGGAAGAGAAAAGGCACCCGCAAACTTTATTATAAAATTCAAGAAGACAATATGAAGAGGCGGGAATTGGCCATTTCTATCAATTGAAATTAATTTCGATAACCGGTAATCAGAGGACCAGTTTCATATTAGCGATTATCTAATTCGAATTTAATCATCTCTGGATTAATAATACGGGTAAAATCAGGATTAATTATGCATCAGGGGGTTCTTTCGCGTAGTTGTTATCGTCGTACAAAATGAACTCAGCGAATCGAGTTCAAATTCTGGACTAGGCAGTTTGCATTTCCCATAGTTCGTTACCCCAAAACACTGAATGATTGATTTTTAACGGTATCTCAATTTGTCTTGGCTTATTTTATGCCGAGAGGTTTAAAAATCGCATTCATTATACATTTAAGAGTGTTTGGCATAGAGGTATTAGATTTCAAGTATACCGATCAACAAATATTACAAATAATTTGCGCACATTTGTATAGTTTCAAGTATTCCTATCCAATAATACTAATGATTATATGATTTCAACTTGCTTTCTTAACATATCAAACTTCGCAATTTATTTGATGCCAAAGCCATCCTGGATATTATTTAACCTATATTACTGGGGGTATAAGAGGGTTCATACCTTTCTAAAAGGGTATTAGTCCGAATGTGATTGGAGTTCGAACTCGCTAACTCAGCACGTTAGCCATTACACCCCAAAGACTTCCCTACATGGGTTCACGTTATTATTTCTATTTAATGATAGTCGTTTATTTACACCTACTTATGTGGTTTTAAGGTTTGGTTTCTTTTGTTTAATGGCATATCAACCTTCGAATGCCAAAGCCACCATTCAAGAAGAATAGCAGTGATGCTATTTAACCCATAGCTGGGAGGATAAGGGGGTTCATACCTTTTCCTTGGGTATTTGTCCGAAAGTGAACGTTATAGCACGACTGGAGTTCGAACTCGCTTACTACCATTACGCCACGTGGACACCGCCCTTCTGTGGTTTTTAGTTTGGAACGAGCCGCTTCAGGCATTAGCCTCCATGTCAATGCACACAGAACAGAATATATGTGCTATAATCACACAGGCGACATCTCCACACTAAATGGAACCTCTCTGAAACTAGTGGACAAATTCACCTACCTAAGAAGCAGCGTCTCATCAACCGAAAAGGACATCGACACGCGGCTAACGTACGCATGGAGAGCTATCGATAGGATATCGATCATATGGAAATCAAACCTGACCGATAAAATGAAACGCAGTTTCTTCCAGGCAGCGGTCGTGTTGATACTGCTGTATGGGTGCACTGCTTGGACGCTAACTAAATGGCTGGAGAGGAAGCTAGACGGCAATTACATAAGAATGCTGCGAGCAATATTGAACAAGTACTGGCGGCAACACCACACAAGGTACCAACTATACGGCCACCTGCCTCCCATCTCGAAAACTATCCAAGTTAAGCGAACCAGACATGCAGGACACTGCTGGAGAAGCAGGGACGAGCTCATAAGTGATGTACTCCTATGGACCCCCACATATAGCCGAGCAAAAGCAGGACGACCAGCTCGAACATACATACAGCAGCTCTGTGAGGATACGGGATGTAGCCCTGAAGACCTGCCAGAAGCGATGAACGATAGGGAGACGTGGCGAGAGAGGGTCTGGGATATCCGTGTTAGCGGCACGATATGATGATGATGATGATAATCCTTATCAAACAATTACAACTTTAAGTAAATTATTCTTTATACAAATGATTTAGTTATATGATATCAGTAAGTAAGTAAAGTTGGCGACCGTGCGACCCGAAGGCTCCCTTTTCAATAGCTACTACACAGAGGTGAAGGGGACGGCGTTACTCCTTCCCCCGCTTTGCGCCACTTTACACTTGATACGTACCTTATAATGCTGAGTGTTAAGTAAGGAAGTATCAAGTACCATTTTTTAAGTCTTTGGTATGACTCGACCTGGGATTGAACCCTGGTCTCCCGGACCATTAGCGAACACTCTACCCATATCAAGTACACAATTATAATTTCAATTATTCCTATCTAATACAAATAATTATATAGTTTAAATAAATCACTTTTATCTAATAATGGCCATTTTTTTGCACGTAGTTATATGGTTTCAAGTACCGTATTTGACGGGCATATAAGACGCACGTGTGTATAAGACGCACCTCAATTTCAGCGGAACAAATCAAGAAAAAAGTACTAATATTAAACGTGATGAAATTAACAAAATGAATATTATCAATGATAACACTTTTAATCTGCATAATAGCCTTTTAAGTAATGACAATAAGTATATGAAAGTTATATTGAAGTCTATGCTAATAGAAATTGTCAGGTAGCTAATTTCGTCCGACTATCGCGAATTTAAAACCTACATATCGCATATAAGATACAGGGGAATTTTAAAAGACATTTTTTGCCAAAAAAAGTGCGCCTTATATGCTGTCAAATACGGTAACTAATAATAATCCTTCGCAAACAATTATAGCTTCAAGTAACTATTCTTAATACAAATATCTACTTGTTACATGGAATCAAGTATGCCTTTCAAATATGAATAATTTGCATACAGTAGCATTGTTTAAAATATTACCAGCTGATACTAATAATTATATGGTTTCAAGTAACTAATAATAATCCTTAGTAAACAATTATAGCTTAGAGTAACTATTCTTAATGTTTAGTAATATAGCACCAAGTATTCTAATGGAAAGTTAATAATTTTTTAAACTGATCTATTTAATCCATAGATGGGACCCTAACAGGTGCAACCACATCTGGTCAGAGTCGACCTGGGAGTAATAGCAATGAAGGGGTTCTCAAAACTCCCCAGGGTTCCAGAACTGGTTTAATTTAATTTGTTTTAGTTTCTTTGTTTAATCGCATATCAACAAATTAATTAGCCCAGTCGGTTGGGGGTTGTAGAATACACCGACTGCATCTCTACAGAGGGGTAAGACCCCCCAACGAGTGTCCTAGATATGACATTAAACAGTCTGATGGTGAGGTTCAATGCTGGAGCTTTGGGGATTGCGTAGTATTGTAACATAGCCATACATGAATATGTGAAACGTACATAGAATGTTCATAACATATATACATAGAACATAGGAATCCCGAAAAACGAAAAATACTTACCACTTCTTAGTTCAGGTACGAAACCTTTTATTACCTTTGAGTTAAAAGGTTTTTCGATATAAGGAGAGAGATACCATCTTTCTATCCTGACTTTTCCATCTCCCCCAAACTACGTGCGCACCCGACAGTCAACCGTCTTCTTCCGAGCCATGAATTCAACTCAACTGACTTTTCAAATCTCAGCCCACGCTCCCGGTGCGTGACGTCACTCACGTCCCTGGTCACATCCTCTATCTGGGATTCTTATTGTGACATCTCTGAATGACACGTCCTCTTCGCGCGCGCGTAAACACCTGCGCTCATGTCTGCACCCAACTAACCTATGCACTAAACCGAAAGGTTCTCAGCCTAACTAAACCCAAAGGCAGGATATATAAAACGAAATCCCTCGGCCATTATATTACACTATCTCTTCATTGCCATCGCTCCCAGGTCCACTCTGGCCTGGAGTGGTAGCACCTGGTAAGGTCCTATCCATTGGTCAAATAGATTAACATTTAAACTGAGTGCAGACAAATGACTAATGCTAAATTGAATTGTTAGAAATAGAATGGTTTGATTATTTAAGTATGTGTAAACAAATGACTGATATTTAATTGAATTAAAACTGATATATAGCAATATTTGGAAGCATTTAACCTTGTTGAATTGAATTGTTAGAAATTGAACTGCTTGATCATTTAACTGCGTGTATCTATAAAATCTGTTTAAAAAATTATAATTTAATATATATGTAAAAACGAGATTTGGTATTAAATTACCAACAATGGTTGATTAACCAATGTTTGATTAACCAATGTTTGATTAACCAATCCAAACCAAACAAATGAATAAAATCATAAAATAACTAATTGGGCTGTCTAGCCGAGATAGGGCAATCCTTGATTTGACATTAAACCCTGTATGTTGACAAGGATTCGGTTCTGAAGCTCTGAGGAGTGTAAAGTCATACTTTTATTGCCATTACCCCCAGGTTCACGGAGTAGTCGTTCCTGTCACAGTCTTATCTATGGTTAAAACGATCGGAGATAAAGAAGGGTGTACCTATTTAAAATGATTTTGATAATGGATTTTTGGAAAGTATGTTTGCCATACTTATTTCGGCGTAATAACCCAACAATGTCGTAAAACTAACAAACTAACAAAACTGTTCACACACACACACACACACACACACACACACACACACACACACACACACACACACACACACACACACATTAATATATATATATATATATATGCAATATCATATATTATATATTACATCAATATCGATGAAAGAGCATATGTTACTATTTACCAACCCCTCCGCTCGGGCAGGATATGACACAAGGTCAATTTTTAAGCGGAGTTTAACAGGTTTGAATTCAGAGTTTTCCTTCTCCTAGACTAGTTGCCTAACCAAGGCTGAAGAACCTAGTCTATCCTACTATTTACCCATAGCTGGAGGGAGAATAATTGGATTCATACCTTTCCCAAGGGTATTAGTGCTATGTGAAATGCAATCAGTTTCGTCCAGGATTTGAACTCGTATCACCGTGTTCATTTCCTACAGCGATAACGACTACACCACGGGCACCTCCGTGAAAGAGCATATATTGATCAAAGTTAGGATAGTGTAGACTCGGTCTGATGATTACATAGGGGGAAAAGCTGATAGTCACCAAGCGCCATTCGTTCTATGTCTATGTTATTCTAACTTATTAATGTATATTACTTAAGATACAACGTGGCTTAAAAGTCTTGTAGCTATCCAACAACTCAAACTTCAAACTACAAATTAATTAGACTCAAATAATTATTATTTCGCATTACAATAGCCCTCTATATTAATTCAGTACTATAAAATGATACACACATACACACACATACACATATATATATATAAAGTCACATCGACAGCATTGAATTTCCTGACACTCTCTCGCCATCAATCCGCTCGGTAGGTTCTTCAGGTGGCACCCAGTGTCCACAATGAGCATATATATATATATATATATATATATATATATGCTCATTGTGAACCTACTCCACGATATCCACTATGATTCTGGCCTTCCATACTACACTCGCTTAAATACGTTTACAAATCAAATCTTTGTCCTCGGACGCTCTCAGGAACCTATGTATGGCACTAGACCTTGTTGTCTAGTTCAAGCCATAACCTGGCATACGTGTCCGGATCCACATTTGTGTTCGTGGAACTGCTTGCCTCATCAGGCTCACATTGCACCAAGTGAGCCGATGAGCAGCGCAGACCAGAAGGGTTCGAGTCTCGGCTCGTTCCCGACCTTCCCTCCCCCTTATCCCCACTTTAATCGGCCTTCGGGCTTTTGACCTTGTGTCAAGTCTTGTCTGGTGGGAGGCAGCGACAAATAGTCCTCGACATGAAATGATGATGTTTTGTTCCTTAGTTATTATCATCTACACATACAGAATTAGATAAAGAATCTTTTCCGACAATACTGTAGCAAAATTTAGATACAGTGACGCCTGACATCCGGTTAAAATAACGTGCTGCGCATGTACCTTCTCATATACATGCATTATATACCACTTACCCATACACACACAATACGCAACCATAACCCACACTAATACATAAACGCATACATGTGCGTGCGTGCTCGCGCGCGCGCGCGCACACACACACACACTCACAAACACACGTAAAGATTCCTACACAATCCCAGTGATTTTTGACAGTATTTTTCGATTTTCGATTCTTTCATTTTCTTATCTGCCTGATGATTGTTGCTTTGTAAAAACTTCATGAAACCCAGGATTCGTAGACAAATTCCATGGCATTAAATATATAAATCTAATATATATATATACGCTCCCCCAAGGGGGTGAGCGCTCTGACGAAGGAAATTTCAGTCGCCGCTCACATAATACAAAGCTCTTCGAAAGAGTTGAGCACTCTGGTAGCCGATAGGGTATAAAAAATGTAAACAAAAGGACGCTCTTGCAGCTGTTGCTACATAAAGACCTTATAATTCCCTTAGCCAACGTGGTACGCTTGTTGGCCGAGCGGTCTGATACTAAGTCTAACGTAAAGTTGGATGGGTTTCGATCCCGGCTTCAAGAGTCCTATGTGTCTAGCCACACTGAAGAGTTCTGATAGAACGAAACAGTCTGTCTGTGGATGACACTATATATATATATATATATATATATATTGTCATCCACAACTCATCAGTGTGGCTAGACACACGAACTCCTTCAAGGTTAGGTCAAAACACGGCTGACAGTCGGATATCTTACCGCACAATCATCAACAATCTCAGCTTAAGTGAAGGGATTTAACGTATGTGTATTATTTTTCTTTTGTTTACTTATATGCTTAACGGCTACCGAGTGCTCAGTTCTTTAGAAAAACTTTATATTATGCGAGTGTCAACCGGTAATTTTTTCGCAAGAGTGCTCAACCCACCCCGGGGTGGGGGAACATATGTAGGTAAGTTAAGATAGTTTAGACATGGAGCCAACGGCGCTTAGGGACTGTCAGTCACTATATATATATATATATAGAGAGAGAGAGAGAGAGAAAGAGTGATAAGGCACACAGACACTCATATAAACCTAATTAGATGGTTTATCCATTTGTTAATCATCTTATATTGGATATACAACCAGGATTCCTTTAAGTAGATTGTTCTCGCCTATCAAATCAAGGTGTTACCTGGCAACATATTATATTCATTAACACCTGTCAGGTACTTAGAAAAGATGTAAAAACGTTCCTAAAATTGTCTACCGGTTCTTGAAACTATTACTAAAAACAAAAAGAAAAAAAAAAAAAAAAGAAGAAAAAACAAAAAACTTATCTTTTAGGAGCAGTTATTTAAAAATGCTTTTAATTCTTGGAATAGAACTCGCATAGACGACAGGCGATACAATACATTGTTGAAGATTAAAAAAAAGAAAGAAAAAAAGTAAAAAAAAAGAAAAAGAAAGAAAAAAGAGAAAGAAAAAAGAAAGAAAAAGAAAAAGAAATAAAAGAAAAAAGAAAAAGAGAAAAAGAAAGAAGTAAAAGAAAAAAGAGAAAAAAGGAAAAGAAAAAAGAAAGAAAAAAGAAAAAGAAAAAAGAAAAAGAAATATAGAATGAAAAAGAAAAAGAAAAAAGAAAAAGAAAAAGAAAAAAGAAAAAGAAAGATTTTTTCTTTCTTTTTCTTTTTTCTTTTTCGTTTTCTTTTTCTGTTTTATGAAAATGAAAAAAGAAACTAAAAGGAAAACGAAAAAATGAAAAAGTAAAAAACAAAAGAAAGAAAAAAGAAAGAAAAAAAGAAAAAGAAATAAAGAAAAAAGAAAAAAAAGTAAAAGAAAAATACAGAAAGAAAAAAAAACGGGAGGCATGTTTATCAGAACGTTTATCAACGCATATAGAATTGGGGGCCCGAAAGAAAAATTCTGAAATTCAAAACAGTTTTATTTCGCTTAAAAAAATACGACCTTGTGTCTCATCCTTGGCGGAGGGGTTGATAAAATTTTGCAGTATTTGTACACGTGCTTATTTTAGGAATAAACTTGAGCTGAATCAGTTTGCTGACACATCCAGCATATAGTCCGGCCTGAGATCCCTTTAGCATCTCTGCAGAGAGGTTAGACCCCGCCTCATTCAACGAGTGTCCTGCATATGACACTAAAACATCTGTTTATAAGTCTTGGAGCTTTAGGGAATGTAGGGTGCCTCTTCATTACTACTAATTTCAGGTCTACTCTAACTTGGAATGGTAGTACATGTTAGGGTCTGACCTAGGGGTAAAATAAACTAGTGTCCTGGGGGCTGTAAACTGCATCTGATTGTGAGGCTACAGTCCTGGAGTTTTGGTGAATTTAATTATTACAATTATGTAGCAACATTTGCTACTTAACTTAAAACAAATGATTGGTATCAAATAGAACTGTTAATGTTTGACAGCAATACTTGAAACCATTAGTGTGCAAATAGATTAGCTCGAACTCATTTGAAAATAAAATTATCCACAAAATACGATAGACAGATGGATGAAAGGATACATCCTTCCCTTCCTTCCCTAAAAAGGATAACCTCGGATTAGCAAAGAACTACCGAGGTATAACGCTTACATCCATAGCAGCCAAAATTTACAATGCCCTACTACGAAACCGCATAGAACCCAAAATCGACAACATCCGTAGGAAAAACTAAAAAGGCTTTCGAAGAAATAGATCCACAACCTCACAAATATTGACCATCCGTAGAATCCTTGAAGGCGTACGGGCAAAAAACCTACAGGCGACATTACTATTTGTCGACTTTACCAAGGCCTTCGATTCCATTCATAGAGGGAAGAGGGAACAAATCCTACTAGCATACGGCATACCAAAAGAAACCGTAGCAGCAATAACGATTCTCTATAGAAACACCAAAGTAAAAGTGCGTTCACCGGATGGAGACACAGAATACTTCGACATTGTAGCAGGAGTACTACAAGGGGACATGCTTGCCCCATACCTCTTTATCATCTGCCTGGACTACGTGCTTAGAACATCGATCGATAAAATCAGTGAAAACAGCTTCGACCTGACAAAGAAAAGAAGCAGAAGGTACCGCGCAAAAACAATTACCAATGCTGACTACGCCGATGACATAGCGATACAGGCAAATACGCCCAAATAAGCCGAAACACTACTGCATAGTTTGGCACAAGCCGCAGCAGGCATTGGCCTCCATGTCAATGCACACAAAACCGAATATATGAGCTTTAATCAAACAGGCGACATTTCCACACAAGAGGGTACCTCTCTGAAACTGGTAGACAAGTTCACCTACCTAGGAAGCAGTGTCTCATCAACCGAAAAAAACATCGACACGTGGTTAAGGAAGGCATGGACGGCTATCGATAAGCTATCGATCATATGGAAATCAAACCTGACCGATAAAATGAAACGCAGTTTCTTCCAAGCAGTGGTCGTGTCGATACTGCTGTATGGATGCACTACTTGAACGCTAACTACACGGCTGGAGAAGAAGCTAGACGGCAATTACACAAGAATGTTGAGAGCAATACTGAGTAAGTCCTGGCGGCAACACCCCACAAGGCACCAACTATACGGCCACCTGCTTCCCATACCGAAAACTATCCAAGTTAGACGAACCAGACATGCAGGACGCTGCTTGAGAAGCAGGGACGAGCTCATAAGTGATGTACTCCTATGGACCCCACATATGGCCGAGCAAAAGCAGGGTGACCAGATCGAACCTACATACAGCAGCTCTGTGCCGATACGGGATGTAGCCCTGAGGACATGCCAGAAGCGATGAATGATAGGGAAAAGTGGCGAGTGAGGGTCGGCGATATCCGTGCTGGTGCACGACAAGATGATGATGATATAAATATATATATATATATATATATATATATATATATATGTACACAAGAATGTTGCGAGCAATATTGAACAAGTCCTGGCGGCAACACCCCACAAGGCACCAACTATATGGCCACATGCCTCCCATCACGAAAACTATCCAAGTTAGACAAACCAGACATGCAGGACACTGCTGGAGAAGCAGGGAAGAGCTCATAAGTGATGTACTCCTATGGACCCCCACATATGGCCGAGCAAAAGCAGGACGACAAGCTAGAACATACATACAGCAGCTATGTGAGGATACGGGATGTAGTCCTGAAGACCTGCAAGAGGCGATGAACGATAGGGAGAAGTGGGGAGAGAGAGTCAGGGATATCCGTGCTTGCGGCACGACATGATGATGATATATATATATATATATATATATATATATATAAGAACAGGATTTGGCATTAAATAACCACCACGGAATGATATGCCATTAAATCAAGTAACCTAAATGTAGACCTAGATTTATTGAATTATTACTTGTTCCGATCCACAGCTCACTTCTTGTTATCGCGAAGCTTCAAAAGCCAAGAAGAGGGGGAAGCTTCAATAGAGGAGCTCTTCGCCTCGAAGGACAAGAACAAGCAAAAAGGTGACTTCAGACGCTGCAACATAGTGGCCTCTATTATGAATGCTGGGCTGCTTATGTCGTTACTTGAGGAATAAAGCGAATAAGTTACCAAAATATTGCAAAACTTATGACTCACCCAAGCATATAGAGTTGAACATTTATTATATAGGGCACACCCATTTTTATGCTGCATACACTAATTCATTTTTTTCCTAAATAAGGCGAGTCTTTGTAAGCAGAACATACACCTACGCAATCTTTGTGAATCCTACAAAACCAACTATTTTTGTCATCAATCTCAAACCCTTTCTTCTTAAAACAAAAAACAAAAAACAAACAACTTTTCAAATGGTAAATTAAGATTTAAAGCGCAGATGAAATTTCAAAAAAATTCCCGAAAACGATTTCTTTCAATTAGCAATAAAAAAATGCGAAGAATTTGACATTTCGAATTTCGATTGGTTCTTTGTTGATTTGGATGAAATAAACTTTGACTCAAGAGACAGCGCGATTAATTGAGCCTGACATTTTCTTTTTTTTTTTAATTGTTTTTATAACTGATGGACTTAATTATTTACTGTACAAATTGATAAACTTAAAAAAATGTCATAAATTTATCTGCAAAATTTTCAAGATGGTTAGTATGGTTTCTTTGTGGGTTATTTGATGCTAAAGCCATCGTTACAAAAGAACAGCAGTAACGCAATTTAACCCGTGGTGTAATGGTTAACGTCGTAGGAAATAGACACGGCGACACGAGTTCAAATCCTCGACGAGACTGCATTTCACATAGCACTAATACCCTTGGGAAAGGTATGAATCCAATTATTCTCCCTCCAGCTATGGGTAAATAGTAGGACAGACTAGGTTCTTCAGCCTTAGTGAGGCTAGTCTAGGAGAGGGAAAACTCTGAATTCAAACCTGTTAAACTTCGCTTAAAAACTGACCTTGTATCATATCCTGCCCGAGTGGAGGGGTTTGGTAAATAGGAGTAACGCAATTTAACCCATTGCTAGAGTGACGAATACTTCCCCGGCTTTTACTGGTCCGTCTGGCGTTCGTGCCGGATGGGGTATTGAAATCAATGGCAGATTCGAGGTCGAAAGGCCCCCAGCTTCGGCTGGGCGAGCTGCAACCTTTGTCTCTTATGTATAGCAGTAGACCTTGCTGTCTAGTTCAAGCTATAACCCGGCATCCGTGCCCGGATCCAAATTTGGATTCGTGAAACTGCTTGCCTCGTTAGACCCACATTGCACTTAGTGAGTCGATGAGCAGCACAGATCAGCAGGGTTCGAGTCTCGGCTCGTGCCCGACCTTCCCCTTACCTAAATCCTCACTATAATCATTGACTTTGTGTCAGGTCCTGTCTGGTGGGAGGCAGCGACAAATATCCATTGCTAGGGTGGGGATAACAGGTTTCGTACCTTTCCCGAGCGTATTAGTCCGAAAATGAACGTAACAGCGCGACTGTAGTTCGAACTCGACCCCTTTGTAAGCTAGAGAATTATTTACTTTATTTAAACGATTGGTCTCATCTTAAAAATTATATGAGAATATGCTGATGAATGGTTGGTTGGCTGGATTTAATGGCATATCAACCTTCGTAGGTTATTTAATGCCAAATCCTGTTCACACACACACACACACACACACACACACACACACACACACACACACACTCTCTCCCTCTCTCTCTCACACACACACACACACACACACACACACGTGATTTAAGTATGTTTCATTGAATAACAAAATTTTCCTGTATAATTTTTTAAAGATCCTTGAAACATCAATGGAGCAATAACACCCACAATAAACTCTTCCAAATTCAGCCCACCTTCGGAGAGTGGAGATCAGCATTGAGAAAATCAAGAAAAGAACAAGTTGTTATATCTCGATTGTGAATTGGTCATACTTACTCACTCTTCCATTTTGAAACAGGAACCACAACCACAGTGTTTAACCAGCCAGACAACTTGCACGGTTAATCACATTCTTATAGAATGCAGAACTTTCGCTGTTATCAGAAAGTGATTTTTCAAAGTAAATAACTTAACCGATCTGTTCGAGAACGTCAAAATAGATGACATTCTGTCTTTCTTGAGAGAGACAGAGTTGTACCAAAAAATATGACAACTTAAAACTGGTTAATCTTGTGCAAACAAATGAAATCCTGCTAATAGAAAATTCTACCTACCTTAATATTCGTTTTGAAATCTTTGGTTGAATATGTATGTATATATAGACAGAATTTGGCGTTGAATGACCTATAAAGGTTGATATGCCATAAGACCCAAACAATCAAACCAAACTAAGATCCTTTCAAGTTTCCTGATAAGTGTCTTAGTTTCATGTTGGAATTGGTAGATGAATTTCCCAAAATTATCCCGAGCGCTTTCGAACCCTTCATAGCCCATCATCAAGGGTTGCTTGCTTGTGTAAGGTTTGTTTGTTTTTTTAAAAGAGTTTTGAAAGTTTATACCATTACAAAAATATGGGAACGCAGAGGTGGATAAAACAGTGTAACTGATGTATTTAAATAGCGTTTCCTTTTTTTAAATAAATCAGTTACCCTGTTTAATTCAACTGCTGCCTAACTACACATATATATGATTTGTGAACGAATAGTTTCAAGGTAACGTTTTAAACAAGCAAGAGCTCATTTGCACACATTTAAACGATTTCAAGTATTCCTATCAAACACGAATAGTTTTATTTAGTATTAATCCTTTGCTTCCGTGTAGCTAGATAGGTTCAGGTATTTCTATCTAACATTAATTGTTTTATTTGCACACAGTAAATTGTTTCAAGCACTGCTATTTAACACTAATAATTCAATTTAACATCAATCATTTGTTTGCTCATATTTAAACGGGTAAACATTTGTATTTGACCCATAAAAGGGACCCTAACAGGTACTACCATTCTGGTTTCTTTCTTTCTTTGTATAACGGCATATCAATCTTTGTAGATTATATAATGTCAACGCTTTTCTCCTAGAAGAACTGCAGTGGTACTATTTAACCCATAGCTGGGAGGATAAGAGGGTTCATACCTTTCCCAAGGGTATTTGCCCGAAGGTGAACGTAATAGCGCGATTGGAGTACGAACTCGCTTACTACGAATCCACAGTCCATCGCTTTAACTATTACACCACGAAGACACCCACTTCCATTCTGGGTTCAGAGTGGACCAGGGAATAATGTCAATGAAAGGGTACCCCAAATTTCTCAGTGCTTCTGGATTGGAGTCTCACAATCAAATGGTTTAGTATTATATCCCGGACACTCGTTGGGTGGGGTTTTTACTCCTCTGTAGAAATTTACTTCTATAGTTCCAGTCGACTAGGCATACGTTTGCAGGGTATTAAGACCGCCCTGAAAGAAATATCCTAGTTTTGGTTGGTTTGGGTTTTTATGGTATATCAACCATTGTCTGTTATCTAATGCCAAATCCAGTTTATACATATATATTAAATATATATATATATGATTTGTAAACATATTTTATAGATAACATTTTTAAACGAGCCCGAGTTCATTTATGCGTACCATAACCATCAAGTATTACAGTCACATCAGTCGATTGTTTGCACAGAGTTTGTTCTATCAAACCCATAGATAGGCCCTATCAGGTGCTACTGCTCCGGGTCAGAGTGGACATGTTAGCAATGGCAATGAAGCCGTACTCCACATTCACCAAATCTCTTAGGCTCGAATCTCGCCATCCGATGGTTTAATGTCATATCCAGATTTGTAGGGTGTGTCTTATCCCTTTGCAGAGATTGGGTTGAAGTATGCTAGGGATGACACTAAACAGCATCTGATGGTGAGGCTCCGATTCTAGAGATCTGGGAAATGTAAATTACCGTTCATTGTCATTATTCTCAGGTCGACTCAGATCCGGGGTGGTAGCACTTGACAGGGCCCTATCAATGAGTCAAATAGAACTAAATTTCGTACTGATGCTAAACAATTACTTGAAATAGAACTGTGTTGATATTAAAACTAGTTTCTTCCAGGCAGCGGTCACATCGATACTGCTATATGGATGCACTACATGGACGCTAACAAAACGGCTGGAGAAGAAACTAGATGGAAATTACACAAGAATGCTGCGTGCAATCCTGAACAAGTCCTGGCAGCAGCACCTCACAAGACACCAACTGTACGGCCACCTGCCCCCTATCACGAAAATTATTCAAGTTAGACGAACCAGACATGCAGGACACTGCTGGAGAAGCAGAGATGAACTGATAAGAGATGTACTCTTATGGATCCCCACACATGGCCGCGCAAAAGCAGGACGACCAGCTCGAACGTACATTCAGCAGCTATGTGAGGATACAGGATGTTGTCCTGAAGACCTACCTAAGGCGATGAACGATAGGGAGGAGTGGCGAGAGAGGGTCAGGGATATCCGTGCTACCAGCGCGAGATGATGATGATGATGATACTTAAGCTTAACTGAATTGCTTAAAATAGAACTGTTTTGACATATAAACTGCGTACTTATGCTAAACTGAATTGCTTGAAATGAAAATGTTTTTTTTAACAATTTGAGAGGTCTAAGTGCATATAGCAATGAAGGGAGCTACCTTCCTCTTTTAACAATTACCAATAGAATGAGTATGTTAAATAACACTTAGCTATCTTCTTCTTCAGACAATAACGATGATCTCCTTGATGTGTTCTTTCGATGGCCCGTCTCCTTTTTTTTAATTGTGAGGAAACATCTTTCGATGGGAAGAATAAATACCAAGACACTTTTCTTTGCACTCTTCTTTCATTATCTTCTTATTTAAGACAACTTTTTCTTACTTATAAACCCGACCACATTGGGGGGATTGGCCCTTTGAACGTAGGTGGAAAAATATGAGCACACCATTTTTCGCATGTGTCCATCTCAGCTTCTCGGGACCAACTGATAAAATTTTAAACTATTTTCTAAATTTAAGGACATTTGGTCACATGATTGAGACTACCCAATCCTAACCAAGCCCTCAAATTGATCACGGAGTCATAACCTGTCACTCACACCCAGTTGACCCAACGTTTCTGAGTACAATTTCTAATTGCCTTTTTTTAAAAAATTTTACGCTATCTCTCAAATAATGGATAAAGATATTCTCTCATTTAACAAGAAAGCGCTGTGAAACAGAGACTTTTTATAGCGTTGGAACAGCAGAATATTGTAAATGAGAGATGAATACCACCTAAAAATACCCTCCTGAATCGTATCGCTTTGTAGAGTTTAAAATCTTTCATTACATAACCTTAATTATTTCCCAGTTTCGTTGAAATCTAGTTAAAAATGGGGGAATCTTAGTTATACGCCCATAGATCCGTTGATTTAAAAGAATGCAAAGAATAACTGATTCACTTTTAACGGCATGTCTGTTTATACGACTAGGGTTATCTCGTACCTAGTGGTTAAGGAATTGCGTACATAATACATTCATATTTACAATTGTTTCTTAAGATATTTTTTTCTTTTTGTAAACGGTTCTATCGAATCCGATTAATTTTTAAATAGATCTATGTGACCCATAGATGGGATACGAACTGGTACTACCTCTTTGGATCAGAGTGAACCTGGGAGTAATGGGAATGAAGGGATACTCCAAACTCCCCAAAGTTCCAGAAGTGGAATCGCACTATCAAATGCAGCTTAGTGTCAAACCTCGAACACAAAGTGTATAGACGTTCTTTTAAGTTTGTTTCATTTATTTCGAGATGATTTCAGATTTATTTCAGAAATCAACAATTGAAATCCATTTTTTTCCTAACTGGTAATAAAGTTATCGATCGTGTATGTTAGATTTAAATTTTGACTGGCGGAGAGGGAGAACGTCAAAGATTTTTCTTTTGATCAATCGCTGCTACATTATCTGGAGGGAAATATTCACTTCCTTTTTCATTAGAAAAAAATGTTCACACACACACACACACACACACACACACACACACACACACACACACACACACACACACACACACAATCCCATATCGATTCATTTTTAGGTGCATTTTTTCGAGTCCTGTTTAAACGAGTTTTGATTAAGAAAGAAGACTAAAAAAAATAAGGCTAAAAAAAAAAGAAGGCTAAAAAACAACAACAAAAAACAACAAAAAACCTCTCTCAGCTGAATGATGCTATGCATAATACCCTTGGTAAGATTTATGGATTTAGCCCATGTAGAGGATGCTGATCAATATTTTTAATTTTTAGCAGTAAATAAACTAATAACAGAAAAATGCAAAACATTCTTTATTTAAGAGCTGATCATTCTTGACTTCATGAAATATTCCTTGAACAAACTAGATTAAATTATTCAAATTAATCTTTTGATTTGGATTTAATGTCCTGGTAAATTTATCTGAGTGAGCAGCTTCAGTCATGCTGAGGCTGCGTTTAAGAAGATACTTCAAAATGGCCGAAAGCTCATTTCTTTAATTTTTCACTCTAACATTTGAACGAAACTCATCACTGAATAGTTTTGATAATACTATCCCAGGCAAAAATATTGAGTTAGCATTTAAAGGATGTCCACCTTGTTTCTTTTAAAATCTTTCATTTAGCAGTAAAAGTTGTAAAGTTGGCGACCCGAAGCTACTTCACCGAGGTGTAGGGGAGGGCGCTACTCCATTCCCAGGATTGCTCCACTCTACCCTTAATCCTCACCTTATAGTGCTGAGTGCTAAGAAAAGCGGCATTAAGTACCATTTTTTGAGTCTTTGGTACGACTCGACCTGGGATTGAACCCCTGTCTCCTGGACCACTGGCGAACACTCTTCTCATTAGGCCAATGATAAGACGTAAAATACGTTTTCTTAAATAGCCGAATATTCTGATTTCAGAAAAAATTCTTTAAAAAAAATAGATTAAATTACTTAAATCAATGCTACATTTTTTCCGAGCTGCGTGGAAGAAATTATAACGGAATAACCCAATACTGAGAAAAAGAAATGGAATCCATTGACAAAAAAAATAGTTTTAAAAGTTAGTTGCCCCTCTTTTTTATCACCCTTAATTATTTGAGGCCTGGATTTCAATAATTTAAAACAATATTCTTTTTTTGACTGTAGTTTCAACTTTCTCCAATGGCATCTCCTTGGCGCAATGGCTAATGTGCTGAACTGTAGCCTCGAAGTAAGTGAGTTCGAACACCAGTCGCGCTATTACGGTTACTTCCGGATTAATACCCTTGGGGGAAAAGTATTAACTCCCTTATATCCTCCATCTTAGGGTTGTTCTTCGGCATTAGATGACCCACGAAGGTTGATATGCCATTAAAGAAAGAAAGAAACCAAAGCAAACCATTGAATGGCAGTTAATAGATCTTGTTTGATGGATGGAGCATTCACATCTTCTTTGATCTTTTAAATGAAATATTTGAATTAAAAGTATAATTTTTTTCTAAGTCACACAGAAAAAAATATGGAATAACCCAATGTCAAAGAAAAAATCATGGAACAGTTTTGCAATCCAAAAACAACACACCCCAACAGATCTCCTGGATATGACATTAAACCATCTGATGGCGAAATTTGGTGAATGTGGGGTACGTCTTCATTGCCATTGTTCACAGGTCCTCTCTGACCCGGAGCGGTAGTACCTTATACGCTCCTATCTATGGGTTAAATAGAACAAACCCTGTGCAAGCAAACAACTGATGTTAAATTGTGGCCGTTATATAGTAATACTTGAAATAGTTTTTCAATCCAAAAACAACACACCCCAACAGATCTCCTGGATATGACATTAAACCATCTGATGGCAAGATTTGGTGAATGCAGAGTACGCCTTCATTTGCATTGTTCACAGGTCCTCTCTGACCCGGAGCGGTAGCACTGATAGGGTTATGGGTTAAATAGAACAAACTCTGTGCAAACAAACGACTGATGTTAAACTGTGGCTGTTATATAGTAATACTTGAATTAGTTTTGCATTCAAAAAACAACAAAAACCTAGATGTACAAATCAATTTTCAGTTAAAAGACTGTTCGTGAAGATATCATATCAACAAGCGATTCGGCATACCTAACTGAAAGGAAATATGACTACAATAGGGCCACCTCCTCGCTTTTTGCGGGGAACCCCGGAGCCTGTTCTGGACTTCGGTCCGGAGCGTGGCTCTGCAAAAGGAACAATGGCAGACTTGGGGCCTTTTATTAGGCACCTAGTTTCGACTAGGCTACCTTCGGGTGGGCGAGCTGCACTTTTGTCTCCTTTGTCACCCATGTACGGCACTAGATCGAGCGTCTAGTTTAAGCCGTAAACTGGCATACGTCCCCGGACCCACATTTGGGTTCGTGAAACTGCTTGCCTCATCAGGCTCACATTGCACTAAGTGAGCAGATGAGCAGCATTGACCAGCAGGGTTCGAGTCTCGGCTCGTTCCCGACCTCCCCTCCCCTTTATCCCCACTTTAATCGGCCTTCGAGCTTTTGACCTTGTGTCAAGTCGTGTCTGGTGGGAGGCAGCGACAAATATTGGAAACATGACTACAATAAAAGAACTGTCACTTGAAACAGTGGACGGGATCATAAAACTCATTCAAGAAGGCATTTCTCAGTGGACTGTGGGAAAGACGCTGGTTTTTCCCAGTCTGGAGTTTTAGCTAGCATATTCAGTGTTTCAATGTTTTTTTATATCATTTGAGAGGTAGAGTGCATTTCAGAAAAAGTGATATCATTTGAGATGTATAGGGCGTTTCAGAAAAACTGATATTATTTGGTTTCTTTGTTCAATGGCATATCAACCTTTGTAGGTTATTTAATGCCAAAGCCATTCTCCTAGAAGAACAGTAGTAGTATTATCTAACCCTTAACTGGGAGGATAAGGGGGTTCATACCTTTCCCAAGGGTATTTGCCCGAAAGTGAACGTAATAGCGCGACTGGAGTACCAACTCGCCTACAACGATTCCGCAGTCCATCGCTTTAACCATTACACCACGAGGACACCCCCTGATATTATTTCATAATCTAATGAATTGACCAATTCTCAATAAAAATTATATCAGATTTTAACAGGACGTGTAGAAACAACTTAAAATTCTATATTTAATGTTTAAACACCTTTCTTTTTTGGCGAATGGAATTTCAACCAATAAAACATTCTGCAAATTAATTTTTTATTTATTGCGGATTTTTTGTCCTCATCTTCGTAGTTTTTGTGTCGTTTCTTCTTCACTACGTTTCGGTCAAATTTCACCTCTGGCCTTCTTCAGGTGATTAACCGCGACCTCGGATAGGAATGCTGAGTCTTGTAACCGTATCCCCAGTAATTACTGCCTTCCATAGACAACAACTATGGAAGGCAGTAATTACTGAGGATACGGTTACAAGACTCAGTAATTACAGTAATTACAGTAATAGGATAGGAATGCTGAGTCTTGTAACCGTATCCCCAGTAATTACTGTAATTACTGAGTCTTGTAACCGTATCCCCAGTAATTACTGCCTTCCATAGTTGTTGTCCGAGGTCGCGGTTAATCACCTGAAGAAGGCCAGAGGTGAAATTTGGCCGAAACGTAGTGAAGAAGAAACAACACAAAAAGTACCAAGACGAGGACAAAAAGTCCGCAATAAATAAAAGATTAATTCTCAGATTAAGAAGCCTCATCTCAAAATGATTCCAATTAAAGACAAAACATTCTGCATTGACTTTTATTTATTTCAACTCATGTTATTAAAATTTGAGCTCATTTGAACGAGAATTGGTCAAGTTATTAGATTACGAAATGATATCAATTTTTTCCGAAACACCCAGTACATCTCAAGTGATATTAGATTATTATCATCATTAACCATAATACTTTTCTATTGATTAGCTTCATTCATTTGATACTCTTTTCTCCGCTTCTGGTTTTTGTGACAGAGTTGATCACGGCGTCAAAGATTTCTCCATCATAAATTTCGCAAGTAAGTGTTATCGTGATAATTGCACAGATCCCTTTCTTGACAGATCAACTTAAAGGTTGCTTCTGCCATTATCTCCATCTTAGAAGAATCTGGTTGTGTTCTGACGATCGATTGATGGAAAGTTCAATCTAACTTCACGAACAAAAGACTTATCAATTGGCCAAAATTGTATCCCGCAAGTGATTATGCACGACATCGTTATACGATGGTAATAAGCTGGAGATTTTGTAGCGGTGGCCGGTAGCCATCTTGATTATACAAGTTTGGTCACGATGAAGGACTGAGAATGTCTTTGAGAGCGAATCATATTTCAGGGACTATTCATTATCGCTAAACGACCCCCGATAGTTGAATTATGAAGAGGGCAAAATTACCATGCACTCTCTATACTAAGGTGCAACTACAGACATTGACTACAAAGTTCATTAAAGCTTAAGACTATATACGACTTCGCTATATTCTTTTTCTTGTTTTTGAAACGCGTGTTCTGTTTATCTTTTTTTCGTTTTCCTCGTCATTTTTTTACTATCTTCGTTTTTGTTTGATTTAGTTAGGTTTTATTGCTTATTACTCATCGTAGGTTATTTAACGCCAAATCCTGTTTATACAAATATTAGATATATATGATTTGAAAATACATATTGTTAATAATATTTTAAACGAGTCTGAACTCATTTTTTTTTGCGCACAGTTAAATGGTTTCAAGAATTGTCGTGTATAACTAAACAAACAGTTCAGTTAAACATCAGTCATTACACACGGTTAAATGATCAAACAGTTCTATAGTGAATTGAATTGTCATGACCAGAAAATCCTGCGAACACTTACGCACGACATACGTAAACACTGGAGAGCTGTTTCGACCTTATTAGGTCTCATCAGCAGTGGATACCGTGATCTCCACCACTGGAGATCGAGCTAGCGATCACAGATTGCAGAGCCGAAACTCTACAACTGAGTCATCAGTCCATATCGCACACAAGTGACGCCGAATTAGAGGGTAAAAGCAGAGTATGGATATAACTTGCAAGACACATTCAGGTTAATTGGCTGCGCAATTACCATGGCTAGTTAATTTGGCGTCACTTGTGTGCGATATGGATTGATGGCTCAGTTATAGCGTTTCGGCTCTGCAATCTGTGGTCGTTGGTTCGAGCTTCAGTGGGAGATATCACGGTATACACTACTGAAAAGACCTAAAAAGGTCGAAACAGCTCTACAGTGTTTCCGTATGTCATGCGGAAGTGTTCACCGGATTATCTGGTCGTGGTAATTCAATTCACGATATAATTCCTCTACTTAAAAAGGAAAATGTAGATCAGTTCTACTTCTAACAAATCAATTTAGCATGAGACATTTGCTTGCATACAGTTTAAATGTGAAACAGTTCTATTTGACCCATAGATAAGACCTTATCAGGTGCTACCATTCTGGATCAGAGCGAACCTGGGAGCAATGGTAATGAAGGGTTACTCCATATTCCCCAAATCTCCATGGCTAGAACCTCACCATCAGATGGCCTAATGTCATATCTTGGACACTCGTGGGTGTGGTGGTTTTTTTCCCTTTGTAGAAATTTACTCGGCGTATTCTATAGCAGCTTCTTCTTCTTCTTCTTCTTCTTCTTCTTCTTCTTCTTCTTCTTCTTCTTCTTCTTCTTCTTCTATCAGTGGTAACAAAAGATCTTCGCTGAAGTCTGAGGGACAGGAAGTCACCTCAGTCCTCCAGGACTCTTGTAAACATCATAACCGATCCCAGAAAATCAGGAAAGTCTCATTTATTCCTTGAGTTTCCATTTCCTTAAAGTTCTTCGTGTTCCTTTCATGTGCTTCAACTTCGGTCGGTATTACTTTCACCTTAATATTCCACAAGTTTTTTTAACTCTCTTTTAAGGCCCAATTATTCATCTAGTTCTTCGCTTTCTGTTAAACAAACTAACCAGCCAGACCCTTGCAAAATCCCTACTTTCCTTACTTTTTGTCATTACATAACCCACTAGGAGTTGATATGCCGGTAAACAAAACAAACCAGCCAAACCCTTATAAAGTCCTATTTTTTTTACTTTTTTAGGATCATATATATATATATATATATATACGTATATACATAGAAATGTATATATATATATATATATATGGGAGGTTATACGAATTTAAAATTGTACAAGGACTTCATAATCATCGATATATAAAGGAAAAGAGAGTTGAGAGGAAATATAATGTGAGAGAGAGAGAGAGAGAGAGAGAGAGAGAGAGAGAGATAGAGAGAGAGAGAGGGAGAGAGAAGATATATATATATATATATATATTGTAATAAATTTATTGTATTTAGATATTTCTGTTTTCATCAATCAATATTTCAGTGCGGTTATCATAATTAATACGGAGATTGTTCCCTTTTATTTAACGTTATTGACCCAACAATGTTTTGATTGCGCAGAGATATCTGACAGTAAGCCAATAAATGAACAAATATTTCCAAATTGCAACAGGAATTGTTAAACACTTATTGATCTTCTTTCAAGATACCGGGATGAGTCAAAAGTTTTGCAATATTTTGGTAGTACGTAAAGCACAATTCAACAGTTTCGGATGCTTTTGCTGACGTCTTGAAGGAGATTAACCACACAGGATTGTGAGATGCCGAGCTCGCCTGATACTTGGGTCACGGCTTTGGAATTCACGGTCTTGGGCCTTCCTGAAGCAACCAATCATATGGAGCAGAGTCAGTGGGGGAGGAAGGGAGGGAGGAAGCTGTAAAATATACTAACTGCTTCAATACAGAGGAGTAAGACTCATCCAACGAATGTCCTGGATCTTAAGCCATCTGATGGTGAGGCTCCATTAATGCTAGAACTTTGGTCAATGTGGAGTACCCCTTTATTGCTATTGCTTCTACGTCCACTCTGGCCCGGAGTGGTTGCACCTGACAGAGTCCTATCGATCAGTCGAATAGAAAGGTTTGGCCATTTAAACTATGTGCAAAAAATGACTTATGCTAAATTGAATTGTTAGAAATAGAACTGTTTGACCATCAAATGATTGATATTTAATTCAATTGTTAGTGATACATATCAGTACTTAGAACCATTTAAGCGTCGAAATAAATCTATTCGTGTGGAATACTTGAAACCGTTTACCTGTATATAAAATAGAATTATCGGTATTACATTTCAAAATTTGGAACCATTTGACTCCGTGCAAATGAATGAATAGTGCCGATTAGAATTAAACAGCAATACTTGTAACCAGTTCCTAGTCTGCAAACAAATGATTAATATTACACATAAAATATTTTTGTGTTAGGTCGCAATAACTGAAACCATTTAACTGTAGAAATAAATGATGACATACTGTTTTGAACAAATCCCGGAAACAACACACCATCAAACTGCAGGGTATTTCTGTCTAGACTACGTACTTAGAACATCGATTGATAAAACCAAAGAACACGGCTTCGAGCTGACGAAGAAAAGAAGCAGAAGGTACCCCACAAAAACAATTACCGACGTCGACTATGCCGATGACATAGCGATTCTGGCAAATACACCCAAACAAGCCAAAACACTACTGCTTAGTTTGGAACAAGCCGCCGCAGGCATTAGCCTTCATGTCAATGCACACAAAACTGAATACATGTGATTTAATCAAACAGGCGACATTTCCACAATAGATGGGAGCTCTCTGAAACTGGTAGACAAGTTCACCTACCTTGGAGGCAGTGTCTCATCAACCGAAAAAGACATCGACACGCGGCTAAGGAAGGCATGGACTGCTATCGATAAGATATCGATCATATGGAAGTCAGACCCGACCGATAAAATGAAACGCAGTTTCTTCCAAGCAGTGGTCGTGTCGATACTGCTGTATGGACGCACTACTTGGACGCTAACAAAACGGCTGGAGAAAAAGCTAGACGGCAATTACACAAGAATGCTGCGGGCAATATTGAACAAGTCCTGGCGGCAACACCCCACAAGGCACCAACTATACGGCCACCTGCCCCCCCCCCATCACGAAATTTATCCAAGTTAGACATGCAGGACACTGCTGGAGAAGCAGGGACGAGCTAGAATACTTAACAGAGTCTTGGAGAACTGGAGAGACATATTGACACTTAGACCCTAATGAAAGTCTCCCAGTAAAAGTTGGCGTGAAAAACTTGTAAGGAGTGAAATGATAATAGAAATATCTTGTATTAACAAACGTTTGTACGTCATTTTTCTGACATACCTGTTGTTAGTAAATAAATGAATAAATAAATAAATAAATAAATAAAAGGATTTCTAAACAAAACAAAAGAAAAAGAACGAAAAATAGACAGACAAAAATAAAAACAAAGCAAAAAAGAAAGCATTCCTATTCCTCTTTATCAAACAACAGATTATATTCATTAATATCGATTTACAATACGTACTGAAAGTCTAATGTGTTTAGCACCAGACGTGAAATTCTATGCTAACATGGACTTGAAAAGACTCTCCAGCTTCAACGAAAACTAATACTTTAAAACCTTCGTTCACTTTTGCTGACAAGTCACTCACACATCAAAAACAACCCAGCATCGTTCACTTCTTAAAAAGAAAGAACGAGACGGAAACAAGGGATGCCAAAAACTAGTATGTTCGAGCCAAAATGATTACTTTCGACAAGGGTTGGACTGACAGATGTCTGGGCGTCTAGGCAAAAAGGATTGTGGGCTCCATCCATTCTACCACCTATTTCATTTAGAGATGTATAATCTTAATCAGACATTTCTATCTATCTATCTATCTATCTATCTATCTCAGTTTCTTTCTTTCTTTCTTTCTTTCTTTCTTCCTTTCCCGGACCGTTTCTATCTATCGATCTGTCTATCTATCTATCTCAGTTTCTTTCTTTCTTTCTTTCTTTCCCGGACCGTTTCTATCTATCTATCTATCTATCTATCTATCTATCATCTTAGGTTACACACACACACACACACACACACACACACACACACACACACACACACACACACACACACACATCGTGATGGTTACCGTCTTAGGAAATTGAGTCGGCAAGCCGAGTTCAAATTCTGGACGAGGGTGTCCACGTTTTTGTTCTCTCGTTTAGAAAAACATGAATTCATTTCTTCTACCTCTAGCTATGGATAAATAGTAGGGCTAGTCTCTTCAAATCGGGTACTGCAACCGATCTAGGAGAAGGAAAATTCTAAATTCAAACCAGCTGTGCTCTGCTCAAATATTGACCTTGTGTTGCAACCTGCTGATGGTGGAAAAACTGAGTAAACACACACACACACACACACACACACACACACACACACACACACACACACACACACACACGTGTGTATATATATATAAAAGTAAATTTGGCAACTGTGGTCGAGGGCAATCTAAAGGCTACCTTTTCATTAGCTACTACACCGAAGTGTAGGGGAGAGTGCTACTCTTTTCCCTGGATTGCTCCACTTACCCTTGATCCGTACCTTATAATGCTGATTGCTAAGCCAGGTGACATTAAATAGCATTTTTGAGTCTTTGTTATGACTCGACCTGGGATTAAACTCCAGTCTCCCAAACCATATTTTTAGAGTACTCACTTTGGAACAGAGTTATTATATATTGTGTTATGCAATATACTTATATATATATATATATATATTGAGAGAGAGAGCGCTCTTGATTTTTAAAAATTTCCGGTGCTATAGAGTACTATTCGGGGGATTCTCCATGGCGTAGTGGCTATCATACTTATCCAGTTGCGCAACTGCGTTCACTTCCGGACTAATACCCTTTCGAAAAGTAAAAACCCCCAAATCCCCCAGATATGGGTTAAACAGTACCACTTCTGTTCTTCTAAAGGAATGGCTTTAGCATTGAGTAACCCAAAAAGTTTGATATGCCATTAAACAATTGTTCAACTACACCATTCCGCATACTTACTACACATGCAACTTTTTCTTGTTTCCTAAACTGAAGATTCATCTTAAGGGCAACAGCCCAGTCGGCTGAGGCTGTAGAATACACCGACTGCATCTTTGCAGAGAGGTAAGACCCCCACCAATAACGACTGTCTTGGATAGGACATTTAACTGCATCTTTTGAAAATATGAAGTACGGCTTCATTGTCGTTACTCCAAGTTACACTCTGACCTGGAGTGGTAGTACCTGTTTTGTTCCCGTCAATTGGTCAAATAGAACATGGTTATCATTTATTCTACTTGAATGCATTTAAGTGTCTGCAAACAAATAGTTAATATTAGATTGAGTTATTAAATTTTTCTAGTAATGCGAGATACCATTTAATTGTGTGCCAACAAAGGAGCTCTGGTTCGTTTGAAAATAATGTTACAAACAAATTCTCTTAAAATCAATAATATATATATATATATATAACCCCTCCGCTCGGGTACGATATGACACAAGATCAATTTTTTTAAGTATATATATATATATATACGCCAGGGGAATCCCCCGAATAGTAATCTATAGCAGTGGAAATTTTTAAAAATCATTAGTGCTCTCTCTCCCCCTCCATCTCTCTCTCTCTCTATATATATATATATATATATATATATATTGTTGGGAGAATAAGTATTTCATTCCCTGATGATTTTCTGAGTTTGCCACCTTATAAAAATTGGAACGGTCTATAATTTTCAGGGTTGGTCCGTCGTGAAAGTGATATAAAAAAATTCTAGAAAATCATATTATTATAATTTTTGAACATTTATTTGTATTTCATTTAAAAAATAAGTATTTCAACCCATAGCAAAGCATAACCTAGTACTTGGTGAAGAAACCCTTGTTGGCAAGCACAGCAACCAGACATTTCCTGTAGTTGGTTACCAAGTTTTTACAAACCTCAGGGGGTGGGGATTTGGGCCACCTCCTCTTTTCAGATCCTTTCAAAATCCTTAAGGTTTGTAGGTTGTCGTTGGGCAACTTGAATCTTCACCTCCCTCCACAGATTCTCTAAATGATTAAGGTCCGGACACTGACCGGGCCACTCCATTACCTTTCCATGACCCATCTTCAGTGTCCTGGCTGAGGCAAAGAGGTTTTCACTCAAGATTTCCCTGTACTTGGCCCCATCCATCTTTCCCTCAACCCAGTGTAGTTGCCCTGTCCCCTTAGCAGAGAAACAGCATAATGTTTCCACCACCCTGCTTAATGGTTGGGATGGTGTTCTTGGGATCCAAGTCATCTTCCCCAACTCCAAACACAGCGAGTCGAGTTGATGCTGAAAAGCTAAATTTTAGTCTCATGTGACCACTACACTTTCTCCCAGCACTCCTCTGAATCATCTAGGTGCTTATTTACAAACTTCAGGCGGGCCTGTACATTTGCCTTCTTGAGTAGGGGGACGTTGCGGGCACTACATGGTTTCAGTCCACTGCGAAGTTATGTGTTCCAAATGGTCATCCTGGTTGTTGTATATTGACCTTCGACCCGGCCAAACATGCCATTCCAAAGTGATGCACTGGAAGGAAGTGACACATTCCGATGGCAGTTATGGGAAGAAATCGCGTAGGCGGGTTTGGCTGACAATATGGGACAAGTTAAAATCCCAATGTACAGTCATAGACTGATGCACCGGAAGAGAGTGACCTGTGAATTGGATCACAGTTATTTCCGCTTGAGGACGATCAAACATGCCATTCCAAAGATATTGAGTGGGCGATTGAACTATTATATAACTCGGTGAAGACAGGAAGTCAGTTAGTTTGGAGACCAGAAGTTGGAGTAAAAGTTGTTGTAGAGAAAGCCAGCACTCAGCAGAAAGCTGTGACCCCCGGGCCTCCGGTTGAGCAACACTGGAGAACGAGAAAGACACAAAGCTGATGGCCATAAGAGTGGGGGTCAAAATGTTGCAGTTCTGTTCGGTCTCCAGCTCTCTCTCACACACAAACCTTTCAAATAAAGTGGGAGGTATATTTTTCTACAAGACTGTCTCGTCGTTATCATTGCGTTATTATTGTGTCGATATGTATTCTGCATGTATATGTGTATATATGCATATGACTATACAACATTGGTGACTTTGGTCCCAGCTGCCTTGAGATCATCAACGAGCTCTTGCCTCATAGATAAGGGTTGTTCCTTCAACTTTCTCATCATCAGATTTACTCCATGTTGGAAGATCTTGCATTGAGCTCCAGACCAAGGGAGATTGATAGTCAATAGGTGTTTCTTCCATTTTCTTATCATCGCACCAACAGTTGAGTCTTTCTCACCTAGCTGCTTTCCAATCGTCTTGTAGCCCATTCAAGTCTTGTGCAGGTATGCCATTTTGTCCTGGATATCCTTAGACATTTCTTTCCTCTTGCTCATTGTGGAGAGATTAGATTCTGATTCATTGAACGATTCTGTGAACTAGTGTATTTTATACAGGTAATGAGTACTTGATTAGGAGTGATAATTGAGTAAGAGGATTAGTCTATATGCCTCCAGGTCACACAACTGGTCTATGGGGCCTGAACCATTGCTGGTTGGTAGAGGGTGAAATATTTATTTTTTCAATAAAAAACAAATAAAAATTAAAAAATTATTAACATGTGATTTTCTAGAATTTTAAAAATATTCTGTCTTTCACTTTCAAGACAGACTAATTCTGAAAATTATAGTTCGTTGCTATTTTTGTAAGATGACAAACTCAAAAATCAGCAGGGGATGAAATACATATTTTTCGAACCGGAACATTGGCCCAGCGGTTAGAGTGTTCGCCAATGGCCCGGGAGACCTGGGTTCAATCCCAGGTCGAGTCATACCAAAGACTTTAAAAATGGAACTTGATACCACCTTGCTAAACACTCAGCATTATAAGGTACGGTTCAAGGGTAAAGTGGAGCAATCCAGGGAATGGAGTAGCGCCCTCCCCTACACCTTGGTGTAGTAGCTATCGAAAAGGGAGCCTTCGGGTCACCCTCGACTAATATATATTAACCGAAATAAGCATCATTAAATAACCATCAAGGGTTGATATACCGTTTAACCAAATAAACTTCTAAACCCAAGGGTAAAATTTTAAAACATGGAGCACATCTAAAGAAATATAAAAGCAAAGCTTTACACACAAAAAAGAAGAATGTTAGAGGTACTTTGACCAATGGAAAATCTACTGGAATATGTGTGCTGAAGAGTAAGGGAACTATTTTAGAGAGAGAGAGAGAGAGGGATAGAGAGAAAGAGAGAGAGAGAGAGGGAACTAGAGAGAGAGAGAGAGAGAAAGAAAGGGAGAGAAAGAAAGAGAAAGAGACAGAGACAGAGAGAGAGAGAAGGATAGAGAGAAAGAGAGAGAGAAGGATAGAGAGAAAGAGAGAGAGGGAACTAGAGAAAGAAAGGGAGAGAAAGAAAGAGAGAGAGAGAGAGAGAGAAGGATAGCGAGAAAGAGAGAGAGGGAACTAGAGAGAGAGAGGGAACTAGAGAGAGAGAGAGAGAGAGAGAGAGAGAGAAAGGGAGAGAAAGAAAGAGAAAGGGAGAGAGAAGGATGGAGAGAAAGAGAGAGAGAGGGAACTAGAGAGAGGGAGGGAACTAGAGAAAGAAAGGGAGACAAAGAAAGGGAGACAAAGAAAGAGAAAGAGAGAAAGAGAAGGATTGAGAGAAAGAGAGAGAGAGGGAACTAGAGAGAGGGAGGGAACTAGAGAGATAGAGAAAGAAAGAAAGAGAAAGAGAGAGAGAGAGAGAGAGAGAGAGAGAGAGAGAGAGAGAGGAACTCTGACTAAAGGAGTAGAAATAGTTGGACAGCAGTCGACGGAATACAGGAAGGAAGTAGGGAGATGGTCACTAAAAGTACCCAGAATTCTATTGAACGCCATTTTAAATAATCCGATTTCTTCATATTACGGAGACAACTATGAAATGTTAATTAGAATCCTTCACCAAAATAAAAACATCAATATAAATTGCTTATTAGAATTCTTCATTTCTACCCAAATAGAAACCTAAGTATCATCATGGACTACGGTTAACTATAAAATAGTTACACGAATACTTTACCACATCTTAAATAGAAGCATCAATATCATCATGGACTGCTGTTAGCTTTGAAATGCTCACAAATAAACTTTCACTCCATCTTAATTAGAAGCTACAATATCATCATGAACTGCTGTTAACTATAAAATGCTTACACGAATCCTTCACCACATATTAAATAAAAGCATCAATATCATCATGGACTACTTTTAGCTTTGAAATGCTCACAAGAAACTATAATCCCTTCCTAAATAGAAGCATCAAATCATCATGAAGTGCTTTTAGCTTTGAAATGCTCACAAGAATCTTCCACTCTTTTCTAAATAGAAGCATCAGTATTATCATGGACCAGTATCATCATATTACAATGGGAACCCAGTCAGTCTATGGGTGGTCTAGTTTTCTTCCAGTTTTTCAATGAGTGTGGGTGATGAATGGGGCTTTGGATTAAAGCACAAACTTGAACATTAAAATTTCATAAATAACGTGCATTGTTTAAAAATTGTTTTTTAGTTTTTCGTACTAGGCCAGGTTTTTATTTCAATAATCAAAAGTTCAGTGCTTTCAATTGAAGTACTGACTGAAGCGAAGACACACTGTCAGCCGTCTTAAAATGGTTGTCTAACAAATCTAACATAACGGTAAATAACCCCTGGCTAAGAATATAGACTCACCATTCTCAGGAAACTTTTATTCTGTTATTCTTAATTCATGAGAAATAAACTAAGCACAAATCTGATACAAAACAGATTTTTTTTGATAACCAAACTTTTGGGATTCATGGAATATATCTCAAATTGATTAAGGTACATTATTTTGATTAATAATCGAGATTCTTTTAGTTTAAAATAGAAGAAACAATTATGGAATCCTCAAATTTTGAAGAAAAAATATGGAATTACCAATGAAAAAACATCATCAGTTTTTGTTGTTTTTTACTTAGTTTTTATGACAACCTGAGTTGTTGGGTTTTTAAGATTCGTAAGTCCATATTTTTCTTTGCCAGGGGCAGTGAAAAAAAAGGGCCAAGTGTGAGTTATTTCTTTTGATCGTGTTACGATGTGTATATCTCGTAGATTAGATGTTGACAGGTTAATACGATTAGCTAGACACCAGTTGATATTGGATTTCTTCTTTTATGGGTTCATCTAATTTACATACTACAGATCTCTTTTGCACTATTTTATGCAAAGGTTTCAATTAGGGAAGAAAATCTATGGGGATGAATGTCGGAGAGTGTGTGTGTGGGGGTGGTGGTCTTAAGGTTAAAACACAAACGGGAACATTAAAATTTCATGAAAAACTATGGATTAAAAAAAAAAAGGATTTTTAGTTTTTTTTATTTCTCCAATTTTTTTTAATTTTAATTAACGTCTAATATTCTCATTTAAAGTGCTGACTAAGGTGTAGTTACAAAGTTCACTGTCTAACAAATCTTTCCTTGTAGTATAAAAATGACTCATTTCCTTTGATCTCTTTTTTCATTATTTTATGCAAAGGTTGCAATAAGGGAAGAAAATTTATACTCCATATACTTTGTTGAACGGTGCTTTCTAATTCTTTGCCATAGCAGATAAAAAGAAGTCGGTTAAAAGAAGAGCTTGAAAAGAAGAAGATGGGGAGATGGATTTATCTTTTGCTCAAGGGCATTAGCGCGAAAGTCAAACACGAATAATCTCTAACAGAATTTGAACTTGGCCTTTTGTTTTTCACTTTTTTTCATAGTTCCATATTTGTCTTATGGTCGTCACTCGAATTTCCTATCTTTTTCAATTTTGATGTCCCCGATGAGATTGGAGAAATTCGGTACTACAACACCAGTGTATATTGCTTTAGGGGACTTGACAAGAATAATAATCGTTGCCATGGTGATTACTAGGTGGAGAAGAAAGATGAAAGTAGTAATATTTTCAAATTGTTAAGTAACTAGTGAATTAGTAAGTAAAATAAACTACATAAGAATCAAATTGGCTACGACTTGTATTTTAAATTTTATCTTAATGCTAGACAAAGCGCAAACCGGCTGGGTTCCCGTGGTAATAAAGGTCCAATATGATACTGATTATGTAAGAGTGACTGATTCTTATTAGAATTCTATAATTGTCTTTCTAATACCGAAATTGGGAGGATTAAAAAAATAACATTCAGCGCGGACTCAGACCCCACATTATCATTTAGTTGCAAATAGACTGGAAACTAATATTATAATTCATGATATGTTAGTTTATATTTGAATATAAATTAATACCTCAGTTTATGATTTATTTGACAAATCGTCAATATTACAACATTCTAAACGTCTCATTATGCTGGTATCTGTAGCCAAGAACCCCCCCCCAGAATATCTAAATAGAGTACTACCCCACCTAAGATGCTCTTGTCTGGTTTTATGGCATGTTAATTCTTATTGGGTTATTTAAAGCTGAAATCAGTCATTTTCCAAATATTCTAAACGTCTCATTGTGCTGGTATCTGTAGCCAAGAAAAAAAAAAAACTCCAGAATATCTAAATAGAGTACTACCCCACCTAAAATGCTCTTGTCTGGTTTTATGGCATGTTAATTCTTATTGGGTTATTTAAAGCTGAAATCAGTCATTTTCCAAATATTCTAAACGTCTCATTATGCTGGTATCTGTAGCCAAGAAAAAAAACAAACTCCAGAATATCTAAATAGAGTACTACCCCACCTAAAATGCTCTTGTCTGGTTTTATGGCATGTTAATTCTTATTGGGTTATTTAAAGCTGAAATCAGTCATTTTCCAAATATTCTAAACGTCTCATTATGCTGGTATCTGTAGCCAAGAACCCCCCTCCCCCAGAATATCTAAATAGAGTACTACCCCACCTAAAATGCTCTTGTCTAGTTTTATGGCATGTTAATTCTTATTGGGTTATTTAAAGCTGAAATCAGCCATTTTCCAAATATTCTAAACGTCTCATTATGCTGGTATCGGTAGCCAAGAAGAAAAACCCAGAATATCTAAATAGAGTACTACCCCACCTAAGATGCTCTTGTCTGGTTTTATGGCATGTTAATTCTTATTGGGTTATTTAAAGCTTAAATCAGTCATTTTCCAAATATTCTAAACGACTCATTATGCTGGTATCTGTAGCCAAGAAAAAAACCCCCAGAATATCTAAATAGAGTACTACCCCACCTAAAATGCTCTTGTCTAGTTTTATGGCATGTTAATTCTTATTGGGTTATTCAAAGCTGAAATCAGTTATTTTCCAAATATTCTAAACGTCTCATTATGCTGGTATCTGTAGCCAAGAAAAAAAAAACCCAGAATATCTAAATAGAGTATTACCCCACCTAAAATGCTCTTGTCTGGTTTTATGGCATGTTAATTCTTATTGGGTTATTTAAAGCTGAAATCAGTCATTTTCCAAATATTCTAAACATCTCATTATGCTGTTATCCACGCAAAAACGAAATATCTACAGTACTACCCCATCTCAAATACTCTAATTTTGAGAATGAAGGTGGTTGGTTGGTTGGTTTTATCTCGTATTAACCCTTATTGGGTTATTTAAAACCAAAACCACCCATTTTCCAAACAATTGTACGGTTTCAAGTAACTATTCTTATATAATAATAATAATAATAATACTCACCTGTTTGCACATAATTAAATGGTATCACATATTCTTATTTAGTTCTAATAATTTCTGAAAATATCTTCTTGACTCCTTGATTGGACCTCCACCCGGTATTATTACTGTAAGAGTAATGGCAACAAATGGGGACTCCATAATCCATGAGCTCCATTTGGGTGGGGGAAAGAGGTATCTTCTCTAGAGGATGAAATTGACTTATTCTATTCCCTGTCGATAGGGCGGGAGAGAATAAAGCAATTTTTAGTTCAATTTCTAATTGAATGATACTTTTGTGGGGTCTCAAGTTGCGCTGAATGTCATTTATTAAACTTCCGAAATTTCGATATCGGATATAATTATGAAATACGTACTTATGAGGACCTTTCATCCTTCACAAACAAAAGCATGAATATAGTCATGGACTGCTGTTACAATGAGAATCCAACGGGTCCACGGTGTTGCGTAGTCAGATACACGAATATGGCCATGTGCAAAATGGACATATAATGTTCATTACGATAGAATATATAAAGAAAATAGGAATCTCGGAATTCGAAAACACGTAACGACTTCTTGTTCAGGTAAGAAACCTTTTTATTAACTTTGAGTTAAAGGTTTCGACGTAAGAAGGACAGACACAATCTTCTATGCTGTCTTATTCATTTGGCCCCCAACTCGAACGGCCCCCCATAGGGCGCAAGTTTGCCTCGTGTCTGCGAGCTCCAAAAATCGATCCTTCTCATTTGGTGTCTAGTATCCAACTCTTACTTTCTTCAAATCTCACACAAACCTCCGCGCGCTTCCAGTGCATGACGTCACCCGCACCCTGTCACCGCGTTTCGTCTCGGACTATTATGACATCTGAGTGAAAGGTTCTCAGCCTAACTAAACTCAAAGGCATGAACCGAAATCCCTCGGCTATTATATAACACACGGGTCGTCTAGTCTTCTTCCAATTTCTTAGTACACAGGAATGTTAAGGAAACACGAGTGAGAAAAATCAAATTTTCATAAAAATCCACGAAATGTAAAAAACAAAAAACAAAAAAACAAAACAAAAAAACAAACAACAAAAAACAAACAAAAAAAAAAACAAACAAAAAAACAACAACAAAAAACAAAAAACTGATTTGTTTTTGGTCATTTTTGTCAGTTCCTTTCATACTATTTCTATTTTTAAATCAAGGTTTGATACTATCAGTTGAAATACTGACTGAGATGAAGGAACACTGTCAACGGTCCTTATATGGCTGTCTAACAAATCTTAACTTGTAGGATAATTGAACGTACAAAAAAAATGAGTTATTTCGTTGGATATCTTTTTCAACTGTTTTTTTTTGTTGTAAAGGGTGTATTGAAGAAGAAATCCAAGATTCTAAACGAAACATACCAGCTAAATGCCGAATTGCTTACTCCTTTCCAATTTTTCGTATGTGTTGATGAATAGAGGTCGACACAGGCAAAAGATTTGTGTGTTTATATAATGGAGAGGAGGTCATGATAATTACTTTTTGTTTATAACATTCCTTTTACAGGACCCTGAACACACGTAACAACATTACCCTGCTTTCGACCAATCACTTTATTCCTTAATAATTCATCTCAATTTTCAACTGGAAGTTGTCACCGGAATGGTTTCTTGAAACTATATAAATGTGTGAAAACAAATGTTTATCAAAATTAAATATAAATACTTATTTGAAGCCATATACTTGTGTAGAAACCATTTGCATTTGATCGGAATTCTTGAAATTATATGTGTGAGCAGACAAACGAAAAATTACTTGAAGCCATATAATTGTTTGGTTTCTTCTGTTTAATGTCATATCAACATTTGTAGGTTATTTAATGCCAAAGACATTCTCCTAGAAGAACAGTAGTGGTACTATTTAACCCATAGCTGGGAGGAGAAGGGGGTTCATACCTTTCCCTAGGGTATTTGCCTGAAAAGGAACGTAATAGCGCGACTGGAGTACGAACTCGCTAACTACGATTCCGTAGTCCATCGCTTTAACCATTACACCGCGAGGACATGTGCACGAATCATTTGTATTAGAATGAAATACTCAAAACTATGAAGGTGGGAAAACAAATGACTATAATAATAAAATAGAAATACTTAATTGAAGCTGTATAATTGTGTATAAACCATTTGTATTAGAATGGAAAATATCAAACTATATAAAGGTGTGACAGCAAAAGTTTATTACTATTAAATGTTTATTATACTTTCTTGAAGTCATATAATTGTATACAAATTATTTGGATTAGATAGGAATACTCGAAACCATATAATTGTGTATAAATTATCTGTGTTACATAGCTATGATATGGCTACGCGTAAAACGTACATTAGAATGTTCATAACATATATATATAGAACATAGGAATCTCGAAACACGAAAAACACTTACGACTTCTTAGTTCAGGTACGAAACTTTTTATTACTTTTGAGTTTAAAGGTTCTTCGACATAAGGAGAGAGATACACATTCTTTCTATTCCGGCTTTTCCATCTGCCCCCCCCCCCTCGCATCTCGTGCGGCACCCGTCACAAGGCCACTGGCCTTGCTTCGGCGAGCAAGCGAAAGCCAACCGTCTTCTCAGAACTCAACTCAACTAACTGACTTTTTCAAAATTTGCTAAATCCTTCGCGCGTGCGCGCTTCCGGTGCATGACGTCATTCACATCCACTGGTCAACCTTTCTATCGGATTTTTATTTTGACATCTATGAATGTCACATCCTCCTCGCGCGCGCCTTAACACCTGCACTCAAGTTTGCACCTAACTAACCCATGTGCTGAGCCGAAAGGTTCTCAGCCTAACTAAACCCAAAGGCATAAAACGAAATCCCTCGGCCATTATATTACATCCGTATTAGATAAGAATACTTGAAACTATATAAATGTGTAAAAACAAATGACTATAATTATAAAATAAAGATACATAATTGAAGCCGTATAATTGTGTATAAATTATTTTTATTAGATAAGAATACTTGAAACCATATAGCTTTGAACCGACAAAGGAATAGTTACTAGTAACCATATGATTGTGTATAAATTATTTATATTAGATAGGAATACTTCATATCATATAACTGTGTGTAAACAAATAATTATCATTATTAAATAGGATAGTTACTCTAATCCATATCGTTGTGTATAAATTATTTGTATTAGATAGGAATACTTCATATCATATAACTGTGTGTAAACAAATAATTATCATTATTAAATAGGATAGTTACTTTAATCCATATCGTTGAGCATAAATTATTTGTATCAGATAGAAATACTTGAAACCATATTATCGTCCAGTCGAACTGAGAGCATAGAGTTCCTTGATTTTCTCACCGTCCATCTATATCATTCATCGCTCTTGGAAGGTCTTCCAGGCTGCATCTTATGTTTACACAAAGTTGATGTAAGTCCTAGAAGGTCGACTAACACTAGTATATCCATCTGTTGGAGTTCAATACTTACTAGTTTGGTTTGGTTTTATGGCATATCAACCATCGTTGGTTATTTAATGCCAAATCCATTTTTATGCATATAAACAGTTCTGTTTCAAACAATCAAGTTTTCTGTAAGTACAGTTTAAATGTCAAAAACAGTTCCATTTCAAGCAATTCAGTTTAGTATGAGTACACAGTTTAGTTTTATTTGACCCATACATAGGAACCAAACTGCTACCACTCCGAGCTAGAGTGGACCTGTGAGCAATGGCAATGAAGGGGTACTCCGTATTCCCCAAAGCCCCAGTATTACTGGAACCTCACCATCAGATTATTTAGAGTCATATTACCATGATACTCGTTGGGTGGGTGGGGGTCTCTCTCCTTTTCAGAGAAGCAGTCGGTGTATTCTCAAGCTCCAGTCGACTGGGAAAATAGTTACTAGTAATACTTGGTATCATATGACTGTGTGCAAATAAATGATTATAATTATATTACGCCTTGAGAGTTTTTCACATCAGCTTTTGCTGATGGTCTTTCACTGGAGTCAGAGTGACAGCAAGTCTCCTTAAGACTCCTGGACTCTTCCCAGTATTCTGGACGGTCTTAGTAATGGTGTTGTTTGGCAGATCTCCGTTTGTCTTCCAATTTCCAACTCTTCCAGTCCCCTTGCGAAGTCTTTGAGGACGATTCCAAGCGCACCATTTATTGGCATCACTGTCTCTTTCATGCTCAATAATATTTTTAGTTCTCTAAATACTTGTCTGTCTTTTATTTTTTTATTTTTCGTTTTCATTCAGTGATACGCCTGGACTTCAAAGGTCACTATTCGGCAGGTTGTCTTTTTTTGTTAATTTATCACTAAGTCTGGTCATCTAGCTGGGATTAAGTGATCTGTTTGTATCTCAAAATCGCAGTGAATTTCTGTGTCTAATTCTCTACGACGGATTCAGGTTTGTGCATATATCATTTGGTTGTAGGTTCGAATTACAATTTCACGCAATTCCCGGTGGATCACTTTCCACAATACTTATTATTTGTATTAAGAATAATTACTTGAACTGTAACTATGTACAAAGGATTCTTATTATTAGTTGTTTGAAACCATAGAATTGTGTATAAATTATTAGTTTTAGATTGAATCCATACAAGTTTGAACATATCATTTGCGTTAGATCGAATCGTTTATGACCGCTAAGGCCCCCTCTATGGGTTAAATAGGTCTGTTTTAAAAATTATAACTATTAATTAGCTGTAAGTGAAACCATAAAATTGATTTGAATAAGTAAAGTTGGTAACTGTAGTCAAGGGCAACCCGAAGGCTCCCCTTTCAATAGCTGCTACACCAAGGTGTAGGGGAGCGAACTACTCCATAGCCCAATCTATGATTATTATCATATCAAAATAGTTACTTGAAACCATATAATTGTGTAGAAATTATTTGTTTGACCTGTCGGCAGGGCTTAGAATACGCTGTTTCCTTTGCAGAGGAGGAGAGACATCCTCCTTAAAAAGGAGTGCTCAAGGTATAACATTAAACTGCATCTGATTGTGAAGCTTCAGTTCTGGAGATCTAGGGAGTGGAGAGTACCCTTTAAGAGCAATTACTTCCAGGTCCACTCTGACCCGAAGTGGTAGTACCTGTTCAGGTCCAATCAATCGGTCAAATGAATCTGTCTGAAAAATTTTTTAGTATTGGATAGGAATACGTGATACCATATAACTGTAAATTATTTGTATTAAGAATAGTCACTTGAAACTATAGTTGTTTACTGAGGATTATTACTAGTGATTTGAAACGATATAACTGTGTATAAACAAATGACTATAATTAAATAAAAATAATCTTTTAAAACCATATAGTTATTAGTATTAGATAAGAATTTTTGAAACTATACAACTGTGTGCAAATTATTTGTATTAGATAGGAATACTTGAAACCATACAACTGTGTGCAAAATTATTTGTATTAGATTGGAATACTTGATATATAACTGGAAAAAATTCTTAAGAAACAACGATACAAAAAACGTAAATATAAATGTTCAATGAACGCAATTCTCTATGTAATCCTAGACGAGTTGACGTACCATTAAAATCAATAAAACAATCAATCATAAATTATTTGCATTAGAGATGAATACTTGATATCAAATACCTGTTTTCAAACAAATAATTTTTGTTATTCAATAGAAATAATTGCTTAACCGAGACTGGGTGTCATATTAGGGTTAAAGAGACAAGTCTGACCATAGCTGGAGAGGGAGTAGTTGGATTCATACCTTTCTCAAGGTGCTATATGAAATCTAAACAACGTCGTTCAAGATTTGAACTTAGGTTTCTGTGTCCATTTCCCAGGACGATAACAACTACACCATTAGCCCCTCAAAGTATCCATTTTTTTAATTGCATTTTCAAGTAGACAAAATTTTGTCAATATTAGAGATACATTCGTCATTTGAGTTGACATGCGATGAATAAAACAATGTTTTTAAAAATTCTCTCTTGGATGAGTATAGTCAGAATAAATCCTATGGAAGATCCCTAACGTCAGCAGCAGCAACAAGTAGGAAAAGAAACTGTCAACACAATCAATTGATACAATATTATACAAGGAAATGCAACTTAACATTAAATACCACAGACAATTTGGTTTCCAGCAGTTTGCATAGATGGATGACCACGAAGAAACAGTGTTTATTGTAAGCAAATTGGAGCCTTGTTCAAATCGACGTATATAGATATTCGAACAAATAGATAATTATGAGGTTTCATTATAGAGGTATTGATCTGGTTATTCAAATGAAGTAACAGTAAATCTAGTTAATATTTACATGAGTGACCACTTAGGGTTAGTATTGTAAGCAAACTAAAGCCTTGTACAAATCGTAGTATATAAGTATGCCAAAAAGAAAAAGAGACATCATTATTAAAGTTTTCTCTTAATCATTGAAGATAAGATACAGCGAATTTGGTCTATATTCATATGAGTGACTACTTTGAATAAGTATTGTAAGGAAAGTGAAACCTTGTGCAAAGTGTAGTATATAAGTACATTAAAAAGAAAGATAAAAATGAGACATCATTACTAAATTTTTCATTTGATCATTGAAGTTGAGCAACAGCGAATATTATAAATATTTAAAAGGGTGACCATTTAGACAATGTACATGATGCTTTCAATAAGTTTCCAGACGTTGTTGGAACGGTACAACAAGTGCATTGCAGCTGAAGGAGATTACTTCGAAGCAGACTAGAGTTTCATGTGTGTACTTTACATCATAATAAATTCACCTATTTGGATTATGTTTTTCTGCTGTCGGATTTTGATCCATATTTACTTTCATATATATATATATATATATATATATATATATATATATATATATATATATATATATAGAGAGAGAGAGAGAGAGAGATAGATAGATAGATAGTGTATTCAATAAGTTTCCTGACTTTTTTTGTACAGGCATTTTAAATTGTTGTAGACTCTTGAAAATTTAGTATGTCATTGATATATATCTTTTAAGATTACTGACCAATTTTTATGATTTCAGCTTCAAATGAACAGCTACAGCAGTAATTGGAATACACCCTATTAAAGACTGATTGTCACAGCCGGTGAATTTCAAAAATGCAATCTGGACGTGAGGAAGAACGATATGCAATAAAATTCTGTTTTAAACGTTGAAAAAATGCCACCGAAACGTATGGAATGCTTCAGACTGCTTTCTGACCATCTTGCATGAACTGAGCATCAGTTTTTGAGTGGCATAAGAGATTCAAGGAAGGCAGGGAGTCTGTGAGGGATGATGAGAGGTGTGGGAGGAGTAAGGAAGTCAATAGACCAGAGTTGATTGGCCAAAGGGTTAGGGTTAGAGTTAGGACTAGAAGACTAGAGTTTCATGTGTGTACTATCAATAAAAGTACCCATACGACAAATGTCTGGAAACTTATTTAATGATCCTCGAAAGTATTGTATAATAATTGAAACCATATGTTAAACGAATTAAATCCTTGTAAATAACTATAAAGTGAAATCAGACCTGACCGATAAAATGAAACGCAGTTTCTTCCAGGGAGCGGTTGTATCGATACTGCTATATGGATGCACTACATGGACGCTAACAAAACGGCTGGAGAAGAAGCTAGACGGCAATTACACAAGAATGCTGAGAGCAATATTGAACAAGTCCTGGCGACAACACCCCACAAGACACCAACTATACGGCCACTTGCCTCCCATCACGAAAACTATAGAAGTTAGACGAACCAGACATGCAGGACACTGCTGGAGAAGCAAGGACGAGCTCATAAGTGATGTACTCCTATGGACTCCCACATATGGCCAAGCAAAAGCAGGACAACCAGATCGAACTTACATACAGCAGCTATGTGAGGACACAGGAATGTAACCCTGAAGACCTGCCAGAGGCGATGAATGATAGGGAGAAATGGCGAGAGAGGGTCAGGGATATCCGTGCTGGCGGCACGACATGATGATGATGATTAAGCAAACAAAGAAATAGTTACTTGAAATTATATTATTGTATATAAATTATTTGAATTAGAATGGAATACTTGAAACCATAAAACTGTGAGTCAACAAAGGAAAAGTTACTTAAAAGAATATAATTGTGTATGAATTATCTGTATTAGATAAGAATACTTGAAACTCTTTGCCCAGTCGGCTGGGGCTGTAGAATACACTGTAAGATCCCCACCAATGAGTGTCCTAGATATAACACTAAACAATCTGATGGTGAGGTCCCAGTAATGTTGGGGCTTTGAGGAATACGGTGCACCCCTTAATTGCCATGGCTCCCAGGTCCACTCTGGCCCAGAATGGTAGCACCTGATAGGGCCCTATCAATGGGTTGGATAGAACTAACGGCTAAACTGAATTGTTTTACTAAACTGAATATGCTAAACAGAATTATTTGAAATAGAACAGTTTTTTTGACATTGAAACTATATTTACACTAAACTGAATTGTTTAACATGGAACTGTTTTAACATTTAACTAAGTGTAAACAAAATTTGTATTCGTACTAAACTGAATTAATTGAGTTAGAACTGCTTGACTAAACTGAATAGCTTGAAATAGAAATGTTTTCCACAATTAAACTGTACTTATATTTAAACTGCCTACTTATGCTAAACTGAATTGTTTGAAATTGATCTGTTTTTGATGTTGAAACTGTACTTACACTAAACTGAATTGTTATATATAACTGTTTGAATAAGCTGAATAGTTTCAAATAGAAATGTTTTTGACAATTAAACTGTGTACTCATACTAAACTGAATTGTTTTAAATAGAACTGATTGTGTACATAAAAATGGATTTGGCGTTAAATAACCTAGAAAGGTTGATATGCCATAAACCCCAATGAACCGGCTATTGAAACTATATAAATGTGTGAAAACAAACGACTATAATTATAAAATAGAAATACTTAATTGAAGCTATATAATTGTGTATAAATTATTTGTATTACATAATAATACTTGAAACCATATAACTATGAGCAAACAAAGGAATAGTTACTTAAAAGCATGTAATTGCGAAAAATTATTTGTATTTGGTAGGAATACTTGATCGGGTCAACGAAAATAAGTAAAGTTGGCGACCGTAGTCGAGGGTGACCAGAAAGCTCCCTTTTCAATAGCTAGTACACCGAGGTGTAGGGAATGGCGCTACTCCTTTCCCAGGATTGCTCCACTTTAGCCATGATATGTACTTTGCTAAGTGTTAAGCAAGGAGGTATAAAGTACCATTTTAAAAGTCTTTGGTATAACACGACCTGGGATTGAACCCAGGTCTCCCGGACCATTGGCGAACACGCTGCCCACAAGGCCAATGAACCGGTTGAAGGTGAGCATATCTGGTCAATATTTATATGAGAGACCACTTGGAGTAAACTGAAACCTTGCGCAAATCATAGTATGATATTTGTCCCTGCCTCCCATCAGACAGGACTTGACACAAGGTCAAAAGCCCGAAGGCCGATTAAAGTGGGGATAAAGGGATGCGAAAGGTCGGGAACGAGCTGAGACTCGAACCCTGCTGGTACTACTTACCAACCCCTCCGCTCGGGCAGGATATGACACAAGGTCAATTTTTAAGCGGAGTTTAACAGGTTTGAATTCAGAGTTTTCCTTCTCCTAGACTAGTTGCCTCACCAAGGCTGAAGAACCTAGTCCGTCCTACTATTTACCCATAGCTGGAGGGAGAATAAGGGGGTTCATACCTTTCCCAAGGGTATTTGCCCGAAAGTGAACGTAATAGCGCGACTGGAGTACGAACTCGCGTACTACGATTCCGCAGTTCATCGCTTTAACCATTACACCACGAGGACACCTCCTTTTTCATCGCTTTAACCATTACACCACGAGGACACCTCCTCGAACCCTGCTGGTCATTGACCCACCTTGTGCAATGTGTGTCTAATGTGTCAAGAAGTATTACGGACCTAATTCTAGATCCGGGCACGTACGCCAGAATATAGCTGGAACTAGATCGTGATCATATCATAAAAGCACCGGGACTGAAAATTGAAAGCAATTCGTCTTGAAAATAAAAAATGTACAACGAAACGAATGAAAAAAAAAGGTCAAGAAAAGAGTCAATATTTGTCAGAAATTGGCCTAATGAATTGAAATTTCATCATCATCATCATATCGCGCTGGTAGCACGGATATCCCTGACCTTCTCTCGCCACTCCTCCCTATCGTTCATCGCCCTAGGTAGGTCTTCAGGACAACATCCCGTATCCTCACATAGCTGCTGAATGTATGTTCGTGCTGGTCGTCCTGCTTTTGCACGGCCATGTGTGGGGGTCCATAAGAGTACATCTCTTATGAGTTCGTCCCTGCTTCTCCAGCAGTGTCCCGCATGTCTGGTTCGTCTAACTTGAATAATTTTCGTGATAGGGGCAGGTGGCCGTACAGTTGGTGTCTTGTGGGGTGTTGCCGCCAGGACTTGTTTAAGATTGCACGTAGCATTCTTGTGTAATTGCCGTCTAGCTTCTTCTCCAGCCGTTTTGTTAGCGTCCATGTAGTGCAGCCATATAGCAGTATCGATGTGACCGCTGCCTGGAAGAAACTGCGTTTCATTTTATCGGTTAGGTCTGATTTCCATATAATCGATAGCCTATTGATAGCTGTCTATGCTTTCGCTAACCTCGTTTTGATGTCCTTTTCGGTTGATTCGACGCTGCTTCCTAGGTAAGTGAATTTGTCTACTAGTTTAAGAGGGGTTTCTTCCTAACAAAAACAAGCAGTGATTAAAAAAAAAAATAATTTTCTCATTCCATCGTTAGAAAATTGGTTTGCTGATGATGAAAGTCAATTTTCAAGATGGCAATGCATTTTGTCACTGAGAAAAGGGATTTAAAGTTCTTCTGGAAAGGCATTTAAAAATCAGTGGCAAGACCAGAAAACAATTAAAAATTCATGGTGGAAATTTTTAAAAAATGGTCTTTGAGAAGGCTCCATTTATCAAAGATCTGTAAACTGCTAATTTGGAAAGTTGGAACCACTTTGATGAAGAATATAATTTTTAATAAGGGAAATCGATGTCTGAAAGAATTAAGACTGTCATAAAACCTCGAAGAGAGGTAAATAAGTAGTAATTTGATTTTTTGCTAGGGAATTCCATGATTTTTTCAATATTGGGTTATTCCATATTTTTCCATGTATGGATTGGAAAAAGAAATTATAACATTCATTAAAATAATCTAACCTAGAATATTTTAAGAAGCCAGAATATTCACATATTTAATAATAATGTTTTCCTTATCATTAGTGACTTGCAAATAGTTTATTTACCTCTAAATAAAAAAACAAAAACAGGCGAATATCCTATTAAGTGTACCAATGTCGTAATTTTTGGAGTAGTATATATATATATATATATATATATATATATATATATATTCATACATGATATATATATATATATATATATCAAGTGTGAAAATATATGATATAAAGCAGGATAAAAATATATGATATTAAACAAGATAAAACTTACGTTTTCAATCCAAAGGTGAGCTTGTATTCAACATGTCTCTCTCTCTCTCTCTCTCTCTCTCTCTCTCTCTCTCTCTCTCTTTGTAAATATATATGTATACATATATGAATCCTAGTTTACACTCAGATACGTACACGCAGACATATATAATAACCTCATGAAAGTATATATATATATATGCACAGACTCACGCAGAGAGATAGAGAGAGAGAGAGAGAGAGAGTTCAAATATTGTTGGAAAAGTGAGTAATCCGCTACTCCCAGTGTACTGCTACATGAAGACTCAAGATTTACGTATGCTAATTACATAATTTTTGACAGGTGTAGCACTGTACCTGCCGTTACAAAGTGATCAATTGGTCATCAGGTCAATTGGTCATCACTTCTTTTTCTTTTCTTCTTGTTAATCTCTGTCTAATCTTGCACTCAAGTCTTAGGTTGCTCACATCATCTGATTTTCCTAAATTGCCACCCATCTAAATACTGAACAGGCCTTCATTGCTTAACTTCGTTGATCTTGCAAGAAACTGATGTTTTCAACCTGTCTTGTTTGTTCAGCTTTGTTTAGTCTGACAAGGAAACTTCATCTTGCTTATAATACCTGATGTTGCTAAGTTGACATCCATCTCAGAATTCAACGGGCTCATTGTTGCTTGCATTGTTCTTTTCTTGTTATTCAATCATTTCTGGTTCAGCCTTGCTGTCACGATTCAAATTGCTTACGGTACCTAAAAAAAAAAAAGCAAGGTGAAAATTATCGTTCTAATTCTATAATTTCGTTCAGGTTAGTACGACCAGCGAATCATCATTATCATCAAGGCTTGCCGACATCACTGATTCTTTTGGCCTTCTCTTGCCATCTGTCTCCTATCAGCTATTGCTCTCGGTAAGGTCCTCTTGACCACATCCAGTGTCCGTACCGAACTGGTGAATGTAAGTTTTGCTAGTTGGCCAACACTTGTGTGTTCATTTGTAGGGGTTCAGAAAAGACCGTCGTTTATGAGGTCGCCATTACATCTTCAGCATGTCTTGTTCGTCTTACCAAGATGGTTTGTGAGATGGGAGACAAGTAGCCATACAGGATTTGTTCAAAGCAGTACGCAGCATCCTTGTGTAGTTTACACCGAGCCTTTTCTCCAAGTGTTTCGTTAGATCCCAAATGGTGCAGCCATACAATAGTACTGATACAGCTACATCTTGGAAGAATTCCAGTTTTATTTTATCAGAGAGATTAGATTTTCATATGCTCGATAATCTGTCAATTGCTGCCCATGATTTTCCGATGCGTATTCTGACATCGCTTTCAGTAGATGAGATATTGCTCTCGAGGTATAGGAACTGGTTTACTAATTTCAGAGACTTGCCAATTAATGAAGAGTTGGCACCTTCTTGATTACAAACATGTACTCTATTTTATCTGCGTTCACGTAGAGGCCAATATACATCTATGTGTCCCATATACGAGGCTCGGCTGAAAAGTTCAAAGGCTAACAAAAATGAGGATTGTTTTTCATCATACCCCCCCCCTTGAGGTCCACACACTTCTTCCATCGGTGCTGCAATACTTGGCTTGGATTCTTTTGTTCAATGACATGTCAGTCTTTGTGGGTTATTTAATGTTAAAGTCATCTTTAAAGACAAGAAGGTAATGGTACAATTTAACCCCTAGCTAGAAGGATAAGGGGGTTCATACCTTTCCCAAAGGTATTGGTCCGAAAGTGAACGTAATAACGCGACTGGAGTTCGAACTCACTCACTAAAATGTTACTAGCAAGCCACGACCTTACGAAGACCCCCTTAACTGCAATGCCTGGACTCATTTGTCAAAAAGGATTTCATTGGTTAAAAAAGTCAACAAGAACAGATATGACGTCATCATATGAACTTTCCAGCCCAGTCTAGTGTATATATATATATATATATATATATATATATATTTGAGTAAGGCATAAGGTTTAATCAGACAGATATGTTGTATAGAGAAAACGGAAAAAAATTACATATAAACGAATGAGAAAAGATTTATTATTTAATTAGTCCCACCTTAATTATTTCCACCGACGCATTTCGACAGGATTGTTTAAGACATGAAATTACGAAAATTTCAGATAGAAAGTGCTTTTGTCATCTTCAGTTTGGGAGTTATGAATTTTAAATGGCGATTTGAAACAAATACAGAGAAAATATTCCGACTTTCACCAACAGAGAAGAGGAAATATATGAAAAAAGATCCAAAACATCTGTGCGTATATGACATTCGTACAGAGCAAACACCATCCATAAATTCTGGTAGTATTATGAGATACTGCTGGGGCACCCTGGGTTAGTGGTAATGATGCTTCGGTCCCGAAACTATGCCTGAACCCAGGATCATCATTTGATGAAGATTTTATTGGAAGCAAAACAGCTATTTATGCCGGAGTTTTTGTATATAATCTTTGAAAAATATTCGAAAATGTGACGTCATGAAACGTAGATTTTTAAACAAATTAAGGAGAAACATAGCGTTTATAAAACTGTGTTGAAGTATTTCAACTTACATTAACATCCATAAGTAAATAGACATTTCTATTTTCCCTTTCTTCCCCCCCCATTTCTTCTTTCATTCTCTACTCTCCACATGTACAAACCGACATTTTTTTTATAAACTATTCTTTAAATTTGTGATACCCCTCCGCTGATGATCGCTTATGAAGGGTCTGAGAGTGCTTGGGAAGAAAAGATTAGTGAATTTATCTACCAACTCAAACCTGAAATTAGAACATTCGTCAGGAAGTTGGAAAGAATCTTGATAAAATCATGTAGACAGCATGTGTCTATATCTTTTTTTACCAAACTTGTTTGAACGAGGGAATGCTGCCAAATAGCACACACACACTCATATATATATGTGTGTGTGTGTGTGTGTGTGTGTGTGTGTGTGTGTGTGTGTGTGTGTGTGTGTGTGTATGTATGTATATATGTACGTATGTATTCCCCAATGTTTGAATGGAAAGAAACAGGTCTATATTTCAATTTAAACGCTTACCCGAAAATAACGGTTATCCTCTTAGAAAAGGGACTTAACAAGCTATTAACAAGTTCAAATCGAGGCTGTTTGCGGTAATATACTTGGATTATCTTTTTTGTCATTTCTATCTTAGCTTGATAACATCTCTCTATTTATCTGTCAAAGTCTGTTCATATCTATCTATCTATCTATCTATCTATCTTAGTCCGTTTCCCTGTAGCAATTTAAAAAAAAAATGACTGCAAAAATGGCCGACATTATTGTCATTCTTTTTTTGTTTGTTGGTGACGATTCTTTTTAGTTCCCTTCATATTGAATTTCATCATTGTCTTCGATTCAAACAAAATGAAGAATCATAATTATCGATTTTTTTTCATCCTCCCAAGCCGAGAAAACGATTCTGGCAGTGAATTATGACATTAGATAGTTTCCGAATGCCAACGGAAGCAAATCCATTTCGATTTACACAAGCGATGATGGTTTGACAAAGTGATCCTGACCTTTTTATTTATTTATTTATTTTATTTATTTTATTCCTTTATTTTTTCGACGCAGAATTGTTCGCACGGCTGAGGCCATTAAGTGATGAATCATGACAGAATGGTTTTGGCATTATTTTTCATTCATTTTCACTCAACTTTAGCAAAGGGGTTATCTTCGAATAATCTCAGATTAAGATCTGCACGATTAACTTTTAGTTCTTGAGATTCAAATTCATAAGCCGATGCATATGTAAAATGACATCTATCTATCTATCTATCTATCTATCTATCTATCTATCTATCTATCTATCTAATGCAGTTCATATCTATCTATCTATCTATCTATCTATCTATCTTAAGAATATGTTCATATCTATCTATCTAATAACCTGATCGATTCTCGTTCAAATGGTCTCAAATTTTAACAGTATGTTTTCAAATAGCTCAAAACTCTATGTTTAATTTTTCTTAGGTTTAGAAAAGACATTCACCCGAAAAGACAAGGCGTGTAAACATTAAGAATAAAATTTTCAGTTGTCTTTACTTTTGCTGTTAAAATTTGTGATCATTTGAACAAGAATTGGTTAAGTTATTAGATTACGAAATGATATCAATTTTTCCGAAACCCCTTGTATGAGGGGCCTTCAATAAATTTTCCAGACTTTTTTGTACAGGCATTTAAAATTGTTATAGACTCTTGAAAATTCACTATGTTATTGCTATACATCTTATGAGATGACGGACCAATTTTTATGATTTCAGGTTCAAATGAACTGCTACAGCAGCAATTGGAATACACCCTACTAAAGACTGATTTTCACAGCTGGTGAATTTCAAAAATGTAATCTGGACGTGAGGACACTTTAGGAGAACGATATGCAATAAAATTCTGTTTTTAACTTTGAAAAAATGCCATTGAAACGTATGAAATGCGTCAGACTGCTCTTGGAGCATCTTGCAGGAATCGAGCATGAGTTTTTGAGTGGCATAAGAGATTCAAGGAAGGCAGGGAGTCTGTGAGGTATGATGAGAGGTGTGGGAGGAGTAAGAAAGTCAGAACATCAGAGTTGGTTGGCCAATTAAAGAATTTCATGGATCAGGACCGACGCGTGTCTATAGAGACAATAAGTGCACAGTTTGATGTCAGAGTGGGAACTGTACACATAATTATTCGCGTGGAACTGAAGATGCGGAAGATTTGCGTGAAGTTTGTCCCAAGGGTGTTCAGACTATTTGACCAAGATGGGCATCAAGACAGTTCCTCAGCCTCCCTATAGTCCAGACCTTGCTCCCTGTGACTTTTGGTTATTCCCTAAGCTCAAGGAAAAACTTTGAGGCTGTCGTTATGAGACAATGAGGAGATGAAAGAAGCTGTGACGAAGGTCATTGACACGCTCACACAAGAGGCCTTCCATGGAGCCTTCCAGAAGTTGTTGGAACGGTACAACAAGTGTATTGCAGCCGAAGGAGATTACTTCGAAGGGGACTAGAGTGTCATGTGTGTACTATCAATAAAAGTGCCCATATGAAAAAAGTCTGGAAACTTATTTTATGATCCTCGTATTTGATAGGAATACTTGATCGGGTCAATGAAAGTAAGTAAAGTTGGCGACTGTAGTCGAGGGTGACCAGAAGGTTCCCTTTTCAATAGCTACTACACCGAGGTGTAGGGGAGGGCGCTACTCCTTTCTCTGGATTACTCCACTTTAGCCTTGATATGTACCTTGCTGAGTGTTAAGCAAGGAGGTATCAAGTACCATTTTAAAAGTCTTTGGTATGACACGACCTGGGATTGAACCCATGGGGCCTTCCAGAAGTTGTTGGAACGGTACAAGTGCATTGCAGCTGAAGGAGATTACTTCGAAGCAGACTAGAGTTTCATATGTGTACTATCAATAAAAGTGCCCATACGAAAAAAGTCTGGAAACTTATTGTGTGCTTCTTGTACATCTCAAATGATATCAAAATGTTTTGAAGTCTTGTCTCGCACATTAGCTATTCAAACATAATGTTCCATAACAACAATTAACGCTAGATACAGCTATGTGCGAAATAGACATATAATGTTCATAACTATAGAACATAGGAATCTCGAAATTACGAAAACACGTAACGACTTCTTGTTCAGGTACGAAACCTTTTTATTAACTTTGAGTTAAAGGTTTCGACATAAGGATGAGAGACACAATCTTCTATGCTGTCTTATTCATTTGGCCCCCATCTCGAGCGGCCCCCACAGGGCGCAAGTTCCGGTGCGCGACGTCACTCGCACTCCGTAACCCGTTTCATCTCGGATTATTGTGACATCTCTGAGTGGCACGTCCGCCCCACGAGCGCGTTACCACTTATATCAAGGTTTGTACCTAACTAACCCATGTGCAGAGCCGAAGGGTTCTCAGCCTAACTAAACCCAAAGGCATGAACCGAAATCCCTCGGCCATTACGTTACAATAAAACCTACTTCTATTTGTTAAGTATAGTTGATTTCGTAGTTAGTTCATTCAACCACAATCTTCGTTATCCTACTTGACTCTAAGGTTATGAGAACCTATCTTGTTTGTGAAGAAGGAAGCTGAAACTTTCTATAGAAATTGGCTTCTGCCGCATACAGTAGTGTGTTTATTTGAACATCATAGATTCGTGATAATAGAATCAGCAGCTTAAAATTCTTGACTGGATGTTGAATTCAAATAAACCGTAACGATTGTTTTAGATGTTACAATGAAAAAGACAAGTACTAAGATCAAGTAAAATTGCTTAATCGATAACTATCGATTTTATTGACTAAACAAGTTAATATTATGGTTGGTTCTTTGATCATTAAATTTCTACAGCTGTCTGTGTTTCACGCCTCAGACAGAGACATGGAAAAGAGAGCTGCTGTAATTTCTGTTCTTGAGTTTTAAGGAACCGGAAGAAACAGTTTCGCTATTACGTAAGGAAAACAGAAGTACCGGCTCTGCCATTGTTATTTGTTGGTAAAAAGTAGTAGGACTCTCTCTCTCTCTCTCTCTCTCTATCTATCTATCTATCTATCTATCTATTATGATGTTAATTTGGAATTTGTAAAGACAAATACTAAACAACCTGAAACAATAAAAAGGGTTTATTAGGCTGGTAATAACAAGGTGCAAAAGTCGCGTGAGTAGTAAGACTACCTCAGCGTACTGCACTATGTCAATTGATAGGCTTCTACTTAAGAGCCTTCATTCATCAACTCAACGAGCAGAACAGTTCACTTTCAAGAGGGGTGGAAGTTTTCCTACACAACACTATTTATCTATCTATCTGTCTATCTCGGTTTTCTCGTAGACAACACTCTGACTGGAGAACTGTATCTAATTTTTCGCAGTTCTCGACTAAACTGTAATAAAAGCCATTATTTTAAATCTAAAAGGAAAGCTATATTTAAAGATGGACAGTCTGTTTTGGGGATTTTATACTTATCGTTCTTAAACATTGTAAAATGAAAAGAAAATAATGTTTATTATTGTGGCTTCTGAAATGGTTAGTGCTGAAAGTAAGTTAAAGAAAATGCCAAGAAACCATAGCTCGTAGCATTAAGTGTCGTTTGGCGATTACTGTCTTTTTTCTTTTGTGGTTTCAGTAAGTTAAAACTTTAGACCGAATGTTTTGGTGTATACTATCAACGAAAAGCGTTTTGTTATGGCTTCCGCAAGCTAAAATGTTTAAAGTTACTCAATTGCCCCATTATTCAACTGACATACAACGTATTTGGTTTGGTTTATTTATTTAACGGCATATCAATTCCTTATGGATTATTTAATGTAAATATTTGATTGTAATCCTAACTTTTTCAATGTTTTTTATAGCATTTTTAAAAATTGGTCTGATTTATTTATGATCATTTGTCAGTACACAAATGTATTGAGTATTCCTTGATATATTGACACTGTGATGCTAGTTCTAATCCTGGATAAGGCTGTTTGCTTTTCATAGAGTGCTAATTCCCAAGAGAAAAAATATGCATCCAACTATTTTCTCTCCAGCTATAGGTAATTAGTAGAACTACCGGTCTAAGAGAAGGACTGTTGTGTTCTGGTTAGTGAACACAAGTAGTAGTAGTAATAATAAGACAAACCACGATATGTGAGGAAAATAGTTATATTTACAGGAAAGAGTATTTACAATAGAGAGACTGTTAGTAATAAGAACATAGGATTAGTGATAGAGTAATGATATACTTCAACAATAGGAATGGCTCTTCTGATCTGCCTCGTAGGCTTATTCTCAGACTGATCTCCACTACTGCCATATATGGCAGATGGAACAGCTCATTATGCTGAAAAGGTCGGTGATACCCAACAAGGACAAAAATGAATTCAGACCTGTTAAACTCTTCTTAAAAATTGACCTTGCATTGCATTCTGCTCGTGCGGATAGGTTGGTAAATATATATATCAAGTATTCCATACGAATAGTTGAATGGTTTCATGTATTCTCATATATTGCTAATAATTACAAAACATTTCTATTTGATCGAAATATGTACTGCCATTCTGGGTCAGAGTGAATCTTGGAGTAACGATAATAAATAACTACTTCATACTCCCCAGATTTCAATAACAGAAGTCTCATCATCAGATACAGTTTTTTGTAATATCTAGGTACATTTTTGGGAGGTGAGATCTTACCTTTCTGCATGGGGTGGATTTACAGTGTATTCAAAGCCTCAGCGACAGGGAGAGTATTCCTTGATATATTGACACTGTGACGCTAGTTCTATACCTGGATAAGGCTGTTTGCATTTCATAGAGGGCTAATACCTGTGACGGCAAATTGGCTAAAATCTCAAAACGGGACTTTATTTTTGCCCGTGTGAAGACGGGGCAGGTTGGCACTTGATCCCCTATAGAATAAGTCCTCGTTCAGAGTTTTTCTCTCAGGCATATAAGACCTGGCATATTACGTGAGGGATTAATTTAGGGCCAGACTGACCGCCGCTGGCAAGGGGTTCCAAATGTCACACTATCACATACCCACCAGGCCGCTAAACTTCTTTCCCCTAGATAATGGAAGAATATGGACCTATAGGTCTTAGTCGTAATAATATTATATTGTAGCAGTCGGCAACTCCGGTTTCCCGTGTGATATTTTAAAGGAATTAACAGGACAATTCTAAGCAAGATAGCATAAGGCGAATAGAAGCTGAAAAGAAAGCATGAAGTAACAACATAGACCACGTGGTAACATAAAAATATATGATTCCTTTACTACAGTTTTATACACTTTCAAATTGTCAAAACATATAATAATTGGACAGTCCACGAATATAAATGTCTTCTCTTGACTTTTGTTTTTCTTCAAATTGAGAGAGAGAGAGAGAGAGAGAGTGGTATACAAAATTTGGGTATAAAGGAGAAATGTCCTCAAAGTTACTTATCTTATTTTTCGACGGGGTTCCACTGGAGAATCTTTCTTCTTTCACGGGCTAATAGACTTTGTTCTATTTTTTTACACTGGCTTGAAGAACCTGGGGTCTTGCATGTCTCAGAAATTCTTTTGTCTTCAACCCGGAATACTGGCTATGGTTCGTCTGCCCGCTACGAACCCTGCTCAAAAACTGATTTTCTTATTATTTATTTCCGCTGAGGGGAAGGGGTCCCCACTTCCGTTTTGAGGTCCCAGCCAATCATTTGGCTTCTCTCTTCTTCCTCTTGGTGTCCGGCGACCTGAGGTTACTAAGTACCAACACCTGTTGATACCCCTCTGTGACCTACATTCTTCCTTAACGGTCACTTTTTTTGACGGCTAGATACTGTTAATTCAACGGGAGGATAGTATTAATCTTACCTCTATCGTCTCCGTGGGCTATCACGTGACATACCCTAGAGGAAAAGTATGCATCCAGCTATAGGTAATTAGTTGAGCTTGCGGGATTCTTTAATCTTGGTATGGCAACCGGTCTAAGAGAAGGACAAAAATGAATTCAGACCTGTTAAACTCCGCTTAAAAATTGACCTTGCATCGCATTCTGCTCGTGTGGATGGGTTGATAAATATATATATCAAGTATTGCAGGTTACAATTGGTTGACCCTGTTGATTGTTGGTGGGTTGGTTTTTACGGCAAAATTTTGTAAATAATCTGAAATTAATTATGTTTGACTAATTCTCTTGCATTGACAAGAGAAGGCAGTTTACGAGTAGGTTCAGGTTTTTGATTTTTATGGCATATCAATCTTTCAGGTTTATTTTATGGCATATCAACGTTTCAGGTTCATTTTATGGCATATCAATCTTTCAGGTTTATTTTATGGCATATCAATCTTTCAGGTTTATTTTATACTAACGCCATGATTGAAGAAGAACAGTAGTGGTATATCATAACCCAACGTTGGAGGAGTAAAAGGGCTCATATCTTGCTCAAGGGTATTAGTCTAAAAGTGAATATAATAGCGTGACTGGAGTTCGAACTCGCTTACAGTCCAGCACATTAGCCCCTATGCCACGGAAACTCTTCTATATGAGTCGGTTTGGCTTCCTTGTCTAATGATATTTCAGTTTTCGTGGGTTATTTAAAGCTAAATCCATCCTTGTAGAAGAACTGTAGTAGTACTATTTAAGGTTTGTTTAAAAGCATATCAACCTTCTTGGGTTATTTAATGCCATATCCATCCTGGTAGAAGGGGGAAATTTAAAGGGGTTTCGTTTGGTTTCGTTTGGTTTTATGACATATCTACCATTGTAGGTTATTTAATGCCAAATCCACACAAACAGTTGTATTTCAAGCAATTCAGTTTAGCATAAGTACACAGTTTAGTTATATTTGACCCGTAGATAGGACCCTAGCAGGTGCTACCACTCTGGGCCAAAGTGGACCTGGAAGCGATGACAGTGAAGGCGTACTCCACATTTCCCCAAGCTCCAGCATTACTGGAGCTTCACCATCAGATTGTTTAATGTCATATCCAGGACACTCGTTGGATGAGTCTTATCTCTTACAGAGATGCAGTCAGTGTAGTTCTGCAGTGCCAGCCGACTGGGCCATTAAACCATGTGTATGTCGAGATCCATAGTCTTGTAGCCCATTTGTTCAGTTTTTTACTTTTTTATTTTTACTTTATGCAGTTTCTTCCAGGCAGTGGTCGTATCGATACTACTATATGGATGCACTACATGGACGCTAACTAAACGGCTGAAGAAGAAACTAGACGGCAATTACACAAGAATGTTGAGAGCAATATTGAACAAGTCCTGGCGTCAACACCCCACAAGACACCAACTATACGGCCAATTGTCTCCCATCACGAAAACTATACAAGTTAGACGAACCAGAAACGCAGCACACTGCTGGAGAAGCAAGGACGAACTCATCAGTGATGTACTCCTATGGACCCCAGCATATGGCCAAGCAAAAGCAGGACGACTAGCTCGAACATACATACAGCAGTTATGTGAGGATACGGGATGTAACCCTGAAGACCTGCCAAAAGCGATGAATGATAGGGAGAAGTGGCGAGAGAGGGTCAGGGATATCCGTGCTGGCGGCACGACTTGATGATGATGATGATTTTTACTTTATAGTTTACTACCGAAATAATAAAGTTCACAAACTGGTAAGTTCTTTTCTTCTTGTTAAGTTAAATTTAAGTCTGGTCTCTTTTGGTCCGGGTTGTGAGATCCATTTCTATCTCAAAATCTCAGAGAATTTTTGTATTTTATTTTTTAGGACAGATTTTCCTTTATCCATCAATTCACTAATTGCGGATTTTTCACGCTAGTTTCAGCTGTTGGTCGTTTACAAGAGTCTAACGACCAGCCCCCGTCCACCTTTCGAGGACTCTTCTGATTATTCTGACAATCTCAACATTGCTGTAGTCTGGATGGTCTCAGTTCTTCCCACGATTTCTCGTTCATTTAAAACACTTAACTTAAATTTCCAGGACTCGTTCATTTGAGACACCTAACTTAAGTCTTCAGGACTCTTCTGAGTATTCTAGCTGATGTCAACAATGCTGTTGTCTGTAGGGTTTCAATTCTTCCTCTGATTATAGCAATATGAGGTATTCACTGGGGCTAAAAACTTATAGAGTGCATGATGTATTTTTTTTTTTTACTTAGGAAAATGTAGTTTTCCTTTTATAGATATCTAAAACAGACTTATTGATTTTGAACGAAATCTCTCCATGCACTAAAGCCTCTCCAACAAAAGCCTCCCTCTCTGAAAAATTGAGTACCACAGAAAGACTGCAATAGCTAGATACCTCCTTTGTCTGTCGCTCAAATACAACATAAAGCGCCACAATTTCCATGTATTCTGGCGGTATAATTTGTCAAAACAAAAAGTTAGCAGGCAAGGACTTTGGGGTTTTCGGTGAATCGAACCATTGAAAATCATGACATATCTAACTCTCGTCCTTCTGTCGGGGTTAAAAGGTCAAATCTTTGGATAGATTAATCATACATTTGATTTTTGTTTTGGTTAATGTAAAAAGAGATATCCCCCATAAGTCGTGGACTGGGACCTTTAATTAACCGAGACCCTATATTGTGGCTTTATTGGATAGCCAATTAAAATCTGTTACGTGAAAAGCTTACTCTTACCACGGACGTATATCAACGCATTTGAACAGTCAAAAAGTAGTTAAAGAATATGAAATGATCTGTGATTGGTTAGCCAATCAGGAATGTTTGTTCTCTGAAGAAGCCTCAATAAAAAAATATTTTTAGGTTTAGAGGAGAAGATATCCGATGTACATACCGAAGACAGAAATCTCTCCATGCACTAAAGCCTCTCCAGCAAAAGCCTCCCTCTCTGAAAAATTGAGTACCAGAGAAAGACTGCATCAGCTAGATACCTCCTTTGTCTGTCGCTCAAATACAACATAAATCGCCACAATTTCCATATATATATATATATATATATATATTACTGTGACACCATTGTGTTTCAATAAATAGTTCTTAATTGTTAACGGAGAGTTTTTCTTGTCTTTGAATTGCCAACATCCAGGCAAATTGATCCAATGAACCAACCCGACTGTCAGAAGTTCTGGATAGATTGTATCATTATCCTTCTGTGGATCTTTCAAACACAACGTGGGTATAGAGGGAGTTGATAAGCCAATTAGCCGGAAAACGCATATGATAGTCACGGATTTAAAGCCACAATCAAGAATCGTGACTAGCATTGGACCACACCAGTTCTTTCAGGCTCTTTTCCAAGCCCTTGAGGACTGTTCCTTGAGCGCCAACTATCATTATTACCGTTACCTTCATGCTCTACAGCTTTTTCAGCTCTTTGAGGAGATCCTAGTATTTGTCTATCTTTTCAATCGCTTTCTTTCATTTTTACTCCGTGGTTTGCTGGAACAGAAAAAAATCACTATTCGACAAATTCTTTTCTTTTTGTTGATTAACTCTAGGTCTGGTCTTCAGAATGGTTTTGGCTGGTTCATTTGTATCTCAAAATCTCAGAAAATTGTATACATCTCCTTTTCTAAGATGGATTCTGGATTGTGCATTTACCATAGTATGGTCCAATTTGAATCTCTTACCTCATTCCCAGTGGATCATTTTTGCCGTACTTTGTCATATACGGTTTTTGTTTTAGTTTCCTGCGTTCACTTATTATGTGATTAATGGTTCTATCTCTGTTTCCACTTTATTCATAATTACTTTTCTGTTATGTGTTATCAATTTTCGCTTTCATACAATTGGTCCTGGCGGGATAATTTTTGTGCTGCTATTATTATTATTTACTCCTTTAGAGTTTTTTTTACATTAGCGTTAGCTGATGTCCTTTACTAGAGATTGAGTCTCCAAGACTCTTCTCTGTATTCTGACCGTTCTCAATAATGCCGTTGTTTGGATGGTCTCCACACGGTCGCCAACTTCTAAGTTCTCCAGTCCCTTTAATAGGGCTTTAGTTACTGTACCAAAAGCACCTATCCCAATTGGTATAATTATCACCTTCATGTTCCACAGTTTTTTCAATTTTCTAGCAAGGTCGAGGTATTTATCCTTCTTTTCACGTTCTTTCAGTTTTATTCTGTGGTCAGTCAGGACAGCAAAGTCGACAATTTTGCAAATTCTCTTTTTTTTTGTTGGTTATCATAAGGTCTGGTCTTCTGGCCGAGATTAGGTGATCCGTCTGTACGTCAAAGTCCCATAGGAGTTTATGTGTGTCATTTTCTAGGACAGGTGTTGGGTTGTGCATATACCATTTGTTCGTATGGTCTTTATTATTATTATTTTTATTGTTGTTGTTTTACTCTTTTTAGAGTTTTTCCACATCAGCGTTAGGAGTCTGAGTGTAATATAATGGCTGAGGGATTTCGTTTTATGCCTTTGGGTTTACTTAGGCTGAGAACCTTTCGGCCCAGTGCATGGGTTACTTAGGATTTGGGGGATTTTGAAAAAGTCAGTTAGTTGAGTTGGGTTTCTGGCTCGGAAGAAGATGTTGGACTTTCGCTTGCTCGCTGAAATCAGGCCAGTGCATGGGTTACTTAGGTGCAACATTAACGCAGGTATTCACGCGTGCGGGCGGAGCGGACGTGTCACTCAGAGATGTCACAATAGCCCAGATGGGAAACGGGGCTAGAGAGTGTGAGTGACGTCACGCATCGGAAGCGCACAGAGAATTTTGGGGATTTTGAAAAAAGTCAGTTGAATTGAGAACTAGACACCGAACGAGAAGGGTCGACTTTCGGGGCTCGCAGAGGCTAGACGAATTTGTGCGCTACGGGCGCCGCACGAGATGGGGGGGGGGCAGATGAAAAAGGCAGAATAGAAAGAATCTGTATCTCTCTCCTTATGTCGAAAAACCTTTAAACTCAAAGGTAATAAAAAGTACCTGAACTAAGAAGTCGTAAGGGTTTTTCGTGTTTCGAGATTCCTACGTTCTATGTATATATGTTATGAACATTCTATGTACGTTTCACACATATCCGTAGCCATATCATGGATATATAACATGAGTGACAGCAAGTCTCCTTAAGTCTCCCGCACACTCCTTGCATCAGAACTCTTCTCAGTATCCTGGCCAATCTCAACAATGCTGTAATCTGATTGGTTTCAATTCTTCCTCCGATTTCCAACTGTTTCAGTCCCTGTTTTAATCCTCTGGGGACAGTTCCAAGCGCACCAAATACCATTGGTACTAACGTCACCAGCAGGTTATTATTATTATTATTATTATTATTTCTTGAGAGTTTTTCCCACCAATGTTAGCTGATGGTGTTTCACTTGAGTCTGAATGATACCAAGTCTCCTCAGGTCTCCAGGACACAGTATTCTAGCCGATCGTTGTAATGTAGTTTGGATGGTCTTGAATTGTCTTCTGATTTCCAACTCTTCTATCCCCCTTATCAAGCCTTTAGGAACCATTACAAGGGCACCAATTACAATTGGTATCACCGCGACTTTCACGTTCCATAACATGTTCCAATGTGAGGAAGTATTTTAAATTATTACCGAAGATCGATCAAGTTTTGGCGTTTTGAAATAGTTTTTCAGCAAATTCATGAGAAAAATTAATTTTACTTCTCTGGCAAGGCCCAAGTACTTATCTCTTTTCGTTTTCTTTGTTTTCCACTCTGCAGTCTGCCAGACGTCAAAATCCACAATTCGGCAGTTTCTCTTTTTTTGTTAATTATCACTAGGTCTGGTCTTCTGGCCGGGATTAGGTGATCTGTTTGTATCTCAAAATCCAAGAGAATTTCGTGTGTCTCATTCTCCAGGACGAATTCTGGTTTGTACATATACCATTTTAGTATGGTCAAAATTCAAATTCTTGCACAATTACAAGTCGGTCACCTTTCCTACCCAGTCATGTCTTGTCTTGAATTCTTTTTGTGCTAGTTTGCTGCATTTGAATATTATCATTATTATTATTATTATTAAAGTCAAGTAGAAACCTGTCAGAGACAGCTAAATTGGTGGTTTCGTACACATTGGGATTAAATATTGCAAATTCGTCAAAAAAAAAAAAAGATAAACTACACAATGGGCACAATTTTATGGGTCAGGATTTCTCTGAGAATCCATTTAAATTTTAATCTTTGATTATAAGGAAGAGAGAGAATCCCGGTCTCCGCTGAAAATTATTTGAGACAGAAACGTTCTGTTGACCAATGTGAGGAAGTATTTTAAATTATTACCGAAGATCAATCAAGTTTTGGTGTTTTGAAACAGTTTTTTTCCTGCAAATTCATGAGAAAAATTAATTATTCATCGTAGTTTGATCTTATATGCATCTCCGTGAGGGATGGAAGCCAGCAAAGAAGCAAGAAAAATGTCAGATCAGAAGAATGACAAGAAGGGAAACATGTTGAGTGTGTGTGCGGGGGGTGGGTGGTTCAAGAATTAGAGAAGAAAAGAAGGCAGAAAAGAAGAAAGAAAGGAAGACACGAAGGAAAGAAAAATAAAGAAAGGAATGAAGGGAGGAAGGCAAAAAGAAACCAAGGGAAGAAACCAAGAATGAAGGAAGAAAGAAAAAAGAAATTAAGGAAGTGGGAGAAGGCTTTAGATTGGAAGAAACTAATCAAGAACGACAGAAGAAAAGAGAAGAGAAAAGGAATTCATTTTTATACAAATAATCAGTTCTATGTCAGACAATTCAGTTTAGCATGAGTACACAGTGTAATTGTCAAAAACATTTCTATTTCAAGCTATTCAGTTTAGTCAAACAGTTCTAATTCAACCAGTTCAGTCGAGTATAAGTATAGATTTTGTTTACACAGTCAAATGTCAAAACAGCACAAAGCTCCACCCTCTCTGGAACCTCACCATCAGATTGTCTAGTGACATATCCTGGACACTCGTTGAGGAGGGTGGGGGTTTACCTCTGCAGAGATGTAGTCGATGTATTCTACCACTCCAGCCGACTGGGCAAAAAGAAGGGAAAGAATTATTGAGAAACAAAAGCAGGTAATTATGAATGAAGGAAACCAAGGAAAAAGAATATAAAAAAGAAATAAGGAAAAAAGGAAGGATGAATGGGAAGGAAATAATACAGGTAAGCAAAAATCGTAAAATTAAGGTAGAAAAAAACGGTAAGGAATGAAAGAGGAAAGAAAATTACAGGGAAAGAAAGAAATCACGAAGAAAGGAAATATAACGGAATGAAAGTACAAAAGAAAAAGAACAAAAAATTAAAAGAAGAATGAAAGTAGAAAAAATAGGAAGGAAGAAAAGAAAAGAAAAGAAAACTATGCATAAAAAAAAAACGAAAAGAAAGAATAAGAGAAGGAAGAAAGGAAGAAAGGAAGAAAGGAAAAACAGAAAAACAGAAAGTGGAAAAAAAGAAAGAAAGAAGATAGAAAGAAATGAAAGAAGAAAACCAAAAATGAGTGAATGTAGTTAGAAAGGAAGACGGGGAGGAAGAAAGAAATGAAGGTAGGAATATTGGAAGTAAGGAGGGTTTAGAGATTGGAAGGGACTTATAAAGCCTTTAAAAGAATAAGGAAGGAAGGAAGGAAGAAAGAAATGAAGGTAGGAATATTGGAAGTTGGTTTGGTTAGTTTATTATATCAACCTTTGTAGGTTATTTAACGCCAAATCCATTTTTATGTAAATAATGAGTTCTTTTTAAAACAATTCAGTTTAGCATAAGTACGCAGTTTAATTGTCAAAAAATCTCTATTTCAAACTATTCAAGCAGTTATATGTAACAATTCAGTTAAGTGTAAATACAGTTTTAATGTCGAAAAACAGTTCTATTTGAAATAATTCAGTTAAGCATAAGCACGCAGTTTAAATCTAAATACGGTTTAATTGTCAAAAACATTTTTATTTCAAGCTATTCAGTTTATTCAAACAATTCAGTTTAGCTTAAGTATGCTGTTACTTCTATTTAACCCATAGATAGGGCCCTATCAGGTGCTACCACTCTGGGCCAGAGTGGACCTGGGAGCAATGGCAATAAAAGGGTACTCCGCATTCCCCAAAGCTCCAGCACTGCTGGAACCTCACCATCAGATTGTTTAGAGTCATATCGTTTTGGGGGAGGGTCTTACTCCTTTGCAGAGGTGTAGTCAGTGTATTCTACAGCCCCAGCTGACTGGGCAAAATATTGGAAGTAAGGAGAGTTTAAAGATTGGAAGGGAATTATAAAGCCTATAAAAGGATAAGGAACGAAGGAAGGAAAGAAGAAAGAAATGAAGGTAGGAATATTGGAAGTAAGGAAGGTGTAAAGATTGGAGGGAAGTTATAAAGTCTTTAAAAGAATAAGGAAAGAAGGAAGGAGAGAAGAAAGAAAGAAATGAATAAAAAATAAGAAAGAAAAAAGAAACAAACGAAAGCGGCAAATGGTGAATAAAGAAAACTATTGGTAGGGTAAGAAAGCAAGCATTCATAAAAAAAATCAATTTCAAACTGAAAATTGTTGAAAGCATTCTAAGAGGAATCTTTGAATAATTCTTTTGTCTGATATAAAGAAATACTTCTGCGAAAACCATAATTGAATTCTTGTAGAATAGGAAGATTTTAGTTTGAATCTCACGACATAACATTCTTTTAGTCATGCAAAGCACCTCTATGTATTCTTTCTAGTCGAAGGTTTCGATCTCATTTTAAGCATTACATATAAAATTATTTTTACATATCTATATATATTAAGCTGCTGTCTTTGCCTGTTTGTTTGATCGTCCGTATGTATCATTCATGTGTGTCACACTTAGTAAAAAGTATGCGTGCTATTTCAGTTGCTTTTGTGAAATCAAATGTTTCAACAAAACTTAGAAGATAGGAAGAGGGAGAGACGTCATAGTTTTTTCAGTATGGATAAAACAAGAAGAAGAAGAAGAAGAAGAAGAAGAAGAAGAGCACGATGGAGGATGAAGAAAGAGAGGATTTCGGTTTGGTGTTTTTGTTTAAATGGCATATCAACCTTCTTGGGTCATTTAATGCCAAAGCCATCCTTGTTGAATAACGGTAGTGGTACTATTGAACCCATTGCGGGGTGGAAGTGATAAGAGGGGTTTTACACTTTTCCCAAGGGTATTTGTCCGAAAGTGAGCTCAGTAGCGACGCCGAGGTTTGAATTCGTTTATTATAAGTCACAGTTCAGCTCATTATCCATTAAGCTATCGGGACTTCCCCAAGAGTTTGTTTGTTTGTTTGCTAGAGTTTTATAGCATATCAACCCTTGTAGTTTATTTAATGCAAAATCCATTTTTATACAAATAGTTCTATTTCAAACAATTCAGTTTAGCATAAGTACACAGTGTAATTGTCAAAAACATTTCTATTTCAAGCTATTCAGTTTAGTCAAACAGTTCTAATTCAAACAATTCAGTTTACTATAAGTATAGTTTTTGTTTACACACTGTCAAATGTCAAAACAGTTCTATTTCAAACAATTCAGTTTAACATACAAAAAGTTCCATTTCAAACAATTCAGTTTAGCATAAGTAAGCAGTTTAAAAGTTTAAACAGTTCTATTTCGAGCAATTCCGTTTAGCATCAGTACACAGTTTAGTTCTATTTTACCCATATTATTATATTCAGTTCTATCAGGTGCTACCACTCTGGGCCAGAGTGGACCTGCCAGGGAGCGATCGCAATGAAGGGGTACTCCGCATTCGCCAAAGCTTCAGCATTACTGGAACCTCACTATCTGATTGTTTAGTGTCATATCCTGGAAACTCGTTGGGGGAGGTGGGGTTCCTTACTCCTTTGCAGAGAAGCAGTCGGTGTATTCTAACGCCCCAGCCAACTGAGCAATTCCCCCAGAGATTATTTAAATTGTTAATATGAAGGAAAATAGAATGATTAAAAGTTCTTATTTTTATTATTTTGCTCCTATAAAACTAATTAAGGCTTGGATTCACCCAACCTCTCCGATACGATAAGATGAAACACACGTTCAATATTTCTAAGCGTAGTTAAGCTGGCTTCCATCTCCTTGGTTGGTCGCCTTACCTAGGCTAAAGAACCTAGTCTGCCTTACTATTTACCGATAGATGGGGAGGGGGTATTCATGCCTTTTCCTTTGGCATTCCCTCGAAGTGAAACGCAAAAAGCCTTGTCCAGGTTTTGAACTCAAGTCACTAATTTCATTTCTAACGACGATAACTTTTATGGTTTTAAGTATTCCTATCTAATACTAATAATTTGTACACAATTATATGGTTTCAGAGAATTAATTTTTATTTATTGCGGACTTTTTGTCCTCATCTTGGTAGTTTTTGTGCTGTTTCTTCTTTCACTACGTTTCGGCTAAATTTCACCTCTGGCCTTCTTCAGGTGATTTTACCGCGACCTCGGATAGGAATGCTGAGTTGTCTATCGCCTTGGTAGGATTTGAAACCGCTATCTTTTGACAATGCTCACCTGGAACCGTAGAGACTCAACGCCTCTATCCGCTGCACCAAGGGCGATCAAGGATGGATTTTTTGGTCTTATAAATCCAGTAATTACTGCCTTGGTCAAAAACGTGGTGCGATAGACAACTATGGAAGGCAGTAATTACTGGGGATACGGTCATAAGACTCAGCATTCCTATCCGAGGTCGCGGTAAATCACCTGAAGAAGGCCAGAGGTGAAATTTGGCCGAAACGTAGTGAAAGAAGAAACAACACAAAAACTACCAAGATGAGGACAAAAAGTCCGCAATAAATAAAAATTAATTCTCAGAATAAGAAGCCTCATCTCATAATGATTCCAATTAAAGACAATTATATGCTTTCACGTAACTATTCCATTTGAATAATGATAACCATTTTTTTTGCAACTGTCGTATGGTTTCAAGCATTCCTATCCAATACAAACACATCTAGTTGATTTATATATGAGACACCGACAGTTACTCTGAATCAGGGTGAACCTTGGAGTAATTGCAATGAAGGGGTGACTCCATACTCGCCAGAGCTCCCAAACAAGAACCTCATGACTAGATACAGATGAGTGACATATCCAGGACACTCATTTTTATGGGGGGGGGTTATCCGTCTGCAGAGGATGTAGTTGATGCATTTTAAGCCTTACAGACAATATGAATTATTTTTGGATACAATGTTATTGCAGTTTGATATGTGGTTTTGACTCAGAGAACCGCCTTTTCTCACTATATAAAGCTTTAGTCATAGGTATTGCTTGATATCATGAGATTGTTAAGAGACTCATGTAAAACCAACAGCGTACAGACGTCTTACTACCATATCATCTGACGCATCTTGAATGTTTTTCACAAACTGAAATAGTTTTTTCATGTTTGAGTTGTAATTTTGGTGATAAAGGCTACAATCATCTGTCAAGACGTAACACTCATCATGTCATATTAGTAATCCTAATCCAGCAAATATATTTTAAAGTGATACATATAAAAGGTCCTTGGACAATAAAGACATTTTCTATTTGATTTGTAAGTAAATGATAATTTTTTGAACGAAAGTTGATGTAGACAAAGACAAGATGAAGAGACGACAACGAATTCATAGGAAATCAGACACGTGGTCACAGTAAAAATACCACTCACCTTATAATTGGTGTTTCAACTTTCTTCTAGACCGGTTTTAAATCAGGAAGACGTACAGAGATGTTTTTGAGTCGATTAAAAGATTGCTTAATCGTAGCTTGTCCCTCCACCAACAAAGGCAGAGTTGAGGCCGTATGGCCCCCGGCTTCGGCTTGGCCAACTTCGGATGGGCGAGCTGCACCATTGACACCTTTGTCACCCATATATAGCACTGAACCTTGCTGTCCAGTTTAAACTATAATCAGGCATACATGCCTGGACCCAGATTTGGGTCCATGTCCAGCTAGGCTCATCTGGCCCATATTGCACTAAGTGGGCCGATGACTAGCATAAACCAGCAGGGCTCGATACGGGATGTAGACCTGCCGAAAGCAATGGACGATAGAGAAGGATGGCAAGAAAGGGTTAGGGATATCCTTGCTGATAGCGTGACATGATGATGATGACCTTAGGGTCACACTAAACTTCAATTTTCAATCAACTGATATCCTGTTGTCAGGGCTTAGCATACGCAGACTGTGTCTCCTGCTGAAGGGTAATGCCTCGCCAGAAAGAGTGTACTGTATATGACACTAAACTACATCTGATGGTGAGGTTTCAGTTCTGGAGATCTGCGGGGTGACATTACTTCCAGGTTCACTCTGATCCAAAGTGGTGGTTCCTGTTTAAAAATCTGTTTAAAATTTTTTTCGTATACGAGAGGAAAACTTGATTCCATTTAAATGTAAACGTCATGGAAATTATTTGTATTAAGAACAGTAACTTGGATCTATAATTGTTTAGTCATTTGAAGCCATCTAGCTATATGCAAACAAAATAATATAATTAGATAGAAATAAATACTTGAGACAATATAAATATTAGTATTAGAAAGGAATACTTGCGACCAAGTATGAAAAATATTCTTACAAGGGTCATACAATAATTTTTTTTTTAAAAAGCAATATGATTTTTTAAAGAATTTTTTTTTCCATAAACGTAAATCCTAGATTGTTTAGAATTGGTTCATAGTACACCCACTTCAAAAAAGGAAGAGACAAAAAGACAAAAAAAACCCCACTTTAATCCCGCGAATATTCTAATCTCACAAAAATATTCGTTTTGAGGTTATTCGAAATGGTGTCAAATCAAATAGTTTGCTCTAAACTGAACAGATGTCTCTCATTAAATTTCTGGTGTCTGAGAAGTGCAATCCATGTGAAATTTATAGAAGAATGTATGATATGTACGAAGAAGCATGTTTTAGTAAAAAAATGTTTACAAATGGGATAAACATAGGTTTACCACAGCGTGCCTGATTCAAAAAGACAGCCCATGGCGTGGAAACACACTGACTCTTCGGTAAAGAAAAAGTTCTTGGCGCAACACTGAGTAAAGGTCATGCTTGATAGTCTTCTGAGATATGAAAGGGCCCATCACTATTGATTTCTTCGAAAAAGTTGCAACTGTAAACAGAGTTTCTTATTGCCCTAAGCACAATTCAATTTATTTATTGAATGACCCTCGTATTAGATAGGATAATTTGATTTCAAATAAGTGCATGCAAAACAAAACAAAACAAAACAAAACAAAACAAAACAACCCCCCCCACAACCAACTCTTAAGGAACAGATTGACTTTCCGTTAAAATAAATTAATCTATCAATCAGTAAATAAATATATCAAAGATAACCATGAAAATCTAATTAGAATTCTTCATCTCCCTTTCATGAATAGAAGCGTTAATATCATCATGAACCGCGGTTAGAACGGGAACCCAATTGGTTCACGAGTGGTCTATTTATCTAAAAATGCAACCTGATTCTGCCCGCTGATTAAAAAAAAGCCGAACAAACAACAACAACAAAAAAAGACAAACAAAAACCGAAAAACCAAAAAACAAAACTAAAAACAAAAAAGCAAAAAATGACGTATAAATCACCAAACGAAACTGCGATTTAGATAACCACGGTGAAGATGCTCGTCCAAAAGGAAGAAAAAAATCAATGAACAATAAAAACGCTAAATCCGCGGATTTTTTAAAAGTTTCTTTTGTTTCTTTGTTTGTTTGTCGAACAAATCCGCCGTGAAGTCTTTCGCTTCAAATCACGACAAAAAAAAAAAAAACAACTTATTTTTATTCATGAATTTATTCATTCATTGACAGTGTTCCTTGTTAGCGTCTCCGACTTTTTTTCCCTTAAGAATAGACATATATTTATGGAGCCTTTCTGTCGCCTGACATTGGATATCGGCCATTGTGATCCGTGGCAGGTGTCTACAAATCTGGGATCTTTATTACTAAATCCATAGCTTACATTCTCAAGCTTTTGGTTAGCGACAAATCATTGCAGCATTTCCATATCTTTCTTTTCTTTTGTGGTCACTCCCACCTCTCATACACAAACACACACACAAACACACATACACAAAAGAAAAAAAGATTACCCCCCCCAAAAAAAAGAACGCAATTTAAAAAGTATTTATAAAAAAGCCCTCCCCAAAACAAACAAACAAATAAACAAACAAACAAACAAACGAAACGTCGCTCTAAAAAATTTTAGCAACATCATCAGACGATAAAAACTTTGTATATCTACTTCTATATAAAACACAATTTGGAGACTCGTGTGATGTAATAGGGACCATTAGCAGACCATTGTTCGTGAGTTTGATTCTCACCGGGTGCTCCATACTTCTGGTTTTGTGCCACATCTTTGAGTTCCAGAAAAGGATATAGCCATGTCTTTGGCAACTTCTGTTGAAACTTTTTTAGCTTCTTTGAATCTATTTACCCCCACCCCTGTGCCAGGGACAGGATATGGCTCAAGGCCAATTTGTAAGTGGAGTACAGCTAGTTTTAATTCAGTGTTTAGACTGGTTGCCTAAACAAGGCTGAAAAACCCAGTCTGCCTTATTGGGTTGATTGATTCATTAATTTTAGCGACATGTCAACTCGACTACGGCTAACATGCCGTTAAAATCAATGACGTTAAAATGGGTATTTTACCCTCACTAGTTAGGGAATCGTTTTCATTGTACGTTTATATTTATATTTTTGTATATTTGTTTTTAGGAGGTTATTTTTTGCATACAGTTCTATCAAATACAAATAATCATTTAACAGATCTAGTTGACCCTTAAATAGGACCTGAAGGGATAATACCACTCCAAGTGAGAGTGAACCTATGAATAAATAGCCATGAAAGGGTATTCCACATTCCCCACAGTCCCAGAACTGGATCCTCATCATCTGATGAAGATGTGTTATACTCAGGACGTCAATTTTATGGCGGGTCTTACCCCTCTACAGCGTATTCTTAGTCTCGTCGAGAGGTCATCCCCAGCTGGGATGAAAACAATTGGATTCATGCCTTTCCAAGAGGAAACGGAAATGCGAACTGTCTCATCCAGTATTTGAAGGATGAGGCTGTTTGCCTTCTTTGATTCTTTGTAATCATGTTATCATAATAATCATCATCATCAAGCTGTGGTGACGTCACTGTGATTCTTGAGTCTTTCTCACCATTCGTCCCTATTGTTCATCTAGATTGCATCCGGTGTATCCAGATAGGCATTGTCATTTGAATTGTAACTTGATTGGCATGGCCATTCTAAATGTGTCCCAAATGGCAGAGTAATTGAAAATAGACCCAGTTAGGCATTGTCATTCAATTTGTGTCCCGAGAGACATCGGCGTTCAACGTCTTTCCAATGGACATTTTCATTAAGTCAGTGTCCTAACAGGTACTGTGATTGAAAGTGTGTCCAGTTAAGAATTGTCATTCTAATCTATTTGTGCCCTGATCGGCGTTGTCATTGAAAATGTATCCTGGTACAGATTTTTATTCAAATTGTGTCCTGGTTGAAATTGTCAATCCTATTTACCAACCCCTCCGCTCGGGCAGGATATGACACCAGGTCAATTTTTAATCGGAGTTTAACAGGTTTGAATTCAGAGTTTTTCCTTCTCCTAAACTAGTTGCCTCACTAAGGCTGAAGAACCCAGTCTGTCCTACTATTTACCCACTGCTGGAGGGAGAATAATTGGATTCATACCTTTCCCTAGGGTATTAGTGTTATGTGAAATGCAATTAGTCTCGTCCAGGATTTGAACTCGTGTCGCCGTGTTCCATTTCCTACGACGATAATCATTACACCACGGGCACCTCCCTTTTTATCCCTCCGCTCGGGCAAGATATGACACCAGGTCAATTTTTAAGCGGAGTTTAACAAGTTTGAATTCAGAGTTTTCCCTTCTCCTAGACTAGTTGCCTCACCAAGGCTGAAGAACCTAGTCTGCCCTAATATTTACCCATAGCTGGAGGGAGAATAATTGGATACATACCTTTCCCAAGGGTATTAGTGCGATGTGAAATGCAATCAGTCTCGTCCAGGATTTGAACTCGTGTCGCTGTGTCCATTTCCTACGACGATAACCATTACACCACAGGCACCTCAACCATGGTTGAAATTGTCAATGGAAGTGTGACGTGATAGGCATTGTCATTGAAAGTGTGTTATGATAGGCATCGTCATTCACATTGTGTCCCAACTGGCATTGTCTTTGAAAGTGTGTTCTGGTAGGCATTGTTATTCAAATTATGTCTTGATAGGCATTATCATTGAAAATGTGTCCCTGGTAGGCATTGTCAATCAAACTGTCTCCAGTGAGATTTTTCCTTCAATGTGTGTCCTGATAGGCATTGTTGTTCAAATTGAATTCTGGTAGGCATCGGCATTCAACATGTTTCCAATAGATATTTTAATTCAAACCGTCTTCTAACAATTGATTGAAAGTGTGTCCTAATAGGTATTGTCATTAAAAGTGTGTTTCAAAAACAATATTATGGTTTATGAACGTTGCTTGTTAGAAATGGTCAGATGTAGAAGTTTGTGTCTGTCTCTTTATTATCATTATAGTTATTATTATTTGTAGTTGTAGTATTTGTAGTCGTGGTAATTCTTTCTGGTGTGGTGCAGAGAAGTTGTTTGCCTGAAATAAAGTAGCATAGCCAGTGGCAATTTCACTTGGAACTAGTTTGAAATGAATTATCATTAATTGCTTAAAGCTGTTGCATTTTTCTTGAGCACGTTGTGCCTCTCGAAATATTCTTCCGCGTGTGCAATAAGATAGTTCGAAGAACAAACATAAAGAACTAACACCACAAATATTTCGAAGAATAACATTTAACAGATGAAAAATATGACAAATAGCACGCACGCACAACAAAATATAGATAAAAAAAGGGTAAGTCCATACCCAGAAAAACATAGTAGAACACGAAAACTAGATAATAAGGAGTATATTACGTGGTTTCCCTTCCTTTTTATTCTTCTGGACCGTTTATGGTACAAAGGCTAACGAACATTGTCGGCTCCATTATTTACTTAAAATTGATGTCGAGAAGACTAGGATTCATGCCTTTCCCAAGGATATTAGAGCCAAGGGAAATGTATAAAACGTATATGTATAATAATACTAATAAGTCTAAAGAGTCCAGTCTGACCTACTATTTACTCAGAGTTGGAGAGGAGAAGAGATGAATTCGTGCCTTTTCCAAGGGTATTTGAGTTATGTGACCCCCCCCAATATAACCCGCCTTGGATTTCAACTGGGGTGACTTTGCCGCTCTTTCTAAATGTGCTATCTGTTACGCCAATAGCGTTTACTTTCACCTCTTATATACGCCTCAAATTATTTGGCAAGGCTTAACCTACGTTTATAAAAGTCAGATGTTATTTTTTTAATCTTTTGGTTTTTTGTTTGGTTTGTTTTTATGGCATATCAACCATTGTAGGTTATCTAATACCAACTCTATCTTTAAACATATAAACAGTTCTATTTCATTGTCCAGTCAGCTGGGGCTGTAGAATACTCTGACTGCACCTCTGCAGTGAGGTAAGCACCACCCAACGAGTGTCCTGGATATGACACTAAACAATCTGATGGTGAGGTTCCAGCAGTGCTGGAGCTTTGGGGAATGCGGAGTACCCCTTCATTGCCATCGCTCCCAGGTCCACTCTGGCCCGAAGTGGTAGCACCTGATAGGGCCCTATCTATGGGTTAAATAGAACTAACAGCATACTTATGCTAAAATGAATTGAGTAAACTGAATAGCTTGAAATAGAAACGTTTTTGACAATTAAACCGTACTTACACTTAAACTGCGTGCTTATGCTTAACTGAATTATTTGAAATAGAACTGTTCTTCGATATTAAAACTGTATTTACACTTAACCCAATTGTTACATATAACTGCTTGAATAGTTTGAAATGGAAATGTTTTTGACAATTAAAATGTGTACTTATGCTAAACTGAACTGTTTTCAATAGAACAGATTATTTACATAAAAATGGATTTGGCATTAAATAACCTACAAAGGTTGATATGCCATAACCCCCCCCCAAAAAAAACAAAAACAAACCAAAC
>OY757936.1:23896489-24033989 GCA_963585895.1 Sepioteuthis lessoniana | reverse complement strand
AGTTGTCCTATGTGACACTTAAAAAATGTGCAAAATTATAGGGTCTTAAGTAATTACTTATATTTGTTAATAACAAGCATATTTTTTAAATACATTTATACGATATAAAGTATTGCAATCTAATATAAATTATATGGTTTTAAGTATTTCTATAAAATACAAACGATTTTCGAAAAAATTTATTGGGCTAAGAGATAGGACCCTAAGAGGTACAACCCCTGGGAATAATGATAATAAAGGAGTGACTCCAGAAGTGAAGCCTCACCATCGGATTCAGGTTGCTGTTATAACCAAGACACTTTTTTTGTGAAGGGGGGCTTTCCCTGCAGTCAGCATATTCTCAGCCCCACCAACAGTACTAAAATATAAAGCACAAGAATAACTATAACAATATGAGAATTTTTTGAAGGCTCTAATAGTTGAATAGTTATCGTCGTAGTAAGTGGACACAGTGATACGAGTTCGAATCTTGATCAAGGGTGTTGGGATTTCACATAGAAATAATATGCTTGGGAAAGGTATCCATCCAACTATTCACTTTCGAGCTATGGGTAAATAGTAGGGGAGTGAGGGTTTTTTTAACCTTGGTATGGCAAAAGAAGGAAAACTCTGATTTCAAATCTGCTAAACGTCACTAAAAAAATTGACCTTGTGTTGCATCCTGCACTTGTGGAGGGGTTGGGAAAATACATATAAAAGTTTCTTGACTTATATTAATTGTGTGGTTTCAAGTTTCAACTATTCCAATCTAATATTAATAATTTATACGTAATTCCATTGGTCTAATAAGTACAGTGTTCGCCAATGGTTCGGGAGACCGGGGTTCAGTCCCAGGTCGAGTCATACCAAAGACTAAAAAAATGGTACTTGATATCGCCTTGCTTAACACTCAGCATTATAAGGTACAGAAAAAGGATAAAGTGGAACAACCCAGCGAATGGAGTAGCGCCCTCCCCTACACCTCGGTGTGGTAGCTATTGAAAAGGGAGCCCTCAAGTCACCCTCGACTAAGGTCACCAACTTTACTTTTACACTACCAATCAAAAGTATTTGGTCACCCTAAAAATTTATTTCCCCTAAAAGAGTTATTTTTAATGAAAGAAGTTAATAATATATTAATATATTAATTATACTAGATACAAGTTTTCTTCAGTAACTATGATCTTAGTAGAACCAGATATTTTTTGAAAAATTGATTTGAAAGCGTTCATTCAAACAGAAAAAAAATCCCAGAACTACAATGAATTATACTGTGAGGAAACGGGAAAAAAACAAGAACTTAAGTTGGACTGGCTAACCGAAAACAGGAAAATTTCATTCACTGTGAAGCTGGCCTATATGGCAGAATTGCTGTCAATAAACCACTGTTGAAGGTCGAAGGCTGTTTGGGTTTTATGGCATATCAACCTTAGTAGGTTATTTATTGCCAAATACATTTTAAACAAATAATCAGTTCTATTTCAAACAATTCAGTTTAGCATGAGTACAGTTTAATTGTCAAAAACATTTCTATTTCAAGCTATTCAGTTTAGTCAAACAGTTCTAATTTAACCGATTCAGTCTAGTATAAGTATAGATTCTGTTTACACACTGTTAAATGTCAAAACAGTTCTATATTAAACAATTCAGTATAGCGTAAGTACAGTTTCAATGTCAAAAACAGTTCCATTTCAACCAATTCAGTTTAGCATGCAAAAACAATTCAATTTCAAACAATTCAGTTTGGATTTAGACACAGTTTGATTGTCAAAAACATTTCTATTTCACGCTATTCGATTTAGTCAAAAGGTTCTAATTCAAACAATTCAGTTTAGTTCTATTTAACCCATAGATAGGACCCTATAGTGGTGCTACCACTTTGAGCCAGAGTGGACCTGGGAGCGATGACAATGAAGGAGTGCTCCGCATTCCCCCAAACCCCAGCATTACTGGGACCTCGCCATCAGATAGTTTAGAGTCATATATAGGACACTCGTTGTGTGTGGGGGGGTCTTACCTCTCTGCAGGAGTGCAGTCAGTGTATTCTACAGTTCCAGCCGACTGGGCAAAAACCACTGTTGAGGAAGCAAAACAATGTTAAAAGGGTTCAGTGGACCCAGGTGCAGAAAGACTGTACAATAGAGCAGTGGAATCACGTCCTATGGACTGACGAATAAAATTTCGAAATCTTTTGCTCAAATAGGAGGATCTACGTGCGGCGTAGAGTTGGTGAAAGAGCCGCAACCCCTTGTATCACAACAACCGTAAAGCAAGGACGATGCACTGTAGAGGTGTGTATGTGTGTGTGTGTGTGTGTGTAGAGGGGGGTTGCTTGTTGTAAAGTCGAGGGTTAGCACCAAGTGAATGGCAAATTGAATCAGAAGGGCTATCACAACATACTGCAACATCACGCGATCCCATCTGGAACGCGGCTTGCGGCTCAAGGATTTGTTCTCATGTAAGATAATGAACCAAAGCATACGAATAAACTCTGCCAGTGATACATTAAAAACAAAGAACAGTACGTACTTCAACTGATGTCTTAGCCGGTGCAATCAGCTGACTTAAATCCCATTGAACTGATGTGGGATGAAAGTGATTGAAAAGTCAGAGCTGAACAACCCATGTGTAGCTCACCTCTGGCAACTCTTGCAGGAAAGCTCGGCAGAATTATCTTCAGTCTACCTCCAGTCTTTGGTGGAAAGAATCCTTCTGTGAAGCAGTGATAGCGGCCAAAGGGGGTCATTTTGATGAATCAAAAGTTTAAGAAGCTTTTTGGTTTAATTTGAATTTGTGGCTATGGATGACTTGTATTTGGTATAATAGATAAAACCATTGAGGTGCTTTATTTATTTGGTTAAAAATAACACTTTTAGAATGAGAAATTGTTATGGGGACATATCCCACCATACCCCAAAGATGGACTCGTCCAACCTAAACGTATTCTCCGAGCTTAGCTCGCTCGGGGGAGACAACATCTCGTTCCTTACGAGACATTTGACAGACGGACTGCAAGCCGATCACGGCTAGTACTTCCTTTGTATGACTTCCTTTTTCTGCTAATACAATAACGTTTACTATTGCCCGTTGTTTGAGTTGTTCTTCCACCGGTCTTATCTGAAGACCACAACAAAAATAAACATTTTTGAGGGTGGTCAAATAGTTTTGATTGGTAGAGTATATATTTCAAGTAACTTCCTATTCTAAAATGATAATAAAAATTATTTGTTTGCAACAGTTATAGAGTTTCATGTATTCATATCCAATACTAATAATTTTCAAACAGATATATTTTACTCATAATAGGTACCACCACTCTGTTTCAGGAAGTAATGGAATCGGAGTGTGGAAGTGGAGCCTCACCATTGGTGCAATATCCAACCCCCATTTTTTTTAGAGGTGTCTTTACCAGATTGCTTCAGTCAGTGTATTCTCAGCTCCATCGCCTGGACCAGAAATATTTAATAAAATCAAGATGATAATACCTCCTGTAAAACAAGCCCTGACTTGCTGTGGTCAGCCATGCCTATTAAAGGAATTAATAAGTCGAATCGGTTTTATCATTATCAATATCGTTCCATTCTGCCACGGTTCTGCATTTGTTTCTAATTATTTACAGTCTAATGCATTTTTAGAGTAAAATCATTTGCAAAGTGTTTTCATTATACAAGATGTGTTAATGGTTGGTTTGTTGGGTTTTATGGCATATCAACCTTTGTAGGTTATTTAACGCCAAATCCATTTTTATGTAAATAATTTCAGATAATTCAGTTCAGCATAAGTACACAGATTAGACGTTAAAAACAGTTCTATTTCGAGCAATTCAGTTCAGCACCAGTACGCAGTCCCAATGTCAAAACAGTTCTATTTTAAACAATTCAGTTTAGCATAAATACGCAGTTTAAATGCAAAAATCAGTATAGTGAAAGAAGCACGGTTTAGTTCTATTTAACCCATAGATAGGACCCTTATCAGGTGCTACCACTCCGGGCCAAAGTGGACCCGGGAGCGATGGCAATGAAGGGGTACTCAGCATTCCCCAAAGCTCCAGCACTGCTGGAACCTCACCATCAGATTGTTTAGTGTCATATCCAGGACACTCGTTGGAGGGGGGTCTTTACCCCTCTGCAGAGAAGCAGTCGGTGTATTCTACAGCCCCAGCCGACTGGGCAAAAGATGCGTTAAAAAACAAAACAGAATGGAACAAAATATAAACAAGCTAATATTGACTCTGTATTTACCAAGGTAGAAATGAACGAAAGAATGAAATTTAATTATCTTCATAATAATCTCCAAAACATTTATTCCAGTGATTTTTCCATTGTTAAAAGCACCTCTGTAACTCTTTTTTTATATGGTGTGAAACTGTACCGATATTTCCTTCAATGTCCTTCATGTCCTCAAATCTTAAGAGGAATTTTCAGTTTAGGAAACAAGAAAACGTATCACGGGATAAGCTATGGTAAATATTGAGGGTGCTGCACTTACACTGTGAATTCAGTTTAGCGTAAGTTCACAGTTTCAATGTAAAAAAAAACAGTTTTATTTCAAAGAATTCAGTTTAGGATAAGTACACAGATTCAATGTCAAAACAGTTCTATTTCGAGCTTAAGTACACAGTTTAGTTCTATTTGACCCATTGATAGAACCTTATTAGACGCTACAACTCCGGGTCAGAGTGGACCTGGGATCAATAACAATAAAGGGGTACTCCATATTTCTCAAAGCTCCAGCGTTACTGTAACCTCGTGATTAGATTGTTTAATTGCATATCCAGGACACTCGGTGGGGTAGTCTTACCCCTCTGTGGTGAAGCAGTCGGTGTATTCTACCGCCACAGCCGACTGGGCCAAAAAGTCGCTCTAGAAAGTAATTTAAATGTTTAAATTGCCTGTGTTTTTTTTTTATCAGATTTCTATTTTTATTTTTCTTATTTTACTTATCATCTCATGTTATTCATTGGTGAGAACTATTACGAAGCCATCTTTATTTTGGATATGTTCCCAAACCGTTCACCAATACTGGTAATTATAAAAAGATATTAAAACAACTTTAATTATACGAAGACATATTTGACCCAGAGACCTATAAAACTGTTCTTGCTTGCAATATAAAAATAGAAATTTTTATGGGTAAGTATTTAAACTGAAATACGTAGTCTTGTTTTTTCATCATTCAGAAAGTAATGATACTTCGTTTCTCGAAAGTACCGAGAATAATATTTTTTGTGAAATGAAAATGTGTATCTAGAAAATAATGATACTGATTTTCTATGTATCTAGGAAGTAACGAGAATATGTTTTGAGTCTAGAAAGCAATCAGTGATTTTTTTGTGTGTCCAAAAGCCATGGGACAGGTATATCTTGAAAACAATGCACTGATGGTTTTGTGTCTGGAAAGCAATGAAATTGTTTTTTGTTTGTCTAGAAAAAAATCAAAATACAATTTTTTTTATATCTGGAAAATAATGAGAAACATAGTTTTGTTTCTAGAAAGCAATGAGTCTGTTTTTGTTTGTCTAGAAATCAATGCACTGACTTATTCTAGTCTAGAAAACCATGAAACTGATTTTTCTTGTCAAGAAAATAATGAGACTCATGTTTGCGTATGACACGTAACGACACTGATATTTTCATTGTCTAGAAACTAATGAAAATGACTTTTATTTTCCAGATCGGCAACCCTGGTTGAGAGTCAGCTGATCAATGTTGACCTTGAACACCTGTGAAAACTTTCACTCTCAGAATTCACGCTTAGTTGAATAGTATTGGATAATCATGTGTTAACCCCCGGGACAATGCGACATAAACATTTAACAAGCTAACGCAGGCTTATGGAAATCAAATTCAACACAAGCATGGATTTTTAAGAGACATAAGGTATTTTTTGATTACTGAGATGCTAAACAATATGACCTGTCGACCAGTAATCTTGCAAAGAAAAGTGAAGAACTTCAAAAAATGTGACTGAGGTTTGAAGGTGAGAATATTTTGCTGATGAATTGACAGGGGTACCAACCTGAAAAATATCAGTCACGTTACTTTTAATACTCGCTTTTTGTGAACGGGTTTTTGAACGAGAAGAATATTCTTGTGATATCACAGTTCCTTTACCTTTCCTGATCTGATACTCTTGCAACTATTTCCTGTTACCGAAAGTCCAAACCCAGCTTCATGTTCGCCATTCGCGAACTATTTAGAACATACAACAGTTCGTGACGAATCAAATAGCGGCAGTGTCAGTTGTAAACTTCTACATTGTTTATCCGAGAGTGGAACCAACGTCTTCAGAATAGTGAAGCTTTCTAAGGGAACTGCCCTGAAAAAAAAACCCAACTCTACTGACAAATCTTAGTATTCGCTCTACGGCATCCTCTGCGGCGAGGGGGGGTAGGTGGGGGTGTAAAGCCGCCTTTGCAAACCAAGAGATCCTGGGTATGACGCTAACCTGCCTCCAGTTCTGAAGTCTTGGGGAGTGTGGAGTCACTACTTCATTGCCATTACTCCCAGGTCCACTCTGACCTTTTAGGGCTCCATTTATGGATCCAATAGACCTGTTTGAAAAGCATCGGTTTTGAATTGGAATGCGTGAAACCATACACCTCTATGCAAATAAATAATGACTGTTAAATAAAATTATTGTAAGGAATACTTAATTCAATTTGCAATAGGAATAATTACTTGAAGCTGTAATTGTTTACTAAGGATTATTATTTCTGAAACCAAATAACTGCTTGCAAATTATTAAAGTTAGATAGATATACTTGAAACCGTATAATTGCTTGCAAATCATTGATGTTAGAAATACTTCAAACCATATAACTGCTTGCAAATTATTAACGTTAGATAGAAATACTTGAAACCGTATAATTGCTTGCAAATCATTGATGTTAGAAATACTTCAAACCATATAATTGCTCGCAAATTTTATGGTGGGAGATCCTATTTCCCAAACCCCTCCGCTCGGGCAGGATATGACACGAGGTCAATTTTTTAAGCGGAGTTTAACAGGTTTGAATTCAGAGTTTTCCTTCTCCTAGACTAGTTTCCTCACCAAGGCTGAAGAACCTAGTCTGCCCTACTATTTACCCATAGCTAGAGGGAGAATAATTGGATTCATACTTTTCCCAAGGGTATTAGTGCTATGTGAAATGCAATCAGTCTCGTCCAGGATTTGAACTCGTGTCGCCGTGTCCATTTCCTTCGAAGATAACCGTTACACCACGGGCACCTTATTGGTGGGAGATAAGAATACTTAAAACTATTCATCTGTAAGTAAATTACATAATAGTAGGAAATAGAATATGCGGTCCGAGTTCAAATCCTGGACTAGGCTGTTTGCGTTTCCTTTTAGCATAATGCCTTTGAGAAAAACATAAACCCGCCTGTTCTACCTCGAACTATGGGTAAAAAACATGACTTAAGTAACCAGCTCAAGAGAAGGAAAGCTCTGAATTCAAACCAGTTTTATCCTTCTTAAAAATTGACCTTCTGTCTCATCCTGCCAGTGGGTTGGGAAAATACACACATTTTGAAAAAATGAAGAAAATGAAGACGATTTAGAATTAAATTGCTTACAATTTTTACCCAGTCTTATTACTTGACATTCTGATCTTGTATTTTACTTGAATCGGAAAATAAAGACACCAACGAAATTTGAACCCTCATCTTTTAACCTTCAAGGCTTGTTTGGCATAGAAAGCGCCTTAATTAATAATCGTATCATTCCTGGTTTGAGAAAGGCTGTATCATGATAAATTGACAGTTGAAAACCACTTAATTTGCCTAAGACCTTGAGAAATGTTCTTTATTTTTTTTTGGTGGGGGGTGGGTGTCATTTTTTTTTGTGATGAAAGCGTCGTCGCCATTTTGCAAAGAAAAAGAAGCAGGTTTTTCGGCCTTCCCATCAGAAACAAACAAATCATTTGTTTTATGCGACAGTATCTTTATCTCATTTAAGCTTTCAATGTTGCCTGATATTGTAACATAATCGAGTGACTTGGATATAATTTATTGCTAAAGAATTCTTTTCTATCGAAAAAAGAAAAGAAAAAAGAAATCGAAGAAGAAAAGAACGTTTTAAATAAAGCACAAATTGAGGAAATAACTTCAGACTGCGTTCTTTCAATGTAATTCCACTGCATACATTAGAATTATGGACTGGAGGTGCCCGTGGTGTTGGAAATGAACACGGCGACCCAGGTTCAAATCCTTAGCTTGGCTATTTGCATTTTACATCGGGCTAAGTAAGATAAAGGTATGAATCCAATTATTCTCTCCCCGGCTCTGGACAAATGGTTGGGAAGACTGGGTTTTTTAGCCATGGTATTGCAACCAGTCTAGGAGAAGGAAAACTCTGAATTTAAACCTGTAAAACTCCGCTTAAAAATTGACCTTGTGTCACCTCCTACTCGCGCGGAGTGATTGGTAAATAAATATATTAACATTATGGGATAGGCTTAGAAAAGTGATTACACAAATTAATGATTCTGTGACTATATATATATATATATATTTAATAGTTTTCAATTAATCTAGAGGGCTATTGCAAGGCGAAATAATAATCAATTATTCTGTGACTATATATATAGTTTTGAATTAATTTAGAGGGCTATTGCACTGCGAAATAATAATTATAATTTCGCATTGCAGTAGCCCTTTAAATAAATTCAGTACTATAAAATGCAATAATTTGTGCAATGCTTCAAGCAAATTACAAAATACTCATATATATATATATATATATATATATATATATATATATATATATATATAAAGATATTGACTATATGCTCTCAGAAAACATTTCTTCCGCTTTTTTAATCCATTAAAAAACTAGGTACAAATCCGAGATAAAATCTATTTGATTTGATAGCAAAACTTACTGAGTACAATAAAAATACCTCAATCTAATTCGAATTATAATTTTTTAATGGCATAACACCTTTTGTGGTTTATTTAAAGCCAAAGCCATCATTGTAAAAGAACAGAAGGAGTACTATTTAACTCAGATCTGAGAGAATAAGAAGGTTGATACCTATCCCAAGGGTATTAGTTCGAAAGTGAACGTAATAGCCTCACTGGATTTCGCACTTGTTCACTTCGAGGCTGCAGTCCAGCACCTTAGCCGCAACGCACCTTTACGATATGATTGGTTCTCACTTGCCAATTGTGATAAAAACAATCATTGGTAGGTTACTAAGAAAAAAGTTTGAAACTTTTTTTGAGACATCTGAAAGGCAAACTGCAAATAGCGAAAATGAAAAAGAACATTTTTACTTAATAAAAGAAATCCAACAAATACCAGAAAATTAAGAAAGCCCGGTGAGAACTAAGTAGAATATACAAAAAAAAAAAAAAAAAAAAAAAAAAAAAAGAGTACGTCCAAGGTTAAATAGATGAAATCAGAAATTTGAATTTGTTTCAAGACAAACAATCACAATTAGCATAGCTGACCGTTAATGAAGTTAGTGGAAGACAAAGAACCTCGAGAGAAAAAAACTTTATGGTGCCAGCCAAGAAGAAATACTTCAGAAGTTGAAAGAACATTTTAATAAGTTGCTTTGAAACCCTTCCGAAATCACAGATAACCCTATTGATTAAATTAAAATGCCCTAGTAGACATCAAACTTGTACAGGTTCGGGAGGAAAAACTTGACGCAATTCTGAAATAAATAAATAAATAAACGCAGAAAATCTGCAGGTCTCAACGAAATACCTCTATAAATATGGAAGACAAAGATATTTGATTTCTTTGCTTAAGCAATATTTTTATAAACAGAAAACAATGGATAAATAGACGAGAGAGAGAGAGCATCCATCTCCTCCCGAAGAAAGGTGACCTCAAAATCATTAAGAACTACGGTGGAATAACTCTTATTACTATAGCTGGTAACGTAATGCTCTGCTTCTCGATTATATCCTACTTGAAATGCTATCTTCATGATTTGATTGCCCAGTCGGCTGGGGCAGTAGAATACACCGACACCAGGGGTAAGACACTCCAACTGGTGTCCTGGATATGACACCAAACAATCTGATAGTGAAGTTCCAGTGATGCTGGAGCTTTGAGGAATGCGAAGCACCCCTTCATTGCCATTGCTTCCAGGTCCACTCTGGCCCGGAATGATAGCACCTGATTGGGCCCTATCTATGGGTTAAATAGAACTAAACTGCATACTTATGCTAAAATGAATTGTTTGAATTAGAACTGTTTGACTAAACTGAATAGCTTAAATAGGAATGTTTTTGAAAATTAAACTGTACTTACAATTAAACAACATGTTTATGCTGAACTGAAGTGTTTGAAATTGAACTGTTTTTGACACTGAAACTGTGCTTGCGCTAGATTGGGTTGTTTGATGTAGAAATGTTTTGACATTTAACTGTGTGTAAACAAAACCTGTACTTATACTGGGCTGAATTAGAACTCTTTTGACAATTGGACTGTGTACTCATACTGAGCCGGGTTGTTTAAAGTAGAGCTGACTATTTGCATAAAAATAGATTTGGCATTAAATAACCTACAAAGGTTGATGTGTTATAAACCAACCAACCAACAAACCAACCTCACGAGTTGATGATAATGATGATTATGATGATCTATCTATCTATCTATCTATCTACAAACTGATATATATATATATATATATATATTAGTCACGTTTCTATATCTTCGATTGGCGACGTCAGGTGCTTAGATATCGTATTTATCCACCCTGGTCTCGTATGTACCTTTGGAGTATGTTGTCTGCATTTAGGTATCAAAACTCCTTACCGATACTTAGTTTGAGAAATATGAATTCCATTCAGTAATCGATCAAATGTAAAATGTGATAGGATTACATTCTAAAGTTTAGACTTGAGAAATTAACAGAACGCTAACAAATCAATGATCAGAGCGAAAAGCAAACCCACATTTTAAAATCGATGAACTATGTCCCTGTTCTTTTTTTTTTTTTGTAAATCAATGGTCTTCTAATTCCAAAACAAAAGTCGAGTGTATTAAGTTCTGGTAATGTAAAGGCACGCTTACTCTACTGTAAAGCCAATTTGATATTAAGCCTATCCACATGTCAGCGAACAAGGCAGAATGTTTTTAAATATCTTCTATCGAATAATTTAAAAATTCGTAAAGAAAGCCCTAACAGTAGTTTAGAAGAAAAAGCCTAGAATGCTACTACAGCCCCCCCCCCTCAGAAAAGGAAAAAGAAAAAAAAAAAAAAAAAACCAACAAAAACGAATTGTCCCCTTCACCCCACTAGACCGCCCCCAAAGCTACCTAAAATATCAGTAGTAAATAAAAGTCCAAACGAAGAAGACGCATTTGAACTCAGGAGCCAAGTGGAAGAAATATGTCAATATTGGTCAGTATGTCTTTAATTCCAATTTAAAATGCTGAATTTTACAAAATGTTATGCTGTATTTTGTTTGTAAAATAATGCTTAAACTATGCGTTTTAAATGTAAAGGCACGCTTACTCTACTGTAAAGCCAATTTGATATTAAGCCTATCCACATGTCAGCGAACAAGGCAGAATGTCTTTAAATATCTTCTATCGAATAATTTAAAAATTCGTAAAGAAAGCCCTAACAGTAGTTTAGAAGAAAAAGCCTAGAATGCTACTACAGCCCCCCCCCTCAGAAAAGGAAAAAAAAAAAAAAAAAAAAAAAACCAACAAAAACGAATTGTCCCCATCACCCCACTAGACCGCCCCCAAAGCTACCTAAAATATCAGTAGTAAATAAAAGTCCAAACGAAGAAGACGCATTTGAACTCAGGAGCCAAGTGGAAGAAATATGTCAATATTGGTCAGTATGTCTTTAATTCCAATTTAAAATGCTGAATTTTACAAAATGTTATGCTGTATTTTGTTTGTAAAATAATGCTTAAACTATGCGTTTTAAATGTAAAGGCACGCTTACTCTACTGTAAAGCCAATTTGATATTAAGCCTATCCACATGTCAGCGAACAAGGCAGAATGTTTTTAAATATCTTCTATCGAATAATTTAAAAATTCGTAAAGAAAGCCCTAACAGTAGTTTAGAAGAAAAGCCTAGAACGCCTAATGCTACCACAGAGCTCTAATTCCTGAAGCCTGCTAGGTCCCCAACTGTAGGATGAAAAAAAAAAAAAAAAAAAAAAAAAAAAAAAAAAAATGAAAAACCCTTGGAAAAGTCCCAATACAGCAAAAAAGTATAAGTCAGTATTAGTGAAAGTCATAAGAAAGTACCTTAATGTTGGACTTTAACTAAGTTAAAACTTAAAACAAATTCCCCCCCCCCTTTTATTTATTTATTTATTTATTTTTTTTTTTTAATTATTTTATTTAATTTTTTTAAAAATTTTTTTTTTTTTTTTTTTTTTTTTTTAAATGTTCATTTATTTTATTATGTACACATGGGAAGCAGCATGATGTACGTCAAGGTATTTGAATAAACCAATGGACGACCAAAGTCAATACCCAAATGGGTCCTGGACGTGAGTTTGACGACTTTTCGCTCAGGATCGACAGTTCGATCGGGGAACTACTGCTGCTCCTCTATAAGAGTGGCTTCTATAGAAGAGAATAAAACAGCCATCGAAAGATAACCATGACCCACACTCAAACCACTTACACAAACCGCATCGCTCTTCGCGCGGGTAAAAAAGGGGCGCGTCCTGCTGAGGTTGGAGCCCTGGCCTCGGTGTTCGAAAAATCAGCTACAGAGCTCAAACAATCAAAACTACTAAAATGCAAGCAAACACTACAAATAGCCACATTTAACGTAAGAACCTTAAATAGAATAGGACAACTCCCAGAGCTAATTGCATCGGCCGAAGAACATAATATAGAAATAATTTGCATACAAGAACACAGATACACGCACACAGAAGATATCAAATATCACGAAACTGGCAATGGATGGTCGCTCGCCACTGCATCCGCATGGAAAAACTCTGTCAACGCCGCAGTAGGAGGGGTAGGATTGCTTATAGGACCTAGAGCACTAAAAACGCTTAATAGCATAGAGAAAATACGACCTAGGATGATGGTAGCTACATTTAACGGAAACCCCAGAGCAACAATCGTCTCATGCTACAGCCCCACCAATGTTAGTGAAGAAAATGAAATAGTCACCTTCTACGATGAGTTATCCTCATTAGTGCGTAGCATCCCGAAACACAACATGTTAGTCATTGGCGGAGACATGAATGCACAAATCGGGAAAAACGGAAACAACAAATACAGCCTCCACAACACGTCAAATAGAAATGGGCAACATCTAACAGATTTCATGATAGAAAATAGATTAGCATGCCTCAATACAAACTACCAAAAAAGAGAGGGCAAACTATGGACATACACGTACGCAAACAATACTAAAGCTCAGATAGACTACGTCCTTATAAACAAGAAATGGAAGAATAGTGCATTGAATTGCGAGGCATACTCCTCTTTTGAGGGTGTGTCCACCGATAACCGAATAGTCACAGCGAAAATACGGTTAAGCCTACGAAAAAACGCCAAACGAACAGCGACCACCAAACACTATGACTGGGCCCTATTAAACAACAAAGATGTCAGAGATAAATACGTATTAGAATTGAGAAACAGATTCGAAACACTACAAGAAAAGACGGAAAAAAGTACACCAAACGACGAATACGAAAATTTCGTCAATGCACACCTTGAGGCAGCAGCAAAATACATTCCAACAAAAATTAAAACTAAATATAGAGTCCCATGGGAAACCTTAGCGGTGAGAGAAAAACGTGCACTAGTGAAAACAGCCTCCAAAAACTATCGAAAAAACCCAACAAACACAAATGCCTTAAAACTAAAAACGGCACAAAATCAATTAGCAGGCATATATTTAAAGGAACAGACAGAATACATTCAAAATCAGATAGATAAGATCAGAGACTCGGTAGAAGATAGACAATCTAGAATTGCCTGGCAAACAATAAACGAAGTGAGCAGAAGAAAGAGCACAGCCAAAGCAAAACTTAAAGCAGCAAACCAACAAGAAAGAATAAAACTGTGGAAACAGCACTTCGAAAACTTACTTGGAAACCCACCAAAAATAACGCATGAACCAATCACCAGAATAATTAGCAAACAATTAGACATTAAACTTGGACCGTTCACACAAGGAGAACTCGACTCGGTTCTCAGAAAAATTAAAAATAGGAAAGCTGCAGGACTGGACGAAATTCCCCCGGAAGTATGGAAGACCAGACAATTCGACGACATACTGCTCCGACACTGCAACGCAGTATACAATCAAAATCCGATAGATAGATGGACGAAGGGATGCATACTCCCCTTCCCTAAAAAGGGGGACCTCGGATTAGCCAAAAACTACCGAGGCATAACACTTACATCCATAGCTGCCAAAATCTACAATGCCCTACTACGAAACCGCATAGAACCCAAAATCGACAACATACTTAGAAAAAACCAAAATGGCTTCCGAAGAAATAGATCTACGACCTCACAAATACTAACCATCCGCAGAATCCTTGAAGGTGTACGGGCAAAGAACCTACAAGCGACATTAATATTTGTCGACTTTACCAAGGCTTTCGACTCCATTCACAGAGGAAAGATGGAACAAATCCTACTAGCGTACGGCATACCTAAAGAAACCGTAGCGGCAATAACGATTCTCTATAGAAACACTAAAGTAAAAGTACGATCACCAGATGGAGACACAGAATACTTCGACATTGTAGCAGGAGTACTACAAGGGGACACGCTGGCTCCGTATCTCTTTATCATTTGTCTAGACTACGTACTTAGAACATCGATTGACAAAATCAAAGAGAATGGCTTCGAACTGACGAAGAAAAGAAGCAGAAGATATCCCGCAACAACAATTACCGACGCCGACTACGCCGATGACATAGCGATACTGGCAAATACACCTGACCAAGCCGAAACACTTCTGCATAGCCTGGAACGAGCAGCAGCAAGCATAGGCCTCCATGTTAATGCACACAAAACGGAATATATGTGCTATAACCAAACGGGGGACATCTCCACTCTAGAAGGAACCCCTCTTAAACTAGTAGACAAATTCACGTACCTAGGAAGCAGCGTCGAATCAACCGAAAAGGACATCGAAACGAGGTTAACGAAAGCATGGACAGCTATCAATAGGCTATCGACTATATGGAAATCAGACCTAACCGATAAAATGAAACGCAGTTTCTTCCAGGCAGCGGTCACATCGATACTGCTATATGGATGCACTACATGGACGCTAACAAAACGGCTCGAGAAGAAACTAGATGGCAATTACACAAGAATGCTGCGTGCAATCCTCAACAAGTCCTGGCAGCGGCACCCCACAAGACACCAACTGTACGGCCACCTGCCCCCTATCACGAAATCTATTCAAGTTAGGCGAACCAGACATGCAGGACATTGCTGGAGAAGCAGAGATGAACTCATAAGAGATGTACTCTTATGGATCCCCACACACGGCCGCGCAAAAGCAGGACGACCAGCACGAACGTACATTCAGCAGCTGTGTGAGGATACAGGATGTTGTCCTGAAGACCTGCCTAGGGCGATGAACGATAGGGAGGAGTGGCGAGAGAGGGTCAGGGATATCCGTGCTGCCAGCACGATATGATGATGATGATGATAATAGACCCCCAACCTTCTTGTTTTTCTACACCAAATTGGTTTTACTACTGCATATTTTTTTTTTATCTTTTTAGACTAATATTTTCCAAATTTCGTTATTTTCATACTTACCGTCATTATTTCAACATTAGTTTTTTTTTCTGCATCTTATTGTTCCATTCAAACGGTAAATTATGGGTCGACACGCTTTTCATAAAAATTTAAGTATATCTGTGATGTTTTCTTGGATGATAACGAGGTAGACTACACTACTTAATTTCTTATGTATATCACTGTATAGAACGAGAAAGCTACTCCGAACTAAACAACATCGCAAAAATCACATCAAAGGGATAAACCCTAGGGTTGTTTCCCTCGTGATATACTCGGGATCATTTTTGAAGTGGATGAGAGAAGAACTTCAAATTGGAGGTGCCCGTGGTGGAATGGTTACCGTCGTAGGAAATGGACACAGCGACACGAGTTCAAATCCTGTACGAGACTGGCTGCATTTCACATAGCACTAATACCCTTGGGAAAGGTATGAACCCAATTATTCTCTCTCCAGTTATGGGTAAATATTTGGGCAGACTAGGTTCTTCAACCTTGGTGAGGCAACTAGTCTAGGAGAAGAAAAACTCTGAATTCAAACCTGTTAAACTCCGCTTAAGAATTGACCTTGTGTCATATCCTTCCCGAGCGGAGGGGTTTGGTAAATATGGAGAGAAGAACTTCAACAAATGAACCAAAGAACAAGAAAACTAATGACGATGGCTAAGGTCATACAAGCTAGAAATGACATAGACACTCTTTATGTGTCAAAAAAAAAAGAGGAAGAGAACACGCCAATATTGGTTTGGTTTGGTTTGGTTTCTTTGTTTAATGGCATATCAACCTTTGTAGGTTATTGAATGCCAAAGCCATTCTCCTAGAAGAACAGTAGTGGTACTATTTAACCCATAGCTGGGAGGATAAAGAACTTTGTACCTTTTCCAAGGGTAATTTGACCGAAAGTGAACATAATAGCGCGACTGGAGTACGAACTCGCTTACTATGATTCCGCAGTCCATCACTTTAACTATTACACCACGAGGACCCCCCACGGCAACATTGAAGATAGCGTGGATACATCGATACGACGACTCGAAGAATACATTAAAAAAAAAAAAAAAGCAAAGAAAGACTAATTTCAACGATCAGAAACAAAACACTGATCAACAGAACAGAAACCAGAAAACAAAGTTGAGAAGAAAAACAACTGCATGGATATTTCAAGCGACAAACAAGCGTAATCTCACACAAGAAAACTTGAACATGGCTAAGAAAGGGAATGATTAAGGGAGAAACCAAATTTGTTCTAATATCAGCACAAACAACGCCATAATGACAAACTATGCTAAAGCAAAAATAGATAAGACGCAACAAAATAGTAATGTGATGTGGTGATAGAGATGAAACGATCAATCACATAATAAGTGAATTCAATAATTCAACGTTAAGAGTATAAGAATAGAATCGAATGTGTGGGGAAGATGATCCACTGGCAATTGTACCAGAAAATGACCATAAAAAACGAACCTACTGACTTTGTCGTCCCGGCAGACCACTTAGTAAAATTAAAAGAAAGCAAAAAGAGAGATAAGTACCAAGACCTTTCTAGAGAACAAAAAAAATTATGGAACATGAAGATGACGGTGATACCAGTTGTAATTCGTGAACTCGGAACAATTCCAAAGAATTGGTAAATGGACTGGAAGTCTTGGAAGTGAGAGAACAAGTGGAGATCATCCAAACTACAGCACTATCAAGATCGGCCAGAATACTAAGAAGAGTCATGGATACTTGAGGAGACTTGCTGTCACTCAAACTCCAGTGGAAAACCGTCAGCTAACATTGGTGTGAAAACCCTCAAAGGAATAATATTAATAATAATAATAATAATAATAATAATAATTAACTCAGACAAAAATAACTTGATAAGCTTGCTTAATAGTGGGAAATATGATGTATATAAAAAAAAAAAGCCTGGGTAGTAATATTTTTCAAACCTGGAAAAAATCAACGTAGGCATTTTTCGAAAGGAAAAGTGACCATCCCTAAAGAGGTTTGGGGTTAGATGAAATATAGAATAAGATGTTTTTTTTTTTTACAAAGAGGTGGAACAAATCTCCAACCCCTTATTTGGAAAGAATTATTTCGTCATTAACTTGGATCGCTAAGTTCCGATCCAACACCAACCCACCCTAACTGGGAACTAAATTGCATACAAGCAGCATATTTTTGCCTCTGGATTCCACGTCACTTGAGAAGACTCCCTGAAATTGTGAACTTGTGCCAGCCTCTGAATACCCCAGTGTCACACGACTAAGATGAGGACGGGAAAAGTTAAAACTACAGTATCTAACAACCGATATAAATAAAGTTGATACATTCATAACCTGTGTTGAATTTCGTTGAAGAGTTATTCTTGATGTGACCATGTGATCTCATCTAGCTACGTTCTCATCTTCTGTGATCAGAAACACAGTGAGGAGAGAGGGGGAGTGCTCATGAGGGACGCCGACAACCCAAGCGGAACTGAGCTTAACAATACAACACCAGCGAAATACCAAAGGCGTGATGATGATTGTGGGCACACTTGGATGGTAATCGTCGCGGCCTTAATTGTCAATGGGCTCGGGTCGAGAGTGGGCCATACTACTACTACTACTACTACTACTACTGTTACTACTACTAATAATAAACTTGCCGAATAGTGGATTTTGCCGCTCAGGCTGAGCACAGAGAGAAACTGAAAGAAAACGAAAAGAGAGACGAATATTTGGACCTTGCCAGAGTACTAAAAACATTATGGAACATGAAGTGATACCGATTATAATTGGTGCACTTGGAACGATCCCCAAAGGGAGCTGGAAGAGATGGAAATCGGAGGACGAATCAAGACCATCCAAACTTCAACATTGTTGAAAAGAGTCTAAAAGATCTGAAGAGACTTTCTTTCACTCAAATTCCAGTGAAAAACCATCAGTTAATGCTCGCCTTGAATAATCATAATGATCTATGCAAAATGATTGGGAAGATAAATTTTTGTACAATTAGAAACAACGAATATTAAACTGACAACGGTATCAAATAAGCTAACGGAAGTTGACATGTAAATCCCCCGGGATAGTTTTAGTGTTGTGGGTTTGGCTCAAACTGTAACCAGACATAAACAAAAGAATTTTATACACACAAGATGGACGTTTTCTTTCATTTTTCGTTGTCGTGATGATCAGACCAATTTCTTCACTTTCTTCACCTTGATTAAACCATAAGAACATTTCCTAGATATTTTCTGTAACGATTTTCAACAGCTCGAAAAATCTAAAACAATCCAAAACCACTATTAGTATATAATGAACTCATATGGACTCTTACATATAGTGTTGGCCGGCCAGCTTAAACTTACATTCATCAGCTCTGTGCAGACACTGGATACCGTCTAGAGGACGTGTTAAGAGCAATGGTTTTTAGGAACGGATCGAGAGAAAGAGAGAGAAAAAGAGAGATAGAGAGTGAGAGAGAGAAATAGAGAGTGAGAGAGAGAGAGAGAGAGAGAAGGAGAGAAAAAGAAAAAAATAAAGAGAGAGAGAGAGAGAGGGTGGGGAGAGTGAGAGTCAAGGGAATCTGTCAACTCACCTTGATAATGGTATATTTTTATTGAATCCGTCAGTTTCGCGAGAAACCATGGATATGCGCTGGGATATCGGCCCAGATCTGAGTAAGGTTGTAAGGAAGACCAGCACTTGCCCATGCAGCAGGTCTCCCTTCTTCACAACAACGATATATAACATCATTTGAGTTACGAGAACTAAGTTAAACACCTTGGACTGCCTTTAAGAACCCAAGCTCTTGGTTCTAAATTCAGAGTTTTTCCTTCTTCTTGATCGGTTACCCTATTAAGGCTAAAGAACCCAGTCTGTCCAGCTACTTCACTCATAGCTGGTGGGAGAGAAGAGATGGAAGCTTGGCTTTTTTCCAATGTCTTTAGTTTGAAGTGAACTGTGAATAGGCTCCCCCAGGATTTAATTTAATAAGTTAATTTAATAAGTTAATTTAATAAGTTAATTTTCTCTGACAATGACTCTACCAAAATATAAACTCTAAAAAAAAAAAAAAAGAAAAAAGAAAGAAAGAAGGTAAAAATGCCTAAAATACAAATCGTAGGGACACTCAACAGGACGTATCCCAGCTTTTTCCATTGCTAGTAAAAATCGTAATAATAATCTTCATTTTTAATTTTTTGTTTATAAGATATATATTAAAATATCTATCTTAATAGTGTTATTTTTTACGTTTACTTTTGGACTAATACCCTTGGAAAAGGCATGAACCCTCTCACTCCCAGCTATGGGTTAAAAAGTACCACTGCTGTTCTTCTACAAAGATGGTTTTGGCATTAGATAACCCAAGAAGATTGATACAAAGAAACCAAACCAATAATATCATCATTTTAAAAGATATTTTCCTGGGCAACTCTGTGTGTCCCAGGAAACGATTCAGACGAATCAGTCTTTAAAAATATGTTTACTTAACATTTCAAAAGACATCGCGATGCTGTCAAATACGACTCCAACCAGTTGACCTTTTCATTTTCTTCTTTAATCACAAACTGAAAAACATTTTATTTGAAAAACAAACGCAAAAGCTTTATGATATTCTTAAATTCACTCTCTATCTGACTATCATTAAGAAATTAGACTTCGAGAATACCCCCCAATCATTAAACCCCTGAGTAGACTGGACTCTATGTTCAACGCAAAAGAAATCCTTATATACTGAATCCCAAGCCTCATTGGAGTGAGGAGTTATGAAAGAAATGACTCAGTAGCCAAATCTGTTTTAGATTGGGAACCTAAAATTGATTGCCCTGTCAGCTGGGGCTGTAGAATACACCCACTGCTTCTCTGCAGAGAGGTAAGCCCCCCACCCTCAACGAGTGTCCTGATTATGACACTAAACAATCTGATGGTGAGGCTCAAGTAATGCTAGAGCTTTTGGGGGATTGCGGAGTGTCCTCTCATTGCCATCGCTCCCAGGTCCATCTAAGCCCAGAGTGGTAGCACTTGATAAGGTCCTGTCTTTGGGTCAAATAGAACTAAACTGTGTACTTATGCTAAACTGAATTGTTTGAAATAGAATTACTTCGACATTTGCCTGTTTTGACATTTAATTTTTTTTTAAACAAAAAACTGAATTGTCTGAAATTTAAGTCGGCGTTAAATTATCCGAAAAGGGTTGATACGCCGTAAAACAAAACAACCTGTACCATAGCCATGATATGGATACGTGAAATGTACATGTATATATAGAACATAGGAATCTCGAAATTCGAAAAACACTTAACGACTTCTTGTTGCATTGTCATCTGCTGATTCATGCAGAAATATACATATGTATGCAGGATACATACTGACACAATGATAACAGACGCAGGAAGACTTCTTTAACAATATTTACCTCTCACTTTATTGCAAGGGTTCGAAAAGGTTGTGTGGGGTTTTGCTGTGAGAGGGAGCTGGAGACCGAACAGAACAGAAATATTTTGACCCCACTGTTATGGCCGTCAGCGTTGTGTCTTTCTCGTTCTCCAGAGCTGCTCAACCGGAGGCCCAGGGCCCACTCTGCTGGCTGATGGCTTTCTTTACTGCATCTTATCAGCATCTTCTCGGGACCCCAACTCATCAGGGCCCCAAGCCCCTTCGGCCTGGTGTGGCTTTCCCTACCACATCTCGTCTCCAACTGGCTGCAACTCAACTGGCACTTGACATCCGTCTTGACTGCGTTTTATAATAGTTCAACGCCCACTCGATCGCTGAAATCGAATGTTTAATCGTCATCAAGCGGAAATAACTGTCATGCAGTTCACAGGTCACTCTCTTCCGGTGCATCAGTCTATGAGTGTACCATGGGAATTTTTTAGCTCGTCCCATTTCATCAGCCAATTTCCGCCCATGCGATTTCCTCTCATAACTGCCATTGGAATGTGTCACCTCCTTCCGGTGCATCACCTTGGAATGGCATTTTTTGCCGGGTCAAAAGGTCAAAATATTACATTCTCAGTTTAGGAACGAAACCTTTTATTACCTTTGAGTTAAAGGTTTCGACATAAGGAGAGAGATACACATTCTTTCAATTTTGGCTTTTACATCTGCCCCCCACCATCTCGTGCGACACCTGCCAAGGCCGCCGCGAGCAAGCGAAAGTCAACCCTTCTCGTTCGGTGTCCAGTTTTCAACTCTCATAACTTTCTTCAAAATCCGAAAATCCTCCGCGCGCTTCCGGTGCGTGACGTCATTCGCACTTGCTAGCCCCGTTTCCCGTCTCGGGCTATTGTGACATCTCTAAGTGACACCTTTGCTCTGCGCACGCGCGTGAACACCTGCGTTAATGTTGCACCTACGTAACCCATGTGCTGAGCCGAAAGGTTCTCAGCCTAACTAAACCCAAAGGTATAAAACGAAATCCCTCGGCCATTATATTACAAACCAACCAATAACCTAAAATTGATAGATTCCTTCATATAAAATTGCAATGTCGCTGGGATAACAACATACACAATAAACACTTCTTGGAAAAACCTACTTCATGAGAATGAAGACCAGCATTCAGAAAGTTCAGAAAAAACAAAAAACAAAACACCCCCCACCACTATATCCTGATTACGCATTGGTTATACGAGACTTACGCGTTTCTTTATACCCAAACGGTTGATTGAGTGTTTGTTATTTAATGGCATATCAAACTTTGTAGGTTATTTAATGCCAAAGGCATTCTCTTAGATGAACAGTAGTGGTACTATTTAACCCATTACTGGGAGGATAAGAGGCTTCATACCTTTCCCGATGCTATTTGTCCGAAAGTGAACGTAATAGAGCAACTAGAGTTCGAACTTGCATACTACGATTCCACAGTCCATCGCTTTAACCATTACATCACGAGGACACATCCAAACTCAAACGAGAAGAACAACAACAGACTATAACATGTCAAACACTTTACACTGTTAAATTTTTTCCCATGGAATGTGGGACTTTTGCTTTCATCGGAAAAAGTGTTTTTAACGCAAATATGAGAGATCAATTTAAAAATGCCAACATAGATGCCATTTTTGAGAAAAGTAAAATTATTCCAATAAATATAAACATAAATCTGTTCAGTAGCAAACAAAGTAACCCCTCAACACGAATCCTGACGATGCTAACATAAAACTGAGCTACAAAATGTGTAAATATAGCTGTTTAACGTATATGATTCTCTAACTTCTAGGCATGAAATAACCCCAGGCTGTTTGACATGTCGTTATAATCCACCAACCAAACTAAGTAACTAACTAACTTTATTTGATTACTGACGGAATTGCTCAAATCTTGAAAGTAATGAGACCATTTTTATTTTATTTTTCAGGTTAGCAACCTTGACTGAAAATAATCTAATCAACTTTCACCTTAAACAGGTTGGTAAACATACGAAGTGTAGGCACCAACGACTGACGGAGAATTGTTGGATGAGGAATACGAGACATAAAAACACAACTCGCCTCTGTTGTTAGGACCTCTGTTGCCTTGTTCTTCGTTCTCCGTTTATGCCAAAATTTTTCTCCTCGTACCCCAGTCACAGAGAGAGAGAGAGAGAGAGAGAGAGAGAGAGAGAGAGAGAAAATCAAGAAATCCATCGTTTTATATTGGGCTTCCGTCTCAGGTGGGTGACATCGTTTGCTTAACCTCTGTCATCACAGATGGTCTGTCTCTGGTGTCTCCGGTAAGAGCCAGTCTGGGACGCTAGATCGAGCATGACGTGTTACACAGAGCACACTAGAAGAGATGCTAAACTTTGTCAACTTGTCTTTCTTCCGGCTGCTGGATTTTTTGATAACTTATCTACTCACACCTCAGTACCATCTGCTTACAATGTTACACATACAGTTTATATTTACGTCTTACAATTCATCTAAGTCATCTTCGATTTTATTAGATGTACCTCGAAAAGGGAACGCACCATCTGAATCCTTAACTAAACTAATATTATGTTTTTTTAAAAAGCATTACTTATGTTAATCTTATAATATATATATATTTATCTAATATATATATATATATATATATATATATATATATATATAGTATACTTAGTCCAGTTAAACCAGAGTTGGGAGTAATTCCATCAGGACAAGAAATTATTCATGAATGAATATTTAAATTTTCCTGGCAAAGAGCTCAATGTACCAATAATACAGAGCAATAATTTCTTTTAGAAAAAACAACGAAACCAATCACAAAGGATTATAGATCTATTTCCATCCTGTTACGCATTTTTGAAATTTCCAAAAACACGAAAAAAAATTAACAGGACTTCTTCAGATCTTTTTGATAAATTTAAAACGGAAGTGGGCTTAATAACCGAAATTTAAATTTAAAACGGAAGTGGGCTTAATGAAGAGGTAACTCTTCATACCCTCCCACTCTTCTATCCCCTCCCACTCTCATGTGTCTATTCTAGTTTTTTTTATCAAAAAATCTGAAGAAGTCCTGTTAATTTTTTTTCATGTTTTTGGAAATTTCAAAAATGCGTAACAGGATGGAAATAAATTTATAATCTTTTGTGATTGGTTTCGTTGTTTTTTCTAAAAGAAATATATATATATATATATATATATATATAAATTTTACGTTTTATAAGTATAAACAAGAATTTAAAAAATTCAAAAAGCATGTCTAACCATAAAGTTGGAGATCATTCTACATTGAATTACAATGTGAAGATGAACCCCCTTTTAAAAGGTACGATAATTGTTGTTCTTCGCTTTTTTTAAATAAAATTTTACGGTAAGTTTTATGGTATAATTTGTTCATATACCCCCACCACCACCAAAAAAAAAAACCAAACTTACAATATATATCACAAAAGAAAAACAACAACAACAAAAAAAAAACAAATTGTAGAAAAACTTTTTCTCGATAAACTTGAACTGATGTACTTGTGTAATATTACGGATAGGCGCTGTCGTCAATCAGTGAAGGTGTCACGAGACTAGCGCGTGCGGGCAGAATGACCTGCAAAGTTAGACGTGATCTTAAAATAATCACTGATGTAATATCACGTGTTTCACTGGTGACATCGAACATTCGAGGATCTTCGATTTGTTCTCCAAAATCTCTATATAAGAAAACAAGTCAGGAGATTTTGGTAGAGTTGAAGGCAGCTTTCAAAACAGGCGAGTCAAAGGTTCCGAGGCCCCTATCCGTTCAAACCAGTCTGCTATGACGGGCGAGTGTCAAACAGCCAGCTCTCACCCACACCCCGTCACCACCGAGAGGAAGGGAGAAGGACGCAATTAAATTAAACTTTTCGAGTTGCAGTGATCATAGCTGAATAAAAACGACTGCCATATTTTCTCCCTTACCTTCGAGTTTGAGTATTTCTTTTTCTGCGGACTTCTTTCTTGACAGCACAAAACGTTGGTCCTATGGTACAATACTTTTAACAAGTTAACACAAATCAAGTTCTGTCGTAGGCAGAGATTTCTAAGGTTTCAGAAAGCATTTTTGGATAACCAAGAGACTGTTTTAGTATGGTTTCTTTGTTTTAAAGACATATCAATATTCTTGTTTTTTTAATGCAAAGTCATCCTTGTAGAAAGACAGCAGTGATACTATTCAGCCCATAGCTGTGGAGGGTTGAATTAGTGGGTGGGTTATAATTTTTCCCAAGGGTATTTGTTCGAAAGTGAATGTTATAGTGCTGCCGGAGTTCGAACTCGCTTACTATAATGTCGCAGTTCAGCACGTAAACCGTTACGCCCGGGAACTACTCCCAAGAGACTGTGGAAGATGTAACCCGTTCTGTACACTTCATAAATTAAGGAAAATGCAACAAAACTGAGGACGCAGAAAATATGTGATCGACATTAAATATAATAATAATAATTAATAATATAAATACACTGTCATCAAGGTTGCCAACCTGAAAAAAAAAAAACAAAACCCAGTCTCATTACTTTATAGTCATAGACTTCGTGAGCGATTTTTTTTTTTGCCAAATATCATTGTTGTACCACTGTCCCTTTACTCCTGTGATCTGAATCCCCTATGCTATTTCCAGCTCCATCCCCAATTTCCTCTCAACACCCAGCTCCGTAGTCGACATTTAGGAACTGTTGAAAACAGTTGTGACAAACCAAATTAAAGCAGTGTCAATTGAAGACATCCAGCCTTTTTTCCCTGGGGTCCGTCAGAATATGGCTGTCTAACGGAATTATTTTTGAAAAAGATAAAATTGGTTTGTAATTAACTTGATAATTAATTTTTTTATGCAGTCTCATTAATTTCTCGGCAGATTGATTGGTGTGATTTTAATGACATTTCAACCCTTCTGGGGTTATTTTATACCCCTAAGGTATAGAATTGCGTGCATTGTACGTTTACATTTATATTTTTTGAGCAATTCTTTCTTGAAAGTTTTTTTTTGCATGCAGTTATAGGTTGGTTGGTTGGTTGGATTTTATGATATATCATCCATTGTACGTTATTTAATACCAACTTCATTGTTATGCATATAAACAGCTCTATTTCCAACGATTCAGTTTAGCATAAATACGTACTTTCACTGTTAAAACAATTCTATCTAAAACAATTCAGTTTAGCATAAGTACACAGTTTAGTCCTATTTGATCCATGGATGGTACTTTATCAGGTGTTACCTCTCCGAGCCAGAGTGGACCCAGGAAGAATGGCAATAAAGGGGTAGTCTGCATTCCCCAAAGCTCTAGCATTACTGAGGGGCTTCACCATCAAATCGTTTAGTATCATATGTAGGTCACTCGTTAGAGGAGACTTACCCCTCTGCAGAGATGCAGTGGGTGTATTTTGCAGCAATTATATGATATCAAGTATTCTTATTAAATGCAAATAACTTGCACACAGTTGTATAATTTTTAGTATTTCTCTCGAATATTAATAGGGGGTGTCCTCGTGGTGTAATGGTGAAAAGCGATGGACTGCGGAATCGTAGTAAGCGAGTTCGAACTCCAGTCGCGCTATCATGTTGCCTTTCGGACATAACCCTAACCCTTGGGAAAGGTATGAACCCCCTTATCTTCCCAGCTATGGGTTAAATAGGACCACTACTGTTCTTCCAGGAGAATGGCTTCGGCATTAAATAACCTAAAAAGAGTTGATATGCCATTAAACAAAGAAACCAAACCAAGAATATTAATAATTATATGGTTTCAAGTATTTATTTCTATTTGTTTGCAGTTATATGCTATATTTTTTTCTTTGTTTTAGCGGTATATCAACCACCGTGGGTTATTTAATTCGAAAGCCATCTTTGTAGAAGAGCATTAGTAGAGCTGTTTAAGTTTTTGGTTGGTTGGTTGTTTTGTTTTACGGCATATCAACCCTTTTCGGGTCATTTAACGTCAAATTTTTTTGGTTGTTTTGTTGTTTTGTTTTACGGCGTATCAACCCTTTTCGGGTCATTTAACGTCAAATTTTTTTGGTTGGTTTGTTGTTTTGTTTTACGGCATATCAACCCTTTTCGGGTAATTTAACGTCAAATTAAACTTCAAACAATACCGTATAAGTGTAGATTTTGTTTATAGACAGTTAAATGTCAAAGCATGTCTTTTTCAAACAATTCAATTTTGCATAAATACACATTTTCAATTTCAAAAACAGTTCTGTTTCAAACAATTCAGTTTAACATAAGTACGCAGTTTAGTTCTATTTGACCCATAGATAGGACCCTATCAGGTGCTACCAATCCGAGCCAGAGTGGACCTGGAGGAGATGGCAATGGAGGAGTACTCAGCATTCCCCATAGCTCCAGCATTACTGCAACATCAAAATCAGATTGTTTAGTGTCGTATATTGGACACTCGTTGTAGGAAGGGGGTCTTACTCCTTTGCAGAGAAACAGTCGGTGTTTTCTACAGCCCCAGACTGGTTAAGCTACTTAAGTTTGATCTATAGTTAGTAGTTATATGGTTTCTAGTTACTAATAATGATAATAATCCATACTAAACAAATTTAGTATCTATTTTTAATACAAGTATTATAAAGAGTTAAACGGTATCAAGTATTTCCAGCCTAGTCGGATGGGGCGGGGGTAGAATACACCAACTGCATCTCTGTAGAGGGGTAAGACCCTCCAACGAGAGTCTTGGATATGACAATGATGGTGAGGCTATGGTCTTGGAGCTTTGGGGAATGCAGAGTACCCCTTTAGTACCATTGCTCCCAGGTCCACTCTGGCCCAGAGTGGTAGCACCCGATGGGGTCCTATAAATGGGACAAATAGAACAGTCTGACGGCGCGTAGACTAATGACTTATGTTAAATCGCATGGTTAGAAATAGAACTGTTTGATCATGTAACTGTATGCAAACTAATGACTGATGTTTAATTGAATAGTTACAGATATATAACAACACTTGGAACCATTTAACTGCGTGCAAACGAATGATTAATAGTGAATAGAGTATAAGTGTTAGCAATAATTGAAACTATTTAACTATGTAGACCTGACCGATAAAATGAAACGCAGTTTCTTCCAGGCAGCTGTCGTATCGATACTGCTGTATGGATGCACTACTTGGACGCTAACTAAACGGCTGGAGAAGAAGCTAGACGGCAATTACACAAGAATGTTGCGAGCAATATTGAATAAGTCCTGGCGGCAACACCACACAAGGCACCAACTATACGGCCACCTACCTCCCATCACGAAAACTATCCAAGTTAGGCGAACCAGACATGCAGGTCACTGCTGGAGAAGCAGGGACGAGCTCATAAGTGATGTACTCCTATGGACCCCCACATATGGCTGGGCAAAAGCAGGACGACCAGCACGAACATACATCCAGCAGCTATGTGAGGATACAGCGTGTGGCCTTGAAGACCTGACAGGGCAACTAGACTGCGGAATACGTAGTAAGCGAATTTGATCTTCAGTCGCGCTATTACGTTCACATTCGGACAAAGACCCTAAGGAAAGGCATCAACTCCCTTATCTTCCCAGGTATGGGTTAAATAGCATCACTGCTATTTATCTAGAAGGATGGCTTTGGCATTACATAACCCACGAAGGTTGATGTGCCATGAAACCAAAGAAACCAATCAAAGGATTGATGTTTAATTGAATTGTTAGGGATACATAGCAATACTTGTAACCGTCTAACATGCTAAATTGTATTGTTAGTAATAGAACTGTTTGATCATTTACCTGCGTGTAAACTAATGACTGATGTTTAATTGAATTATTAGTGATACATAGTAATAGTTGGGACCATTTAACTTTGTTGACTGAATTGTTTGAAATGCAACTGTTTGATGATTTAAGTGTGTGTAAACAAATGACTGATGTTTAATTGAATTGGCTATTGTTTGTGTTAGAAGAAGTTTCATCAGCTTCAGAAACGACGGGAAATATTTGCATTGTCTGTAGAAACAAAGTCAGGAAATATGAGCAATTATTCACTTATTCACCAAGTTTTGTTTAAGGATTCTTACTGTTACATTGTTTTGAAGAATCAGTGGTACAAAGTAACGTTAAAAACTGAAGAATCTTTATTTTCTGAAGCCAGTTGAGGGTAGGGATTACAGGTCTTCAGGCCAGTGGTCTGGACATGAGGAAATCTTGAATATTCTTATTTCACAATAAAGATCCTTTGTCTGCCCACAGTTATATGGTATCAAGTATTTCTAGCCAATGCAAATAATTTTAAAATAAATCTATTTGACTTATCGATGGGCCCCAATACTTACTACCAATCCGGGTCAGAGTAGACCTGGGAGTAATGGTGATAAAAAGATGACTTCATTATCTCCAGACCTCCAGAACAAGAAACTAACGTCTTAGTGTCACACCCAAGACACTCTCTTTTTGCGGGGACATGTCTTACCTCTCTTCAAACATGTCTTACTCCCATCGACAGAGTGTGTATTTTTAGAATGATTTATTGTAATAAAGAGGGATTCCTTACCCCTCTATAGGGGAAACAATATATTAAAACCCTGCTAACAGGGCGATGCAATGTATGGACTATCTTGAATATTCTTATTTCTAATTTCTTTGCATACAGTTATAAAGGCGGTTGTGGTGTAATGGTTAAAGCGACGGACTTCCGAATCTTAGTACGCGAGTTCGAACTCCAGTTGTACTATTACGTTTACTCTCGAACAAATACCCTGGGAAAGGCAAGAGTTATATAATTAAGGAATGATCTATTTTTATATTAATCATTTTTCGTTAACTATATTTTATCATTCAGTTTGGTTGGGCTTTGAACTATTCGGGTTAAGAGCTCAGGTGCATAGACATTGGGTACAGTTTTACGCTCTTGCGCAAAGGATATGGCAATCACCATTGTCATAATAAACCTCAGACATGGTTGGAGTGTGGATGACGTCATGCCCAGAAGAGATGGGCTGAGAATTTGAAGATTTTGAAAAAAGAGGCAGTTGGGAAGTTGATATAGGACCATGTAGGCAGACAATAGAGTCTCTGCCATTGGGGCATAGAGAATTGAGTTATCTACCGTTGAGGCATGTAGTTGGAGTTTTGCAGATCTCAACCGACAGAGATCTTAAACATTACAAGATGCACCGCGCTTTGGATGGGGTCAGATAGTATGGTTAGCATAGTAAGAATTGTGTGTCTCTCCTCGTGTCGAAGAACCGAAGTCAGTAGTTGATAAAACCGTTCGTACCTGAACAACAGGTTGCCCAGTCGGCTGGAGCTGTGGAATACACCAATTGCTTCTCTGCAAAGGGGTAAGACCCCCCCACTACAACGAGTGTCCTGGATATGATACTAAACAATCTGATGGTGAGGTTCCAGCAATGCTGGAGCTTTGGGGAATGCAGAGTACGCCTTCATTGCCATCGCTCCCAGGTCCACTCTGGCCCGGAGTGGTAGCACCTGATAGGGCCCTATCTATGGGTTAAATAGAACTAACAGCATACTTATGCTAAAATGAATTGATTGAGTAAACTGAATAGCTTGAAATAGAAATGTTTTTTACAATTAAACCGTACTTACATTTAAACTGCGTGCTTATGCTTAACTGAATTATTTGAAATAGAACTGTTTTTTGACATTAAAACTGTATTTACACTTAACTGAATTGTTACATATAACTGCTTGAATAGTTTGAAATAGAAATGTTTTTGACAATTAAACTGTGTACTTATGCTAAACTGAATAGTTTTTAATAGAACAGATTATTTACAAAGAAAGGAATTTGGCGTTAAATAACCTACAAAGGTTGATATGCCATAAAACCCAGCAGTTTGGATGTGCCCATGGTGTAATGGTTATCGTTACAGAATATGGACACGGCGATACGAGTTCAATTTCTGGACGAGACTGATTGCATTTCACATAGCACTAATACCCTTGGGAAAGGTATGAATCCAATTATTCTCCCTCCAGCTATGGGTAAATAGTAGGGCAGACTAGGTTCTTCAGCCTTGGTGAGGCAACTAGTCTAGGAGAAGGAAAACTCGGAATTCAAACCTGCTAAACTCCGCTTAAAAAATTGACCTTGTGTCATATCCTGCCCGAGCGGAGGGGTTGGGTAAATAGGATATGCCATAAAACCCAACAAACCAAACCAAACTGAACAACAGAGTCCGCCTGCATTTGTGTTGTGTGTTTGTGTCTATATCATAATTACGGATGTCATCAAAAATTATGGTTATACAACATATGAACCCTCTTATCCTCCTTGCGATGGGTTAAATAGCATCACTGCTGTTCTTCTAGAAGGATGGCTTTGGCATTAAATAATCCACAAAGGTTGATATGCCATTAAACAAAGAAATCAAACCAGTTATATGGTATCAATTATTTCCAGTCAATACAAATAATTTTTAAACAGGTCAATTTGACCCATAGACAGGACCTTAACAGGTACTACCGCTCCGGGTCAGAGTGGACCTGGAAGAATATCAATGAATTGGTACTTCATACTCCTCAGGATTCCAGAATTCTAAACTCTACTAACAAGGCGAAAACAATCCGGGTCAGAGTGAACCTGGGAGTAATATCAATGAATAGGTACTTCATACTCCTCAGGATTCTAGAATTCTAAACTCTCCTGACTAGACGAAAATAATCCGGGTCAGAGTGGACCTGGGAGTAATATAAATGAATTGGTACTTCATACTCCTCAGGATTCCAGAATTCTAAACTCTACTGACAAGACGAAAACAATCCGGGTCAGAGTGGACCTGAGAGTAATATCAATGAATTGGTACTTCATACTCCTCAGTGTTCCAGAATTCTAAACTCTGCTGACAAGGCGAAAACAATCTTTTACTGGGTGAAACAGCTGTTTATCTTTTCAATCACAATAGGCAATATGCTTGCAATCACTTTGAAAGGAAAAAAAATAAAAAAAATAAAAACACTTGAAATTGTAAGAATTCCGGCCCCCTTCATATGGGTTGATTCTATCTAGATTAGAAACATGTTCAAAGTTGTTGATTACAGAAAAAAAAAAAAATGAAAATAGAAATAAGAATAAAAAATAGTGCTAAATGCTGAGGCCACCGAATCTAATTGAAACAGAAAGATGTCTCATATTATGACTATCACCGACAGAAAAGAGTAAATTGTGCAAATTGCGAATATCATAGTTAATGTTCTGTTACCTGGTAGACACAACGGTAACGGCTTAATTGTCTGTTCATCCCGCAGTTGTCGTTGGTACAATGAAATAGGAATATGGCACCAAGTGAGAATCAAACTCACAAAAATATCATCAGGGCGTGCTGACACCACGCATTCCTTTGACTCTATATCACCATCTGTCCCTATCACCCATCGCACTTAGTAAGTCCTCAGTTTCCGCACAGGGCTGATGAATGTAACTTGTTGCTGATCGGTAGCATTGGTGTGTCCACGTGTAGGAGTCCATCGGAGGACGTCACTTATGAGTTCAGCCAACAATGGTCCATGTGTATATGTGTGGGAGTCATGGGAAAACGTCGCTCATGACTTCGGCCAACATTGGTGTATCCATGTGTAGGAGTCCATAGAAGTTCGTTTATGAGTTCGTGACACGTTTTCTTCGCTTTTCTTGGATAGTTTGCGTGATCAAAGGTAAGTGGCCTTACATCAGCTGTTTTGTAGGATGTTGCTTCCAGAATTTGTTCAAAACATCTTGCAGCATCCTTGTGCAGTTTCCATCAAACTTTTCCTCCAAACCTTTGCTTAGAGTAAAGTAGTGCAACCATACAATAGCACTGACACGGCTACAGTCTAGAAGAATTCCTGTTTTGTTTTATCAGAGAAATCAGATTTCCATTTGGTCGATAATCTGTCAATAGTTGTTCGTGTTTTACCAATGGGTAGGTTGATATTATTTTCAGCGGATAAGATATTGCTACCAAGATCTATGAACTGTTCAACAATTTTTCAGATTGGTTTGGTCTGGTTTTATGGCATATCAACTATTGTAGGTTATTTAACGCCAAATCCTGTTTATACATATACTTTAAATATATATGATTCGTAAATACATTTTGTTGATAACATTTTAAAACAAGTCTGAGCTCTTTTTTGCTCACAGTTAAATGATTTCATGTATTTCTATTAACCGGAACAATATAACATCAGTTGGTTGGTTTGGTTGGTTGGTTTGGTTGGTTGGATTGGTTTGGTTTTATGGCATATCAACCCTTGTAGGTTATTTAACGCCAAATCCATTTTTATGCAAATAGTCAGTTCTATTTCAAACAATTCAATTTAGTTTAAATGTAAGTACAGTTTAAATGTAAATACAGTTTAATTGTCAAAAACATTTCTATTTCAAGCTATTCAGTTTAGTCAAGCAGTTCTAATTAAGCTAATTCAGTTTAGTATAAGTACAGATTTCATTTACACACCGTTAAATGTCAAAACAACTCTATAAGTAACAATTCAGTTTAGTGTAAGTACAGTTTCAATGTCAAAAAATAGTTCCATTTAAATAATTCAGTTTAGAATAAGCACGCAGTTTAAACGTAAGTACTGTTTAATTGTTAAAAACATTTTTATTTCAAGCCCCTTAGTCTAGTCAAACAATTCAGTTTAGCATAAGTATGCCGTTAGTTCTATTTAACTCATGGATAGAGCCTTATCAGGTGCTACCACTCCGGGCCAGAGTGGACCTGGGAGTGATGGCAATGAAGAGGTGCTCTGCATTCCCCCAAAGCCCTAGCATCACTGGAACCTCACCATCAGATTGTTTAGCGTCATTTCAAGACATTCATTGTGGTGGGGGTCTTACCCTTCTGCAGAGGCGCAGTCAGTGTATTTTGCAGCTCCAGTCGACTGGGCAATCGGTCATTTGTTTGGTTTGGTTTCTTTGTTTAATAGCATATCAACCTTTGTAGGTTATTTAATGCCAAAGCTATGCTCCTAGAAGAACCGTGGTGGTACTATTTAGCCTGGAGGATAAGGGGGTTCATACCTTTCTCACGGGTATTTGCCCGAAAGTGAATGTAATAGCTCGCCTGGAGTACGAACTCGCTAACTACGATTCCGCTGTCCGTCGCTTAAAATTGATATACATGATATGTAAGACATTAGTTTGTCAGTAATTTCATTTTTAAATGAGTTAGAACTAATTTGTTTGCGCGCGAGTATTCCTATTGCTAAGGAGGTGCCCGTGGTGTAATGGTTACCGTCGTAGGAAATGGACACGGCGACACGAGTTCAAATCCTGGACGAGACTGATTGCATTTAATATAGCACTAATACCCTTGGGAAAGGTATGAATCCAATTATTCTCCCTCCAGCTATGGGTAAATAGTAGGGCAGACTAGGTTCTTCAGCCTTGGTGAGGCAACTAGTTTAGGAGAAGGAAAACTCTGAATTCAAACCTGTTAAACTTCGCTTAAAAATTGACCTTGTGTCATATCCTGCTCGAGCGGAGAGGTTGGTAAATATAGTTTATGATTGCTATTGTTTTTACATAGTTAAATGGTTTCACTTATTAGATGGTTTCAATTAATAAATGGTTTCACTTATTAGATGGTTTCAATTAATAAATGGTTTCACTTATTAGATGGTTTCAATTAATAAATGGTTTCAATTATTAGATGGTTTCAATTAATAAATGGTTTCAATTATTGCTATCAACCACTTATAATTGTATTTAATATTAATCATTTGTTTGCACACAGTGAATTTGTTACAAGTATTGCTATTTAACACTAATTATTCAAGTTACCAATACTCAGTCGTTTGCACACAGTTAAATGGTTCTAAGTATTGTTAAGCATCACGAACAATTCAATTGAACATCAGTCATTTATTTACAATTGTTAAATGTTCAAACAGGTGCCCGTAGTGTAATGGTTATCGTCGTAGGAAATGGACACGGCGACACGAGTTCGAATCCTGGACGAGACTGATTGCATTTCACATAGCACTAATATCCTTGGGAAATGTATGAATCCAATTATTCTCCCTCCAGCTATGGGTAAAATAGTAGTGCAGACTAGGTTCTTCAGCCTTGGTAAGGCAGCTAGTCTAGGAGAAGGAAAACTCTGAATCCAAACCTGTTAAACTCCGCTTAAAAATTGACCGTGTGTCATATCCTGCCCGAACGGAGGGGTCGGTAAATATAGTTCAATGTTCAAACAGTTCTATTTCTAACAATACAATTTAGCATTGGTCATTTGTTTGCTCAAAGATTAAATGTCAAACTGTTCTATTTGACCCAGAGATAGGAGTGGACCTGGGAGCGATGGAAATGAAGGGGTACTCCGCATTTCCCAAAATTCCAGCATTATTGGAGTTTCACTATCAGATTGTCATATCCAGGACACACGTTGGCGTGGGGGGTTATGCGGAGATGCAGCCGATTGGGCTAACAAATTTCTATTTAAATAGGAGATGATTAAAACACTGTATTATCTGAATTCACTTGGAGACAAATGCCTCCGGCTGTCTGTGGTCTGATTTGATCTTATTTAGTCTTTGTTAAAAATAGTAAAAAAAAAATTATTGAGCACTTTAGTGTATGTAATAGGCCAAGAGGTATGTACGTTCAGCAACTGCAAGCTGCAAAACGCACACTTAGCCTACGGTTATCGCCTCCAGAAATGAAATAAGCAACCTAAATTCAAATCCTGGACGAGGCTGTGGGTGTGTCATTTGGTGCTAATGCCATAGGGAAAGACCTGGATCCCTGCTATGAATTAAGAGTAGCGCAGATTTGGTTCTTTCGCCTTGGAAAAGCAACCAGTCCAGGAGAAGGAAAACTCTGAATTCAAACCAGCTTTACTCTGCTAAAAATACCTTCTGTCATAGCTTTCTCGAGGCGGAGGGGCAAGGTAAATACAACGGTGGATCATGAGTGTCAAAATCTTGATTATTTTGAAATAAATTTTGGAATTTAAATATAACCTTCAATGTAACCTTCGATTGGGCTATATAATATGAATATGGGTCTTCACTTTACAATCGTCCCTTTTATGAATATAAACGTTAAATAACCCACAAAGGTTTATATGCCAGTAAAAGATATATCTGCATGTACGTATATATATAATCATTGTCATCGCGTCGTGCTGTTTGCTCGAATTTCCCTAACCCTTGCCATTCATCACTATCATCCATTGCTTTCGGCAGGTCTTCTTGACTAAATCCTGTGTCTGTACAGAGCAGTTGTAGACAAGTTTTTGTTGGTCGACCAACACTGGCACATCCATGTGAAGGGGTCTATAAAAGAACGTCACTTAGCAGCTCGTCCTTACTTCTAAAACCGTGTATATATATATATATATATATATATATATATATATATATGTAAGTATGTATATAAAAGTTTGGTTTTATTTCTTTGTTTATTGGCATACCAACCTTGATAGGTTATTTAATCCATCCTTGTAGAAAGACTGTTGTGGTATTTTTTATCATTAAGGGTTTTCGGACTATGTCTTCATCTTTATTGTTATTTCCACAACGTTTCGGTTGATATGTCCTCCGGCCTTCTTCAGGTGTTTGTCGAACTCGACAACCTTCACGGAACTTCGAACTACGTCCTTTATTGAATCCACGGGGGTTGCCTGTTCTGATTCCGTTAGCCATAACCGGGTACAAGTGTTAAGTATTCCTGTATTGTTACTCGCTTGCAGTCAGGATTGAACCTGCAACCTCCAGATGATTGTCTCCTTAGAAGCTTAGGGAACGAACGCCTATAACCGTGTCCTGCTGGACACATGGCGTAACGGTTATAGGCTATAGGTTATGGCTAACGGAATCAGAACAGGTGACCCCCGTGTATTCAATAAAGGACGTAGTTCCATGTTCCGTGAAGGTTCCTGAGTTCGGCAAATACCTGAAGATGGCCGGAGGACATATCAACCGAAACGTTGTGGAAATGACAATAAAGATGAAGACAATAGTCTGAAAACCCTTAATGATAAAAATTACCAAGCTTCGTCTCCGAAATGTAGTGGTATTATTGAATATGTAGCTAGCGGAATGAGTGGATTCATGCCTTTTCTTAGGGTATTAGTCCGAAAGTGAACGTAATAGTACGAATAGAGTTCGAACTCGCTTGCTACGATGTCACAGCCCAGCACGTTAACCACTCATATATGTATGTATGTATGTATGTATGTCGCAGTATAGATAGCTCACAAACCCTTAAAAATAAAGAAGAAATCAACCCCTTTTTTTTGTATATAATTCGATATAATATGCAATTATATTTATTGCAACTCTGGAAATAATCCTATTTACCAACCCCTCTGCTCGCGCAGGATATGACACAAGGTCAATTTTTAAGCGGAGTTTAACAGGTTTGAATTCAGAGTTTTCCTTCTCCTAGACTAGTTGCCTCACCAAGCATGAAGAAATCAGTCTGTCCTACTATTTACCCATAGCTGGAGGGAGAATAATTGGATTCATACCTTTCCCAAGGGTATTAGTGCTATGTTAAATGCAATCAGTCTCGTCCAGGGTTTGAACTCGAGTCACCGTGTCCATTTCCTACGACGATAACAATTACACCACGGGCACCTCTTTTTTAGACTAGTTGCCTCACCAAGGCTGAAGAACCTAGTCTGCCCTACTATTTATCTATAGCTGGAGGGAGAATAATTGGATTCATACTTTTCCCAAGGGTATTAGTGCTACTTGAAATGCAATCAGTCTCGTCCAGGATTTGAACTCGAGTCACCGTGTCCATTTCCTACGACGATAACCATTACACCACGGGCACCTCTTTTTTAGACTAGTTGCCTCACCAAGGCTGAAGAACCTAGTCTGCCCTACTATTTATCTATAGCTGGAGGGAGAATAATTGGATTCATACCTTTCCCAAGGGTATTAGTGCTATATGAAATGCAATCAGTCTCGTCCAGGGTTTGAACTCGAGTCACCGTGTCCATTTCCTACGACGATAACAATTACACCACGGGCACCTCTTTTTTAGACTAGTTGCCTCACCAAGGCTGAAGAACTCAGTCTGTCCTACTATTTATCTATAGCTGGAGGGAGAATAATTGGATTCATACCTTTCCCAAGGGTATTAGTGCTATATGAAATGCAATCAGTCTCGTCCAGGATTTGAACTCGAGTCACCGTGTCCATTTCCTACGACGATAACAATTACACCACGGGCACCTCTTTTTTAGACTAGTTGCCTCACCAAGGCTGAAGAACTCAGTCTGTCTTACTATTTATCTATAGCTGGAGGGAGAATAATTGGATTCATACCTTTCCCAAGGGTATTAGTGCTATATGAAATGCAATCAGTCTCGTCCAGGATTTGAACTCGAGTCACCGTGTCCATTTCCTACGACGATAACCATTACACCACGGGCACCCACTGCAACTCTGGAAATAATGCCTCATAAAAAAGGAGAGAGTAGAGCTATAATTGATATCGGATGAAGCCAATATTTAACCTTGACTGTCATGGCGACCATTAACGTTGTCTTGGAGACCAATCACTACTGATTGAATATTCTTGTCTGAATCCTAGGTACGCCCTATATACTTACGCATCCAAGGTGCTGTGAAACATACAATTATGATCGCTGACAAAGATAACGAAATAATATTCGCCATTAGTAAATCCGACCCAAACAGGATAAAAATAAAAATAGAAATAAAACCTTAAAAAGATAATCGATTTTGAAAAGCTATAAAATATTAGAATGTAGATATTAGGTTGGTGCAAAAATCAAGCCAATTTTTATTGTTTTAAAATTTTATAACTATTTTCTACATTGAGTGATTGACTAATTTTAACGGCATATCAACCCTTCTCGAGTAATTTTATGTCAAGAGGTTAAGGAATCGCGTTCATTTTTTCTGAAGTATTTTTTACACAGTTTTATAATATCAAATAGTCTTATCTAATACATTTATGATATCTAATATTCTTATCTATTACCTTTATGATATCATATATTCTTATATGATATCAAGTTTTTTTTAAAATCTAATACTCAGTTTTTTTCTTTACCGCTGTTTTTATTTGTTTTTTTTTTATATGGAAAAACGCTAGAACCAAGACTGTAATCAATTAAATGACACATCGGCATGGCAACTCGTCAAGGGTCATTTTATGTCTAGAGTTTAGGGAATCGCGTTCATTTTACGTTCATAATTACATTTTTGTATTGCTGTTTCTACATTTTTATTTATCGACATATTAAGTCAATTTTTTTTATTATTTCACCCTTTTTAATTCCCAACTTATGACATGTCCATTTGTCTTCTTCTTCTTCTTCTTCTTCTTCTTCTTCTTCTTCTTCTTCTTCTTTCGTTTTATTCTTTTTCTTTACTCCTCTTCTCTATTTTCCTTTATCTCTCTCTCTCTTTCCTTTCTTCTCTTTTCTCTCTCCCCCCGTCTTCTTCTTCTTCTTCTTCTTCTTCTTCTTCTTCTTCTTCTTCTTCTTCTTCTTCTAATTTCGTTATATCTCTTGATGGTTCCATTTGTTTTAAATCATTGCTTTACACAATCACGTGATTCTTTTAGAAATATGAACGCAGATTTAATGATTGAACAGTTGTATATTCTTTCTTTGTATATATAATTTTCTTCCTAATTTTTTCATTTCATCCATCGTTGATCAATCAACACTTGGTATCATCATATTTAAAGTTCTAGTGATGGTTTATTAAAACCGAAACGTTATAGCGTCGACTTTATTTCACAATAAATTTATCACTTTGGATTTCATAGTTTTTTTATTTTTTCTCCATAATTGTTTCTTATGAATTTTATTGCGCACTGTCCTGTTGAATAAAAATGATTTTCTCCGCAGATCTATTAGGATTATAGACGAGACTCAAACAGGTACCACCATTCCGAGTCAGAGTGGACCTGGGAGCAATGGCAATAAAGAGGTGACTCCACACTACTTAAATCTCCAGAACTGGAAATTTACCATTAGATGCAGTTTAGTGTCATAACCAATTTTGGGAGGGGCTCTTACCACTCCGGAAGGGAAACAGTCAGTGTATTCTAAGTATCCTCTACAGGGCATATATTTTTAGAATTAATGATCGGTGGGAAAAATATGACTGAAAACAAAAAAAAAAAAAATGAAAAATCAAGTTGTTGAAATTAAGATTTTTCGTGTGCTTCACCTACATGACTTCACGTATCGCATCAGATGAATTTGTATTATGACTTATAAATATTATAACCTTAATAGAGTTTTTTTTATATTGGTGAAACCAGGCAAAGATAGGAAAGTCTTTTCAATATAATGTTAAATAGTTACCTGCGGAGGTGCCCGTGGTGTAATGGTTATCGTCGTAGGAAATGAACACGGTGACTCGAGTTCAAATCCTGGACGAGACTGGTTGCATTTCACCCTTTGGAAAGGTATGAATCCAATTATTCTCCCTCCAGCTATGGGTAAATAGTAGGACAGACTGAGTTCTTCCGCCTTGGTGAGGCAACTACTCTAGCAGAAGGAAAACTTTGAATTCAAACCTGTTATAGGAGGTCCCCGTAGTGTAATAGTTATCGTCGTAGGAAATGAACACGGTGACACGAGTTCAAATCCTGGACGAGACTGGTTGCATTTCACATAGCACTAATACCCTTGGGAAAGGTATGAATCCAATTATTCTCCCTCCAGCTATGGGTAAATAGTAGAACAGACTAGGTTCTTCAGCCTTGGTTAGGCAACTAGTCTAGGAGAAGGAAAACTCTGAATTCAAACCTGTTAAACCCCGCTTAAAAATTGACCTTGTGTCATATCCTGCTCGAGCGGAGGGGTTGGTAAATAGCATCAGCTTACGCTGATGTGAAAAACTCTAATGAGTAATAATAATATATATATATATATATATATTAGATTTATATATCTAATGCCATGGAAATTTGTCTGCGACCTTAGGTTTCATGAAGTTTTTCAAACAATACAAGCACACATAAAGATTTGTACACAATTCCAATGGTTCTCTACTGTATTTTCGATTTTTTCGATTTCTTCATTTCCTTTCGTTATCTGCCTGATGATTGTTGCTTGCAGACAAACTCCCATGGCATTAAATATATAAATCTAATATATATATATATATATATATATATATATATATGATTTGTAAGCGAATAGTTTGTTGATTACTTTATTTTTAAACGAGTTGTTAAAACTTATTTGTTTGCACACAGTTAAATAGTTTTAAGTATTGCTAACTAACACTAATAATTCTATTTGATACCAATCATTTGCTTGCACACATTTAAATGGATTCCAATATTTCTATTAAACACAAATAATTCTCTTTGACATAAATCCTTTATTTAACATTATTGCTATTTAACATAAGTAATTTTACTTATCATCAATATTGCTATTTAATATTATTTATTATTTAACATTAGTCATTTTACTTATCAAGTATTCCTATTCAATACAAATAACTCGCACATAACTATATGGTTTCAAATAACCAATAATGATCTTTAGAAAATTGATTGAACGATTTTACTAGAGCCACAGATAAGATTTTAAATTGGTACCAACATACCGGTTTTTAAGTGAACCGAAGAGCGAAAGCAATGAAGGGGCACTCCACATACCCGCAAAGCTTCAGCACCATCAGGTGCTGTTATGCCTAGGAGTGCAATCAACGTATTCTACAGCCGCAGTTGACCAGGTGAAAAGCAGTTTGTTTCACGTCTTCTGGAAATGCATGAACGCAACAGTTCTTCACGCAGCTGTTGGTAAATAATTAAGCAGACTGAACTTTTAATCTCGGTTAGGAGGAGGAAAACTCTAAATTTAAACCAGCTATACTCCGCTTAAAAATTGATCTTGTGTTACACTCTGTTCGAGGTGGCTAAATAAATAAATATATATATACATACACCAATTATGATGGAATAACGGAATAAGTGTAAAAAAGATAACGGAAAATTGGAATAATGAAATAACCATAAAAAGGTGCAAGGGAATAACGGAATAGCGGTAAAACAACAATAACGGAATAACAGTAACGTAATTTCTTATCAACCAAATTCTCGATATAACGGCAATAACTATTATATGCTCATTAGAATCCTTCACTTCTTCAATAGAAGCCTCTGTTTTATGAACCGTTGATAAAACTGAATTTCTCTCTTTCTTTCTTTCTTTCTCTCTCTCTCTCTCTCTCTCTCTTTGTCAATATATATATATATATATATATATATATATATATATATATATAAATCTATCTCTTCTCCCATCAGCTATGAGTAATAGTTGGCTCAACTATGTTCTTTAGTCTTGGTATGGCAACCGGTCTAGGAGAAGGAAAATCTCTCCCTCTATATATGTATTTATCTAATCCCGCCGTACAAGCAGGATGCGATACACGGTCAGTTTTTTTAAGCGGAGTTTTACGTGTTTGAATTCTGAGTTTTCCTTCTCCAAGACAGGTTGCCATACTAAGGTTAAAGAACATAGCCTGCCTTACTATTTATCCATAGCTGGAGAGACAATAGTTGGAGTCATATATTTCCCAAAGGGTATTTGAGCGTTATGAAATGCAAAGAGCCTCGTCCAGGTTTTGAATTCGAATCGCCGATCACTCTTCTTACACGACAACAATTTACATCACGATCACTCCCATATATATATATATATATATATATATATATATATATATACTAGGGGTTTATAAAAAGTTTTAACCTTCACTAAAAAAGAACTATATCTGTACATTTTTGTTTCGGTAAAGCACAACTTCTGATAAAATGGAAAAACTTAATTCAAATTTCCTTCTGTGCAGATGAGGCCAATAGGGAAGAACTAACATCTGGGTGAGGCTTAGAACTTTTTGACTGTTGTATATATGATTTATATAAATTGGTACAAAGTTTCTTTGAAGAAGCAATATAGAATCTGAAATATTTTGTTTAAAAAATTACAGTGTAAATATCACATACGAAATTTTTTTGCGTTTACCAGATTGAGTAAAAAAAATGATTCAACAAATTATTGAATTCAAATAAAATTTTTATAAAGATGTTTCCATTTTAAATTTCCGGAGAAAAATATGGTTTTGATTGTGATTATAGCCCTTCCTCAAAACAATTCATTTAATTATTTATTTTATTTATAAAATTGCGTGTGAACTCAGATTTTAAAAATGTTTTCGTAAACATATCCGCAATTTTGTATTTCATCGAAAATTCTTTGTGCCATTAATATTGTCATATATGAAGTCACTTCTGCTCGCCCCGAGCTACGCCAGGTATCCCTGCGAGAAGCATCTATTAATCAATTCAAGTCTGTTATCTATTTATTTAACTAAGTCTTTTCATATCTAAGAAGCGGTATTTTTGCATCACATTCTCCATGTTCCCGTTGAGCCGTCGATTGACGTCTTAAGTGTAAGAACATTTTCAGTTGAAGAGAAAATCCCTCTGAAACGTTTTCGTAACAGAAACAGCTGGAACAAAATCTTTGGTAGAAAAGAAAAGTATTTTGCTTGAAACCAAAACCAAAAGATTTATTTTTCTGCTTTAGGCATTTCCCATAATAAGATCACAGAGAATTTGTTTTTATTCTTGTACATATTTACAAAGTTTAGACAAGTCTGGCAAAAGGACAGGGTTGAGAAGTGCATAGTAAGGATGGAATGCACAAAACTAACAAATCAAATCGCGAAACGGGTTAGTTAACAATTGCTCCAGACAGATTGATTTATTTTAACGGCATGCCAACCCGTTTAAGGTTATTTTATGCCTAGAGGTTTCCGAATTGGGTTCGTTCGACCTCCATATTTACTTTTTTTTGTATAGTTGTTTTTTGAGAGTTTTCTTTCTCCGATTACGAATAATTTTTAAACTGGGGCCCTAAAAAATACGTCCAAATGGGGTTTAGAGTGGATCTGGAAGTAATTGCAATGACGATGTTACTCAACGTTCCGCAGATCTCTAAAACTTGGAGTTTTATCACTAGATGCAATTTATTGCCATACTCAAGATACCTCTTGGGCGCCTCCGGTGGTATAATGGTTTGCTAGCTAGACTAGCTAACCTACATAATTGAGTTCAAGTCTCATTGAGTGGCCCATTCATACGGCCTTGTGTCACATCTAAGCAAAAAGCTTAGTAAATAACTACGCAGGACACCTTTTTTTTTTTTTTTTTTTTTTTTTGAGGGATGTCTTACATCTCTGAAGAGTTCTCTAAACCCAACTGAGAGTGCATGGCTCAATATTCGGGTAGAACAGCCATTACAAATTGTGTCATATAATATTCTATTCTTTTATTTTAATAATTAATCGGTATTTTGACAATTTTACGCTATTTACGATTTTGGAATAAATCATCATTAAATTCTTATTCCAAGTTCTTGGACTGGTTATCTATCGTCAAGTGTTCCTCCTTCGGCTTTTGTTAGTTTTCCTTCTTACCCTCGAGCCATAACGATGAATAATATATATATATATATATATATATATATATATATATATATATATATATATATATATATACACTGTACAATACATATATATATGTATGTGTATTTAGTGGCGTATATGTGTGAATGTATATGTGTGTGTGCGCACTTACAGACAGAAATAGATTGATTGGTAGATACACAGAAAATAAATATATAAAGAAAAAAGAAAGAAAGAAAGAAACGGACGGAGCAAGAAAGAAAGAAAGAAAGAAATAAACAAACAAACTAACTAACTAACTGAGAAAGATGGATAGATAGACTTTGTTTTGTTTTCTTTGTTGATAAATAAATATATAAAGAAAAAAAGAAACGAAGAAAGAAACGGACTGAGAAAGAAAGAAAGAAAGAAAGAAACTAACTGAGAAAGATGGATAGATAGATAGACTTTGTTTTGTTTTCTTTGTTTATTGGCATATCAACCTTTGTGGGTTATTTAATGCCAAAGCCATCGTGTAGAAGAACACTAGTGGTACTATTTAACCCATAGCTACGACGATAAGGGTATTAAACACCTTTCCTAAGGGCATTAGTCCTAAAGTGAATGTAATTGAACGACTGAATTCCGAACTCTTTACTTCGAGGCTTCAGTCCAGCACTTTAGCCATTATACCACGAGAACTGTCACCGGAAAGAAAGAAAGAAAGAAACTAATTGAGAAAGAAAGAAAGAAAGAAAGAAAAAAGAAAGAAAAAAAGAAAGAAAGAAAATGACCGAGCTTGCTAGCTAGCTAGCTAGTTAGATAAATAAAAACAGACTAAACAAGAAAGAAAGAAAGAAAGAAAGAAAAGGACTGACTTTGCTAGCTAGATAGCAAGATAGATAAAAACAGACTAAACAAGAAAGAAAGAAAGAAAGAAAGAAAGAAAGAAAGAAAGAAAGAAAAGGACTGACTTTGCTAGCTAGATAGCAAGATAGATAAAAACAGACTAAACAAGAAAGAAAGAAACAAACAAAGAAAGAAAAGGACTGACTTTGCTAGCTAGATAGCAAGATAGATAAAAACAGACTAAACAAGAAAGAAAGAAAGAAAGAAAAGGACTGACTTTGCTAGCTAGATAGCAAGATAGATAAAAACAGACTAAACAAGAAAGAAAGAAAGAAAGAAAGAAAGAAAGAAAGAAAGAAAAGGACTGACTTTGCTAGCTAGATAGCAAGATAGATAAAAACAGACTAAACAAGAAAGAAAGAAAGAAAGAAAAGGACTGACTTTGCTAGCTAGATAGCAAGATAGATAAAAACAGACTAAACAAGAAAGAAAGAAAGAAAGAAAGAAAGAAAGAAAGAAAAGGACTGACTTTGCTAGCTAGATAGCAAGATAGATAAAAACAGACTAAACAAGAAAGAAAGAAAGAAAGAAAAGGACTGACTTTGCTAGCTAGATAGCAAGATAGATAAAAACAGACTAAACAAGAAAGAAAGAAAGAAAGAAAGAAAGAAAGAAAGAAAAGGACTGACTTTGCTAGCTAGATAGCAAGATAGATAAAAACAGACTAAACAAGAAAGAAAGAAACAAACAAAGAAAGAAAAGGACTGACTTTGCTAGCTAGATAGCAAGATAGATAAAAACAGACTAAACAAGAAAGAAAGAAAGAAAGAAAGAAAGAGAATGAAATAGATGTAAAGAAAGAAAGAAAGTTAAAAAGAAATAAATGAGCTGTGATAGCTAGCTAGCTAGCAAGCTAGCTTGATAGATAGATAGGGACTGAGATAAAAATAGAATAAAGAAATAAATAGAAGAAGAAATGGAAGAAAGTAACAGAGAAAGAAACGGACTGAGATAGACACATAGACAGAAAGAAAGAAAGAAAGAAAGAAAGAAAGAAAAACGGACTGAGATAGACACATAGACAGAAAGAAAGAAAGAAAGAAAGAAAGAAAGAAAGAAAAACGGACTGAGATAGACACATAGACAGAAAGAAAGAAAGAAAGAAAGAAAAACGGACTGAGATAGATATATAGAAACTGATGGATCTTTCTATCTATCTATCTATCTATCTATGAAGAACACACTATCATCAATACCCCACGAGAATGCTAAAAATGAAACGCATGAATACGGAAGGAAAATGTGATGCCATCAAAAGTCAGTGATGACAATTCTATCAGTCATGCATTTAGCAAACACGATGCCAAAGACAGGAGTTTCAGGAAAAGTAAAAAAAAAAAAAAAAATCAATAAATTGGATTATTCGCTAAAATATGGAACTGTCGATCATTTTCTTCTCCCCGAGGATTAGCTGGTGCTAAAATAAGAAGTGAAGAAATAATTTCATTAATCTTAAGCTTATAAGTCTAAAATTCAGAAAGAGTGAAAACAACACACAAGAACTTTCAAGAAGAAAGACTACTTCTACTATGACTACTACTACTAATAATAATAATAATCGAATACAGCAAATTGGCCGAAAAGGAATACAATAGAAGGAATGACAGGACTGAAACAATGGTCTTGGATTGGTGATCCACTGGGAATTGGGCATGCTGACAAATGGTAAATGCACAAATCAGAATCTGTCCAAGAAAATAAGACGCATAAAATCCTCTGAGACTTTGAGTTTCATCATTACTTGCATTTCCTTTCAGTCATATCTCTTTCTTCTGTAGATTCCAGCTGGTCATTGACAATAATGTGTTGAGTTATATTTAGGTATGATGAATCCGTTTGCACCGATGAACGTTACAGGTACTTTGTTACGATAATTACAGAGATTAGAGGACCAGGAAATAAGAGGACGAGTGGAGACCATCGAAACAACAGCATTGTTAAGATCGGCCAGAATACTAAGAAGAGTCCTGGAGACTTGAGAAGGCTTGCTGTCACTTCGACTCCGGTGGAAAACTATAAGCTAAGGCTGGTATGAAAAACCCGCAAAAAAGTGGAATTTTTTATTAAAAGGATAATAATTATAATAAAGGACCAATCATATCAAAGCAAGAATAGATAAAATGCAACAAAACAGCAAATTTAGGTTATGTGGTGATAGAGACGAAACGATCAATCATATAATAAGCGAATGTAGCAAACTAGCACAGAAAGAGTATAAGACTAAACACGATTGGGCGGGAAAGGTGATCAACTGGGAACTGTGCAGGAAATTTGAATTTGATCATACGAACAAATAGTATATGCACAACCTAGCATCTATCCTGGAAAATGAGACGGGCAAACTCCTCTGGGATTTTGAGTGACAAACGGATCACCTAATCTCAGCCAGACGACCAGACCTTATGATAATAGAAAAAAATATAGATAAATAAAAAGATAGAACTTGCAGAAATGTGGACTTTGCTGTCCCGGCTGACCACAGATTAAAATTGTAAGAACGCGAAAAGAAGAATAAGTACATGGACTTTGCTAAGGAATTGAAAAAAAAAAAAAACAAACTGTGGAATATGAAAATGACAGTTATGCCAATTGTTTTTGGTACACTTGGTATAATCACCGAAGGTTTGGTAAAATGACTTGAGGACTTGGTAATAAGAGGTCGAATGGAGACACTCCAAAGTACAGCATTACTGAGATTGAAGATTGACATGCTGTCACTCAAACTACAGTGGAAGACCATCAGCTAACGCTGATGTGAAAAAAATTCAAGAAGTAAAATAATAATAATAACAATAATGATAATCTGTCCAGGAAAATGAGACGCACAAAATTTTCTGGGATTTTGAGATACAAATGGTTAATCTAATCTCGGCCAGACGACCAGACTTCGTGAGAGTTAACTAAAAAGAAAACATGCCGAATAGTGGACTTTCCCGTTTCGGCTGACCACTGGTTAAAACGGTAGGAAAGCATTGAAATAAATTCTAGGACCTTGGTAGAAAATTGAAAAATGATGGAACATGAATCTGACGATGATACCAATTGTAATTGACGCGCTCAGGCACCAAAGATTGGTATAGGGACTGGAAGACTTAGAAATAAGAGGACGAGTGGAGACCATCCAGACTACAACATTGTTGAGAACGGCCAGAATACAAAGAAAAGTCTTGGTGACTTGAGGAGACTTTCTGTCGATCAGACTCCAGTTGAAAACTATCAGCTAACGCTGGCGTGAAAAACTCTCAAATGTGTAAAATATTAATAATTCAGGCCAGAAAACCAGACCAAGTTTTGGTTAATAAGAAGAAAATAACCTGTCTTATAGTAGATTTTGCCGTGCCGACACACCACCAAGTAAAAGTAAATAAAAATTGAAAAGCTTGAAAAATACATATGTTGTATATTGACCTTCGACCCGGCCAAACATGCCATTCCAAGGTGATGCACCGGAAGGAAGTGATACATTCCAATGGCCAGTAATCGAAAGAAATCGTGTAGGCGGATTTGGCAGACGAAATGGGACAAGGTAAAAGCCCATGATACACTCATAGACTGATGTACTGGAAGAGAGTGACCTCTGAACTGCATGACAGTTATTTCCGTTTGATGACGATCAAACATGCCATTCCAAAGATTGAGTGGGCGATTGAGTGGGTGATTGAACTATTATATAACTCGGTGGAGACAGGAAGTCAGTGAGTTGGAGATCAGACGAGTTAGAGACGAGATGTGGTAGGGAAAGCCACACCCGGCCGAAGGGGCCCTCAGGACCCCCGATGGAGTTGGGCACCAGAGAAGTCGGAGATAAGGTGTGGGCCCCCGATTGAGTTGGTGATCAGACGAGTTGATTATAAGATGTGGTAGAGAAAGCCAGCAGAAAGCTGAGCCCCCGGGCCTCCGGTTGAGTATCAGGAGAACGAGAAAGACACAAACCTGATGGCCATAAGAGTGGGGGTCAATATATATTATCGTGTCGTTATGATTCTTTCTGCATGAATCTGCATATGAGTATACAACACATAAACCTTGAAAAAGATGTAGAATATGAAGGTGACAGTGATACCAATAGTAGTTGGAGCTCTTGGAATAGTTTCCAAGAAACTGGGCAAGAGACTCAATGAACTAGAGATTAAAGAAGAAATTGAAACCTTCCTCATCACAGCACTACAAAAATAGGCTGGGATACTGAGAAGAATACGGGAAACCTGAGGTCACGTGCTGTCACTTAGAATCCAGTGAAAAACCATCAGTTAGAGCTGGTGTAAGAAAATCACAAGGAACAAAATAACCAAAACCGGCGCCCGTTGTCGAGGGCAACCAAAAGGCTCCATTTTCAATAGCTATTACACTGAGGTGTTGAGGAGGGCGCTACCTCTTTCCCTGGATTGCTCCACTTTATCCTTGATACGTACCTTATAATGCTGAGTGTTAAGCAAGGAGGTAAAAAGTACAATTTTTAAAGTCTTTTGTATGACGCGACCTGGGATTGAACCCAGGTCTCCTGGAACATTGGCGAACACTCTACCTACTAGGCCAATGAGCCGGTTAGGAACAAATTAACAGTAGTAATAATAATAATAATGATAAACAATGGAACATGCAGGTGACAATTATAGCAATTGTAATTGGTGCGTTTGGAACAGTAACTAAAGGATTACTAAAAGGACTGGAGAACTTGGAAGTTGGCGGACGAGTGGACACCATCCAAACTACAGCACTATTGAGAACGGCCAGAATATTGAGAAGAGTCCTGGAGACTTGAGGGACTTGCTGTCACTCAAACTCCAGTCAAAAACCATCAGCTAACGCTGATGTGAAAAACTCTAATGAGTAATTGCCCAGTCGGCTGGGGCTGTAGAATACACCGACTGCTTCTCTGCAGAGGGGTAGGACCCCCCAACCAACGAGTGTCCAAGATATGACACTAAACAATCTGATGGTGAGGTTCCAGCAGTGGTGGAGCTTTGGGGAATGCAGAGTATCCCTTCATTGCCTTCAACCATGAATGAGATGCATAAACATCTCTGTGAGAACTTTGAGTTACAAACTTTGAGTTACAAACAGATCACCTGATCTTGGCCAGACAAGCAGACCTAGTGATAGTCAATGGAGAAAAAAAAAAGAAAAGAGAACCTGCCGAATAGTAGACTTTTCAGTCCCAGCAGACCAGAGAGTGAAAATAAAAAGAAAAGAAAAGAAAAGAAAAGAAAAGAAAAAAAAGAAAGAAAGAAAGAAAAGGACTGACCTTGCTAGCTAGATAGCTAGATAGATAAAAACAGACTAAATAAGAAAGAAAGAAAGAAAGAAAGAAACGGGCCAAGAAAGAAAGAAAGAAAGATAGAAAGAAAGAAAAGGACTGACCTTGCTCGCTAGATAGCTAGATAGATAAAAACAGACTAAATAAGAAAGAAAGAAAGAAAGAAAGAAACAATGAAAAAAAAAGAATTTTTCGATAAACTTTAATGGTAGTTATAAACTTAGAAAAAAAAACGTAAACCAAACCTTCTTAGAGGATCAACTCATAATAAAATCTAAAAGAAAGAAAAAATAGAGAAATAAATACATTGATGGATAAAGTAAATAGACTAGATTAGGAAAAAAAAAAAAAAAAAAGAAAACAATTTACTGAAATAAATAATTAATTAAAAAAATAACAGAATAACGGAATAATTACAAAGGTAAATAACAGAATAACGGTAAAAGATTATAACAGAATAAGGGAATACCTAAAATACAAATAAAGGGAATGACAGAATACAGAATAACGGAATAACGGAATAACAGTAAAAAAGATAATAACGGAAAATTGGAATAATGAAAATAAAAGAAAGCGAAAAAAGAAATAAGTTCCTAGACCTTACTAATGAGCTAAAAAAGACTATGGAAATTGAAGGTGACGGGGATACCAATAGTTATTGGTGCACTTGGAACAATCACCAAAGTGTTACTAAAGGGACTGGAAGACTTGGAAATAAGAGGACAAGTAGAGGCTGTTTAATGACAGCATTATTAAGATCAGCCAGAATACTGAGAAGAGTCCTGGATACTTGAGGAGAATTTTTGTCACTCACACTCCAATGGAAAACCATCAGTTATCGCTGATGTGACATACTCTCAAAGGAGTAAAATAATAATAATAATAAAAATAATAAGCCATAATATCCTTCGGGATTTTAAGATATAAATAGACCATCAAATTACTGCAGAGCATTGAGTGAAAATGAAAGAAAGCGAAAAAAAGAGACAACTTTTTGGACCTTCGTAGGGAACAAGGAAAACTGAGAAACATGAGGGGGGAGATAATTCGAATTGTAATTGGTGCGCTTGGAACAGTTCCCAAAGTCTTGGAAAGGCAGCTGGAAGAGGTGGAATTTGGAGGACGAGCCTAGACCATCTAAACTACAACATTTTTGAGATCGGCAGAATATTTAGAAGAGTTATGGAGACCTGCAGTGACTTGCTTTTCACTCAGACTCCAATGAAAGACCAACAGCTAACGCTGGCTTGAGAGACTTGCAGGGATTAAAATAATAATAATAATAATAATCCATATGTATTGTGTCATATAAAATAAACCCCATAAAATCTTTTGGGACTTGAAGATTCAAAGACACCATCAAATCTCGACCAGACCTTGTGTTAATTGACTAAAAGAAAAGAACTTGCCATCAAGTGGATTTTAGCCGTTCCAGCAGACAATAGATGGGGAAATAAAAGAAAGTGACAAAATAGACAAATGCCTTGATATTTCCCGAGAGCTGAAAATGCTGTTGAATATGAAGGTGACTGTGATACCACTTGTAGTTGGCACACCAGGAGTTGGAGATCAGAGGAAGGATCGAGACTCTACGGACCACAGCATTGATAAGATCGGCAAAAATACCCTGAAGAGTCATGGGGATCTGAAGATTACAACAATTTCTTCAGTTCTCAGGCAAGATCCAAGTATTGTTTATCTTTTCCCTTTCTCTCACTTTGTGGTCCGCCGGAATAGCAAATCCTACGATATAAAATGTACTTCTCTTTCTCGTTTTCTTTCTTCAGGCCAGTATTAAGTAATCAGTTGGTATTTCAAAATCCTGAGCCCAGCCGGATGGGGCTGACTGCATCTCTACAGTGGGGTAAGACAAGTGTCCCGAATATGATATTAAACTATCTGGTGATGAGGCTCTAGTCCTGGAGCATTGGGAAATGCGGAATACCCTTCATTGCTACTGCTCCCAGGTTCGCTCTGACCCGGAGAGTTTGGACTTGTTAGGGTCCTGTCTATGGGTCAAATAGAACTATTTGACATTTAAAATGTGTTCAAACAAATGAGTTATGTGAAATTGAATTGTTAGAAATAAAACGGCTTGATCATTTAACTTATGTGTGAACAAATGCTCTGTCTAATTGAATTTTTAGTTTGGTTTCTTTGTTTAATGGCATATCAACCTTTGTAGGTTATTTAATGCTAAGCAATTCTCTTAGAAGAACAGTAATGGTACTGTCCGAAAGTGAACATAATAGCGCGACTGGAGTTCGAACTCGCTTATTACGATTCTGCAGTACATCGCTTTAAATATTACACCACGAGGACACCCCTTTGAATTTTTAGTGATATATAATAAATAATATATAGTAATATATAATAATTCTTGGAACCATTTAACAGTGTGCAAACGGATGTGTAATGTCGATTAGAATTATTAGTGTTAAATAGAAACTCTTTATCTGCTTGCCTTAAATTATTATAGTGACATAGCAATACTTGGAACTATTTGACTGTGGGCAAATGAATGAATTGTATTGAATGGAATAATTAGTGTTAAATGGCAATACTTGTAACCACTTCTTCGTTTACAAACAAATGATTAATATTGACTAGAATTATTAGTGTTCGATAGCAATAATTGAAATCATTTAATTGTGTAGAAACAAATGCAATATTAGTGTACACACTAATTAGTTGTTGTTGCTATTGTTTGTTTGGGTTTTATGGCATATCAAACTTTGTAGGTTATTTAATGCTAAATCTATTAAAAATATAATCAGTTCTATTTCAAACAACTGAGTTTAGCAAAAGTACTCAGTTTAATTATCAAAAACATTTCTATTACAAGATATCCAGTTTAGTCAAACAGTTCTAATTCAAACAATTCAGTTTGGCATAAGTATGCCGTTAGTTCTATTTAACACATAGATAGGTCCCTATAAGGTGCTACCATTCTGGGCCAGAGTGGACCGGGAGACAATGGCAATGAAGGGGTGCTTCACATTCCCTAAAGCCCCAGCATCACTAGAACCTCACCATAAGATTGTTTAGTGTCATATTCAGGACACTCATTGGCGGGGTTTTACCCCTCTGCAGAGGTGCAGTCGGTGTATTCTACAGCCCTAGTCGACTTGGCAATACATTGAGTTAAATGTCCAAACTGTTTTATTTCAGATAATTCAGTTCTATTTCGAGCAATTCAGTTCAGCATAAGTACGCTGTTTAAATGTCAAAACAATTCTATTTTAAACAATTCAGTTTAGCATAAATAGGCAGTTTAAATGCAAAAGAACCCCCAGGAAAACTGAAGAAACCACAGTTTTGTACTATTTAACTCATAGGGCTCTATCAGGTGCTACCACTCCGGGCCAGAGTGGAACTGGAAGCGATGGTAATAAAGGGGTACACTGCATTTCCCAAAGTTTCAGCATTACTGGAACCTCACCATTAGATTGTGTAGTGTCATATCAGGACACTCGTTGGGGAGGCGTTTTACCACTCTGCAGAGAAGCAGTCGGTGTATTCTACAGCCCCAGCTGACTGGGCAAAACCATTTAGTTCTAACTCATTTAAAAATGAAATTACCTAAAAGCTATTCACATACAAATCATGTATGTATATCTATTTTGATGTAGGCAAACAAATGATTGGTGTTGAATTGTTCTTGGTAAATAGCATTACTTGAAACCATTTAAGTGTGGGCAAACAAATGATTAATAGTCAATAGAATTGTGTTTGATAGAAATACTTAAAACCATTTAAGTGTGTGTAAAAAAAGAAAAAAAAAAAAAAAAAGAAAAAAGAAAAGAAAAGAAAAAAAAGAAAAAAGAGCTTCGGCTCATTTAAAAATGTTGTCTACAAAATAAAAGACATGCTCCTCTGTACCCTATTCACAAGGACTAGCAAGTGTTGAGCGATTAGCTAGAACTTATCTATAGCAGCTCTGTGCAGACACAGGATATAGCCTGGAAGACTTGCCGAAAGCGATAGACGATAGAGACGAGTGGCAAGGAGAGTCAAGGAAATCCGTGCTAGAGGCACGACATGATGATGATTTATCTATAAAGGGGATTTAGCATTAAATTACCTACAATGGTTGGCATGCCATAAAACCCAACCAAACCAAATCCTATATGTTTAATATATATGTATAAAGAGGATTTGGCATTAAATAACCTACAATGGTTGATATGCCATAAAACCTAAACAAACCAAATTCAATATATTTAACATATATGTATAAAGAGGATTTGGCATTGAATAACCGACAATGGTTGACATGCGTTAAAACCCAACCAAACCAAATTCGATATATTTAACATATATGTATAAAGAGGATTTGATATTAAATAACCTACAATGGTTGATATGCCACAAAACCCAACCAAACCAAATTCGATATATTATATATATATATATATATATATATATATATATATATATGTATAAAGAGGATTTGACATTAAATAACCTACAATGGTTGATATGCCACAAAACCTAACCAAACCAAACTTAACGTCGAAGAGTATTTAATGGACTCTGGTCCGTGCATATACGATTTCTTTTTATAGTGAAATTTTAATCTCTTGTACAATTATCAGTGGATCACTTTTTCCACACACAGAGTTTTTCCTGCTTCGTCTTCAATACCTTTTGTGCAAGTTCGCTCATTATTAATTAATGATCAATTAATTCATAATTAATTAATTCTCAATTTTCGCCTTGATGTAATTAGTTCTTATTGAAAGAGATTCAATTTCTCTCTCGAGGTTTCTCCTTTTTATTCATGTCTGTGTCTTCTTGTGTGCAATGTCGCCCGTTTGCCGCTTGAAGCATCCATACAGTTGTTCTTCCCATTTATGTTTTCTAGTTTTTGTTATTTTTCCCTTTGTTTTGAAGTTGCCATTGCTGTTAGAGTGGTTGCCGCAATTAGTCAATTATTATTATTATTATTATTATTATTATTATTATTATTATTATTATTCACTCATTAGAGCTTTTCCCATCAGCGATAGCCGATGGTTTTTCACTGGAGTCAGAGAGACAGCAAGTCTCCTCAAGTCTCCAGGACTCTTCTTAGTATTCTGGCCGTTCTCTACAATGCTGTCGTTTGGATGGTCTCCATTCGTCCGCCAACTTCCAAGTCCTCTAGTCCCTTTAGCAATCCTTTAGTTACTGTTCCAAACGCACCAATTACAATTGGTATAATTGTCACCTGCATGTTCCACAGTTTTTTTCAATTCCTTAGCAAGGTGGAGGTACTTATCCTTCTTTTCACATTCTTTCAGTTTTATTCTGTGGTCAGCCGGGACAGCAAAGTCGACTATTTTGCAAGTTCTCTTTTTTTTTTTTTGTTGATTATTATTAAATCTGGTCTTCTGGCCGGGATTAGGTGATCCGTTTGTATGTTAAAGTCCCATAGGAGTATTCCGTCCGTGTTTTTCATACCAGCGTTACCAGATGGTTTTTCACTGGAGTCTGGGTGATATAAATCCTCCATAAGTCTTCAGGGGATGTCCTCGTGGCCTAACGGTTAAAACGCATGACTGCGGAATCGTTGAATGCAAGTTTGAACACCAGTCGCGCTATTACGTTCACTTTAGGACAAATACCGTTGGGAAAGGCATGAACCCCTCTATTCTCCCAGCAATGAGTTAAATAGCATCACAGCTGTTCTTCTAGAAGGATAGCTTTGGCATTAAATAACCAACGAAGATTGGTATGCCATGAAGCAAAGAAACCAAACAAGTCAAGTCTTCAGGACTCTTCTCAGTATTCTGGCCGACCTCAAAAATGCTGTTGTTGGATGGTTTCGGCTCGTCCTCCAGTTTCAAGTTCCTCTATCAAGCTTTTGGAGATCGTTCCAAGTATACCAATGACAACTAGTAACACCATCACCTTCTTGTTCCATTGTGTTTTTTAGCTCTCTGGCAAGGTCTATGTATTTGTGGCTCTTTTCCTTTTCTTTGGTTTTCACTCATTGGTCAGCCAGGACGGCAGGTTCTCTTTTTTTGCTATCTATCACTATTATTATTTATTTACTCCTTTAGAGTTTTCACATCAGTGTTAGCTGATGGTTTTTCACTGGAGTTTGAGTGACGGCAAGTCTCCTCAAGTCTCCAGGACTCGTCTCAAGATTCTGGCCGTTCTTAGCAATACTGTCGTTTGGATAGTCTCTCCCTGTCCGCCAACTTCCAAGTCCTCCAGGCCTTTTAATAATCCTTTAGTTATTGTGCCTAACGCACCAATCACAATTGGCACAATCGTTACTTTCATGTTCCACAACTTTTTCAATTCTCTCAGATTTATTCTGTGGTCCGCCGGACTGCAAAGTCGACAATCGTGCAAATTCTCTTTTTTTTTTGTTAGTTATTATAAAGTCTGGTCTTCTGGCCGGGATTTGGTGATCCGTCTGTATGTCAAAGTCCCATAGGAGTTTATATGAGTTATTTTCTAGAACAGATTATTATTATTATTATTCACTCATTAGAGCTTTTCACATCAGCGATAGCCGATGGTTTTTCACTGAAGTCAGAGTGACAGCAAGTCTCCTCAAGTCTCCATGACTCTTCTTAGTATTCTGGCATGTTCTCTACAATGCTGTCGTTTGGATGGTCTTCTCTTGTCCGCCAACCTCCAAGTCCTCTAGTCCCTATAGTAATCCCTTAGTTACTGTTCCAAACTATTATTATTATTATTTACTCGAAATCATATGATTGCTTGAAATACAAATCTCACCCACAATCGAAGAAAGATTTGCAACATTAACAACATGAAAGAACTATTTTGAAAAAATAGACCCGAAAAATATATTCAACTTTCTGGAAAGAATCGGCCTTATACCAAGGATGTAGGCTCCTGAGTGATCACGACTTACAGCTACTTCCTGTGTACAAACAAATACTAAATAGAACTACTAGTGCTACTTGAAACCACCTAACTGTGTGCAAACAAATAAGACCTGGCTAGTAAAAATATTATCTACCAAATATGTGATTATAAATACTTTATATTTTGTATATATAAACATGATTTGGCATTAAAAACCCACAGTAAAATCCAAACAACCAACAACCAAACCAAATACTTGAAACCCTTTAAATTGGTGACCTTAGTCGAGGGTGGCCTGAAGGCTCCCTTTTCAATAGCTACCATGCCGAGGTGTAGGGGAGGCCGCTAATATATTTCCTCGATTGTTCCACTTTACCCTTGATCCGTACTTAATAGTGCTGAGTGTTAAGTAAGGCGGCAGCAAGTACCATTTTTTGAGTCTTTGGTATGACTCGAGCTGGGATTGAACCCCAGTCTCCCGGGCCATTTGTGGTCACTCAACTCATTAACTGTGTACGTATAATTAGTATTACTTGGAGAAAAGCTGAAACCATACAACTGCGTACAAACAAACGATTATTATATTATATCATATTATATATATCATATATAATATATATATATTATATTACATATATTATATTATATATATATTATATTATATATATAATATATATTTTAAGATAAGAAGGTCCACGAAGAGATTTGTATTTTTAAAATTTATTTTTGTTCTTACATACGTGTTATATATATGTATGTTTCCAGCTTGTTGCCTTCGTCAGAGAACATATGGGGCACAAGCCCTTTTTAATAAGGTACTCAATGAGATTTGAACTCACTCTTGTTTCCAGTATAAATGACCTTTGGTTGGTTAAGCTGGTTTATATAGGGGTCGTTGTTCCTCTTTCCTGGAGTGTGTTTACTTTGGTCTGCTTTACCCGTCTTTGACATTTGATAGGTTTATAGTTGTATGTGTGTGTGTGTGTTGGCGTTGTAGTGGTTTTGGGTTTCACTTACAGTTTTTTTTGTGTGTTTTATATTATATTATATTATATTATATTATATTATATTGTTTCTTCCGAGTTTTTCATACTAATCTTAGCTGATGCTATTTCACTTAAGTCTGAGGTCCAAGTACTTTTTCGCTTTCTTTTATTTTACTCTGTGGTCCGCAGAGACGGCAAGGTCCATTATATGGCATGTTCTCTTTCTTCTTGTTAATTATCACTAGCTTTGGTCTTCTGACCATTATTATTATTATTATTATTATTATTATTATTATTTAGGGATAGTTACCATGGTGTGCAGGGGGAATTTTAAATGAAGATTTCTCAACATTATTCATGATTTTTTATTATCAATTATAATAAGTAGCTAAGAGGAAAAATGAAACAGAAAATACGGATCTAAAAAACATTATTATTATTATTATTAACAACAACAACAACAACAACAACAACAACAACAACAAACGGATCACCTAATCTCAGCCAGAAGACCACACCTTATAATAATCAACAAAAAAACAAAAAACAAAACAAAACAAAAAAACAAAAACAAAAAAACAAAAACAAAAACAACAACAACAAAAAAAAAACAAAGAGAGTTTTCAAAATTGTGGAGTTTGCTGTCTATAGGATAAAACTGAAAGAATGTGAAAAGAAGATAAATACCAGGACCTTGCCAGGTAATTGAAAAAAATTATGGAACATGAAGGTGACTATTGTACCAATCGTGATTGGTGCTTTTGGTACTGTAACAAAATGGATTATCAAAGGGACAGGAGGATGAGTGGAGACCATTAAACAACAGCATTATTGAGAACGGCTAGAATACTGAGAAGTGTCCTGGAGACTTGAGGAGACTTGCTATCACTCAGAATCCAGTGAAAAACTATCAGCTAAAATGAATGTGAAAAACTCTCAATTAATAATAATAATAATAATACGCTAATCGTATCATTTATAATACCATTTGAATATATTGTCTGTTATTAATAAGCAACATAATACCCGTAAAGAATGACAGGATAGAAGGTAGGGCATTGTTTTCTGATGAGAGGATTGTTTATATGGCTCAGTAGATCCCTTACGTAAATCTCGTTTGTGAAGTTCGATTGACTCTTTTAATTCTTTTTCTCTTTCGTTTTAGCCGCCATTTTCTTTTCTTCTGCATCTCCATTGTAAGCCAAATGCATGCTCGTATTTTACCAGGATTTTTAATTCTTTGTTAATGTTAAATGCACTGCAAAAAGCCTTGTGATTAACATTTCAAGTGAAAGAAGGAAAAAAAAACAGTTAGGAGAATCTGACATGTTTCACTAGATCAGTGGTCTCAAACTCAAGAACTAAAAAAGGGCATTACATCCTGGTAGACCAAAACTGAGATGAGGGGCCGATTTAATTCTCACCAGTTATAATCCTTATTTGTAATACAGCTGAGATGCTACTATTTTTTTTTTTGTCAAAATGAAGACATATTTTAGGGAGTCAAAACGTTTTAAGACATAATCAAATTTTTGTGCACTTTCACATGAATCATTAATGTCTGAACGAGAAATAACGAGAAGTAACGGGACTTTGTAAAATAAGTCCTTTCCATTTTAATCAGTAGGTACCTTGCTTTTAATATCTATTCTTTTCTTCTTTTTAGAAAAACCAAATTATTTTTTTCGAAAAATAAAGTCAAATGGATCAGTTTAATTTTTATTACCCACAGGTACACCCTTGAGAAACGTTAAAATTTTTTTTCTTTATAAAATTTAGTTTTCTTTAAAACCAAGGGTTTCAAACCCAATGACTCAAAAGGGTCATTATGTTTCGGGAGAAAAATACAGTGGGCCAAAAGTGAGGGATCATTTCCACCAGTTATAATGTTGAACGGCTTCAGTTTTTTTTTATATACGAGGATCATTAAATAAGTTTTCAGACTTTTTTCATATGGGCACTTTTATTGATAGTACACACATAAAACTCTAGTTCCCTTCGAAGTCATCTCCTCCGGCTGCAATGCACTTGTTGTACCGTTCCAACAACTTCTCAAAGGCCCCATGGAAGTCCTCTTGTGTGAGCGTGTCAATGACCTTCGCCACAGCCTCTTTCATCTCCTCAATTGTCTCATAACGGCAGCCTCTGAGCTTAGGGAAGCTTTTGGTTAAAAGTCACCGAGAGCAAGGTCTGGACTATAGGGAGGGTGGGGAACTGTCTTGATGCCCATCTTGGTCAAATAGTCTTTGACAAGGATGGAGTTGTGGACTGGTGCATTGTCCTGGTGGAAATGCCACTGACAAGATTTGAAGAGTGCTGACTTCTTCCGACGGGATCTCTACCTGAACTCCTTAAAACCTAAACCCTAACCCTAACCGTTTGGCCAATCAACTCTGGTCTATTGACTTCCTTACTCCTCCCACACCTCTCATCATCCCTCACAGACTCCCTGCCTTTCTTGAATCTCTTATGCCACTCGAAAACTGATACTCGATTCATGCAAGATGGTCCAAAAGCAAACTGAAGCATTCTATACGTTTCTGTGGCATTTTTTCCAAGTTTAAAATAGAATTTTATTGCATATCGTTCTTCTAAAGTGTCCTCACGTCCAGATTGCATTTTTGAAATTCACCAGCTGTAACAATCCGGCTTTAGTAGGGTGTATTGCAATTGCTGCTGTAGCTGTTCATTTGAAGCTGAAATCACAAGAATTGGTCAGTCATCTCATAAGGTGTATAGCAATAACATACTGAATGTTCAAGAGTCTACAACAATTTTAAATGCCTGTACCAAAAGATCTGGAAACTTATTGAAAGCACCACGTTTTTAAAAAAAATTTTCATGAAAATGTATACGTTTATAATTCAGATTGATTGACTTTAACGGCATATCAAAGTGTCTGGGGTTATTCTATTTTATTTTACCTTGAGATTATAGAAACATGTTTCTGGTGATATTCTGGAGACTCATTGGGGGAGGGGTCTAACCCCTCTGTAGAGATGCAGTTGGCGAATTCTACTGCACCAGCCAATTAGCCGACTGTATTAAAAGGTTAAAGAATTGTTTTTGGTAAAAGAAAGGAAAAAAATAAAAGATTTCTATGAGACAAAAGTCAACATTGGATGCAACCTCTTTCTATGATCCCTTTGTCCATTCTGCTATTCCTTAAGAAACCAATAATAGGCTACGTCAAATGAGATTCATTGAATCCTGTCATTGAAAAAATAATGAACAATCTTTCATTACAAGTCATTATATTCAATCAATGAAATCGAAATGAAATAAAATAAAATGAAAATTAAGACAGTTACAAAAGGCGACACAAGATATTTGATTAATGTTTAGATGAAACATTGTCAGTTCTTCTTCTTCTTCTTCTTCTTCTTCTGATTATTATTATTATTATTATTATTATTATTATTATTATTTTTCCTTTAGAGTTTTTCAGCTCAGTGATAGCTTATGGTTTTTCACTGGAGTTTGAGTGACAGCAAGTCTTCTCAAGTCTCCAGGACTCGTCTCAGGATTCTGGGAGTTCTCAACAATGCTGTCATTTGGATAGTCTCTACCTGTCTGCCAACTTCCAAGTCTCCCAGGCTTTTTAATAATCTTTTAGTTATTGTGCTTAAGGCACCAATCACAATTGGCACGATCGTTACTTTCATGTTCCACAGCTCTTTCAATTCTCTAGCAAGGTCGAGGTACTTATCCTTCTTTTCACTTTCATTCAGATTTATTCTGTGGTCTGCCAGGACAGCAAAGTCGACAATTTTGCAAATTATTTTTTTTTTTGTTGATTATTATAAAGTCTGGTCTTCTGGCCAGGATTTGGTGATCCTTTTGTATATCAAAGTGTCATAGGAGTTAATGTGTGTCATTTTCTAGGACAGGTGCTGGGTTGTGCATATACTATTTCTTAGTATTTCCCAGTGGATCACCTTGCCAACCCAATCGTGTTTCGCCTTATACTCCTTCTGTGCTAATTTGCTGCATTCGCTTATTATGTGATTGATCGTTTCGTCACCGCATAGCCTACATTTGCTGTTTTGTTGTGTCTTATCTATCCTCGCTTTGATAAGATTGGTTCTTATGGCGTTGTCCTGTGCTGCTATTGGGAGCGATTCCGTTTCTCTCTTAAGGTTTCCTTTTCTTAGCCAGGTCCAGGTTTTCTGGTGTGAAATGTTGTTTATTAGTCGTTTAAAGCGGCCATAGAGTTGTTTTTTTCCCATTTTATTATTATTATTATTATTTACTCCTTGAAAATTTTTCATATCAGCGTTAGCTGATGGTCTTTCACTGAAATTTGAGTGACTGCAAGTCTCCTCAAGTCTCCAGAACTCTTCTCAGTATTCTGGTAGATCTCAATAATGCAGTAGTTTGGATGGTCTCTACCCATTGTTATTTCTAAGTCCCCCGGCCCCTTTACCAATCCTTTGGTGACTGTATCAAGAGCACCAATTAAGTTGGTATAATCGTCACTTTGATATTTCACAGTTCTTCTTCTTCTTCTTCTTCTTCTTCTTCTTCTTCTTCTTCTTCTTCTTCTTCTTGTTTTATCATTATTATTTTACTCATTTGCGAGTTTTTTTATTTCAGGGTTTGCTGATGGTTTTCCTCTGGAGTTTGAGTGACAGCAAGTCTCCTCAAGTCTCCTGGACTCTTCTTAGTATTCTGGCCAATCTCAACAATGCTGTAGTTTGGATGGTCTCCATTCGTCATCTTATCTCCAAATCCTCCAATCCCTTTACAACTCTTTTGGTGACTGTACCGAGCGCTCAAATTACAACTGGTATCACTGTCACTTTCATGTTTCATAGTTTTTCTAGTTCTCTAGCAATGTCTAGGTACTAACCTATCTTTTGGTTTTCTTTCAGTTTTACTCTATGATCAGCAGGAATGGCAAAGTCCATTTCGACTGGTTCTCTTTTTTTGTTGACTGGTTGTCTGGCTGAGATTAGTTCTTCACACAGCTTTAGCCGATGGTTTCTCACTGGAGTTTGAATAACAGCAAATCTCCTCAAGTCTCCCTGACTCTTCTCAATATTCTGGCCGATCTTAATAATAATAATAATAATAATAATAATTATTATTATTATTGATATTGTTATTATTTACTCCTTGAGAGTTTTTCACATCAGTTTTAACTGATGGTATTTCACTGAAGTCTGAGAAACAGCAAGTCTCCTCAAGTCTCCAGAACTCTTCTCAGTGTTCTGGTTGATCTCAATAATGCAGTAGTTTGGATGGTCTCAACTCATTGTTATTTCTAAGTCCCCCGGTCCCTTTACCAATCCTTTGGTGACTGTATCAAGAGCACCAATTAAGTTGGTATAATCGTCACTTTGATATTTCACAGTTCTTCTTCTTCTTCTTCTTCTTCTTCTTCTTCTTCTTCTTCTTGTTTTATCGTCATTATTTTACTAATTTGCGAGTTTTTTTATTTCAGGGTTTGCTGATGGTTTTCCTCTGGAGTTTGAGTGACAGCAAGTCTCCTCAAGTCTCCAGGACTCTTCTCAGTATTCTGGCCGATCTGAATAATGCAGTAGTTTGGATGGTCTCCACTCGTCCTCTTATTTCCAAGTCCTCCAGTCCCTTTACCAGTCCTTCGGTGACTATACCAAGACCACCTACTACAATTGCTATAATCGTCACTTTCATATTCCACAGTTTTTTTTTTCATTTCCCTAGCAAGGTGTAAGTACTTATCCTACTTTTCACTTTTTTTCAGTTTTACTCTGTGGTTAGCCAGGACAGCAAAGTCCACAATTCGGCAAGTTCTTTTTTTTTTGTTGTTGTTGTTGATTATAATAAGGTCTAATCGTCTGGCTGAGATTCGGTGATCCGTTTGTAAATCAAAATCGTTTAATTTTCCAGGGTAGATGCTGGATTGTGTATATACAATTTGTTCGTCTGGTAAAATTTCAATTTATTGCACAATTCCCTGTGGATCACCTTGCCTACCCAGTCGTGTCTAGTCTTATACTCTTTCTGTGCTAATTTGCTGCATTCGCTTATTATGTGTGTTTGTTTGTTTGGGTTTTATGGAATATCAAACTTTGTAGGTTATTTAATGCCAAATCCATTTTTATATAAACAAACAGTTATTTCGAATCATTCAGTTTACCATAAGTATAAGGTTTAATTGACAAAGACATTTCTATTTCAAGCTATTTAGTTAAGTCAAACAGTTCTAATTAAAACAATTCAGTTTAGAATAAGTATAGTTTTTGTTTACACACAATCACATGTCAAAAAACAGTTCTATTTAAAACGATCCAAAAATTCTATTTCAAGCAAATCAATTTAGCGTAAATACGCAGTCTAAATGTCTAAACAGTTCTATTTCAAGCAATTAAATTTTGCATTAGTACACGGTTTAGTTCTATTTGACCCATAGGTAGGACCCTGTCAGGTGCAACCAGTCCGGGCCAGAGTGGACCTGGGAATGATGGCAATAAAGGTACTCTGCATTCCCTAAAGCTCCGGCATTACTGGAACCTCACTATCAAATTGTTTAGTGTCATATCTCGGACTTACGTTGGTGGGGATGTCTTACCCCTCGGCAGAAAAGCAATAGGTGTTTTGTACAGCCCCAACCGACTGAGCATCGCTTAACATGTGAGTGATCGTTTCGTCCCTATCTCCACATTACCTACATCTGATGTTTTGTTGCATCTTATTGGTTTGTTTGTTGGGTTTGTGGCATATCAACCTTTGTAGGTTATTTAACGCCAAATCTGTTTTTATGTAAATAATCATTTCTATTTAAAAAAAAAAATTCAGTTTAGCATGAATACACAGTTTAATAGTCAAAAACATTTCTATTTCAAACTATTCAAGCAGTTATATATAACAATTCAGTTTAGTGTACGTGCAGTTTCAATGTCAAAAACAGTTCAATTTCAAACAATTCAGTTTAGCATAAGCACGCAGTTCAAATGTAAGCACGGTTCAATTGTCAAGAATATTTCTATTTCAAGCTATTCCGTTTAATCAAACAATTCAGTTTAGCATAAGTATGCTGTTAGCTCTATTTAACCCATAGATAGGGTCCTATCAGGTGCTACCACGCCGGGCCAGAGTGAGCCTGGGAGCAATGGCAATGAAGGGGTGCTCTGCATTCCCCAAGACCCCAGTATTACTGGGATCTCACCATCAGAATGTTTAGTGTCATATTAAGGACACTCGTGGCGGGGTGGTCCTACCCCTCTGCAGAGGTGCAGTCGGTGTATTCTACAGCCCCAGCCGACTGGGCAAGTTGCGTCTTATCTATTCTTGCTTTTATATTATGACGTTGTTTTGTACTGCTAGGAAGAAGAAATTCAGTTTTTCTTTTAAAGTTTTCCTTTCTTAGCCACATCCATTCTTGTGTGAGATGTCACTCGTTAGTCGCTTAAAATGTTCATGCAGTTGTTTTTCTTCCCATTTTTGTTATCTGGTTATTTCTGTTCTGTTGGTCCTCGTGTTGTCAGGATTGTTTCTGGTGGCTGTAATCACTCTTTCTTGACAAGTATTCCGTTTCATCTTTTAAAATTTTAATTTCTTTTTGTCATTGCTAACGCGAGTCTCCATTTCTACGACAAGAGAGTCCTCATAGGGGTAGTGACTAACGTACAGGACTGCGACATCCTAGTAAGCGCGTTCGAACTCCATTCGCGTTATTACATTCACTTTTGGACTAATACCCTTGGGAAAGGTATGGACACCCTAACTCCTCCCGCTCCAGGTTAAATAGTACCTCTACTATTCTTTTACAAGGACGACTTTGGCATCAAATAAACCACAAAGGTTGAAATGCTATTAAATAAAAGAAAGCGAACCAAACTATACGATAGACAACGCAGGTCGGAAAATAATGACTGACTCGCAGGACCCGTGGAAATTCTAAGGAGTGAAAAAAAAATAAAGAAGAGTTATTTAAGCAAGAAAGGAAAATTTGAAATATTATTACAAATCAAGCTAGATTAGTAAACCTTCACGAGTGAGTTTGAGTCTCATTGGGTGCCCCACTCATACGGCCTTGTGCCGCATCTAAGCCAAAAAGCATAGAAAATTACTCATTTTTATTGTTGCTTTCGCAATGAATAAGTAAGTAAAGTTGTCTCCCTTTAGTCGAGGGTGACCAGAAGGCTCCCTTTTCAATAGCTACTAAACTGAGGTGTAGGGGAGGGCGCTACTCCATTCCTTGGACTCCTCCACTTTACTCTTGATCCTATCCTTATAAGCAAGGAGGTATAAAGCACCATTTTTAAAGTCTTTGGTATGAAGTGACCCGGGATTGTCTCCCAGACCATTGGCGAACACTCTACCTACTAGACGAAGACGATCTATTTAATACTTAATACATATCATTTGTTCATATTCAATTCTACTTCCCAGCTATGGATTAAATAGTATCACTACTGTTCTTCAAGGAGAATAGGTTTGGGATTAAATAACCTAGAAAGGTTGATATGCCATTAAACAAAGAAACCAAACCAAGCCATCAATTCTACTTAAACTACAATATCTGTTACATATTGTATTTTTTAGATAACTGAATTGCTCTTTTTCTTTTTCTTTTTCTTTTTCAGCTTTTGACGCTGCAAGTGGTTGTAACTTATCAGAACTTCAGAGCTCATTGGATCCTCGGAACTCATTAGATCTTCAGCAAAACAATATTCAATAATTCATGTTTCCTATGGTATTTTGTGATGTTAGCACAGAACATCTCTATTAGTGTTGAACAGTGTTTAATCTGAAGAAGCAATATCTATATAGAAGAATATTCCACTTGATTGAGGTGGGGGGGAGGTGGAAGAACATCCCACTTGGCTACGGGGAGGAAATGTAAAAGAATACCACACCGAGGAATAGAGGTGGCAGAATATTCCATTTGACTGTGAGAAGCGTATGTAGACCAGCGTAACGTGCGAACGAACGAAACACAAGCAGAATTATTATAAAGTTGATAAGCTGAGAGTAAGACTCGAACTTATGTCCTCTTATGTTCTAGATGTCAGTGAGAGCAATATTGGGCTTTCTGGCCAACTGGACTAGGAGAAGGAAAACTTCAGGTTTCCGTTGGGGAGGCTTTGAACAAAATGACTGTATCTCATGCAGAGGAGTAAGACTCCTCCTCCCACAAAAAAAAAAAAAAATCAAAGAATCAGATTACTTTTCTTATCTTGTTTGTTATATTCACAAGTTTTCGGCTGCTGTACTCTTCGGCCTTCTGCAGTTTTTATTTTACTGTCCATATTTTGGAACTTCTCAAATTAGTTATTTCACCTTATTAGTTATTTCTGCCCGGTCGATGGGGCTTGGAATACGCTGACTATATCCCCTGTCGAGGGGCAAAACCCGATCCCCCCCAAAAAAAGGTTTGTCCTGGGTATGATACTAAATCACATCTAATGGAAAAGTTCAAGTTCTATGAGTTCCCCTTCCATTGATTTGCTTTCTTTTGTTTTATGGCATTTCAAACTTCGTGGGTTATTTAATGCCAAAGTCATCCTTATACAAGAACAGTAGTTGTACTATTTAACGCATAGCTGGGAAGGGGATAAGGGGATCATACCTTTCACAAGAGTATGAGTGAAAGTGAACGTAATAGCGTGACTGGAGTTCGAACTTGCTTTCTACGATATCGCAGTCCAGGACGTTAGCCACTACACCACGGAGGCATCTCCATGATTATTAGTAATGGGTAGGAATACTTGAAACCATACAACTGTGAGTAAATTATTTGTATTAGATAGGAATACTTGAAACCATACAACTGTGTGTAAATTATTTGTATTAGATAGAAATACTTGAAACCATACAACTTTGTGCAAATTATTTGTATTAGATAGGAATACTTGAAACCATACAACTTTGTGCAAATTATTTGTATTAGAAATACTTGACCTCGTATAACTTTGTGCAAAAAAAATCTCTTAAGAAACAGCTACAAAAGCAAAATGTAAACACGAACATACAATGAAGCTTAAAATAACCCTAGACAGGTTGACATACTGTACCATAGTCAGATACGGATATGCGTAACGTACATAGACTGTTCATAACATATATACGTAGAACATAGGAATCTCGAAACACGAAAATACTTACGACTTCTTAGTTCGGGTACGAAACTTTTAATTACCTTTGAGTTTAAAGGTTCTTCAACATAAGGAGAGAGATTCCCATTCTTTCTATTCTGGCTTTTTCATCTGCCCCCCACCATCTCGTGCGGCGCCCGTAGCGCGTAAATTCATCTGGCTTCTGCGAGCCCCGAAAATCGACCCTTCTTGTTTGGTGTCTAGTTTTCAACTCAACTAACTGACTTTTTCAAATCTCCAAAAATCCTCCGCGCGCTTCCGGTGCGTGACGTCATTCGCACTCCCTAGCTCCGTTTCCCATCTCGGATTTCTATTGTGACATCTCTGAGTGACACGTCCGCTCCGCACGCGCGAACACCTGCGTTAATGTTGCACCTAAGTAACCCATGCACAGGGCCGAAAGGTTCTCAGCCTAACTAAACCCAAAGGCATGAAACGAAATCCCTCGGCCATTATATTACAATACCGTCAAAATCAGTCACTCAGTTATCTCTCAGTCTTGGTTGTGGCATATTTTTTCCGTCTAATAAAAACAGCAGCAAAGAAAGAACAATTCGTATTAGACATGAATATTTGATATTAAGCTTCCTACCGTAGCGTAGAGGCTAATGTGGGTTTCGTTGTTTAATGGCATATCAACCTTCGTGGATTATTTAATACCAAATCCAGCCCACTAGAAGAACAGCAATAGATAGATGGGTGGATAATGGCGTTCATACCTTTTCCAAGTGTATTTGTCCGAAAGTAAATGTCATAGCGCGACTGGGGTTCGAACTCGCTTACTAGGATTACCGCACGCCAGCGCTTTAACCATTACGCTACGAGGACAACACCTCCTAATGTGTTTGACTGCGGTCTCTAAGGAAGCGAATTTGAAAACCAGTTGCGCTATTACGTTCACTTTTGGACTAATACCCTTGGAAAATATTCTTTCCGCAACAAGTTAAATAATATCACTACTGTTCTACAAGGATAGTTTTGGAATTGAATAACCCATGAAATTTGAAACGTCAGTAAACAAAAAAATGCTCCCTTGATCTTTAGAACCTGAAGCTTACCATCAGACGCAGTATCATACCCCGGAGACCTCCTTTTTGGGGAATCGGGTTTTGCCCCTCGACAGGGGATCCAGTCAGTGTATTTTAAGCCCTACCAACAGCGCAGAAAGGGGGTGCCCGTGGTGTAGTCGTTATCGCCGTAGGAAATGAACACGGCGATACGAGTTCAAATCCTGGACGAGACTGATTGCATTTCACATAGCACTAATACCCTATGGAAAGGTATGAATCCAATTATTCTCCCTCCAGCTATGGGTAAATAGTAGGACAGACTAGGTTCTTCAGCCTTGGTTAGGCAACTAGTCTAGGAGAAGGAAAACTCTGAATTCAAACCTGTTAAACTCCGCTTAAAAATTGACCTTGTGTCCTATCCTGCCCGAGTGGAGGGGTTGGTAAATAGTACCAACAGCGCAGAAATAACTAAGGGTTCGAACTCCAGTTGCCCTGTTGAGTTCAATTTCGGACTAATGCCCTCGGAAAAAAATATACCCCCCTTTATCGTTACAGTTTTGGACTAAACAGTACCCCTACTGCTCTTCTACAAGTATGCATTTGGCATCAAATAACCCATGAAGGTTGGTATGTCATTAAACAAAGAAACCAAACTAACCAAACATGGCTCGAATGTAATTTTTAAGTGAGGTGAAGCTGGTTTGAAATCAGTTTTCTTTCTCTTAGACTGGATGCCTCACCAAGGCTTAAGAACCCAGTCTATCCAATTAATTACCCATAAATGAGTGTTGTAGTGAGAGAAGACGAATTCGTGCCTTTTCAGAGGCATATTTGAACTTGGAATACCAATTTCATTTCGCTACGAAGATAACCGTTACGCTAAGCCCCTTTTATTCTCTTGTATGCTAGCAGGCATCTGTCAGTCTTGCGATCCTATGGATCAGTGTCTGGATCTTGGCAGAAGGTTGTGTATGCCACAGGTCTCTTCTCCACAACACCAATAATATCCGATGCAAGAGTTTGATTTAGTTTGGTTTGTTTTATGGCATATCAACCATTGTAGGTTATTTAATGTCAAATCCTGTTTATACATATACACTGTATATATAGGATTTGGTTTATTTGGGTTTTATGGCATATCAACATACATATTAAATATATATATAATTTGTAAACACATTTTTGATAACATTCTTAAACGAGCCTGAGATTTTTTTACACACAGTTAAATGGTTTTAATGATTGCTATATAACAAGTCACAATTTAACATCAGTCATTTGTTTGCGCACATAGTTTGTTCTATTTGATCCATAGATAGGACCCTATCAGGTGCTACCACTCCGGGTTAGAGTGGACCTGGGAATAATGACAATGATGGGGTATTCTACATTCGCCAAAGCACCAAGGTTGGAGCCTCGCCATTAGATGGTTTAATGTCGTATCTAGGACATACGTTGGTGGGGGTCTTACTCCTGTACAAAGATGCAGCCGACTATGTTTAAGGGAAGAGTAACATACTAGGCAAATCTACTTTAGTGACATCACCCGAATTGCTAGAACGAGGCTCAACACAACGGCAGATTTCCTTAGCGACATCAACTCTTAGTTTTTGTGACTCAACAGCGGCAGGTTACACTGTCACGCTGTCATATATATATATATATATATATATATATATATATATATTGTTTAGTTTGGTTTCTTTATTTATAGGCATATAAACTTCTGTGGGTTATTTGATGTCAAGGCCATCGTAGAAGAACAGCAATGATACTATTTAAACTATAGCTGCGAAAATATAACTTTCCCATGGGTATTAGGTCGAAAATGAACGTAATTGCGCGACTGGAGTTCGAACTTGGTAATTACGCGGTTGCAATGCAGTGTGTCAGCCACTACCCAATGGGGATTTCCTCTCCGGTCGGAGTGGAGGGGTTGGGTAATAAAAAAGTTGAGTAATGAAAAAGGAATAAAGCACGAACGCCTTAAAGAAATGTCAAAATTAGAGTCCGGTGCCCTGAAAGTCATGACTCCAGTTTATTTCTATGGAAACCAGCAATAACGTGGGGTTTCCATTTGGTGATCTGATGAGAAGGTATTCACTAACCATATGTAGAGAGGAGGGAATCCCCGTGGCGTCGTTGCTAAAGTGTTGGACTGCGAAATCAGCGTAAGCGGGTTCGATATCCAGTCGGTCGCGCTATCATGTTCACTTTTGAACTAATACTCTTTCGAAAGGTATGAATCTTCCTTTAACCTCTCTAGCTATGCGTTAACAAGAACTACTAAAATAAGTAAAGTTGTCTCCCTTTAGTCGAGAGCGACCAGAAGGCTCCCTTTTCAATAGCTACTACACTGAGGTGTGGTAATTTACTAAGCTTTTTGCTTGGATGTGGCACAAGGCCATATGAAAGGGGCAACCAATGAGACTCGAATTCACTCATGTAGGTTTGCTAGTCCAGCTTGCTAACCATTACACCACCAGAGGCGCCTAACTACACTGAGGTGTGGAAGAGGGCGCTACTCCTTTCCCTGGATTGCTCCAAATTACCCTCGATACGTACCTTATATTGCTGGGTGTTAAGCAAGGAGGTATCAAGTACCATTTTTAAAGTCTTTGGTATGACGCGACCTGGGATTGAACCCAGGTCTCCCAGATCATTGGCGAACACTCTACCCACTAAGCCAATGAGCCGGTTACTCTTCTTCTATAAGGACGGCTTTGGCATTAAATAACCCGCAAAGATTGATATGTCATTAAACAAAGAAAAGTTACCACACCCGGATTTTGTGAACAGTTTTTGATAAGATTGCATTAAAAAACATTTCTGAACAACGCAAAAGTAAAGTTTGCGACCATAGACGAGGGCGACCAGAAGGCTTCCTTTTCAATAGCTACTACATTGAGGCGTAGAGGAGGGCGCTACTCCTTTCCCTGGATTGCTCCACTTTACTCTCGATACGTACCTTATATTGCTGAGTGTTAAGCAAGCAGGTATCAAGTACCATTTTTAAAGTCTTTGGTATGACGCGACCAGGGATTGAACCCAGGTCTCCCGGACCATTGGCGAACACTCAACCCACGAGATAAATGAGCCGGCTATCTTCTTCTATAAGAACGTCTTTGGCATTAAATAACCTGCAAAGATTGATCTGTCATTAAACAAAGAAAAGTAACCACACCTGGATTTTGTGAACAGTTTTTGATAAGATTGCATAAAAAAACTTTTCTGAACAACGTAAGAAGCGTTAAAAACAAACTTTCTCTTCTAAAGTTAGCAGTTTTGCTAATTTGATAAAAGAAGGTTTTTCAACGTCAGTTCTGGAAACAGAAAACACAGAATTTGTTTAATTTGCTTCATTAAACTCAAAACTGAACGACAAATTGAATAATCATTTAACTTTACTCTTTCGAGGCATTCGGCAGAGCAAGTGACAAAATGTCAGACTTTATTCAATGAATGGAGGCGTTTCTTGTGTTATGATTGTTGTTGTAGGAAATGGACAAGGATACACGAAAAAAATCCAGGACGAAACCGTCTGAATCTCACATAATGATAATATTGAACCATTTTCCCTCTGTTGTATTTTGACCTTCGACCCGGCCAAACTTGCCATTCCAAAGTGATGCACCGGAAGGAAGTGACACATTCCAATGGCAGTTATGAGAGGAAATCGCGTAGGCGTGCTTGGCTGACGAAATGGGACAAGGTAAAAAATGCCATGGTACACTCATAGACTGATACACCGGAAGAGAGTGACCTCTGAACTGCATTACAGTTATTTCCGCTTGATGACGATCAAACATGCCATTTCAAAGATTGAGTGGGCGATTGAGTGGGTGTTGAACTATTATATAACTCGGTCAAGACAAGAGGTCAGACAGTTGGAGTTAGAGACGAGATGTGGTAGGGAAAGCAACACCAGACCGAAGGGGCCCTCGGGGCCCTCTGAAGAGTTGGGGTCCAGAGAAGTTGCTGATAAGATGTGGTAGAGAAAGCAAGCGTTTGACTTCCTGATGATCCGTTAAGGTGAAACTTTAGTTGGAGATTTCCGACTCGCGATTTGAGTTAATTTTATAATTGGCTCCACTCGTGTAGAGCACTCTTGTAATTGTAGCATTGCAGTGTTCACGGAAGTATTTAGTTTTCTTTTGACCAACTGACTGCATATCTCTTGATTTTTTTAAGGGGTGTGACGGGGTTGTCCTTTTCTTTCTTTTTGTCCTATAATATTTTTTCTTTTTTTCCCCGGGCGGTGTTTCGAGATATTTTTATCTCTTGTTCCTGGCGTTTTTTTTTTCGTTTTTTTTCTGGTACCGTGAATGCTGGTAGATATTAGATTAGTATATATATATATATATATATATATATATATATATGCTATATCATCATTTATCAAGCATGAAATAATGGCCCAGTCAGTTGGCGTTGCAGAATACTCCAAATGCATCTCTGCAGAGAGGTAAGACTCTCCCAACGAGTGTCCTATTTATGAGTTCAGGCCCGGAGTGGTAGCACCTGATAGGGTCCTATCTATGGGTTGAATAGAACTGTTTGACATTTAAACTGTCCACTTATAATAAACTAGCTTGTTTAGAAAATATTGTTTTTACATTTAACTGTGTAAAACAAAAACTGTGTATTTATACTAAAGTTATTGTTTGAAAGAGAACTATTTGATTATTTAAGTGTGTGTAAAAAGAAATGATTGATATTCAGTTGAATTGTTAATGATATATAGCAATACCTGAAAACATTAAACTGTGTGCAAACAAATGATTAATATTATATATGATTGAAATAAGTGAAGCCATTTAAGTGGGTGAAAAAATGATCTCAGGCTCGTTTAAAAGTGTTTTCTACAAAACGTGTTTAGAAACCATTTATCTAATATTATATATATATATATATAATAGTATATATATATATATATATATATATATATATATATATATATGTTTATATATATATAATTTGGCATTAAATAAGATACAATGGTTGATGTGCCATAAAATCGAACCAAAAGAAGACCATAAAATAAAATAAAACAAAGTAAAAACTTACAACTCTAAGTTTCACTGCCCAAATCTTCTGATGAGCTTGTATTAACACGTCTGAATCTGTTGAAATCACCTGATTTGGTTTGGCTCGGTTTTATGGCATATCAACCATTGTAGATTATTTAATGCCAAATCCATTTTTATACATCCAACAGTTCTATTTCAAACAATTTAGTTTAGCATAGGTTTGCTGTTTAAATGTCAAAATAGTTCTATTTCAAACAATTCAGTTTAGCGTAAGTACACCGTTTAATTCTGTTTAACTCATAGATAGCCCCTATCAGATGCTACCACTCCGGGCCAGAGTGAACTTGGGTGCGAAAGCAATGAAGGGGTACCCCACATTCCCTAAATTGTTTAGTGTCATATTCAGGACATTCGTTGGTAGGGTTGCCTTTCTGCCGAGATGCAGTCGGTGTATTCCACAGCCTCAACCGAAAGGGCCAAAAATCACTTGAGTCAAATGGAAGAAATGTTTGGAGGTGCCCGTGGTGTAATGGTTATCGTCGTAGGAAATGGACACGGCGACACGAGTTCAAATCCTGGACGAGACTGCTTGCATTTCACATAGCACTAATACCCTAGGGAAAGGTATGAATTCAATTATTCTCCCTCCAGCTAAATAGTAGGACAGACTAGGTTCTTCAGCCTTTGTGAGGCAACTAGTCTAGGAGAAGGAAAACTCTGAATTCAAACCTGTTACACTCCGCCTAAAAATTGACCTTGTGTCATATCCTGCCGGAGCGGTGGGGTTGGGTAAATATGAAAATATGTTTGTTCTCAATGCAATTTTTTAGTTAACTTGACTAAGTTACACCAAATGACAAAGTCATTATTTACCTTAGTGGTTATATTTAAGTACCAATCTCAATTTTATAATCAGCTGACTGATGGAATAACGGTTAACGCTAAAGACATTGTACTCACTGACCCGAGTTCAAATCCTAGGTGAGATTTTTTTTTTCATTTAACACTCATAGCCTTGGTAAAGGTATGAATCCAACTACTCTTCTTCCAGCTATGGGTAAGTAGTAGGTTAGATAAAATTATTCAACCTTGGTATGACAAACGTTCTAGGAGAATGAAAACTCAGAATTCAAACGTGTTTAACTCCGCTTAGAGACTTGACCTTGTGTCACATACTGCTTGTGCGGAGGGGTTGATAAATAATCACACACACACACACACATATATATATATATATATATAATAAATGAATATATATTAGATTTTTATATCTAATGGCATGGAACTTAGCGCCCCTGGGTTTCAGACTAAATTCCATGGCATTAAATATATAAATTTAATATATAATCAATTATTATTATTATTATTATTATTATTATTATTATATAATAGCTCTATCCTAGATATTGAGCACTCTCCATATTATATTGCACTTGGTTCGCCACAAATCCACAAAGTGATTTAGGGACAACCAACACTGTTATAATATATATATATATATATATATATATATATATATATGTTTAGTAGATTGTTAGAATCCGGAAGACTTATAATATATTTTCCTCTAAACATCAGCCAAAATGTTTCTAACCCTCATTATCAAATAGACACTTTATATATATATATATATATATATATATATATATACGGATGAAGTGAATCAATTATAAAAAAGCAAATTAATTTTTTTCAGATTTTTTTCATAAAAGTAAACTTTACGAAATTTGGATTTGGTTTAGAACAAAAAATTCAATCACGCAAAAACATTTGTTTTGAGGCAATTCAAATGAGCGTCGAAACAGAATACTAAAGACTGAGAAGAGTAAACAATGTGAAATTTACAGAAGAATGTGTGATGTTTACAGGGAAGCTTGTTTTACTCAGAGAGAGAGAGAGAGAGAGAGGATTTTCTCTTTTAAACGTTTGATTAAATTGGACAGACTCTTCGTTTCCGCCTATTTAATCTTTGATCCGTTCAAGTCTTTGCACGAGTCGCTGGACTTCTGGATTGAATGAATTCAGGAGGACACCACTCCGACGTTTGTTCCATCTCTTATCCCTTCAAAATGAATTTGTGCCCCTCTGCCTAATACAGAAAATTTCTAACTGAAAATACCTGTAACAGTTTCTCTTGAAAGATCATATGCCCGTGGCATTTGCTCCATCTTCACTCAGTATGTGGAACTAAATGGTTTGGAGAAATCTTCGAACAATAGCGTTGCCACGAAATCTTTTTCATGGACTTCTTTGATGAATCCGTGGTAGTGAGAATCTGTGAAGTTGTGGATCAATTTTTCCGAAAATCATTCTGATTTTTCCTAAGAATTTTCTCGATTTGAGAAGCATCGCATCATAAACGTTAGCAGCAATAGTAGTAAGTATTATATTTCTGTAGTTCTTTGTGATTCCGAGGTCACTATTCTTAGCGAAGGAGAGGATGCAGCCTTTAATGCTTAAATAGGAAAAGACAGAAATAACGAATTCTGCTAACACAACTCATCAAACAGAAATGGGGAATATCTTACAGGTTTTTCACTCGAGAACAAGCAAGCATGCCTTAGTACTAAATTCCAAAAAAAGAGAGGGAAATTATGGACCAACACCTACCCAAATAATTATAAAGCACTGCTAGACTATATATCCATAAACAAAAAGTGGATAAATAGCGCTGTGACCTATGAAGCACTCTCCTCTTTTGAAGTGTTATCTTCCGATCATAGAGTCGTCTCGACAAAGGTACGCCTGAGACTAAGCAGGAATAAGACAAACAATTAAAGCTACGCAATATGGCTGGTCCTCAATTAGCAATATTGATGTTAGAAATCATAATACGGTAATTATAAGAAACTAATTTGATACTTTCAGAGACATCTGAAACACACTCCAAATGATGAATATGAAGTCTTTGTTACCACCCATATAGAAGTAGCAGCCGAGTGTATTCCAAGCAAACTAAGAGTTGAATATACTTTATTGGGAGTCAATAGCAATTAGGGAAAAATGAGATGACATGAAAAATGCATCCTTACTTAATAAAAAAACCTAATAAATGCCAATGCCCTCAAACGTAAGACAGTCCACAGAGAACTAACACATACAAATAAAAAAAAAACAAAAAACAAAAAAAATACCAAAAAACAAAACAAAACAAAACAAAACAAAAACAACTAGAATACCTTCAAGGCTAAATTTTAAAAGTCGGAAACTCGTTAGGAGATATATAATCGGGATTAGCATGACAAACAGTAAATGAAGTGAGCGAAAGGAAGCGCTCTAAATGAGTAAAAGTAAAAGCTGCCAAGAAGTGTAACGTAATGGCCAAGGGATTTCGATTCATGCCTTTGAGTTTAGTTAGGCTGAGAACCTTTCGGCTCAGCACATGGGTTAGTTAGTTGCAAACATTGATGTTGGTGTTAACGCGGGTGCGTGCAGGCGGACGAAGGTGTCACTCAGAGATGTCACAATAGTCTGAGACGAAACGGGTGACGGAGTGCGAGTGACGTCATGCACCGGAAGCGCGCAGAGGTTTGTGGAGATTTGAAAGAAAGTTAGGAGTTGAATACTAGACGCCAAACAAGGAGGATCGACTTTTAGAGCTCGCAGATGCGAGGCGAACTTGCGCCCTATGGGGGCCGCTCGAGATGGGGACCAAATGAATAAGACAGCATAGAAGGTTGTGTCTCTCCTCCTTATGTCGAAACCTCAAAGTTAATAAAAAGGTTTCGTACCTGAACAAGAAGTCGTTACGTGTTTTCGAATTTCAAGATTCCTATGTTCTTTATATGTTCTATCGTCATGAACATTATATGTCTATTTCGCACATGGCGTTAATTGTGGCTATAGTACAGAAGAAAGAACGCAGAAGTGGAAAGAACATTTCAAGAATCTGCTTGGAACCCCATCCCTAAGGTCATTGACAAACCTATAAAAATCATTAATAGCAGCTAGATATCAAACTAATACAGTTTACAGAAAAGAAATTGATGTAGTACAGAAGAAAATCAAAACCAGAAAAGCTACTAGGCTCGCTGAAATACCCCCAAAAGTATGGAAGAAAAGAAAATTTGATAACATACTTCTCCGATTATGCAACGCTGTCTATTACAAACACCAACAGAATATACATATATATCTTCTCCCACCAGCTATTGGCCCAGTCGGCTGGGGCTGTAAAATACGCCGACTGCATCTTTGCAGAAGAGTAAGACTCCCCCAACGAGTGTCCTGGATATGACACGAGACAACCTGATGGCGAGGCTCCAGTAATGCTGGAGCTTTGAGGAATGCGGAGTACGCTTTCATTGGCATTGCTCCCAGGTCCACTCTGGCCCGGAGAGGTAGCACCTGTTAGGGTCCTATCAATGAGTAAAATAGAACCAAACTGTGTACTTATGCCAAACAGAATTGTTTGAAATAGAACTGTTTCTGTACGCTAAAATGAATTGTTTGAAATAGAACTGTTTTTGGCATTTAAACGGTGTACTTTTGCCTAACTGGATTGTTTGAAATAGAACTGTTTTGGCATTTAACGGTATTTAAACAAAAATTATAGTTATGCTAAACTGAATTGTTTGAAACTTTGATCAAAATGACTTAATTCGATATTAAATGACACGAAAAGGGTTGATACGCCGTAAACCAACCAACCAACCAACCAACCAACCAACCAGCGATGAGAAAACTCTTGGATAGACTGGGTTCTTTAGTCTTCGTATGGTAACCGAGCTAAAAGAAAAAAAACTCTTAATACAAACTAACTTTATTCTGTTTAAAACTGACATTGTGTCGCCTCTCTGACCGCGTCGGAACGGTTGGATAAATACACAAACGCGTACACATATGAATATATAGATAGATTGACAGATAGATATTTCTTAACAGACTCATATTGTTGCATATTGATCCCTGACAGCCGGATGTACCAGTTGTGTAAACAATGTGATTGCAGGACGTACCTGTATAAACAACTGGAAAATAAGCGGAAGCAGTCACCTGGTCGAGCGGAAATGTGAGCGTGTTGTGATATGATATAAGTATATGTCCACGTGAGATACGGTCTGATTTGCAACAGTCAGTGGTCAGTCTGCAGTCTTGAGTCTTGGAGGCCCAGAGTAGCCGCTGGGTGTGGGGTGGCAAGTGAAACCCCAGGTGAGGACCGGTTGAGTAGGTCTCGTCGAGAAGATGCGAAGACGTAAAGCTCTCTGTTGATAACACAACGTACTTAAGAAGTTATGGGTCAATATGTCAGGCTGTCTTCGTCTCCCTCCGTCCGTCTGTCTCGCTCACACTTACGCCAGCTCCGACTCCTTTTAAGAAATAAAGGGTGAGAGTTATATTCTTATAAAGAAGTGTCGTAGTCATTCTTTCGCCATGCTTATTTTTTCATTTTCATTATGGTCCATCATTCATCATTCTTTCTCATCATGAGTATACAACAATATTAACTGAATTCGTAGATGAGACAACGCTCCAACACATACAGACACACACACACACACACACACACACATATATATATATATATATATATATATATATTCCATTGAACATAATAGACATTTTTGTCTACATATTTTTGTTAATCCTTTCGTATTGCAGCATTGATCTTATAATATTCGGCGGGAATTGGTTGATGAATCTTCTATAATTATTTATTTCCCCAGTACTTTCTGCCCGACTTTGGGCCATCATCAGGAGAGGATCTATTACAAAAGTGATGTAACTTTTATATGTACATTACTACTTTGTAAGAAGAAGAGCGTCTGTACTGTTGCAGTATGTAGCGTTTACTTTTAAATTTGTTTCTATAAATAACGTCAGTAGCTAAAGACAATGAAGTTCATTAACACTGGTTTGAAAATGAATTCTTTTAAGTTTCGGTTGTATTTTCCTAATGTGCCGAATATCATAAGATCAATACGGCAATACGAAAGGATTAACAAAAAAAAAATATGTAGACAAAAATATGTCTATTATGTTCAATGAAATATGTATTAATGAAGAAATACTACCAATATATATATATATATATATATATATCAACTTATCAGTGCTTTCGGGAGAAGGGTTTTAAACTATTTTCTTCATTATTTTCTAGACATAACGATATGCTATTAACTGTATAATTATTTGAAATCTTCATAAATTAGTGAGTCTGAAATATTGTGATGCTATTCGTTGTTCGGTTGCAGCATTTGTGACTAATAAAAAGCCGACAAAATGACAAAAAGCAATGAACGTAAACGGGGCTACTTTTTTCAGTCTTCAATTGGGAAGTAAATTATCCGGCATTTTATTTAAGCAATTTACCTTCATTAACAACAAAGGAACAAATTATATATATATATATATATATATATATATATATATATATATATATATATATATATATATACATTTGCCTTTGCACATAAATACAAAGTAATAAAATATTATAAATTATGTGTTGTAGAATCGTTTATTATATTCTTCAGTATGGTTTACGGCAGTCTGTTTAATGCCATTTGTTACTTTGAAATTAGTTACGGAAACCATATCTATCTATCTATCTATCTATCTATCTATCTATCTATCTATCTATCTATCTCAGTCCTTTCTTTCTTTCTTTCTTTCTCAGTTCGTTTCTATATATCTATTCATCTATCTTAGTCGGTTAATATCTATCAATCAATTTATGAAGAACAACAAAATATGACCAAAATAAATTGCTCAGACTGTTTTTAAGCGTCAAAACCAAACGAATTGTTGCAAATTATCTGTTTGTTCGAATACGTATGACAAGTATTATATATATATATATATATAGATATAAATATTTGTCTTTCTTGTAAAAATTTTTTTAAGAACAATATTAGTTTGTATTGATTTTCTCTTCTCATCGCAAAATCATCACACACACACACACACACACACACACACACACACACACACACACACACACACACACACACACACACACAGATATAATGTAGTCTCCTATATTTATAAATAAAGAACAGTCAATATCCTATATATATATATATATATATATATAACATTATATTCCCAGCAGCGGTCGTGTCTTTACGGCTATATGGATGCTAACTAAACGTATAGAGAAAAAGCTGGACGGCAATTACACAAGAATGCTGCGAGCTGTATTGAACAAATCCTGGAGGCAAAACTGTACAAAGCAGCAGCAGCAGTCGTACGGCCACCTAACACCCATCACGAAAACTATCCAAATTAGACGAACCAGACATACAGGACTCTGCCGGAGAAGTAAGGACGAACTCATAAGGGAAATACTCCCGTGGACCCTTTCATATGGACGAGCAAAGGTTGGTCGACCAGCTAAAACAACAGCTCTGTGCCGATACAGGATGTAGCCTTGAAGACCTGCCGGGAGCAATGGACGATAGAGACGGATGGCGAGAGAGGGTCGGGGAAATCCATGCGTGACATTATGATGACGATGATATATATATATATATATATATATGTATATATAAGTAAGTTGGCCGACGGTAGTCGAGGGCAATCCGAAGGTTCCTTTCTCAATAACTACAACAATGAGGTGTAGGGGAGGGCGCTACTTCTTTCTCTTGATTGCTTGATTTACTCTTGATCCATACCTTATAATGCCGAGTGTTAAGCAAAGAGTGATCAAGTACCATTTTTTGTATCTTTGGTATGACTCGACCTGGAATTAAACTTCGGTCTCCCGGGCTATTGGCGAAAACTCTAACTATTATGCCAATGGGCTGGTGAAAAAACATATATATGACATCACAGAATTAAATAAAAACAAGATAAAAGAATCTCATGACTGTGTTTCACATGCCCGATCTTTTTCAGTTGAGCTAGTATCGATATGTTTGAAATCCGTATCGATGCATGGTCGCCTGAAGATCGAGCACATGGAATTCAGAGTCGTGAGTTTTGTCCTGTTAATTTTATTTCATAGTTAAAATATGTAAGTATTTTACTGATTTAAAACGGTTTTGGCTGTAAATTTTAGTCATAATTGTTTGTGTATATGTGTATGTGTGTGTGTCTGATGTTGTTTGCAATATTTGTAAATAAATAGTGCTCAATATCAGTGATAGAGCATATGTAGTGTTAAGTTAGGATAGAGCAGACTTGATTTGATGATCACACAAATAAGAAACTGACAGTCATTCTGTTTTAGTGATTCTGTACCTTAGTTTTCCTCACTTATACAGGGTCAGGCAAAATGATCTGACACACCTGATTTAAATCCGTGCGATTTTCTTTCTCTGGGGATACTTCAAGTCACAGGTATACAGTAATCGCCCTCAATCTATGGAACAACTTAAAGATACAATTCGTCAAGAAATTACTGCCATTCCACATGAAATGACCCGCCGAGTTATAGCCAACTTTCGTGAACGCCTACGAAAGTGTATAAACAATAACGGATTCCATTTGACTGATTTAATTTTCAAAACCTAATGAAACAGAGTGGCATTATATGTACTTTTCGAAAATAAAAACACTTTTTTTTTTCTTTACTTTATTTGTCTTTTATTAAACCTACAAATGTGTCAGATCATTTTGCCTGACCATATATATATATATATATATATGTGTGTGTGTGTGTGTGTATAGCGGAACAAAATACGGATCTATAAATCTAACAATTATTTTTCATTAATTCGAGGGAAAAGTTTCTTGAAAAATAAAAGTTACAAAGTCTTGTCTTCATAGAAAAGATAACATTGGAGCATAAATATTCTCTAATATTTATATTACAAGAAATAAAAGTTCATGAATTCCATCTTTCAGTTTGCATTGTCTAAATCTAGTTGATATATTTTATGTGCGTGAAAGATCTTTGACTGGGTATGCCACTATGTGTGAAAGAAAGCCTATTTATGTGGTAATATGTAAGCGGATGCAGCCAAAACAAAAAAAAAAAAAAAAAAAAATCACCTAGAGAAAGATTGTAATAGCCGTATAAGCATGTCTATGTAAATAAGATGCTTTCGTTCAATTCAAAATAATCAAGCGATGTTAAAATTAAATGTATGCTTGAAGGAACAGAATGTTAAATTTTTACTCAAAGGAAATAAAGTTGAAAGTTTTGAGTAGATTTATAGACTGAATCTACAAATTTACTGAAGATTTAGCTATTTTATTGATTATTCATAAATTATGCTTGGCTCGAGATTAGATAAGAAAGTAAATGATTTATCTATAATTCTAATTGTTTAAAAATACCTTTTAGATAATAAAGGAGGGAAAAGATTTCTCAGATATTTGGATGGTTTTCTTCCTTCAAAATTTTCACAGCAAGTAACATATTTTCGTCAGCAAAATCTCAAAGAAATTTTAAAAAGACCGCTTTAACACCGATTAGTTAATTAATACAAAAATACAATTACAAAAATAACAGCTTCCCGAACATATTTTGGTACAACATCAAATCTTTTTTAGTAGGGAAATCAGTTGATTTTCCATATATATATATATATATATATATATATTGTGTGTGTGTGTGTGTGTGAGAGAGAGAGAGAGAGAGAGAGAGAGAGAAAAGGAGTGGGGGAGAGAGTAATAGGCTTCTGAAATAACTTTTGTAATTAGAACTGAAGACAGGAAAGCGTCCACAACACGTAAACCAGACAAGAAAAAAGTTTTAGGATAATCTGAAGGAATACTTGATAGCAATACACATTGAGGTGCAGAGCTTACTGAATTGTACAGAATTGAGGATATCGATTTGCAGATGTAACCCCTTTGAGTTGTGCATGTAATAATTGCACAAATCAAACGCGTTCATTAAAGAAGTGCTCATCCAGACTTGTCGACCTATATGTAAACTTGAAAGTGTTGTGTGTGCTATTGTCAAAGATAAGTCATATGAACGATCTGAAGGCTTTTGGTGACAATGAAAAGCGAGCTAACTACGCTAAGCTATTTCTGTCGTTTGCAACAAGATCTGTACATCAGTACCTGGACTGTCTGGGACCATGGTCAGTGTTGGACTTAATTATAAGATAAATAAGCCATAGTTTTGATATATATATATATATATATATATATATATATATATATATATATATACGTGGTTTCTTCAATAAGTTTTCAGACTTTTTTGTACATGCATTTAAAATTGCCGTAGACTCTTGATAATTCAGTATGTTATTGCTATACAACTTATGGGATGACTGACCAATTTTTATGATTTCAGGTTTAAATGAACAGATACAGCAGCAATTGGAATACACCCTACTAAAGCCTGATTGTCACAGCTGGTGAATTTCAAAAATGCAATCTGGACGTTAGGAAGAACGATATGCAATAAAATTGTGTTTTAAACTTGGAAAAAATGCCACAGAAACGTATGGAATGCTTCGGACTGCTTTTGGACCATCTTGCATGAATTCCGTAATCTCAGAGGCTGTCGTTATGAGACAATTGAGGAGAAAAAAGAGGTTGTGACGAAGGTCATTGACACGCTCACACAAGAGGACTTCCATGGGTCCTTGAAGAAGTTGTTGGAACGGTACAACAAGTGCATTACAGCCGGATGAGATTACTTCGAAGAGGACTAGAGTTTCATGTGTGTACTATCAATAAAAGTGCCCATACGAAAAAAGTCTGGAAACTTATTTAATGATCCTCGTAAATATATATATATATATATATATATATATATATATATATATATATATATTCTTTTATTGTATCTTAGGCTTTTATCTTTATCGCTGATTTACCAAAATTAAGATATGCTGGCCGTTGTTATAAAAATACGGACGAATGCATAAGCTACGTTTTCCTGGGGACTCTTATACATGGACACAGCAGTATTGATCGACTGGCAAAGAATTACATTTATCAGATCTGTACCGACGCTGGTTGATGTCTTGAGGACCAGCTGCGATCGATGGCCGATGGGGATGGATGAGAGAGCGAGAGAGACAGAGACAGAGACAGAGAGACAGAGAGAGAGTCAAGGAAATCTCGACTTAATGATATATATGTATATATATATATATACGAGTGAGTCAGAAATTTTGTAATATTTCAGTACGTGTTAGTTTGCTGTGCATATATCACGCTAGTGGGTCCACTGAAACTCTGGACATTGTTTTCCTCTGTGTGTGATTTGAAGGTCACACAGATGAACGTGCTTGGTTTTACGAGTTCGAAATGGACCCAAAAAGCTGCAAAAAACATTGATCGTGCGAAAGGTGAAGTCGAAATTACCCAGTACTTGCCCAAATGAATATAAATAAAACTCACAACAAACAACTTAACACAACCCCAGCTGATAACCAGCGAAATGGTTGAAAGCGCTTAGGTTACTATGGGGTACTTTTCTTCTGTATCTTGACCCAGACGTTAGAAAAATAGCAAGAAGACTTGAACGTCTTCACTTGAAGATTTTGTAAAGGAAAAATTACGTGGTCTTTAACCGATCATGTTTATATATATATATATATATATATATATATATATATATAATTTTTTATCATCTGGCAAATTATTTTAGAAAAAAGTCCTCAGCGTTCATGTAGCTTCGTCGAAAGTCCGTCAGTGCATATAGAGATTCGCAAGAAAGTTATAGAAAATCCAAATCGGATTCAATCTAGTTAAGTCGATTGGGTTCATTTGCTTTGTATGCCTGGGCTCAAGGGTCATCTCAGAGGCTATAGACGGCTTAATGAAAAGGAAGCCATTACAAATAACGTAGAGAGTGGTGAAGAAAGTTCTTATTTGGTAGAAGATAGAGTAAATTGTCATATATATATAACAGAAATTATATATATATATATATATATAAGTAAGTAAAGTTAGCGACCATAGTCGAGGGTGACCCGAAGGCTCCCTTTTCGATAGCTACTACACCAAGGTGTAGGGGAGGGCGCTACTCCATTCCCTGGATTGCTCCACTTTACCCTTGAACCGTACCTTATAATGCTGAGTGTTAAGCAAGGTGGTATCAAGTTCCATTTTAAAGTCTTTGGTATATATATATATATATATATCCTATATATATATCCTATTTATATATATATATATATATATATATCCTATTTACCCACCCCCTCCGCTCGGGCAGGATATGACACAAGGTCAATTTTTAAGCGGAGGTTTGAATTCAGAGTTTTCCTTCTCCTAGACTAGTCGCCTCACCAAGGCTGAAGAACCTAGTCTGTCCTACTATTTACCCATAGCTGGAGGGAGAATATTTGGATTCATACCTTTCCCAAGGGTATTAGTGCTATGTGAAATGCAGTCAGTCTTGTCCAGGAATTGAACTCGGATCGCCGTGTCCATATCCTGGGACGATAACCATTACACCACGGGCACCTCCATCTTTTTGGCTAAAAAGTCTGGGAAAATAGTACGTCTTATATATATATATATATATATATATATATATATATATATATATATATATAAGATGTACTTCTTATATATATATATATATATATAAGACGTACTATTTTCCCAGACTTTTTAGCCCAAAAGTTAAGGACGTACGTAGATAGATGCTTATATCATTTTGTTTCGTTATTGCCTACTTATCTTTACAGAGTTTTTAGAATCCCCCAAATCCTTGTTTTGGAAACAATCTATTTTCATGAAAACTGAACTTTTTTTCAACCTCATGCTCATCTCATTGATTGCCCTGTCGGCTGCGGCTGTAGAATACACCAATTGCACTTCTGCAGAGGATACGACCGCATCAAACGAGTATCCTGGATATGACACTAAACAATGTGATAGTGAGGTTCCAGAGATATTGGGGCTTTGGGGAATGCGGAGCACTCCTTCATGGCCATTGTTCCCAGGTTCACTTTGGCTCGGAATGATAGAACTTGATAAGGACCCTACCTATGGGTTAGATAGAACTAAACTGCATATTTATGATAAACTGAATTGTTTGAAATAGAACTGTTTTTGACATAGAAACTGTACTTATGCTAAACTGAATTGCTTGAAATAAAACTGTTTTGATATCTAACTGTGTGTGGACAAAATCTATACTTATATTAAACTGAACTGTTTGAATTAAAATTGTTTGACTAAACTGAATTGTGTGAAATAGAAATGTTTTCGGCACTTAAACTGTGTACTCATGCTAAACTGAATTGTTTGAAATAGAACTGACTATTTGTATAAAAATGGATTTGGCGTTAGATAACCTACAAAAGTATTTGCCATAAAACCAACCAACCATATTTGCCATAAAACCAACCTACCAACCAACCAACCTCTCATTGATCAAGGTGGCAGTTGAAAAACTGAAGGGTTTTAAAAAGTTTTAACTTGTTCGTTTTCAGTCTTTTTTATTTATTATTTTTGCAAGTTATAAAGCTAATGTTTTATAACTTGAAGATTAAAATGATTACGTCTGATGTCCGGCAACGAGTAAAACTCATTAAGTTTTTCTATTCCAGTGAAAGATTAATTATTCAAATTCAGAGAAAATACCATCAGCATTTTAATGTCAAAGTATGTCCTTGTGATAACATCATTCGGAAACTAATCGTCTTGTTTGAAAGAATTGCATCAGTCGGTGATCTTCCGGAAACAGATACTTAACACCCAGTGCACACTGATGCAGCTGTGAAAATTGAACTGTAGAGTGTCTTTGAGGATCCATCAGCTTCTACCTGTCGTCCTTCTGCTAAACTAAGCATCACCAAAACATCGTTTCCGAAGATTTTGAACCTTGATTTTTAAAATATTTCCTGACGAGATTCAGATGGTACAAACTTTACTACTCCAAGATGCACAACAGCACTTGCGGTACCCCATTCGATTTGAACACCGAACCGGAGATAAGAGCAACTTTTTCAAAAACTTGATGAGTTACGAAGCCCATTTTCATTTAAACGGGTACAAACCAACAAATCTGCAGATTTAGGAGTACTGAGAATCCCAGAGAAGTACATCAGCATCCGCAGAAATCCACTGTTTGGTGCAGTGTTTTAGTTGAAAGAGTTGTCGGCCCTTATTTGTTTTAAAATGAGGGACGTAACGGGAAAGAATTTACAGATCGCTGTAAAGGCCAATGCTTGGATATTTTTGCGCCCAGTAGTCGAAGATAATCAAGATGTATTGTTCCAGCTGGATGAAGCTACAGTGCACACTGCCTGGACGACGATGAACATCTGGCGAGAAATTTTTGGTGAACGAATAATTTCAAAAAATGCTGAATTTGTTTGCCCTCCACGTTCACCTTATTTGACAGTACCAATCTTCTTTTTTGTGAGGTTACTTGAAAGAAAGGGTTTACGTAAATAAACTTCGACAATTTCTTGATCTTAAGGAGAATATTTGAGCCGAAATCTGACATTTAGGGCCTGAAAATTTGCGGATGGCCATGGAAAATCGTGCGGAAAGAGTCTGTATTTGAGCGCAGGAAGATGGCAGTCATTTAAGGGATGTTGCTTTTCGTACATAATACTGAAAAAAAAACCCTTTGATTAAAGATAATAGAAGGATTTTATTCAGTATTATATAATAATAAAAATAATAAACGATGAAGAATTAAAGAGACCTGTTTGTAAAAGTTTTTTTTTTTTACCAGTCTCCCATTTCAGTATTTTAACTGGGGAATTATTTTTCTGTAAGCATTTCTTTCATTGTGTAATTGTGGTATTTTGCTGATTTAAGTCAGAGAGAGAGAGAGAGAGAGAGAGAGAGAGAGAGAGAGAGAGAGAGAGAGAGAGATGGACACTTGTAATATTAATGCGCAGAAGAACTGTAGCAATGGGTTAAATAATACATTTTACCTATTGCTCGGTGTAAGAGGAAGTTCATGCCTTTCTCAAGGGTATTAGTCCGGAAATGAACGTAAAAGGGCGACTGGGGGTTAGCACTTGCTTACAACAATGTAATAGTTCAGCATGTTAACCACTACGCTATGGGGACTTTCCATCTAACTATTTAAAAATCTTTCAAGACTTCGACCTCGGTAACAATTGGTTTTCTGGACAGTCAACATTTGACCATCACGTTTTGGATCTGAAAGCCAAATGCCAAAAAAACAAAAAAATAAAACACTGATTGTTGTTCTATGTTGGGCTAACTTGTTTTGTTTCATATATATATATATATATATATATATATATATATAGTATTATTCGGTCCAGTTAAACCGGAGTTGGGAGTAATTCCATTTAGACAAAAAACCATTCAACAGTGAACATTTAAATTTTCCTGGTAAAGAGCTTAATATAACTGACAGAGCAATAATTTCATTAAGAAAAAACAAAAACCGGTCACATTAGGATTATAAATTTATTTCCATCCTGTTATGGGTTTTTAATATAAATCAAAAATACCAAAAAACAAATAACAGGACTTCTTCAGATCTTATGGATACAATAATTCAGAATAAACACAAGAAAGGAGGGTGGGAGGGGATAGAAGAGGGGTGAAGAGTTTTCTCCTCATTTAGCCCACTTCCGTTTTTTTTTATTTTATTGCCGATTGGAATGATTATAAATTAATTTATTTTATTTTATTTTTTGATTTCTAAATACTTTTTCGACTTAAAACTCCAGATTTAATACTAATTTTGATAAATATATCTTTCTTTAATAACTTTAAGTAAGGATACAGTAATACTTATATTAAAATAAATTCAAAATTTAAAATTAAAATTTTTAATTTCAATTTTTATTTTATTTTCATGCCAATTAATTCAGTTACCCCTCCAAGATATATATATATATGTGTGTGTGTGTGTGTGTGTGTGTGTGTGTGTGTGTAAAAAAGTGTGTAAAAAAAGGTAAAAACGGAAGAAAGATATATGTTTCATGTTTTGTTTATTTTCCAACGCAATGTTTTGGCTGAATAAAGCAATATTTTATCAAAATTATTTTTGTATGAAAAATAGTTATAAGAGATAATTTTTTTGATTCGGTTGGAAGTCTCCATCTGCAGATGTTGCTATGCGAAAAAACGGAATAATACAGGCCGATATGTTGAAATTACCTTATGTCATGCGATGTATTAAAAAAGTAAATGGCGTTTTGTGATTTGAGAAACGTATTTGTAACGTTTTATCATTTTAAATATTTAGAGAAAGGGGAGATAATCTTTTACTTTTCAAGAAATTCCATCACATGACATAACGTAATTTCATCATTTCAGCCTGTATTATTCCATTTTTCGCAAAGCAACATCTACAAGCTTTGATAAATACTTCCAACTAAATAAAAAAATATCTGATAACTATTTCTCTTTCAAAAAAAATTTTGAAAAATATTTTCATATTCGGACAAAACCTTGAAGTGGAAATCTGTTGGAAAAATAAACAGACCATTAAACATACATCTTTTTTCAATTCTTACCTTTTTCTACATACATTGTGTCGGATTCAATGCACTTCACACACACACACACACACACACACACACACACACACACACACACACATATATATATATATATGTATGTATGTATGTATACATATTGGGGTTTTTAGAACTCCTTACACCTGTTAAATTAAAAAAGAAAGATTAAATCTATTTAATTTGGGTTTCATCTCACATGTACATATGTCATTTTCATGAAAACCTAATATTTTAACCGGTGAAACGATTTTTATGTTGGGAGCTTTTTTTCAAAGAGTGTGGTATTTTAGTAGTTGAGGTTTGGATGGATCGTGTGCTTGTACTATTTCTATGTGAATGGATCTGTAATTGGAGTTTGCTAAGATTATACTAAAAAAAGCATTAGTTGATCTGAAAACCACTCCATTCGCCAATCCCTAATAATTTTTATGGCCCCGTGCTCAACTGTAAATGTAAGTATTTCAGTTGTGATCAATAAAACCAGTCGTGAGACGCGGATTTATTTACCACTAATCAATCTATCTATCTATCTATCTATCTATCTATCTATCTATCTCAGTCTTCTGTCTATCTCAATCTATCTATCTATCTATCTATCTATCTATCTATCAAAGTATGCACGTATCAATCTATCTATTTTATATTCAATGTATATTCCATAAATACACGAATTTACTGATGTATGTGAATTTTCAGATTTCGAGATACGAAGAAAAACAAAGAAACAATACATACATACATACATGGCCGTGGTGAAATGGTTATCGTCATAGGGAATGGACACGGCGACACGAGTTCAAATCCTAGCCGAGACTAATTGCATTTCACATAGCACTAATACCCTTGGGAAAGGTATGCATCCAATTATTCTCCCTCCAGCTATGGGTAAATAGTAGGGCAGACTAGATTCTTCAGCCTTGGTGAGGCAACTAGTCTAGGAGAAGGAAAACTCTGAATTCAAACCTGTTAAACTCCGCTTAAAAATTAACCTTCTGTCACATCCTGCCCGAGCGGAGGGGTTGGGTAAATATGATAAATACACGAATTTACTGATGTATGTGAATTTTCAGATTTCGAGATACGAAGATAAACAAAGAAACAGTACATACATACATACATACATACATACATACATACATACATACATACATACATATGTATGTATGTATATATATCAAAATGGAACTAAAATAGATAAAAAAAAAAGCTTTTAAGATCTTGTTACATTAATCTTTGTGCAACTATTCTTATGATAATCAGAAAACTCCCTCAACCCCTCCCTCCCTCCCTCTCTTTCTCTCTCTTTCTCTTTCTATATATATGCAATATATTATCTATGTTAGTATTGATACACACACACACTCACACACGTACACACACACACATATATATATATAAACCGTATTAAAAGAAATGTAAACCTATATATCATCATCATCATCATCATGTCGTGCCGGCAGCACGGATATCCCTGACCCTCTCTCGCCACTTCTCCCTATCGTTCATCGCCTCCGGCAGGTCTTCAGGACTACATCCCGTATCCTCCCATAGCTGCTGTATGTATGTTCGAGCTAGTCGTCCTGCTTTTGCCCGGCCATATGAGGGGGTCCATAGGAGTACATCACATATGGGCTCGTCCCTGCTTCTCCAGCAGTGTCCTGCATGTCTGGTTCGTCTAACTTGGATAGCTTTCGTGATGGGAGGCAGGTGGCCGTATAGTTGGTGCCTTGTGGGGTTTTGCCGCCAGAGCTTGTTCAATATTGCTCGCAGCATTCTTGTGTAATTGCCGTCTAGCTTCTTCTCCAGCCGTTTAATTAGCGTCCAAGTAGTGCATCCATACAGCAGTATCAACACGACCGTTGCCTGGAAGAAACTGCATTTCATTTTATCGGTCAGGTCTGATTTCCATATGATCGATAGCTTATTGATAGCTGTCCATGCTTTCGTTAGCCGCGTGTCGATGTCCTTGACGCTGCTTCCTAGGTAGGTGAATTTGTCTACTAGTTTCAGAGAGGTTCCCTCTAGTGTGGAGATGTCGTTTGTTTGATTATAGCACATGTATTCCGTTTTGTGTGCATTGACGTGGAGGCCAATGCCTGCGGCGGCTCGTTCCAAACTATGCAGTCATGTTTCAGCTTGGTTGGGTGTATTTGCCAGTATCGCTATGTCATCGGCTTAGTCGGCGTCGGTAATTGTTTTTGCGGGTTCCTTCTGTTTCTTTTCTTTGTCAGCTGGAAGCCGTTTTCTCTGATTTTATCAATCGATGTTCTAAGCATGTAATATATATATATATATATATATATGAAAGTAAATATGGATAAAATCCGACAGTATGAAGGTAGCAGGAAAAAATATAATCCAAATAGGTGAATATATCATGATGTGAAGTCGACGTTAAAGTTTCGGTTATAATAACCATCGTCAGGACTTGTATATAAAATAGTTCACAATATAGATGGGTGATTGTTGAGATGACAGGAGTTTTATTTTGCATGTAAAATTTTGCTCTTCATCAAATAACCGTTTTAAAACACAACTTGTAAGATTTTGAAGCTTTTCAGCAAACTGTCAGGCATCCGTGCGGACGGTCAAAGCTCCATGGCAGACTTGAGGCCAAAAGGCCATCTATTTAGGCTGCGCCACCTTCGAGTGGGCGAAGTGCATCATAAACAGTATTGCCAGCCTTGTATAGCACTGTACCTTGCCGTCCAGTTAATGCTATTATCAGGCATACGTGCCAGGACCCAGATTTGGGTCCTAGTCCAGCAGGGCTCATCAGACCCACATTGCACTAGGTGGCCCGATAACCAACATAGTTCCCTTCCCCTAAATCCCCACTATAATCAACCTTCGGGTCATTGACCGTGTGTCAAGTCTTGTCTGGTAGGAAGCAGTGACAAATATCGGAAGATTTTGGAAAAGTTGCAAAATATACTGTCACTATTCAATTAATCCTCTGTAAATGAGTTGGGACATTCAATGATTTAAAGAAAATTTTTTTAGCTGACATATTTTTTTACATTTTTGTCACTATAAAGTCTATTTTAGATTTTGTCTTATTTTTCACGCTTTGTGGACGTAACGATGTCAATATTGTCGTTGTCCCAGTCGGCTGGGGCTGTAGAATACACCGACTGCAACTCTGTAGATGGGTAAGACTCCCCCAACGAGTGTCCTGGATATGACACTAAAAAATCTGGTTCCAGTAATACTGGAGCTTTGGTGAATGCAGTGTACCCCAACGAGTGTCCTGGATATGACACTAAAAAATCTGGTTCCAGTAATACTGGAGCTTTGGTGAATGCAGTGTACCCCAACGAGTGTCCTGGATATGACACTAAAAAATCTGGATCCAGTAATACAGTAGCTTTGGTGAATGCAGTGTACCCCTTTATTGCTATCGCTCCCAGGTCCTCTCTGGCCCGGAGTGGTAGCACCTATTTAAAAAAAGTTGATACGCCTAAAACCAACCAACCAACCAACCAACCAACCAATAGTGTTTTTTATTTATCATACATGAACGTATCATGACGTTCTCTGAATATACTGTGATATCAACAGCTTTAATAAGGCATTTTCTAACTGATATTGTGTGTGTATATATGAACGTATCGTGACGTTCTCTGAATATACTGTGATATCAACAGCTTTAATAAGGCATTTTCTAACTGATATTGTGTGTGTATATATGAACGTATCATGACGTTCTCTGAATATACTGTGATATCAACAGCTTTAATAAGGCATTTTCTAACTGATATTGTGTGTGTATATATGAACGTATCATGACGTTCTCTGAATATACTGTGATATCAACAGCTTTAATAAGGCATTTTCTAACTGATATTGTGTGTGTATATATGAACGTATCATGACGTTCTCTGAATATACTGTGATATCAACAGCTTTAATAAGGCATTTTCTAACTGATATTGTGTGTGTATATATATACATACATTTGTGTGTGTGTTGCGGGGGAAACTCGAAGCAATAGAAATTACGCAAAATCTCAACTTAGAAGATTACATCTACTGCGTCTCAAAAGACCAAAGAAAAAAATCTTTAAAATTATCTCACGGAAATATAAATAAAACTTCAGATTTAACCTAACGTGCAGACTAATAAAATCAAGAAAAAATGGACGAGGAAAGATAATGCCACATATTTAGTTGCAACTAAATATGTGACGTTTACCTAGTTAAGATGACTGGGAACTTTATGAATACATTCAGTCTATAAATATTGGTATTGAAACAAAGAATGAAGTACTTATTCATTTAAAATGATTTTGAACTATTAATACATTTGTTCATAAAACATTGATATTGCAACAAAGTACGGGGATCATTAAATAAGTTTCCATACTTTTCGTATGGGCACTTTTATTGATAGTACAAACATGAAACTCTAGTCCCCTTCGAAGTAATCTCCTCTGGCTGCAATGCACTTGTTGTACCGTTTCAACCACTTCTGGAAGGCCCCATGGAAGTCCTCTTGTGTAAGCGTGCCAATGACTTTCGTCACAGCCTCTTTCATCTCCTCAATTGTCTCATAACGACAGCCTCTGAGCTTAGGGAATAACCAAAAGTCACGGGGAGTAAGGTCTGGACTATAGGGAGGGTGACGAACTGTCTTGACGCCCATCTTGGTCAAGGACAAGGATGAAGTTGTGGACTGGTGCATTGTGTTCGGGGAAATGCCACTGACCCGATTTGAAGAGTGCTGGCCTCTTTCCTAGGAATCTCTTCCTGAACTCCCTTAAAACCCCAACAGAGTAACCCTAACCCTAACCGTTTGGCCAATAAACTCTGGTGTATTGACTTCCTTACTCCTCCCACACCTCTCATAATTCCTTACAGACTCCCTGCCTTCCTTGAATCTCATTAAACTCAAAAATTGATGCTTGATTCACGCAAGATGCTCCAAAAGCAGTCTGAACCATTCCATACGTTTCTGAGGTATTTTTTCCGAGTTTAAAAACAGAATTTTCTTGCATATTGTTCTTCTAAAGTGTCCTCATGTCCAGATTGAGTTTTTGAAATTCACCAACTGTGAAAATCAGACTTTAGTAGGGTGTATTCCAATTCCTGTGGTAGCTGTTCATTAGAACCTGAAATCTTATCGGTCAGTCATCTTATAAGATGTATAGCAATAACATACTGAATTTACAAGAATCTGCGACAATCTTAAATGCCTGTACAAAAAAAGTTTGGAATCTTATTGAATGCACCTCGTATGTGGTGTTTTTCTTTGTTTAAAATGATTGTGAAGAGACTTTCTTGAATCGTATACAATTAAAGACCACAAATTTTTGACTTCAGCATAAAATAATACAATAAAGTTTAACATGCCGTAAATCAACCAACCAATTAATCTATTTCAGGTTTCCAGGTTGTCTTTATGGCAATGCGAGATTAACTTGGCGATGTCCATCTCCTCTCCAAGATGTTTTTTATAACGAAATTTAGCCGGGCAAACAGTTCTAAAACATAGGTTAAATGAAATCACAGAGATAATTGCCGAATATCTTCGTTTGGTTTGGTTGTGTTTTATAACATATCAATACTTATGTGGGACACAAGGCCGAATCCCGTTAATACATACACAGACACACAAACACACACATACAAATATTATTTGTAAGTGAATAGATTGTAGTTAACATAATTTTAAAACTCGTGTGAGCTCAACTGCGCAAAGTTGAAAGATTCCAAGTATTTCCGTTTATTATTTGATTTGGTTGTTTTTTTAATGGGTATCAACCTTTGTAGTTTATCTAATGCCAAAGCCATCCTTCAAGAAGAACAGTAGTGGTACTATTTAACCTATAGCTGGGAGGATAAGGGGGTTTATAACTTTTCCAAGGGTATTTGTTCGAAAGGGAACATAATAGCGCGACTGGAATTCGAACTCGCTTACTACGATTCCCCAGTCCATCGCTTTAACCATTCCACCACGAGGACACCCCCATGTTTATTATTTGAATACAAATTTAAAAAATTGCTGTTTAACAGAAATAAATGAATTCAATATTAATCATTTGTTTGCAAACAAATGCTTTCAAGTATTGCAGTTTATTTTTTGTACAGTTAAATGTATGGTTCTATGTTAGTGACAGTTCTTGACAGTAGCCCTAGTTCCGTGACTACCACACGCGTATCTGGTTAGTTGATTTATCAAATCCCTCTGTGCCTACGTTGTCTTTGAAAGATCCACAGATGGGAGATGACGCATTCTATCCAGAACTTTTTCTGAAGGTTAGGGTGGTTCGTTGGAACAAGTTGCCTGAGTGTTGGAAACTCAAAGACAAGAAAAACTCTCCGTTGACAATTATCAACTATTTATTGAAACACAATGGTGTAACAATATATATATATATATATATATATATATATATATATATATATGTGTGTGTGTGTGTGTGTGTGTGTGGAAATTGTGTCGCTTTTTGCTGTATTTGAAAGACAGACAATTGAGATATCTGGGTGGTGCAGTCTTTGTATGTTACTCAATTTTTCGGAGAGTGAGGCTTTTGCAGGAGAGGCCTCTAGTTCTTAGAGAGATGTCTTTTCTTATTCTCCTGTCTTTGATATAGACATCAGATATCTTCTCTCACTTCACCCTAAAAACATTTATTTTTAAAGAGGATTCGCCTGGGAACAAACATTCGCGATTGTCTGACCAACCCCAAATCGTTTCGTATTCCTCGACGAATTTTTGATTGGTCAGCCAATCAAATGCGCTGATCTACCTTTGTGGGAAGAGTATCCCTTCCACGTATCAGATTTTAATAGGTCATCAAGTCAAACCATAATATAGGGGCTTAGTTAATTAAGAGTCCCATTCCACGCCTTGTGGGGGTATCTCCTACTATTTTTTGACTGTTCAGCCAATCAAATGCGTTGACATACGTCCGTGGGAAGAGTAACCTTTTCACTTAACAAATTTTAACTGGCTATCCAATAAAGCCACAATAAGAGTTCCATTCCACGCCTTGTGGGGGTATCTCTTTTTCACATGAGCCAAAATAAAAATCAAAGATCTGATTAATCTATTCAAAGATTTGACCTTTTAACCCCAACAAGTGGGGAAGAGTTAATTCGGTATGACATGATTTAAAATAAATCAATGCACTAACAAAATCCCAAGGCTGCTAAGTTTTTGTTCTGACAATAAGAAAGTTCGATTAGAAAGAAACCTTCACTTATTTTTTAAATTGACTTTTGAATTTCTTTTAAGGTCAATAAGTCTATTTTATATTTCTATAAAAAGAAAATTACATTTTCCAGTAAAAATAAACATATTGGCGACCTAAATCGACCAGAAGGCTCCCTTTTCGATAGCTACTACACTGAGGTGTAGGGAAGGACGCTATTCCTTTCCCTGGATTGCTCCACTTTACCCTTGATACGTACCTTATATTGCCGAATGTTAAGCAAGAAGGTATCAAGTACTATTTTTAAAGTTTTTGGTATGACACGACCTGGGATTGAACTCAGGTCTCCCGAACACTCTGCTCACTAGACCCAGTAAACATGCAATATTGTTATAAATTGTTTAAAAATTGCTATTAAGCACTACAGCGCAGTCGGGCGGGGTGTAGAATACACCAACTGCATCTCTTCAGAGGGATAAGACTACACCAAAAGAGTGTCCTGGATATGACATTAAACCATCTGATGGCGAGGCTCTAGCCTTGGAGATTTGGGGGATGTGGAGTACCCCTTCATTGCCATTGCTCCCAGATTCACTCTAAACCAGAGAGGTAGCACCTGATAAGGGTTCTATCTATGGGTCAAATAGAACAAACTGTGTGGAAATAAATGACTGATGTTAAATTGTGACTGTTATATAACAATATTTGAAACCATTCAACTGTGTGTTGAAAAGAGCTCATGCTCGTTTAAGAATGTTATCTAGAAATTATATATATATATATATATATATATATATATATATATATAAACAGGAATTAGTATTAAATAACCTACAATGGTTGATATGTCATGAAACCAAACCAAACCAAAATATTAAGTAGTAATAATTCTTTTTAATACTAATAATTTGTAAGCACACAAATAAGTAGTTTCAAGTATTGCTATTCAACATTATTAATTCTATATAGTATTAATCATTTGTTTGCACACAATTAAATGGTTTTGAGTAATGCAATTAATTCTTTGTACACTGTTAAATGGTTTCAAAAATTACTATTTCAGACTAATAATTTTGTTTGATATTAATAATTTGTTTGTACACTAGTAAATGGTCTCAAGAATGACAATCTAACCGTACTAACTGTATTTTTTTATTTATTTACCAACCCCTCCGCTCGGACAGGATATGACACAAGGTCATTTTTAAGCGGAGTTTAACAGTTTTGAATTCAAGAGTTTTCCTTCTCCTAGACTAGTTGCCTCACCAAGGCTGAAGAACTTAGTCAGCCCTACTATTTATCCATAGCTGGAGGGAGAATAATTGGATTCATACATTTCCCAAGAGTATTAGTGCTATGTGAAATGCAATCAGTCTTGTTCAGGATTTGAACTCGTGTCACCGTGTCCATTTCCTACGGCGATAACCATTACGCTACGGGCACCTCCTACTAACTCTATTTGATATTAATCGTTTGTTTTCACACAGTAAAATGCTTTCCTGTTTTGCTATTTTGCACTAATAATGATTCTTAATATTGTTTGTTGGTTTGTAATTTAATAGTATATCAACCTTCCCAGGTTATTCAATGCCAAATCCATCCTTTTAGTGGTACTATTCAACCTGTAGATAGGAGGATCAGTGGGTTCATATCTTTCCCAGGGGTATTTTTCTGAAAGTGAACATAATCGCACGACTGGGTTCGAACTCGCGTACTACGATTCTGCAACCCAGCTCTTTAACCATTACACTACGGAGACACTCCCACTTAATATTGACCCCCCCAGTAAAAGATTAAACAGTTCTATTTGACCCATAGATGGGATCCCAAGAGATACCATTACTCCTGGTCAAAGATGACTTGAGAGTAATAGTAATAAAGAGGCACTCCACATTCCCCAAACTTCATAACTAGAACCATAAGTTGTTTTAACGTCATACCGAGCACATATGCCAGGATATCTCAATGGCAGTTGACACTGTAAACATGTGAATATTTGAAATGGATTTATATTTAAGAAATCAGATTTCTAAAATATAAATAATCCTCAGACCACGCCTATCCACGGCAACCGAAGGGCTAAGCAGTAAAATCCTGCTGTAGATAAGGCTTATATTTGGGCTTGAAGATTTAATCAAATAGTTGTAAAAGAGGGAAGTTTAAGATCCTGGAGGCAGTGATGGATTGATGCAGAAGGGTGGGTAGTCAGAAGGTGAGTCGAAGAAGACATAAGAGATTACGAAATGTCAATGCAAAATTTTACACCTTCAATTCAAGAGTCTGTGAATTCTGAAAAGTCCACCTTTCCAAAAGCCACTAGGATAATAAACAAGTACCTTTGTTTAAGAAGCCTGTGGTCGTGTCAGAATAATTATTCCTACGATAATCAACGTCTCATATGTAACACTTTTCTCTTTAATTATCAGATTCCAATATATATATATATATATATATATATATATATATATTGTCATCCACAAACAGACCTGTTTCGTTCTATCAGAACTCTTCAGTGTGGCTAGACAGGCTAGATTCCCGAAAGTGGGATCGAAACCCGGTTGACTTAAAGGCCGATACAAGATTCTAGCACTTAGCCACGAGGAAACTAGCGCAAGCAAAGGAAATTTAAACGCTTATGTATCACAATTGTTTTTGTTTACATATATCCGCTTAATATATATATATGTTTTCATATGTATATATTGTTTACATATATCCACTCAATATATATATATATATATATATATGTTTACATATATATATATATATTGTTTAGATATATCCGCTTAATATATATATGTGTTTACATATATATATATATATATATATTATTTACATATATCCGCTTAATAAATATATATAAACAAAACATGTGCCGATTTCTATAAAATGATAAATTCTAATAATACTCAAAACCTATTATACAAATAAGTGCTCTCACTGATGAGCTGTGGATAATTTATAACAAATAGCATAAGAAAAAAAAATATCCAAATATATATATATATATATATATAAGTAAAAGTTAGCGACCATAGTCGAGGGTGACCCGAAGGCTCCCTTTTCGATAGCTACTACACCAAGGTGTAGGGGAGGGCGCTACTCCATTCCCTGGATTGCTCCACTTTACCCTTGAACCGTACCTTATAATGCTGAGTGTTAAGCAAGGTGGTATCAAGTTCCATTTTTAAAGTCTTTGGTATGACTCGACCTGGGATTGAACCCAGGTCTCCCATTGGCGAACACTCTAACCACTGGGCCAATGTCCCGGTTATATATATATATATATATATATATATATATATATATATATATATATATATATATATATATATATATATATATATATATATATATATATATATATATATATATATATATATATATATATATTATATATATATATATATATATATATATATATATATATATATATATATATATATATATATATATATATATATATATATATATATATATATATATATATATATATATATATATATATATATATATATATATATATATATATATATATATATATATATATATATATATATATATATATATATATATATATATATATATATATATACGTATTTTATAATTTGTTTGAAGCATTGCACAAATTATTCTATTTTATTTCATTGTATTTGTTTAGAGAGCTGTTGCAATACAAAATAATTATTCGGGTCGAATTAATTTTGAAGTAAAAACTTCATCGGAGATTTTTTTTTTTTTAATATGAACTCGGTTTTTATGCTCAGATAATTTTGGACGTTGTAAACATGATGACACGTGGGATGACGGAGCGCTATGTTGGGTGTTGCGACCATGGTGCCACGTGAAGTATTTAAACGCCAGGCGGAAGAGACGTGACTTCAGTTGCCTTAATCAATTTCATTTTATTTATAAAATAAATACAATACAATACAATGATATATATATATATATATATATATATATATATATATATATGACAAGAATAAATTATTGTAAAATGTGTTGTCCACCCAACTACGAATAACTTCTGCGCCCGCATATTTTGGACGTGACCGATACAGTCAGACATACAAACTCGAAAAAAAGTATTTGGGATTCAAATTATTCGCATATTTAGTATCATATGAGATCAAGATCATATATATTATTTGTTATGAAATCCATAACAATTTACATCTCATTATTTATCGTGAAGACCATATATACGAGATGCATACGATACGTTTCCAGATTTTTTTCGTACGGGCATTTAAAATTGTCCTAGACTCTTGAAAATTCAGTATGTTATTGCTATACATCTTATGAGATGACGAACCAATCTTTATGATTTCAGGTTCAAATGAACAGCTACAGCAGCAATTGGAATACACCCTACTAAAGCCTGATTGTCACAGCTGGTGAATTACAAAAATCCGATCTTAAACTTTAGAAGAACGATATGCAATAAAATTGTGTTTTAAACTTGGAAAAAATGCCACAGAAACGTATGGAATGGTTCAGACTGCTTTTGGAGCATCTTGCATGAATCGAGCATCAGTTTTTGAGTGGCATATGAGATTCAAGGAAGGCAGGGAGTCTGTGAGGGATGATGAGAGGTATGGGAGGAGTAAGGAAGTCAATACACTAAAGTTGATTAGCCAAACGGTTAGGGGTAGGGTTACTATGTTGAAGTTTTAAGGGAGTACAGGAAGAGATTCCTAGGGAAGAGGCCAGCACTCTTCAGATCGGGTCAGTGGCATTTCCACCAGGACAATCCACCAGTCTACAACTCCATCCTTGTCACAGACTATTTGAGCAAGATGGGCATCAAGACAGTTCCTCACCCTCCATATAGTCCAGTCCTTGCTCCCCGTGACTTTTGGTTATTCCCTAAGCTCAGAGGCTGTCGTTATGAGACAATTGAGGAGATGAAAGAGGCGGTGACGAAGGTCATTGACACGCTCACACAAGAGCTACTTCCATGAGGCCTTCCAGAAGTTGTTGAAACGGTACAACAAGTGCATTGCAGCTGGAGGAGATTACATCGAAGGGGACTAGAGTTTCATGTGTGTACTATCAATAAAAGTGCCCATACGAAAAAAGTCTAGAAACCTATCGTATGCACCTCGTATATATATATATTTTGTTATAAAGACCGTATGTATGCATTATCATTTGTCACGAAGACCATACGTATATATGTCATTATTTGTTGTGAAGACCATGTATATATATGTCATTACTTGTCGTGAAGACCATGCGCATATATATTTTTGTTATAAAGACCGTACGTATGCGTCATCATTTGTCACGAAGACAATACGTATATATGTCATTATTTGTTGTGAAAACCATAATATTAATCGTGCTTATATATATTTCATTACTTGAGGTGTGATCGTACACACGGTTCGTATTAGTTGTGTTTGTGGCCACACGCACACACGTATATATATATATATATATATATATATATATATATATTGAATTATTCGTTATTTTGACTTAATTCATATGTGGCAATTATGATGAATAATGCTATAAGCAGAGTTGATATTAAAATATTTCTCCACGGTTGTTTTTTTTATTTTTTTTTGGTTTTGCCTTTTTTTTATTTTTTGGTCATTATAGAAAATGGATTTCCACTTCACGAAGTGATAATTTTCACAGGAAAAAGATTACTGAAATAGTATTCGACACTAATTAGTAATTAATGACTGTAAAAAGCCCGAATGATCGAACTGTCATTTTGTGAAAAGAAATTAGGATCAATAGATTAATTGATTGAATAATATATTGATGAGGACAATTGACATTAATAGATCGAATGGAAGAAATAGGTAGATGCTGATTTACATTGAAGCCATTTACGGACAGGCGAACATGGAGGCGCTCGTAGTGTAATGGTTACCGTCACAGAAAAAGGACATAGCGACACGAGTTCAATCCCGAACAAGTCTGTTTGCATTTCACATAGTGCTAAATTCATTGAAAAAGGCATGAATCCGCTTATTCTCCCACCAGCTAAGGGTAAATAGTAGGACAGACTGGGCTTATCTTAGGATAGCGATTGGTCTATGAGAAGGGAAACGTTTAAACCTGTTAAAAAATCTGTTTAAAAATTGATATTGGTTTGCACTCTGATCGTGCAGTGGGGTTGAGTATATATATATATATATATATATATACGAATAGACTGGGCTAGTGAGATAAACACATATATATAGAAATAGATATTGAAGAAACGAAGAGAAAGATATAAACGATAAATTTGTGGACAGCACTAATACCCTTGGGAAAGGTATGAATCCAATTATTCTCCCTCCAGCTATGGGTAAATAGTAGGGCAGACTGGGTTCTTCAGTCTTGGTGAGGCAACTAGTCTAGGAGAAGGAAAACTCTGAATTCAAACCTGTTAAACTCCGCTTAAAAATTAACCTTGTGTAATATCCTGCCCGAGCGGAGGGGTTGGTAAATATGGATCGTTCAAGAAATTTAGTTCGAGTTGCCCGGACCTAAACTATTCAATTCAGGTGAGCCTAAAAGCGCTGAAACTGAAGTCGTGTTTTCAACTATAGAAGCAAACCCGGTGAGTGGCATACGGAAAGTATCAGGCGAGCTCGATGTCTCACAGTCCGGCAAAAGAATCCGAAGCCATAGAAATGTGCCTCACGTCACAAAATATTGCAAAACTCACCTGAGGATTTGGTTTCTTTGTTTTTAATGGCATATCAACCTTCCTGGGTTATTTAATGCCAACACTATCGCTGTAGAAGTACAGCTGTGATACTATTTAACTTATAGGTAGAGGACAAAAGGGTTCATGCTTTTCCAAAGGGTATTCAGAAGAAAGTTAACGTAATAGCAAGACTGGAGTTCAAACTAACTTACAAAAATCTTCACATATATATATATATAGATGAAGAATCTCTGGTGCGAAGAGAATTTTTAAATCGATTTAAACAGCGACCTATTCTTTCGGTCTTGCTTCCTCAGCTAATGTCCGAGACACAGGCAATACCGAAAAATCACAACGAAAAAGACGTTAGAAAAAATATAATTTTCCAGGCTTTCTGTTTTTAAGAAACATATTTCCCACTTCTACCTGTCTATCATGTTATCGAATTTACCCCTTTGACCTCTTCGCTAAAATAATACGACCACGATATCAACTTTCGCCAAAACAACTCCAGAACAATTGATTATAAAGTGTTGATAATTTTCATATATTTAAGTTTTGACATTTCTTATTTTTAAGTACTTAGTACTCTTCACTTGACTCTAACAAAACGGCTGGAGAAGAAGCTAGACGGCAATTACACAAGAATGCTGCGAGCAATCTTGAACAAGTCCTGGCGGCAACACCCCACAAGACACCAACTGTACGACCACCTGCCTCCCATCACGAAAGCTAGTTAGACGAACCAAACATGCAGGACACTGCTGGAGAAACAGGGACGAACTCATAAGTGTTATACTCTTATGGACCCCCACATATGGCCGAGCAAAAGCTGGACGACCAGCACAAACATACATTCAGCAACTATCTGAGGATACGGGATGTAGTCTAGAAGACCTGCCGGAGGCGATGAACGATAGGGAAAAGTGACGAGAGAGGGTCAGGGATATCCGTGCTACCAGCACGACATGATGATGATGATGATAACTCTTCACTGGTTCCGGCCGGTAAACTATTTTTTCAAAAGGAAGTATATTTTTAACCCTTTCCGCTTTATCATTTCTCACACAATAGATTAATTAATCCCCTCTTAGACCAAACTTCACAATTTGTAGTAATGAACTTCAAATGTTTCTCTACAAAATTCTGTATCGTAAGTGTGGGGTTTAGGCTTATGTTACGTGGGTATTACGTTGGTTGTGTTGGTATTACGTTGGTTATGTTGGCGTTAGATATCTGACTCCATATTTTGGTTATATTACATTTTATCCCCACGTTGTTTGGTCGGTGGAATGCCTTGCCCAAGAAAGTCCCAAAAGAATTATACAAAAGAAAAGACAGCAACAGATAAGAGACGAAGACGTTTCTTTTATACTTTCCTTTATTTACTGGGTTCAACAACCATTCCATGGATGAGGGAGTTTTTCTTGAATACATTGAAATGGTTGAATCCCCCAGTTAAGGTATCAAAATACGTTAAATCGTTTCAAGTCGGTATTTGTCCTCATTTGGATATTTCTGGCTTGCATAAGGGTTAGTTTTCTTTTGGAAGTTTGTCAAAGTCCGGTAAGGGTTAGTTTAAAGTTCAGTAGTGTATATTTCAGCATAGTGCTAACCGATATATATATATAGAGAGAGAGAGCTGCGACTGGGTGAAGGGACTAACCGACGCTACGTCCAAAGACGTATGCGTAGTGCCCAAAACACCAGACAACAAACTGGTGTTGTTGGTTCGACGGACACTGCCTGAAAGAGATTCTTCCTCTTTTTGCCACTCCCACCACTGTTAGCAACAGGTCCATTCGTAGCAGCCCTTGACGGCAAACGTATTTGGTACCTCCTTCCACCAGCCAGGAGCCAAGAGCGACGAACGCACGAGCTGAGTTAAAAGGAACAGGACACACAGTTAAGTTTCAGCAGGCATTTTATCTGCAAACCTTCACAAAACCTTACAACCTTACCTTCACACAACCAAACCTAACCAAACTTTACCTAACCTAACCTTACCTTACCTTATAACTTTACCTTATAACAACCTTACAACTAAATCTTACAAATCTTACAAAACTCTACCACCTATCGGAACCTTGAACTTTTCTGTGAACTCTTACATATTCGTTGTTTGTTCCATTTGGTGTAAAACCCTGTTTATTGTTGTTGTATATAAATTTTGTTGCACTAAAAGTCGTTCGTCTCCTTTCTTCAAAAGCTGTCACCAATTCCCTACTGCTGCTGAATTACGGTTTATTCTTTTACAAAACGTAGGAATAAACTGGGCTTTTCGGGGTTTATAAAAAAACTCATACTTTTAAGGTCGCATCTATGGGTCAAATAGATATATTTAAAATAATGTTTAAAATCATTTAGAATTACATTATTACTTTTCTCTTAAAACATTGACATTATAATTTCGCCAATGATCCGGGAGACCGGGGTTCAATCCCAGGTCGAGTCACACCAAAGACTTAAAAAATGGTACTTGATGCTGCCTTGCTTAACACTCAGCAATATAATGTATGGATCAAGGGTAAAGTGGAGCAATCCAGGTAAAAGAATAGCGCCCTCCACAACACCTCGGTGTAGTAGCTATTGAAAGGGGGGCTTTCGGGTCGCCCTCGACAACGGTTGCCAACTTATTTCATTATGAAGTGTTTACTGCGGCGGCAGTAGGGCAACAGTGACGTCAGCTGTGGCGTCGTCAGCGGCAGTGACGGCGGAAACGACGATGACGACGACGATAATGAAAAAGAAGAAGAGGAAAAGCGTGTGCGAAAAGAGCTACGAATACATGCCGGGGGAAGTGCACTTTCTACTCGCAACTCCTCCTTTTCTCTCTTCCAGCAGCATCAGTAGCAGCACGCCTGCATATCAAACCGGAGTAGAGTGTTCGCCGATGGTCCGATAGACCGGGTTTCAATCCCTGGTCGAGTCATACCAAACACTCAAAAAATGGTACATGTACCCGCCTTGCTTAGCATTCAGCAATGTAAGGTGAGAATCAAAAGTAAAGAGGAGCAATCCTACGAATGGAGTAGCGCCCTACCCTATACCTTGGTGTAGTAGCTATTGAAAAGGGAGCCTTCGGGTCACCCTCGACTAAGGTCGCTAACTTTACTTACTTACTTTTACTATGAACTGTTTAACTGTTTAAAATGATTGTGAACTATATTTCATTGCTTATGAATTATTAGTATAAGATAAAAATGCTTTGGATTATAATTGTGTTAAGATTATTTGTAATTGATTAGGAATAATTACCCAAAGCCATAAAAAGGTTTATAAATTATTAGTATTTGAGAGGAATTGTTAATTGAGGATATATAATTGTTAGCAAATAATTAAATAGGAATAATTATATGAAACTTATAGAATTGCTTACAAGTAAGACTGACTTTGGCATTAAAAAACCCACTAAGAAAAAACCAACCAACCAACCAACCCGGAAATTTAATTAACGAGACCATGATTACTTTTTTTACTTCTTTTGAGCATTTCTCTCTCTCTCTCTCTCTCTCTCTCTCTCACACACACACACACACACACACATATTCTAAAAAGATTGTATTAGAATTATTTGTAATTTATTAGGAATAATTACTCAAAGCCATAAAAAAGTTTATGAATTATTAATATTTGAGAGGAATTGTTAATTGAGGATATATAATTGTTAGCAAATAATTAAATAGGAATAATTCTATTAAACCATAGAATTGCTTACAAGTAAGACTGACTTTGGCATTAAAAAACCCACTAAGAAAAAACCAACCAACCAACCAACCCGGAAATTTAATTAACGAGACCATGATTTTTTTTTTTACTTCTTTTGAGCATTTCTCTCTCTCTCTCTCTCACACACACACACACACATATTCTAAAAAGATAGAGAGAGAGAGAGAGAGAGAGAGAAGGAGAGAGAGAGAGAAAGAGAGAGAGAGAGAGGAGAGAGAGAGAGAGAGAGAGAAAGAAAAAGAGAGAGAGAGATCGATGGCAAGATCCTATTGTACTCACAGTGAAAATATGTGATTATCTGCCCTTGTTCAGTACTTGTGCATCAGAGGGTATATTGACAGTTGTTGCTCATGGAAACCAAGTTAAGATAAAAACAAGAAAAAACAAAACAAAAACATGTTCAGATAAAAAGAAAAAAAATCTGTCAGAAATATCTCTTTTGCAACTGCGTCCAAAGAGCCGCGGCGTCTACTATTTCATCCAGTCGAATAAAGGTAATTCTCTCTCTGACAACAAAATTATTAAAGATACTATTAAGATTTTTAATTGAGGCATTTTCACTTTCCTTATTTTATTTCGATTTACTTTTATTGTATTTGGTAGTGAGGGTCCAGTTAAAGAAGTGTGGAGTGTTCTTTCATCGCCATTACTCTCAGGTACACTCTGGCCCGAAAGAGTAGTGCTTGTTAGGATCTCTTCACATCTTTGGGAAAGGCATGAACCCGTCTTATCCTCCAGCTATGTTTTAAATAGTACCACTTCTGTTCTTCTAAATAAATAGCTTCAGCATCAAAATAACCTACAAAAGTTGATATGCCATTAAACAAAAAAAAAAAAAAGCAAAAAAAAAAAACAAAAAAACAAAAACAAAACAAAACAAAAAACAACAAAAATCTCATATTAATTCAAGTTTTATTCGATCTAATTGTTTTTTTTTTATCACAGCACTCTAGGCCGATACACTCTTCATTATTACTACTTTAGTTTAAACATCTAAACAGATTAGCACTTGAATACCACAAACAGATCTTTTAGGCCTAGAGGTAGGACCCTAACATGTACAACCAATCAGAGGTACAGTGGACCTGGGAGTAATGGCAACAAATGGGTCGCTCCACGTTCTTCAAACGTTTAGAAGTCGAGCCTCAATACCGGATGTTTCTTAATGTCATACTTCAGACTGTCTACATTTGTTCAAATACTTATGACAAACACAATGTAAAACAGTTCAAAGCACAGAAATCAACATCACATGGTGAGTTCTTTCTCCGTATCTCACGGCCTTGTCCGTCTCCTTGGGTAACAGCAGAACAAGGAGAAGAGGGAGAGAAGTATGTATGCTGCACGGGTAACAGTCGGTCTTCCATACAACACTCCAGACTTTGATCAATGAATTCATTTAATGCAACCTTTAAACCATAGTTAGTTGGTTGGTTGGTTGGTTGGTTGGTTTTTTTTCGGCAAATTAACTCTCGTTGGGTGATTCTTTGCCAAAGTCTGCTATCATCAGCCATAAAAAAGAAAAATACATTTTCACAATCATTTTAAAGAAATGAAAGCTTCATTATCACGAACAGATATTTTTGACGAATTGATAGGACGCAAACAGGTACTACAACTCCGGGTTAGAGTGGACCTGGTAATAATGACAATAAAAAGATGATTCTACACTCCTCAGATCTTCCGAATTAGAGCCTCATCAACGGCTGTGGTTTAGCATCATACCTAGGATACTCCTTTTTTTTTCGTAGGGGGTCTAAGCCTTCTATAGGGGATTGAGTTAGCGTATTCTAAGCCCTGCCGACCGGACTTGTAATCATTTTAAACAGATAAATACTTAATTATCACAAGCCGATTTTTGATCCATTGATAGGATGATAACAGGTACTACCTCTCCGGGACAGAGTGAAACTGGTGTTGTATAACAGAGACAGAACCAACACTCATATATAAAATATGATCTGATTCTTTTTATAATCACCCAATGAATGAAGGGTTAGAGTAAAAGAGGCTCAAAAACGTTTGAATTGCACGTACAGGGGCCGATGGATCTGGATTGTGGGTGGACCTCTTCACCTTCGGATCAAAATTTTCTTGGTTATATAAATAACAAACCCTCCGCTCAGACAGGATATGACACAAGGTCAATTTTAAGAGGAGTTTAACAGGTTTGAATTCAGAGTTTTCCTTCTCCTAGACTAGTTGCCTCACCAAAGCTGAAGAACCTAGTATTTAACCATAGCTGGAGGGAGAATAATTGGATTCATACCATTCCCAAAGGTATTAGTGCTATGTGAAATGCAGCCTCGTCAAGGATTTGAACTCGTGTCGCCGTGATCATTTCCTACGACGATAACCATTACACCAATTTTTCTGGTTATAAAACACCCCAGACACACGCAATTAAAGTGGCCACGTATCTCTCCGGCATGTCACTCACGCAAAGTCTCGTGGTCACATCTTCTCCATTCTACCACCTACACACTGCACGCGGACACGCCTTCTTCTAGCATGCTGTTCATATAATTAACGCGGCATTTCCGCTAAGAACAGCGGCACCCTGTTTACTTTAGGTACCAGGTCCATTTCCTGTTATTTTTGTTCAACCAGAATGTGACTTCCGCTGCTGCACCGACAGATATCGAAGATTTCTTCAAGTCAATATGCAACACTGGGAATAAACGCTATGACGAAGTCACTGCACACTTCTCTCCTCCCCAGACTGGATGCAGTTTTTGTGTTTTACGCAAGGCACCTACTCACCCCTCAGCCAGGGGGATCTAGTTTTCGTATTCTGGTCATTTCCGACTGGGCCGTATATTAATTGGAAAGAAGATTCCTGAAAAAATGTTTGAAGAAAAAGCATCTTGTGATCATTAATGTATCTGAGATGGGGGCAAAAAAAAAAAGACTTTGAATGTCTTGGGTATGGCAGTAAATTGTATTTGGTCGTGAGGGTCCAGTTAGAGGAGTGCGGAGTGTTCTTTCATTGCCATTACTCTCAGGTCCACTCTGGTCCGGAAGAGTAGTGCCTGTTAGGATCCCTTCTATGGGTTAAATAGAAATGTTCAATCATTTATTAAGGTTTATTATTATTCATTATTGAAACCAAACAACAATGTATATTTGTCTTTAATTGGAATCATTTTGAGATGAGGCTTCTTGATCTGAGAATTAATTATTTTTATTTATTGCGGATTTGAAACCGCTATCTTCTGACAATGCTCACCTGGAACCGTAGAGACTCAACGCCTCTATCCGTTGCGCCACGGGCCCCGAAGGGCGATCAAGGATGGATCCATAGCGGTTTCAAATCCTACCCAAGCCGGCCAGAGTTTTACTTGGTCAAAAACGTGGTGCGATAGACAACAAGTATGGAAGGCAGTAATTACTGGGGATACGGTTACAAGACTCAGCATTCCTATCCGAGGTCGCGGTAAATCACCTGAAGAAGGCCAGAGGTGAAATTTGGCCGAAACGTAGTGAAAGAAGAAACAACACAAAAACTACCAAGATGAGGACAAAAAGTCCGCAATAAATAGAAAAAAAAATGAATTCCCAAACAATGTGTATGTTCGTATTATATAGGAATACTTGACGAGTAGAATTATTAATGATAAATAGCAATACTTGAAACCATTTAACTATGTTTAAACAAATAAATTATTCAATAGAATTATTAGTGTTCGATAGTAAAACTTTAAAATATTTAATTTTGTGCAAACAAATGATTAATATTAAATAGAATCATTTAGAATCGGTTGCATGTTTCTAATATGTAATAGATCCTCCCCTGATGATGGCCCAAAGTCGGGCAGAAAGTACTAGGGATACATACAATTATGGACAGTACATAAATCATTTCCTCCCCGAATACGATAAAAGTAATACGGGAATTCGAACGGATCCAGAAGAAAATATGTAGACATAAAATGTCTATTATGTTTAATGAAATCTGTTTATATATATATATATATATATATGTATATCATTATGTCGCGCTGAAAGCACGGATTTCCCTGACTCTCTCTCTCTCTCGCGATTCGTCTCTATCTTCCATCACTTCCGACAGGTCTTCAAGACTACATCCTGTGTCCGTACAGAGCTATTGTAGATAAGTTCTTAGTCGGCCAGCGCTTGCATAATAACGTGAAGAGGTCCATTGGAGAATGTTGCGTATAGGTTCGTCTTTACTTCTCCAGTAGTGCCCAGCATGTCTTGTTCGTCTGATTTGAATAGTTTTAGAGATAGGAGGTAGGTGGCCGTAGGGCTGCTATTTTGTGGGATGTTGCTTGCAGGATTTGTTCAATCTAGATCATAGTATTCTTGTGCAGTTCCCGTCTAGCTTTTTCTGTATACTCTTAGTCAGTGTCCATGTAGTACCTCCATATCGTAAAGCTTTAAAAATTGACCTTGTGTCATATCCTGCCCGAGCGGAGGGGTTGGGTAAATAGGATCGTAAAACTGACCCAACCGCTGCTTGGAGGAAATTGGGTTTTAGTTAATCGGATAGGTCTGACTTCCATATGATCGATAATCTATCCATAGCTGTTCATGCCTTCGCTTGTCATATATCCGCAGTACGTGAACTTGTCTACTAATTTCAGAGAACCACCATTTATAGAGGAGATATTTCTTTATTGATTGTATATTTCTTTATTGATTGTATACTCTGTTTTGTCTGCATTCACATGGAATCGAATACCACCTGCTGCCTGCTCCAGACTGTGCAGTAGGCTTGGGTTGGTGTATTTGTCAGAAGCGCTATATCATTTGCGAGGTATCGTCTTCTTTTTGCGTTTTTTAATATAAAGCCATTTTTTTTATTAGATCTATCGACGTTCGAAGTACGTAGTCTAGGGAGATTATGAACAGATATGGGTCTGATGTATCCCCTTGCAGAGCACCGGCAACAATGTCAAAGAAGTATGTGTCTCCATCTGGTGACCGAACTTTTACTTTCCTGTATTTATAGAATATCATTATGGCTGCGACAGTTTATTTGGGGGAAACCATAGACTAGAAGTATTTTCTCCATCTTCCTTCTATGTATACAGTCAAATGCTAAACTGAATTGATTGCAATAAAACTGTTTATTTGTATAAAAATAGATTTGGCAATAAATGACCAACAAATGTTGATATGCCTTAAAACCCACACAAACAAACACGCCCCCGACGCACGCGCGAAGTCTTTACATAGTTTGGTGTAAACAACTAAAACTTGATACTTGTACATTTAAAATGCCTGAAAGATATCATTGTATTTCATTGGTGCAGAGAATTTAACATAATTCCAAGTAAACATATTCTTATACACTTTATACGATTGGTTTTTCCAGTTTTATGATGATATATTTGAATTCAGCATTTTGCTTTTTGTGAAGATTTGTTTGTCAATACAGACTTACCATAAATTATACTTCCCTGTTTTTATCAGTTTTCTTATTTCATACGGGCTTAAATATGGTGCTTGTTCGGGCAATTTGCAGACAATTATCAACGTACATTTCTGATTTGGTTTCTTTGTTTAATGGCATATCAACTCTTTTTAGGTTATTTAATGCCAAAGCCATTCTCCTAGAAGTAGTGGTAGCTGGGAGGATAAGCGGGTTCATACCTTTCCCAAGGGTATTTGCCCGAAAGTGAACGTAATAGCGCGACTAGATTACGAACTCGCGTACTATGATTCCGCAGTCCATCGCTTTAACCATTATACCACGAGGACACCCCTTGTACATTTCTGACATACATACATACATACATACATACAAATAAGAGAGTCACCTTCAGGTTTTTTGCGTGAACTTTTGCTTAGATTCGACGGATAGTCAGAATCTGTGATGTTGTTGATTGGTTTCCCCAAAAAACATTTTGATTCTTTCTCAATTCCTGTAGTTGAGTAGCAGAGAATTATAATTCTTAGTCACTATTGAAGTAAGGGTTATGCCACTGTAGTTCTTGGCAATTCCAAGAACAGTTTTCTTGAGGAAAGGGAAGACGCTGTATTTTGTCTATCTCTCTATTGTGTTCTGGTTATATAAAGCGTTGCAGTATCGGAGCAGTTATTGTATACTCATATACAGATTCATGCATAAACAACGACATAATGATAAGCGACACAGTCTTTTAGAAAAAATATGTACCTCTCACTTTATTTGTAAGGTTTGTGCGTGAGAGGGAGTTCGAGACCGAACAGAACTGCAATATATTGACCCTCACTCTTATGGCCATAAGCGTCGAGTCTTTCTCGTTCGCCAGGGCTGCTCAACTTGAGGCCTGGGGGTCCACTCTGCTGGGTGCAGGCTTCCTCTACCGCATCTTGTCATCAACGGGTCTGGTCTCCAAAAAAAAAAATAAACAAATAAAAAAACAAAAAAAAATCTGACTTCCTGTCTTTACCGAGTTATATAATAGTTCAATGGCCCACTCAATCTTTGGAATGGTATGTTTGATCGTCATCAAGCAGAAATAACTGTCATGCAGTTCACAGGTCACTCTCTTCCGGTGCATCAGTCTATGACTGTACCGCGGGATTTTACCTTGTCCCATATTGTCATCCAAGCCCGCCTACGCCAATGGAATTTGCACTTCCACCGTCTTTGGAATGGCATATTTGACGGGGTCGAAGGTCAATATATTACAGCAGTAAGTCTTCAAATTTCCCTGTCTTCTATACTTCTAGTGATATTTCATCAAGACCGGCAGCTTTCCTGTTTTTGATTTTTCATATGAACAGAATTCGGCATTCAATTACCTACAAGTATTGATATGCGATTAAAAAAATGCCAAACAAATCCGGAGAGGCAGTACCTGTTAACGTCCTATCTATGGGTCAAAAATATTTTGTGAAAATGAAATTCTTTTCATGTAACCTTCAAGGGATTTTAATAACAAAATTATTTGCACAAACTGCTTATAACTGCGTATCTACCGAAGACATTATGCATTTGGATGCACAAATTGCGTCTGCGGTTTTTTCTTCTCTCCTTCCCATCTTTCCCATGATCGTTCCCAGTGAAGGTCGATTTTATAAGTGCAAACCAATGGAAACAAAAGTCTTTGAATTTTTTTCTGATCAATATCTAGTTTTATGAAAAGACATAACCAGCTTCTTTTTTGTTGCTGTTTCTTAAGACATTAAAATTTGCAGTCTTCAAAGCACACCAGGATTTTTTACAAACAAAAAAAAAAGAAAGAAAGAAAAGAAAATTAATTTCAGGAATAATTTTTTTCATGTAAAAATGTCAACTATTTTGAAGAGTACAAAAAAAAAATTGAAAGAAAAAGTTTTTAAAAAAGTCAAGAAACGAAATGTCTGCCAAGATTTTTCCAACACCAGGAGTGAAACATTTATTGTAATCATAAAAAAAGACTGTTCATTTATTTATTTATTGTTTTTTTAAATTTTTGGTGTATCCTTTTTTTTATAATATCAATGTTACCATCATCTTTTTTATATCATGATGGGATATAATAGAGTCGGTTGGGTCTCACCTTTTAGATGAGCGCCTACAGAAGAGAAATGACTTACAAGATCGTTAACTTGAAACCAGCGAAAAAATGCTGGTATTAATAGTCCCAACTAAAAAAAAAAAAAAACTGGTAAAATTAGCGCTATTTAATTCATGAAAACATCGCTTATTCGTTAGTATCATTTATGTGGCTTTTTCCAGTGGCAAATAATGAGGTTATCTATTTTCTGGCAGCGACTGAATAAAAGTAATGTAAAAACGAGTCAACACGCACGCGCACGCGCATGCGCACGCGCACACACACAAACACACACACACACATTACACACAGAGTACAACAGATACAGTGACTTTGGTTACGGCAAGTTTCCTGCTATGAAAAAAGTTTGTTTTCCCCTCAAAAGAAGGTTATCTATTTTCTTGTGATGACTGACGAGAAGTAAAAAGGAAACGAATAAACGTATCAGCAGAGAGAGAGAGAGAGAGAGAGAGAGATTATTTGGAGATAATGTTTCTTTTTGAATTTTGAGATGAGCGAGGCCCTCTGAAAAATAAGGTCACCCACTTATTTCCTAGAAACTACATCAGATATAGGGAGTTCAGCAGTAGGATAGAGCAAGTTTTCAGCTGCAAAGCCTCCTTACTTTCTTCTTATAATCTGAGACCCTTTTTTCCACTGTCACGATGGTAGAGTAGTTATCAAAAAAAATGTTGCTCATCCTGTTGGTGGACCTTAGAATACGCTTACTGGATCCCCTGCAAAGGGTTAAGACCCCCCAAAATATGTTCTGGGCATCTCACTAAACTACATTTGATGGTGAGGTAACTGTTCTAGAGCTCTGAGAGTGTAAAGTAGCCCTTCATTGCCATTACTCCCAGTTCCACTCTAACCTGTAGAATAGTAGTACGTGTGGGGGAGAGTGGAGTACCCCTTCATTGCCATTACTCCCAGTTCCACTCTAACCTGTAGAATAGTAGTACGTGTGGGGGAGAGTGGAGTACCCCTTCATTGCCATTACTCCCAGTTCCACACTAACCTGTAATAGTAGTAGTACATGTGGCGGAGAGTGGAGATCCATTACTTCCAGGTCCACTCTGAACTGGAGTGGTAAAATCTTCGGGTCCTATCTATGAGTTAAATAGATCTATTAGAAATATTCGTATTCGATAGGATCGCGTGAAAAAAACACTTCTTAGAAATAGCAATACAAAAATGTCAATATGAACGTACAATGAACGAGATTCCCCAAAAATAAAATAACCCTCAACAGGTTGTTATGCCATTAATCTGTTCCTCCACAAGCAATGTGTAACAGAGCCCAGTCTGCCCTACTATTTACCCACAGCTGAAGGGAGAATATATGGATTCATACCTTTCCCAAGGGTATTAGCGGAATGTGAAATGCAAATAGCCTCGTCCAGGATTTAAAATCGGTTCGCCGTGTCTATTTCCAACGACGATAACCGTTACATCTTGGGCGCTTCCTAAAGTAGATTCAATGAATTCTTATCTTATTCTAATAATTTTTATACAATTATATGGTTTCAATTAATTTAAAAAGTTACATAGTTTCAAGTTTTATGGATTAGTTTGGTTTGGCTTTGTGGCATGTCAAACCTTGTTGGGTTATTTAATGCCTCCCACAAGACACCAACTGTACGGCCACCTGCCCCCTATCACGAAAACTATTCAAGTTAGGCGAACCAGACATGCAGGACATTGCTGGAGAAGCAGAGATGAACTCATAAGAGATGCACTCTTATGGATCCCCACACACGGCCGCGCAAAAGCAGGACGACCAGCACGAACGTACATTCAGCAGCTATGTGAGGATACAGGTTGTTGTCCTGAAGACCTGCCTAGGGCGATGAACGATAGGGAGGAGTGGCGAGAGAGGGTCAGGGATATCCGTGCTGCCAGCACGATATGATGATGATGATGAAGTCAGTCTTTTTTCAAATGACAGACTGCATTGGATACCCAAATAAGTATTGATATGCCGCCAAAACCAACCTACGAACCAAACCAGTTTATAAGACTGTATTGTGAGTGTAGATATCTTTTTAAAAATAATTTTTTGAAAATTCTATTTTTTGGAAAACACCATGTGTTTCGACGTATGATCATTTTGGCTTGTTCAGATTTTCGATGTAGATGCGTATAATATAGCTTGTTCCAGATTGTGTACTTCGGACATGAGATAAAAAACTGAAGTAGACGTGATTCAATATTGCTGTTTACGATTATATAGCAACAGAACTCATGACGACATTTGACTATATTTTTCTCTAATGGATTGAAAATAAAGGTTAAACAAAGGTACAAAAAACAAAAATAAAGAACAAATAAATCTTTTACTATATTCCTTTGTCATCAACGGGTGGATAGATAAAATCTATTTAGTTAATTTGTATCAATTTTAATGTTCGGCAAAAAATATTGAATGAGTATAATTTGGGTTTATTGGCCCTTGACATTAAAAAAAACCCACAAAAATCTCAAGAAACCCTCTAGTCCCCCTCCCCAAAAAAAAAAAAAAAAAAAAAAACAGCAGCAAAAATCAAGAAAAAAAAAACGCAAAAACTTTGGGAAGTGTCACCATGGCATAGTAGCTTACGTGCTAAGGCATGAACCACCTTATCCCCTCTCAGCTATTGGTTAAATAGTACCACCACTGTACTTCTACAATGGCATAAAATAACCCAAGATGGTTGAATTGCCATTAAATAAAGAAACTAAAGCAATCAGAAAAAGATAATCTGAATAATCATGTAATGATGGAGAAATAAGAAAAAAATATTATATTCCAATATTTACACGATTCCGACCGTTCTCCCTATTTTGGTTGTTATACTCATAACGTTTCCGCTGCGGTATCTTCCGGCCTTCTTCAGGTGTCTTCTGTTGTACTAGGTAACCTTTAGTGAATTTTGAGGTGAACTCTTTATTCAATAGACAGCAACTCCATCAGGTTAGAATACACTACAAAGAAGTAAGACTCTCCCCCACCCCCAACAAAAAAGAGGTGTCTTGGGTATGAGGCTGATTTACATCTGATGGTGAGGCTTCAGATCTGGAGGCCAAGAGAGTGAAGAGTAATCCTTCATTACTATTACTCCCAGGTCCACTCTGACCCTTAGTGGTAATACCTGTTGGGGTCTCATTTATTGGACAACAGTTCAGTCCGTTGGGGCTGTAGAATACACCGACTGCATCTCTGCAGAGGGGTAAGACCCCCCCCCCCAACGAGTGTCCTGGATAAACCATCTGAAGGCGAGATTCCAGCCCTGGAGCTTGGGAAATATGGAGTACCCTTTCATTGCAATTACTCTCAGGTCCACTCAGACTAGGAATGGTAGCACCTAATAGGGTCCTATCTATGAGTCAAATAGAACGGTTTGACATTTGAACCGTCCAAACAAATGACTCCTATTAAATCAAATTGTTAGAAATAGAACTGTTTGACCATTTAACTATGTGTAAACTAATGCCCGATGTTAAGAGAATTTTTAGTGATACATAGCAATACTTGGAAAATTCAACGAATGAGTAATGTTGAATAGAAATATTAATGTTGATTAGCAATTCCTGAAACTCTTTAACTGTGAGGCTAAATTGAATTGGTAGTGTTACGTAGCAATGCTTGAAACCATTTAACTGTGTGCAAATAAAACTATTTATTTTAGATTAGCAATATTTAAAACTATTTATGTGAGGGCAAAAAAAAAAGATTAATACTAAATAGAACTAATCATGTGAAAATATTTTTAAACATTTAACTGTGTGCAAACAATAGTAACACTTGTGTGCAAACAAATTAGCTCTCACTTAAAATAAGATTACCTACAAACTCACCATCATCATCATCATCATCATCATCATCATCATCATCATCATCATCATCATCAAGTCACCCTGCTTGCACAGATTTCCCTGACTCTTTCTCCTCATCCGTCCCTATCATACATGGTCCCGGCAGTTCTTTCAAACTACATCCTGTGTCTTCGCAGAGCCGTTGTAAGTTCTTGCTGGTCGGCCAACACTGGCATGTCCATATAAAGGGTTCCATAGGAACGTAAGTTTGTCCTTATTTCTCCAGCAGTGGTCAGCATGTCTTGTTCGTCCTACAAACTATTGACTTACAAATCATATGCATAACAATTTAACTGAATGCAAGCAAATGAGCTCTGGCTCGTTGAAGAATATTATCTACAAACTATGCGTTTACAAATCATAAATAATATGTATAAAGAGAATATGGCATTAAATAACCTACAACGGTTGATATGCCATAAAACCCAACAAAACCCAACTATTCGTCAAATAGTTTAAAATTATTCATATTTGATAAGATCATGTGCCACCCCCCCAAAAAAAACCCCACCCTATAAATAACTAGAAAAAACCTAAATATGAACGTACAATGAAAGCAATTCCTTCTCGACATAGAATAAACACAGACGAGTTGACATGCCATTAAAATTAATCGATCCACGGGGATAGACTGTCCAAGTCTCGTATTAGTTAATTCATCTTCTTAGTTATTTCGTCCTTCTAATACTACCTTTCTTTCGACTGAAGACGTTCCTTGGGATTGAACTCACGACTATCAGGTTGCTTTAAACAAGAATTTCTTTACGAAAGTTAAGGTCATCGATCAAGACAAAAGACACCCTAAGAAGACCGGAGAACAGCGACTGAAAAATTGTGAATTTAACAACCAAGTACTCTACTTCAAACTGTGCAATAATCCCTCATTTCCAAAAGGAGATGGAGGAACTGACGTGCTGGACAGTGACATCATAGTTAGCTATTCGTGTAATTACGTTTTCTTTCGGACTAATACACTTGGGAAAGGAATTAATCCCTATGTTCCTCTTGCTATGTTTGAATAGTATCACTACTGGTTTTTATACAAGGATGGCTTTAACATAAAATAACCAACGAAGGTTGATGTGCCATTAAAACAAAGAAATTAAAAAATCACCACAGAAATTTAGACTGATATAATTTGTATGCTTAAAATTCGGTTTTCAATATATTTTTGAATTTATTTCATGAATTAAATTTCGAAGTTTGAAAATAAAATTCGATAGAATGGAAAACGGAAAACAAGGAAAATTAAATTGAGATAGGTTCATAAAAATCAAAAAAATAAAAAAAACAAATAAAAAACCCTAAAAAAAATAAATAAAGAAAGAAAAAACAACAAACAAAACAAAGTCTACACGTTACAAGAGAGAAAGAAATATGTCACTTTATTTCTATTTTTATTTTTATACCTAAATAATAATTATGATTAAGAATTAAATAGCATATAGGATTCGTAATTTAATTATAATCTACGTTGTTGTTTATTTAAGAATTCATGACAGCTATTTCATGATCAATGCAACTCTTCAAATAGACAGTTAATGTCTAATAAAATATATAAAGTCCCAAGGCAACGTAAACGTTAAACTGATAGACACTATGCAGTGTTGAATCCTCTATAGCTAATTTTGAGCATTCTTCCCCTTTGAATATTGTAAAACTTGAACACAATAACTATATATATATATATATATATAGTGTAGTTTTCTGCTGACACTTTCTCGCCTATGCAATCATCAGACCATAAGCGAGAAGCTCACAGTCACCAAGCGCCGATGACATTGGGTGTACTCTATCCCGACTTATATACAGATGCTCTATCACCCTTGGACCTTAATTATTTATAGGGAGACAATTTAGTCTGCTCACTCTATCGATGCTGGCCCATATATCTATCACCTATCGACGTGCCATGTAGCGAAGAGATCCTCATATCGAATCAAGATCAATCTATCTTTGTTTGTAAATCTGTGCTGGCTTTCATTATCGATCCTTCTTCGTGTTCCTGCATATTATTCATTTTTTTATATTTGAAAAGAAAATATGAACTCTCTCTCTCTCTCTCTCTCTCTCTCTCTCACACACACAAACACACACACAAACATATATATATATATATATATATATATATATATATATATACGCAGATTGTTCAGAAAAGTTCTAGGTCCCACCAAGATTCTAAATCGATCTTATATCTCTCCTCTTTGTATGGGATCACCTGCATAGAATTTATGTAAAAAATATGAATTAGATTTTCTAGTTTTAATAAGACCTGGTAATGTGTTATCACAGTAAGAATGTTAACCTTTGACTCTTTTTTCTTAGCAAAGCTTAGAACTTTATATCAGTAGTGACTCTTGGTCGTCAATATTATTTGGGCTCATATATTATTTGTGAAACTTAAAAAAGAAGAAAGAGAAAGAAAAATATGGACGAAAGATAGCAATGAAGAGAGGAAGATAAAAAAAATTAGACAAGAAGAGGGAGAATGAGAAAACAGCTAAAGAAATGTAATTATGCTTAAAGTGAAGAGGAGGAGGGGGAAATTAAAACGAATGTTGAGGGGAGGTAAAAGAAGGAGAAGATGGTTGGTTGGTTGGTTGGTTGGCTGGTTAAGTTTATGGCTTATCAACCCTCGCCAAATTCATTTTTATGTAAATTATCAGTTCTATTTCAAACAATTCAGTTTAGCATAAGCACGCAGTTTAATTGTGAAAAACATTTCTATTTTAATTGTGAAAAACATTTCTATTTTAAGTTATTCAGTTTAATCAAGCAGTTCTAATTCAGCTAATTCAGTTAGGTATAAGTACAGATTTTGTTTACACTCAGTTAAATGTGAAAACAGTTTTATATTAAACAAACCAGTTTAGTTTAAGTACAATTTCAATGTCAAAAACAGTTCCCTTTCAAATAATTCAGTTTAGCATAAGTATGCAGTTTAAATGTAAATACGATTTAATAGTCAAAACATTTCTATTCCAAACTATTCAGTTTAGTCAAACAATTCAGTTTAGCATAAGTATGCTGTTAGTTCTATTTGACTCATAGATAGGGCCCTATCAGGTGCTACCACGCCTGGCCAGAATGGATCTGGGAGCAATGGCAATGAAGGGGTATTCCGGATTCTCCAAAGCCCCAGCATTACTGAAACCTCACCATTAGATTGTTTAGAGTCATATCCCGGACACTCGTTGGTGGTGGTGAGGTCTTACCCCTCTGCAGAGGTGCAGTCAGTGTATTCTACAGCCCCAGTCGACTGGACAAGAAGTAGAAGGGGAAGGAATGAAAGAAGAAGAAGAAGAAGAAGAAGAAGAAGAAGAAGAAGAAGAAGAAGAAGACTGGTAGGTTGTGTTTTATGGCATATCAACCCTTGTTAGTTATTTAATGCCGAATCTTGTTTATACATACATATTAGATATATCATTTGTAAATAAATAGTTTGTAGATAACCATTTTTACACGAGCCAGAGCTCATTTTTCTGCACACAAATCGTTTGAAGTATTGCTATCAAACACCGTTGTCCACAGTTAAATGGTTTCCGGTATAACAAATGATTAGAAATGATTTGATACATAGTTTAGACTTATGCAGGTACTACCACTCCGGGTCAGACCTGGGAGTAATGGCAATGAAGAGGTACTCCACATTCCCCAATGCCCTAAAAATGGAGCCTCGCCAGCAGATGCAGTTTACTGACACATACATGACACTCGTTGGCTGGGGTTGGAGTCCAACCCCTCTGCAGAAATGCAGTCGACGTATTCTACAATCTTAGCCGACCGGGCTGACCATTGATGGGTTACGGTGATATATATCGACTTGATATATATATATATATATATATATATATATATATATATATATATATATAATGGCGGCCATAATGTTCAATACGGTATAGATTCGTCAGAAAAAGTAGGTATAACTTCTTATCTAAGTTGTTTTAGATTCTATAATATTCACAGACAATAAATATGACATTAATTGTTATTCTGTGAAATTTTGGTGTTATTTGAGATGATTATAAAAAAAGTATTGAATGATTTAGTGATTTACTGCAAAACCCAGGGCGGCGAAAATGATCAGTACGATTAAAAAAATGAACAAAATACTCAAATATTACAGAAAATACAGAAATTATTTAATATTTACTGTGAAGACCTTTAGCCCTGACATCTTCGGCTGCATGAAGAAATTAATTTATTGATATCTTGCCGAGTGATTTTATTCCATTCTTCCTGAAGGGCATTCCATAACTGCTCTGTTGTTTTGGGATTTCTGGCTTTAGAAGGTTCTCCTAGAGTCTTCCACACATTCTCAATAGGATTAAGATCTGGGCTTTGAGAAGGCCAATCCATAACAGTAACATTTTCTGCCTTGAGTAAGTTCATGACTACCATAGCCTTGTGACATGGGGCATTGTCCTGCATGAATATGGAAGGTTGCTTAGTTGAATTTCTTAGCACAGGCAAGACATGATCTTGTACAAGTTGTTTATAAACTCCTGCATTTACCTTTCCTTGTAATCGCACCAAAGGGCCCACACCATCTCCAGATATCATCCCCCAAACCATGACACTTCCGCCACCGAATTTAACACAAGGCTTAAGGTACTTAGGCGACAAATCTTCACCTACTTTTCGACGAACGTACGTTTTCCCATCTGAGCCAATTAACTGGAATGCACCGTTTGCCATTTTTCTTGAGACCATAACACATGTTTATTTGCAAAAACAAGACGACACTTTTATTCAGTGGCTTCGATACAGGTGCTCTAGCTGAAAGTTATTGTTCAACTAAACGAAGGAACACAGTCTTCCTAGATAAAAGGTTTTCCCAGTTGAATGCTCATTTCCTGCGAAACAGCAGCAGTTTTAAATCGGTCCTTTTTAACCAACTTTACCACAGCACTCTTGGTCGTTATTCTTGGCCTACCTGTAGACTTTCTTGCTTCAGACGAACCATAATCATTATAGACCTTAAGAATACCGTGAACAACACTTTTTGACTTGTTTACAATCTCTGCAATACCCCCAATACTTAGATTATCCTTCATTCGAAGCCTAATAATTTCTGTATTTTCTGTAGTATTTATTCATTTTTTCAATCGTTCTGATCATTTGACGGCCTGGGTTTTGCTGCAAATCACTAAATCATTTAATACTTTTTTATTATCATCTCAAATGACACCAAAATTTCACAGAATAGCAATTAATATCGTATTTATTGTCTGTAAAAAATTACAGAATCTAAAACAGTTTATATCTCCTTTTTCTGACGAAACTATGCCGTTCTGAACATTATGGCCGCCACTGCATATATATTTTTCTAGAGCAATACTAGTTTCCCCATTCTAATTCATAATTGAATGCTAATTTTGTGGGTTCAGCGTCATACACATGCAATTATGCAAATTATCATGCTGTATTAGTTATCATCGTAGGAAATGGACACGGTGACACGAGTTCAAATCCTGGACGAAGCTGCTCGCATTTCACTTAACACTAATAACCTTGGGAAAGGTATGAATCAATTATTCTCTTTCCTGTCATTGGTAAATAGCAGGGCAGATTGGGTTCTTAAACTTTGGCATGGGAACCAGTCTAGGAGAAGTAAAGCCTTAATTCAAACCTGTTAAACTCTGCTTAGAATTTGACCTTGTGTCACATTTGTGTGGATGGGGTTGAGTAGTTATATATAAATATATGACCAACAAAAGGACCTTATTGAATTGAACGGAAACTTTTTTTTCGGTGGGGGTGGTTATCAGTCGTACTTAGATATTCTAGACTAGCAAGGCATTGTTAGTGATCTCAATATTTCAGTTGCCTTCTTCCGGTCTAAAACAGGCTTTAGTAAATGACTGTGTGCTTTTAACATGTCACAATACTTTGGAAGTTAGAAAATGTACGTATTCCTTTTCGTAAAAAACTAAAAACGTTCCTTCTTTTCTTCTTCAACTTCCAATAATCAAGAATATGTCAACTAAATTGATTTCCCAAAGATGTAGCCTTCGTTCATTCTTTCATTTTCCTTTTTTTCTTCTTGATATCATTTATACAGAAAGTATTGTTTTCTTTTTTACCCACAATTCCTTTTGTATTTCCTGTACCATTTTATTGATTTGACCGCTCTAGACATTTCTTACAAAGATTTCATCGACTGTCACATTCATTTTTCTCGTTTATTCCAATTTGTCCTTTCCTGATGTCACTTAATAAGCTTAGCTTAGTTTGGCACGAAGCCGCAAGCACGAGGCACCCAGTGAGGATCAAACTCACTACTCAATGATAATCAATCCAGTCGGCCAGGGCTGTCGAATACGCCCACTGCATCTCTGCAGAAAGGTAAGACCCCCCTCCAACAAGTGTTAGCAAATAGAACTATTAGTGTTTGATAGCAATACTTGAAAGAATTTAACTGTGTGCAAATAAAATTATTAGTTTTAGGTAGCAATATTTGGTAGTATTTAACTGTGTACAAACAAATGAGCCCTGGTTCATGTAAAAATTGTTACCTACAAACTATTCGTTTACAAATCATATATATATAAACAGAACGATATGCAAAAAATGCTTTGGGATTTTGGGATACAAACGGATCTCCTAATCCCGGCCAGTCGACCAGACCAAGTAATAATTAACTAGACAAAATGAACTTTATTTTGCGGTTCCAGATGATCAAACAGTGAAAATAAAAGCAAGAAGATAGACAAGTATATGGGCTGAGAACTAAAAAAGTTGTGGAATATGAGGATGACGATGATACTAATTGTTGTTGGTACACTTGGAACGGTTCACAGAGTCTTGGTAAAAAGACTGGAGGAATTGGAAATCAGTGATAGAATGGAGACCATCAAGACTACAACATTGATAAGAATACTGAGAATAGTCCGGAGTACTGAGAAGTCTTAAGGTCACTCAGACTCCAGTAAAAGACTAACAATTAAAACTGGTATGAAAAACTCACAAGGTGTAAAATACTACTACTATTACTACTACTACTAATAATAATTATAATGTGAATGCTGCAAACTAGCACAAAAGGAACACAGTAAGTATGACTGGAGGGGAAAGGTGATCCGCTGGGAATTGTGCAAGAGACGAAACTTGTAATGCTGACAAATGGCCCCCCACACACCCACTCTAGAATCCGGTCCAAGAGAATGAGACGCATAAAATTCTCTAAGATTTTGATTGGTTTGGTTTCTTTGTTTAATAGCATATCGACCTTTGTAGGTTATTTAATGCCAAAGCCATTCTCCTTTAAGAACAGTTGTGGTACTATCTAACCCATAGCTGGAAGGATAAGGGGGTTCATACCTTTCCCAAGGGTATTTGCCCGAAAGTGAACGTAATAGCGCGACTGGAGTACGAACTCGCTTACTACGATTCCGCAGTCCATCGCTTTAACCATTACGCTACGAGGACACTCCCTCTAAGATTTTGAGATACAAACGGATCACTGAATCCCAGTCAGACGACCAGACCCACTGTTAATTTACAAGGATTTGCCATCTTGTGAATTTTTCATAAACCCACTGAATGAAAATGAAATGAAAGCAAACAATTCAAAAACTATCTGGTCTTTGCTAGAAAGTTAAAAAAAGCTGTTGAACTGGAAGGGAACAGTAATAGCAATTGTAGTTGGAACGGTCTCCAAGAGTTTGGAAAGTAAATTGAAGAACAGAGACCATGCAGATCACAGCATTGTTAAGATTGGCTTAGATACTACGAAGAGTCTTGTCGATTTGGAACGACTTGTTACTCAAACATCAGTGAAAAACCATCTGTTATAGGCGTCTCGAAAAAAAACAAAGCCCAAAACGGACAAAGAAACTGTTGTAATCTAACAAAAGGCTACTGAATGAGAAATAACCAAAACAGAAGTTGGAAATGAACTGGAAATCTTTATAACATTCACAAAATACAATAGTTGCCCGCGGCGTGAAGAAGGTAACCACTGCTAGTGGTGACTACTCAGCACATTTTCTTTTTTATTTGTTCTCCGTTCTACCACCGGACAAGTACGGCACAAGGTTTTTTTTAAAGTGGGTCCGGACACAGGGCCGCAACCCACACGCGACCGGCAAAATCCAAAAATACCTTCAGCCCCGTCGGTACCCCCAACAGGGGCGCCCCAAACGCCAGGAAACAAACCACAAACAACAGTATGAGGGATGGGGCATACCCATTAATGTTTATTGGTAGGGTATATAACAATATGAGGAATGGGACATACCCAATAATGCTCATAGGTAGGGTATATAACAGAATGAAAAATAGGACATACCCATTAATGTTCATAGGTAGGATGTATAACAGTATGATGTTATTTGGTTTCTTTGTCTAATGGCATATCAACATTTTTAGGTTATTTAATGCCAAAGCCATTCTCCTAGAAGAACAGTAGTGGTAATATTTAAAACATAGCTGGGAGGATAAGGGGGTTCATACCTTTCCCTGGGGTATTTGCCCGAAAGTGAACGTAATAGCGCGACTAGAGTACGAACTCGCGTACTACGATTCCGCAGTCCATCGCTTTAACCATTACACCACGAGGACACCCCCTATAACAGTATGAGGAATGGGAAATACTCGTTAATGTTCATAGGTAGGGTATATAACAGTATGAGGAATGGGACATACCCATTGATGTTCATAAGAAAAACAAGGAAATTGCACATAAGTTGTAATGAACATGGTTACGCAGAGGAAACCTAAAGAGAGAAAATGAATCACTATGAGAAGTAGCCAAGAACAATGCCATAAGAACCAACTATATCAAAGCTGGAATAGACCCGTTCCAGGAGAATAGCAATTGTGAATATATATATATATATATATAGAGAGAGAGAGAGTGGGGAATAGTCAACCATGTTATAAACAAATGCAATAAAGTGACACAGAAAGAATACAAGAGAAGACACGACTTAATGGGAAAGGTGATTCACATGTAACTGTGCAAGCGACAAAAATTTCATCATATTGACAAATAGTTTATGCAAACCATCTCAGAAAATGAAAATCACAAAATTCACTGGAATTGTCATATAATAGCCGAGGGATTTCGGTTCATGCCTTTGAGTTTAGTTAGGCTGAGAACCTTTCGGCTCAGCACATGGGTTAGTTAGGTGCAACATTGAGGCAGGTGTTAACGCGGGCGCGCGCGGGCGGATGGAGGTGTCACTCAGATGTCATAATAGTCCGAGACGAAACACGGTGACAGGGTGCGGGTGACGTCACGCACCGGAAGCGCACGGAGGTTTTTGTGAGAGTTGAGTACTAGACGCCAAACGAGAAGGATCGATTTTGGAGCTCGCAGGCGTGAGGCGAACGTGCGCCCTATGGGGGGCCGCACGAGATGGGGGCCAAATGAATAAGACAGCATAGAAGATTGTGTCTCTCCTCCTTACGTCGAAACCTTTAACTCAAAGTTAATAAAAAGGTTTCGTACCTGAACAAGAAATCGTTACGTGTTTTCGAATTCCGAGATTCCTATGTTCTATCGTTATCAACATTATATGTCTATTTCCCAAGTAGCTGTATCTGACTACGCAACAAAATTTTGAAATACAAATGGATCACCGAATCCAAGCCGAAGACCAGATGTAATTTTAGTGAATTAAAAGAAATGAACTTGTATTTTATCTCTAAATAGACTTACGATTACAAGCTAACCTGAGCATCGTAAAACTCAAAGTTTTGAGGGATTTTACCATGTTTTATTTTATAGTTGATATATATATATATATACGCCAAACGTGGAAATACGTTATTTTTTAAAGTACCGACTCTGACAATTACACCTCCACCTTATGGGCGGAACGGGTCACACTCGATGCTTCCCAATAAATCTAAAAATGCCACAATCTATACAAATATCTGATGATCTATTCACATCATGAAAGTGAATTTGAAGCTGAAAGCCTTACAATGTTTTTGAAAGTTTTTTCTAAAAGTTTAAAAAAGCTATTTTAACCACCGATCTACACTTGACCACACACACACACACACACACACAAATATTTATATATATTGTCTTGATTTTTCCTATGATATCCGGCTCTCCCAGTTTTTTAAGGCCTGTAGAAACTGTTTCAAGGCCTCCAACTATTACTGGTATCACCATCACCATAAGGTTCCACAGCTTTTTTCAGTTCTCTGCCAAGATCCAAGTATTCATTGATCTTTTCGTTTTCTTTCATTTTCACTCAATGGTCTATTGATACGGCAAAATGAAGAAGTTGACAATATTGGCCCAGCGGTTAGAGTGTTCGCCAATGGCCCGGGAGACCTGGGTTCAATCCCAGGTCGAGTCATACCAAAGACTTTAAAAATGGTACTTGATACCACCTTGCTTAACACTCAGCATTATAAGGTACGGTTCAAGGGTAAAGTGGAGCAATCCTGGGAATGGAGTAGCGCCCTCCCTTACACCTTGGTGTAGTAGCTATCGAAAAGGGAGCCTTCGGGTCACCCCCCTCGACTATTATCAAACAATAGGTCGAGCCTTCTGGCCAAAATTGAATGATTAGTTTGTTGGTTGGTTGGTTTTATGGCGAAGGTTATTTAATGCCAAATCCATTTTATACATAAGAACAGTGTTATATAACATATGACATGGGTTTTCGGTTTGTTCCTAGTGACCCCGTGTGCTTTGACAAGCTGTCATGTTGTGATTAGTAAACAGGGCGATGGCAGTGTGTCGGGGTAGGCAGGTCGAGCAGGTATGCAACCGGAAGGAGAACACGTGATATGAGAACCACGCGGTCAGATTTAGACAGAGTCCATAGAATTGAGAGTCGAGGGAGGGATACGCAGCCGATCAGAGGCGTCTGGGACGTCTCTGACGATACGGCTTGCAAGGGGGTGCAATCATTGGTGCCCTTAGTCCCAGGAAGACGATATGGGGCAAGAAGAAGTCCCCTCTCTGAGTATATGTCTCCCCATCTATCTCTCAAACCTACAACAAACTGGATGCCCCTTTTGAGAATAAAATGAGAGATATATTTTTGTATTTACGTGTTTCTCGTTCATAAAGTCACAGCTGAGAATACAACAACAGTTCTATTTCAAACAATTCAATTTAGCTAAATTACACAGTTTAGTTCTATTTGATCCATAAATAGGACCCTATCAGGTGCTACCACGCCGGGCCAAAGTGGACCTGGGAGCGATGGCAACGAAGGGGTACTCTGCATTCCCCAATGCTCCAGCATTATAGAAGCATCAGTATCAATTTTTTTTGTGTCATATTGTGGACACTCGTTGGGGGGAATCTTATCCCTTAGCAGAGAAACAGTCGGTGTATTCTACAGCCCTCCTCCTCCTCCTCCTCCTCCTCCTCCCCCTCTTCTCCCCTCAGCCGACTGGGTCATGATTAGTTTGTATCTCCCTGACTCTTGTATGCGTCTCATTTTCTGAGACAGATTTTGGTTTATCTAGGTACCATTTTTCTGTATGGTCAAATTTTATTTCTTTGCACAGTTACCAGTGGAACATCTTTCGTACCCAGTCATACCTTTTCTTGTATTTCTTTTGTACTAACCTGCTGCATTCCTGGTTTTTTTTATGTGATTCACCGTTTCCTCTCAGTCACCACATAACATACATATTGTATTCTTGTGTATATTATCAATTTTTGCTTCAATATAATTAGTTCTTATAATATTGCTTTGTTCTTATATTAAAAAGGGTTCAGTTTTTCTTTTAAGGTTTCCTCTACACAGCCACATCCAGATAATCCCGTGTGCAATTTAGCACGTATTATGGCCAGCATTGACAATCACGTTGACACATCGATACAAGAACTCAAGGACTGTATTAAGAATTGTAACAAAAAAGAGATTGTATTAAGAAGTGCCAAAAAAGACTGTATTTAGAAGCTCAAAAAAGAACAGTAATAAGTGCCAAAAAAGACTATTTAAGGAAGTGCAAAAAGACTATACAAGGAAGTGCAAAAAAGACTATACAAGGAAGTGCAAAAAAAAGAAGAAAAGAACTGTGTTAAGAAGTGAAAAAGAAAGAAAGAAAAGAACTGTATTAAGAAGTGAAAAAAAGACTATATTAAGAAGTGCAAAAAAGAGGATTGTGTTGAGAAATGCAAAAATGGGACGGTATTAAGAACTGCAAAAAAAAAAGGGACTGTTATAAGAAGTATAAAAAAGGACTGTATTAAGAGGTGTAAAAAGGACTGTATTAAGAAGTGCAAAAAAGACTGTATTAAGAAGTGCAATAAAAGGACTATATGAAGAAGTGAAAAAAGGGAGTGTATTAAGAAGTGCAAAAGAAAAGGAGGACTGTATTAAGAAGTGCAAAAAAGGAACGGTATTAAGCAGTGCAAAAGAAAAATATTGTATCAAGAAGTGCAAAAAAGTACTGTATTAAGAAGTGCAAAAAATTGTATTTAGGAATGCAAAAAAAAAGAACTCTATCAAGAAGTCCAATTAAAGGACTATATCAAAAAGTGCAAAAAAGGGACTGTATTAAGAAGTACAGAAAAGGATTGTATCAAAAAGTGCAAAAAAGGGAATGCATAAAGAAGTGCAAAAAGGACTGTATTAAGAAGAGCAAAAAAAGAACTGTATTAAATAAGTGCAAAAAAGTATCTATAGAGAAGTGCCAAAAAAAAAGGACTGTGTCAATCATGAAGTGTAAAAAGCAGGACTGAATTTTGAAGTGCAAAAAAGGGTGGTTTTAAGAAGTGCAAAATGGACAGTATTATGAAGTGTAAAAAAAGACTGTATTAAGAAGTTAAAAAAGGACTGTTAAGAAGTGCAAAAAACAGTACTGAACTTGAAGTGCAAAAAATGACAGTAGCTTCAATAGCATTTGAAGCTTGAGAATAAACGAAAAAACCACAAAAACTGGAAATATGAAATAGGAAGAAAAACAATGGATATTTAAAGCGACAAACTGATAGGACTGAAAACGAGAAGACCTGGACTTAGCTAAGAAAGGGAAACTTCAGGAGAAAAACCGAGTCTCTTTTGATAGTAAACAACGCCATAAGGACCAATTATATTAAAGCGAAAATTGAGAATATCAAGTTTTGGCTATGGGGAGAAAGAAACAATCACATTATTAGTGAGGGCAGAAAACTTGCACAAAAGGAGTGCAAGACTAGGCACGACTGGGTGGAGAAGGGGATCCACTGGGAACTGTGCAAGAAAGTAAAATACTATCAAATAGTATATCTACAAACCAGAACCGTACTAGAAAATGAGACGTATAAAATTCTCTGAGATTTTAGGATAAAAACAGATCGACTAATTTTGGTCAGGAGACAAGATCTATCGTGGTTTTGCAAAAAAAAAAAATGCCTTGTGCTAATTAACAAAAATGAATGAATAAATAAGTGAAAATAGATAAAAATAAATAAAGAAAGAAAGAATAAAGTAATTTCCAGTACATTTTGCAACTGAATGATAATTTCGTATTTACGAAGGGTGTCAATTTTTGAATCAGGCAAATCCTTGATACAACGGTGATAACAGTAAAATGTGGATCATTATCTAAGACTCCTTCCTGAATAGAAGCACTGAAGACATCATGGACTGCTGTTACATTGAGAATCTAATCATGAATGAAAACTGTCTTGAAATAAACACCAACTGATTATGGCCTATATATATATATAGTAAGTGATACATATACACTCACACACATATATATATATATATATAACATAACTCAATTAGTCCCAGGCCTGACATATACATGGCGCCACTATTAAAAAATCAATATAATTTTCATAACGTACTAACCTTCAAATGGCACGTGTCAAAATTTGAGACCAAATTACATTTATTCAAGTGAAGCTACTGTTACAAATTTTCAAAACAATCGAAAAATCTGAATTTCGTGTGTTGATAAAGCATTGCTTTCTGATGGGAAAAATACTGATCAAGCAAAGCAAACGCTTGATAAGTGTTATTCGGACTCTGCTCCGTCAGAAACGACTGTTAAGAGGTGGCATGCTGACTTTAAACGCGTTTTTACAGACACAAGTGATACTGAACGCTCAGCTCACCCAAATTCGACAGTTGTCCCGGGAAACACCCCAAAACTTCACTAACTCGTTTTGGCCGATCGTAAATTAAAATTCCGTGAGATAGCAGAGGAGTTGAAAATACCAGTAGGCAGAGTATTCACCATTTTGCATGAACATTTGTCAATGAGAAAATTGTGTTCAAAGTGGGTCACAGTTGATTAAAAACAACAAGATCGTAGTTTGGAACTGTTTCAACGCAACAAAAAGAAGTTTTTTGCGTAAATATTTGACAAGGGATGAAACATAGATCCACCACTTCACTCTGGAGTCAAATCGGTAGTAAGCTTAGTGGACAGCAGTTCGTACGCGAGTTCGTACTCCAGTCGCGCTATTACATTCACTTTCGGGCAAATACCCTTGGGAAAGGTATGAACCCCCTTATTCTCCCTCCAGCTATGGGTAAATAGTAGGACGGACTAGGTTCTTCAGCCTTGGTGAGGCAACTAGTCTAGGAGAAGGAAAACTCTGAATTCAAACCTGTTAAACTCCGCTTAAAAATTGACCTTGTGTCATATCCTGCCCGAGCGGAGGGGTTGGTAAATAGTACCCTATTCTCCAGACATGGCCCGCAGTGACTACTGGCTGTTTGCAGACCTCAAAAGAATGCTCCAGGGAAAGAGATTTGGCTCCAATGAAGAAGTGATATCGGACACTGATGCGCATTTTGAGGCCACAGACTAATCGTTCATCAAAAAAGGCATCAAATCGTTAGAGAAGCGCTGGAATTAGTGTATCAACCTAGAAGAAGATTATGTTGATGAATAAAGTCGAATTTTGCTAAAAAGTTGTTTTATTAGTGAGGCCCAGGACTTATTGAGTGAAGCAGCGTCTCATCAACCGAAAAAGGACATCGACACGCGACTAACGAAGGCATGGACTGCTATCGATAAGCTATTGATCATATGGAAATCAGATCTGACCAATAAAATGAAACGCAGTTTCTTCCAGGCAGCGGTCGTGTCGATACTGCTGTATGGATGCACTACTTGGACGCTAACTAAATGACTGGAGAATAAGCTAGACGGCAATTACACAAGAATGCTGTGAGCAATATTGAACAAGTCCTGGCAGCAACAACCACAAGGCACCAACTATACGGCCACCTGCCTCCCATCATGAAAACTATCCAAGTTAGACGAACCAGATATGCAGGACACTGCTGGAGAAGCAAGGACGAGCTCATAAGTGATGTACTCCTGTGGATCCCACATATGGCCAGGCAAAAGCAGGACGACCGGCTCGAACATACATTTAGCAGCTATGTGAGGATACGGGATGTAGCCCTGAAGACCTGCTAGAGGCGATGAACGATAGGGAGAAGTGGCGAGAAAGGGTCAGGGATATTGTGCTAGCAGCGTGACATGATGATGAAGGACAGCATAATCACAAGTCAACGGTGCTTGAGAGCTGTCAGTTTTACGCCAATAGGTTCATCGTGTTAATTAAGAATTGCCTGATGAACGTAGAGGCGGAAAACTTAACTTAACTATAAATTAACCCAACTTAAATATAAACCCTATATCAATGATATATGTGTGTATCTGTGTGTAAGTGTAAGTGTCTCTCTCTACATGTGTGGATGTATATATATAGTATCGATAATTACTTAGTGAGTCAAGAACTAACCTACTATAGTTTCGCCGAAGCGGCTCATCGGGATTAGGTACCCTGATGAGCCGCTTAGGCTAAACTATAGTAGGTTAGTTCCTAACTCACTAAGTAATTATCGATACTATTTTGCTCTACTCAGTATTGAGCACTTTTTGCATTGTACGTTAGCTGTCCGAACGTTTTTTTTTTCTTTTGACCAACCAATTGCGTGTCTTTTGATTTTTTTCAATTGGTATGACAAGGTTAGCTTTTTCTTTTTTTTTCTTTTTTTTTCCAGTATATATTTTCCCCCTAGGCACTGATTCGTAGTATATTTTCAAATCACTTGCCGGTTTTTTTTTGCCGTAAGGGCTATTACTTATTATATATATATATATGTGTGTGTGTGTGTGTGGTTGGTTTTGTTTGGTTTCTTTGTTTGAGGGCATATCGTTCTTCGTGGGTCATTCAACGCCAAAACCATCCTTCTAGAAGGACAGTAGTGATACTATTTAACGCTACAACACGACTGGAGGTCGAACTCGTTCACTATGACGCCGCAGTTCAGTACGTTAGCAACCACTCCACATATGTATTAGCATATATATATATATATATATATATATATGAGTTTTTATATGTATGTTTGTTAATATGTGTATGTGTATATATATCAGTGTTTGTATGTTTGTGTTTGTTAATGTGTGTGTCTATGTGTATATATATGAATGTTTGTATGTGTGTATTTATTAATATATGTGTGCATGTGTATTTATATAAGTGTTTGTATGTGTGTGTGTATGTATATATATATATATATATATATATATATATATATGAATGTTTGTATGTGTGTATTTATTAATATATGTGTGCATGTGTATTTATATAAGTGTTTGTATGTGTGTGTGTATGTATATATATATATATATATATATATGAATGTTTGTATGTGTGTATTTATTAATATATGTGTGCATGTGTATTTATATAAGTGTTTGTATGTGTGTGTGTATATATATATATATATATATATATATTTATATATACAAGTGTTTGTATGTATATATATATATATATGAGAGTGTTCATATGTGTGTGTATGTGAATAGATATGAGTGTATGTGTGTATATGTATATATGTGCGCATTTGTTAATTTGTGTGAATATATAAATATATGTATATATATATATATATATATGTTAGTATATGTGTATGTGCATATATATGAGTGTTTGTATGTGTGTGTATGTGTATATATATATGAGTGCGTATGCTTACAAGTGTGAGTGTGAGTGCATATTTTTTGTTATATATATATATATATATATGTGTGTGTGTGTGTGTGTGTGTGTGTGTGTGTGTGTTTGCAATATCCAGTCAGCGTCCGAAGATAGTGGGTATCGATTATTCTTGTATAGAATATATGAGGAATATCATATAAATCTATGTGAGTGCTTGATGTATGGCTATTGTTACATCACTTATTCCTTCCAGGTATATATAAGAAAATTCACATTCAGAGCGTATATAGTGCTATTAGAAGGAATATATATATATATATATATTATAGCCGGCTTATTGGCTTAATGGGTAGAGTGTTCGCCAATGGTACGCGTCATACCAAAGACTTTAAAAATGGTACTTGATACCTCCTTGCTTAACGCTCAGCGATATAAGGTACGTATCAAGGGTAAAGTGGAGCAATCCAGGGAAAGAAGTAGCGCCTTCCGCTACACCTTGGTGTGGCAGCTATTGAAAAGGGAGCCTTCTTGTCGCCCTCGACTTCAGTCGCCAACTTTACATATATATATATATATATATATATATAATGTGTGTGTGTGTGTGTGTGTGTGTGAATACCTGCAGAGTCAGAAAAAATCTACCGAGGTTTCACCTAAACTTTATTTATTCTTTGTCCTACCACCGGACAAGTACGGCACAAGGCCATTTTTAAAGTGAGTCCGGACGCAGGGCCGCAGCCCACACGCGTCCGGCAAAATCCCCAAATACCTTAGGCCCCGTCGACATTCCCC